>OX375819.1:4984636-6226421 GCA_947359405.1 Antitype chi | reverse complement strand
AATTACTTTTGATTTTTGATACGAAACGAATTTTGATGCAGCTTTTACCTACATATAGAGAACTCATTTTGGATGAGTGACCACCTTTACATACCAAGACCCCTTCGTGCCTCGAAAAGCACGTTAAGCCGTCAGTCACGGCTGTCATTTTTGGATCATTGACAGTTGTTATGGGTCGTCAGAAGCTTGAAAGTCTGACAAGTCTTACCTCACTAAAGGGTATTGTATTACCCAGTAACTAGGGCGTGGAGGTCAGATAGGGACTCGCTCCATGTAAAATACTAGTTTACTGCTGCATCCTATTTAACTGGAAGCCGTATCCAACGTAGTTGATTGATTCTGGAAGGTTTATGTGCATAAATCTATATTATTAAAACATTTTTAAAAATAAAGAAAATTCAATGTATTGTGACGCCATAAAACCCGTGTGAAGCATACATAAATCAATCAACTTTCAATAAATGTTAAAATATCAAAAAGGTTAAAATATCATGGATATCATTTAATATTCTATTCTGAAATTCCCGAAATGTTATCAGAAAATACAATTAGAGTTATAAATAGTTGTATTAATAACAAGTTTGTTTAAAGTACGAAGCAACGAAATATACCACGGTAACCAACTGTTTATTTAACAAGCAAATTGAATTTGATGGAGTAAATAAATTAACTTCTACCTCTTCGGAATGCGCCTCAGGAAATTATGTTAAAAGACTTTTTTAAATAACATTGGTAACCCATTTCCGTGGCTTTTGCTCGGAAGAATGAGTTGTGGTTAATAGAACAGTAATTTTGACGTGGCCCGGGTAAAAGATTGGTCCTTGTTGGTGCGTTGTTAGTATGTCAAGTAGGAGTTTGAATAAGGGGGAGCGAGGACTTTGAATGAGAAATTGGCGAGACCGTAATGGCGTTAAGGAAGTGGTCCTCCATTAAAAATCTCCTGTATTTACCTCTGTCAACCTTTAGTATTTCTAGAGAAACACGAAAAATTGCTTTTGCCTCCTTGAAAATTCAGTCTGTGTCGACTATTCTGCCAGCGTCACTGCTGTTCTCAATATTTACACAGTATTTACACATATTATTATTGAGTGGTTTTGGTATTTATGCTGTATTTTATCACGCCATGTTTAGTACTGCATTTCTTTGGGATCGTGTGTTCTTGGCCAGCTATTCTTTTTATGATCAATGTCATGACTCTTGCTTTGTCAGGAATTTTTCAATGGAGTGTCTAAGTATAATACGCGGATATTTAATTTACAATAGGTTTGCATTAGCGGTGGTGGTCCGAACCCAGACAGGCGTTTTACTTTGTGTAAATTTATTTGATCACCACTGCTCTTAAAACGCTGAAAGAAAACACTGTGAGGCATATTTTTTTTTCATTTTTCTTTATTAATAAGAACTAAAGTTCTTAGTAATTTATTACAATCTAGCCTAATAGACTAATAAGCAATTTAACTGTAACTTAATATTTTACGTGGTAGATTACGTTATAACCAGAGATCGGATATTCGGATAATTTTTAGCTATGAAAGTACGGAAGCGGCTTTATAAATTATTTGTAATATTTATTAAAAACCCTGGAATTCTTGGATTGCATAACTATTCAGATGTGTTTTAATTTAAAATTTATGTTTAACCCGATACAAATATGTGTATGTACTGGAGGAGGGGTGGTTTGTATTAGTTAAAACAAAAAATAAACAAATTACTTACCTAAATTAAGACTTTTTCGATACAACAGCGCATTCCATGTTAGCCAACATCTCAACTTTAGGTGAATATGCATCCGAATATCCGATCACTGGTTATAACTAAGAATAGTGTCATTTTGAGGTAAGGCATAAGCTAGCACTCAAAAATCTAAAATTCTATAAGACCCGCAATGGGCCCGTGTTATGGATTGCGGCCCACACCCTCCAAACAAAGAGGAGGTCTGTGTCCCAGCTGTGGGAAAATTATAGGCTAATTTTGCTATAGTGCCTTAGCAAGTTAAAAGCATACGCCTACAGTCACCACAAATACAATCACTGTGTACTCATTTAGGGGCGTATGTCATCATCATCATATATTATTTTTATTACATGTATGCTTACAAATCGATTATTATTGCCCTTTCTCCTCATATAAACCTCGCCAGACTGTTTACAACGCACTTGGGAATCGATGTAAGTGGCCCCATTTAATGCAAAGCAATAATAAATAAATTTATATGAAGGCTTTCAAAGACGAACACTAAATAAAACCTTGTACCAGTTAGCATTACTTTATTAAAATTCAGAGAGCTAAACATCCAAGAAATCTTTATCTTTTACTTCAATGAGGTGAATAGACAAAGGAAATAGAAGTCTCTAGTCTCTTTGAATTTGTTTATATTTTACCAAATGAAAGATCGACTTAAAGAGATATTAATTCTTGTAAGAATTCTTAAATATTTATTATTGATCATACGTTTTAGTTTGTTCATTAGCTTTTACTAAACAAGAAGTCTATCATGAGAAATAAATGCGAGTATTTTTATTATTTGATATGTGAAATCGAAAAGAAAATGTATTCGACCGAAAGATTAGTCATGTAGTCCCGACGACTTATAATAAAATTTGAAATTCTTAAAAGATATATTTTATATTAAAATCAAATACACTAATGTATAATTAGACTGCGATATAAGAAAGCATCACAAAATATTATGCTGCTGTCAAACATAATTAACTGAAATAAAAACGTAACTTTCAATCGGATCTGAGATCCAATACGTTACGTTCGTACGTAAGTTTACACAACTCGGCTATTTTACCTTTAGTTACTATTTGCAGAATATCAGCATCAACATCTCCACTACGAAATGCAGCAGTAAGTACCGCATTAACAGTTTTTTTATGTAAATGCAGAATCTTGCCAGCGTTATCGCTCAAATCTTCCTGAACTCTGGCTGAATGCCAGTTGGATTTTGAGTGGTTAAAAGATAAATTGAGCCCCGGAAAATTGAGGGAAGTAAAGATAATCGTCAGCTGAGACGAGTCAGCTGAAAAGTGTTTTTTATGGAGACGAGATACTAACTTTGTTACAGTTCTTGATAATACTTGTTTCTTTTGATTGTTATCGTAATAAACGCTTCATATTTTTGCGAGGGTAAAAGATTTAAAGATATATTTTACTCAGTCGCTTTACCAACCCTATTTATTCATGTCGTGTGCTGCGTTCAATATTTACATAGGCATGTAAACATCCAGATTCGGAACAAATATCTATAGGTCATCCATTTAGGGGCTCAAAGGGTGTAAGGGGCATTAGCGATACCTGGCCCTTACGACCTTTGAGCTCAAACGTATCGATTTGTCGGCGGAAATTATATTTGCAATCACTGAAGACAAAAGCCGGACGGTTTTTTTTTGTGGTTAGTCTTTATCGTACTAAGTATCTAGGTAAATATTCTAGTATATGCTAGTATTCCTAGAAGGGATAGACAGAGGTGTTTAGTGTAGAAATTAATTATTTCGCCACTTAGTTACAGTAAAAATGCAGACTTTTAGTTGCTACTGATAAGTTCCTGACGGAAAAACCCATTAAAGAAATGAAATGTTCATTTATATTAGTTGATATTTTAAGACACTTTTACACGTCAATTTTAAAACTATAGGGCATCCGCATTTCCTTGCTGACATGTCCCTTAGAAGAAACACCGAAACAAACTATGAGGTCATGGTCTCTTGTAAAGTTATATTATGTTATTATTAGGATGTTATGTGAGTAACAATGCAGAGCCATGACTGAAAGGGTCTTTTGGAGAAAGAGCTATTGCAGCTTTGAGCTGACCTGTCCCAACAGACGGGATGTATGTGTTACCGGCCAAACCCAATTTCAGGCCAAACTAGTTTGTCCTAGGCCAAACAGACTTATCCTACGCGTAATATGTCGCAGCCAACTGGCTTAATTAGCCATTTCGTTAACAGCCTTTGGAAGTAACGCTCGCCGGCCGCTGCCGCGGCACCGCTCGCTGCGCTCGCTCGGCTCGCGCCCTTTTGGTCACAGTTCTAACCTAACCTAACTCATTTAATCGGGGTGCTCCGGCTTAATAAACCAGTTTGGCCTAGGACAAACTAGTTTGGCCTGAAATCGGGTTTGGCCGGTAACATATGCATCAGTCATCGTCTAGCTCAACTCTATTTTAGCGAGCTTATCGACCCGTCATAAGACGCTGTCAGATCTGCAGGACATTTGCGTAGGCCATATACAATAAAACTGTTACCAATCTGGCATTGGTACGCAGAAAATACTACATCTTTAAGTCGCATTTGCAATCACTGGCAGGTAGGAAGGTAGCTATAAAAACTTTTAAACAAAATCTTTTTATTTGTTTACTCAATGAATACCCGCTCAAGTGATGTCTTTTGTAACATTATTCAATTGGCACTTTTTCCAACCCTTTCCGAGCCATGACAGGAACGTTGGCAAATGACATTACGCGCGACTGGAAGTACGAAAATAGAGGAAATGATGGCGGCTTTATCTGTATATGTATGTAAAAGATTTGAACAATGTAGGCGGGATAATACGAGCATAAGTATTTTTGTATGATTTTTGAAGTGAAATCTGCGCTAGGCGGGTTGAGAAATTTTTGGTAGGGGAACGTTTTTTGGGTTCGAGTCACCGTTTTAACAGTAAATCTGTAACTGTGAGTACGATATGTTGCATTTGGCGAACACGTTCAGAGTTTTCAATTCTGTTTTCTTTTGGGGATGACAACTGTGGTCCCCTTATCAAAAGGAGGTACGGGAAGCGACAAGAGATGATTAAAACTACTGATTTTTTACATCATAATACAAACTATTACTACAACAAAAGAAACACATACTTACTATAGGTACACCTCTGCTTCAGCAGATCGGGGATTACAGGCGTGATGATATGTGTTATTCGAATATTGTTCTGTGAAACAAAATTATTCGATACATTGTATTTCAACATTTTCAGCAATTGATATAACAGTTCTTATTATTTTAACTATACTTCTGTAAATGGTAATTAAATATATTATTTCAAATCCAAATTATTAAGCTAAATTCTAGCTCTATAGATAGGATTTAAAAACTTGAAGTGAAGAAAGTAATCGACCTGAATCGCTGACCAGGTTGGAGTTCCAAAATCTGCCACCACCACTTTCTTCCTTCCTTGTTGCGCCACTTCTTCTTCCCAGCTAAAGCACGAGGAAGTGGTGAAACTTTGCCGTTCGAAAAGTAGGTACAGATTCTCAGCCTAATTTCAATAAATGACTTTTGATTTTGGTTTTGTCAAGAACGATGTAGAATTCTTAATATTATACTTTCCGGGTTTACACACATGAAAATGTTCGAATCAATTTAGTTTTTATAAAAAAATCCAATCAAATGACTCCTGGACAAACATGAATTGAAATAGGTCCTTGACCTACACACACATTGTATATATTACTACAACGAAACCTAATAACAATAGGAATTTTCCGTAGGTAATCCATCAAATCAAAGCTCACAAAACTAGTATTAGTAGTTCTACTCTAGAAAACTCTTTCATCAGTAATCACAAGTTAATCTCGAAAGCCATTAGCAATATTTGACAAGACCCTTACATCCTAATATAACTTTCTGTTCATAATACTACAACTATGTAATTCTCATTCCACTCGAATACACCACATTACATTTTATAATAACCCTTTCTGCTCATTTGTACTCATTATGTAAAGCACCTGTGTACCCATATAATTTTGTATTAAACTATAATCCCACCAATTTACAGTGTCAGATTAATGCTGAAGTTCAAACTTGATTTTGGAACCGTTCCAGCTTGGCAGCATATTCGGCAATTTGGATACCTCGCCGATCTCGACATTTTTTTATCGAACATTAGTAACAGCTCTAATCTAACTTTGTTTATTAAACTGCCAGTTACAGCTAAAAAAATCTTTATGTTACACTCTGTGAAACTAGAATATGGAATATCGCGTGCATACGATATGCCGCCTTCAGGGACCTATCCCAACTTAAATATTTGCCATAACGTACATTGCGAAACTCAAATAAGCTTAACTGGCAAGAATTCCACTTGGGAAATTTTCTGCAGCACTTATGGTGCTATAACAAAATTGCTGATTTGATACAGTGGAGTAAATTATCAATTTGGAATGGCCCTTTATAAATAGCTCCTTTAGAAACGGCGAGCTACTCGAAAAACGGAATTCGCAATCACAAAATAGGCTGACGTTTTCATTGAATTGAAAATGAATAAACCCATCCGAATTATATCAAGTATGATCAGATAAGAATTTGTAGGTACGAATGACAATTCAAATAAGGGTCGCCCCTGCCTAGGCGGATTTCTAATCAGGATCTCGTTCGGATTATTGCCATGTGGCTTTAGTTGGAATCCTTACAGATAATTTGGGCCAAATATGCTCCAGCTGTGGCGGGTTTTTCAACTGAAATAAATGAAAGGTCGAGGAAATACAGCCATTACGTTATCCCGCGGTCCAATTTCCTTACACCTGCAAATAGCGCGTTCGATTCAAAAGATATTTTTTAATATTTCCGTGTTGGCACTGCGAGATGTATGGGTCTTTCATTCCTTTGAAAGCTTATTTATTTCGTGTTTTCCATTTGTAATATTCTGTGAAACTATCAAATGGGGACTGTATATTTTGGAAATCTATAAACAACTGTATTTTGCGGCAAATTGAAATTGTCATTGCGACATGTTGTGAATAAAATGTGGTATACTACGTGTGTAGCCTTCAGGTGTAGGGTTTGGAAGTTAAATATTCCTTTTACGGCGGAAACGTGTGGTTATAATTTGTGTTTGTGTTCACTTTTTGTTACTTTTATGATTGTGATATGAAAAATGTGGAATTACGTGTAATGTTTTTTTGTGTTCGTACTTATTGCTTTATGCTTTTACGTTGGGGAATAGTAGATATGGAAATAAAATAATGTTGTATATAGGCTGTATCTATGCTAATATTTAGGGTGGCAGAGACATCGATCCCAATATGAAGAAACCCCCTGCGTACAAATTTGTCGTCGGTTTTTAAACCTATGCAGTCAAAATGTATGGAACAGTAGATTTTTTTATTTTAAAACCAACAAAAATGTCTAAACTGAGCTTTCCGAAACATGTACTGAAGCCATGGTAATAGATTGCGCGTCGATAACCTGACACATCCTGTATAGGCTAAAGGCATAAAAATAAGGTTTGAGTAATTCACATTACATTGTTGACATAAAAATATGTAAATATAAAGTTTCCAGAAACGAAATCTAGTAATGGGTAGGAACAAATTTATCGATATCAGAGCACTATTATCACAGATTTTGAGTGCTCTAAAACGACTCTAAAACCCCAGAAGTTATTGCTGAAATGTTAAAGAACAGTTAACGATGCCATCAGAGAACTCATTTCGTTCACATTTATGTGTGGTGCAGCAAGATAAGTTTTAGTTTTAAAACTTACTTTTATTTTACTTTTATACCTGCGCTTTAAAGTTTTTGGAATGGCATTAGAGTAGGAGGCTATATTTTCAAAAAATACAAGAAGCGTATCAATCAATCAATCAATCAATCACTTTATTTTTCTCACCACAATATACATAAATGATTTTACATTGGTCAGATTCGACAAAGATACACAATTCAGGTATGATAGATAAGAGTTCCAGACATGGCTGGCAGAGTAAGCCAACTGAAGTAGCAGTGGGCTGGCCATGTTTGTCGAAGGATTGACAGCCGGTGGAGACCGCGTATCGGCAAGCGTGGTGTGGGACACCACCCAGCTAGATGGACCAACGACCTTAAGAAAGTGGCAGACTGGATTTGGAAGGCGGAGGACAGGGTTTTGAGACGCAGCCTGGCAGAGGCTTATGTCCAGCAGTGGACTCCGACAGGCTGAGTTGATTGATTGATGAATAGATAACACATTTTTTTTAAACTTTCAAGCTATCAAACAACTATCAACTATTTAAGCGATGCTATTTATCGCCTATGCAGACAACTTATTTCAGAGTTCACCTTCTATTTATATTGAACTAGTGACCTATTTAAACGTCGATATTAAATACCTTAACTACAGTCTGGAAACTATTTGCTGGTCAACAAAGGGTATACCTCTATTCAGGAGAACGCAGGTCAGGGCTTCGAGTTAAGAGTGACCTGAGATAGTTATCCTGAAGTGAAGAGACTGTGCTATCTATCAAACATCTTCTTTTTTCGAATACCTACCATATTTAATGTTAGCATTTGAGTGAAAATTATTCAGTAACTGGTTTTTGCCAGCCGCTTCGTCCGCCTGAATGTCGTAAATTAATCCCCGGGGACGTCCTACCGGGATAATAAGTATCCTATGTGTTAATCCAGGTTATAAACTATCTGTGTGCTTTAATTTATTTCATCCAAATCTGTCCAGCAGTTCTTGCGTGATTTAGTTACAAACATCTAAACATATAAACTTTAACATTTATGATGTTTGTAGAATAAGTGATCGAAAAATCTATGACTAGAGCGATGAAGTAATGTGGTAAGTATGCAGTAAAATGTTTGTATCTTTATAGGTATGAGGAACAGGGTGTTAAGTTTATCTCATTATTTATAGAAAAGGGAAAATCATCTGGTGCGCAACTGCACGAGGATTTATGTCGGGAGATGTATGTATGCTAGTTGCGCAAGTCCTACATCGCGCAAGCAGAGTTACTGCTTGCGCAATGCAGGATTTTCCGTGTCATCAATGTGGTGTCGCTACATGTCCATCAAGCAAAATACTTGTGTTGACTACTTTTCATATAGATTGGTAGTTTCCGTAGAAATATCTACATAAACTTCTACATTTAAGCCTGAAACTGAGCCTTCATAAACTAAGGCTTAAGTAAAGTAAAAGCGGGAGTGGTATAAAAACTATACTTCTAAAAATGCGACCAGATGACAGGATTCTCTTTTCCCTGTAAGATAATACATCTGTTCAATAAATCAGTGAAATCCATCATCTCGGTCAGGATAAAGACACCAAGGTTAAAATGGAACGACGAAATTTTTGCAAACTTTCTCAAACTTTACGACTTTGTTTCAGAGTTTCAAAGCTAATAATTTTTTATCTTCTCACTCGAGATAGTCTGTAGGACAAAGTCGTGTTAAGCATCGTTTACCTTGGTCGAGTTAGAGGGCTAGTACTGGTGGGAGAGTAGGCACTAGGGTTATAAATCCGCTTTGGTTATTTAATTGAATTGTCTAGTTTGTATTGGAGGTAAAGAAGCACAGACAAAATGTAGGTTAGATGCTAGTGGAACCTGAAATTACGGGTTAAAGATATGGGGTTAAAGATATCTTTATTTCCCATAAGAAAGAAATTTCACTTACTTACATGAGAAATATTTACAAAATTTAAAAAGATTATTGATGTAACGTACAGTTTTGGTAAGGAGAAAGTAAAAAAATACAACATTCAGAAACAGTCAAGAAGTAGAGGGTGGTCGCTAATATATTGAACACAGCTAAAATGTAAACATACACTGAACGCGCGCAACTGGATGTGGTATGCAATGTACTAAGGTAACTTAGTTATGAATATCCAAAAATAGAAAATGATGAAATACATTTATTTAGCACAGACAAAAGTAAAATAAAAATATAAATCAACTGAAAAGTGTAAACTGCAAATAGGTAACGAAATTTTAACAAAACATTTATGCCAATGCTAATGAATGAAATGGCGCACTGAAATATGCAACACAATTGTATCAACGGCTTACTGAACTACCTAGTCTCAACCTTAGTCAATAAAATGGTTTGTGGCTTGCATTCACACCTATTTTGTGCTCAAACCGGAAAAAGACCAGACTAGCAATGTAACTAGTACTGGACTATTAACACACTAGACGATTAACTCGACCAATGTGAACAAATCTTAAGACTGCCGAAGTTATTTGGCCCCCAGTTTCCAGTAATAGCAGAAGCAGCCTGATTTCCAGTCTATTGGAAGAGGAATGAGCTACAAGTTTTAATTGAAAACAAATGCCTATCTTGATTACACTAATGCCTGACTGACTGGAATGTGACCTGAAGTATTTGTAGTGAATGCACCTGTTAATATAAGTGCCTCAGAAAGCACGTTAACCCGTTGGTACCGGCTGTCATTCGTAGATCTTTTACAGTCATTACAGGTAGTCAATTCAATTCAATTCAATGTCTTTATTGTGGATCATAGGTAGGTACATAATACAGCTCTTAAATAATTAATTGTGAACAGCTACGTCCCGCCCTTAGGGCATACAATAGTTACATAAAAAAATTAAATTATATTAGGAATTTCAACAAGAATTAAAGCCCCAAAAGTAAGTCAGAAGGCGAATTAAGTCAGAAGCCCCAAAAGTCTGACAACTGAACCCAATTACTGTGCAACTCGTGTTACCCAGTAATTGGGTTGTGGAGGTCAGTTAGGCAGTCGCACCATGTAAAATACTGGAACTGAGTTGCATCAAGCTAGACTGAATTTCGACCCCAACATAGTTGGGAACAAGCTACGCAAAGATTTCGGCTTGTTAATAAATATTGATTGAAAAAATATATTAAAGTTAGTTTATGGGTTACCAGGGTAAAGGAGGTTTTCGAAAATAGTATTAATTAAGTAACGCTGCCAGCCTTTCGAGCACTTTTCCCGCTGACAGCGATGCAGACGAATTCTTTGATGCCCTGTGAACTCTTCCTTTTTTTACTTTATATACTCTTACATACTGTCTAATTATTTATTTTAAGACTGTAAATAGTCAAAGTAAATAGTTAAACATTGATTCACGAGCGGGTTGTTAAAATTGATGGTTTTCCTCGAGTGGTCGCTGTACCTCCTCCGATACTAGTTGTACTAGAGTACTTGATTCGATGTCTTGGCAATGCCAAAAGACATTCAAATACAAAGTAATATAAAGCTAAAAATAAGCGTTTTTGTTGGTTGAATGTTATGGTGAATTAAATACCCGTAGTGTACCTAACTACATGTTTTGATAATAGTGGCCACTATTGACGTGCCATTTTTAATAGCGATAGAGTTGCCGTCGCGAATCCGCGAAGAGAAGCCGGTCGGAATCGTATTAAATGGTGCTTTCGCCACTGGTACTGTGAGAAACGAAAGTTGGCTGGGTGGTTGGTTGGGTTGGAAAATGGGTGAGACGGTTGGCGTAATGGCTGAGCGATCAATTGCTGCGCAGCGTGTCGCAGGTTCGATCCCTGCACGGACCAAATATCTGTATGATCTGCAAGTAATTGTTCCGGGTCTGGGTGTTTGTGTTTGTGAGTTTCTATGTTTGTAAACGCACCCACCGTACAGGAAGAAATTTCCTAGAGTGGCGCAACGTGTTTAAAAAAAAAAACACGCTGGAATGTAACTAATTATTATTATTCTTAGAAATCGTTGTACGAATGTTATTTATAACTTCTTCCTTCGGTTTGTTAGCCCAATCTCTCGCCTACGGGTTTTTCTTCTATTCGATCTCTAATCTAACTTGACAGTTAGGTTGAATTAAATTTCAGTTATATCCAGCCTGTTCAACGTAAACGTAGGGTCGTCTTTGGCAGATAACCTCTACAGTAAATACACATCAAAAAAAGTTTGCGATCACTTTGAAAAATCGAAATCTTTCTTGTTACGGTAGATTATATTACGACTGGCCTGCCGGCTCGCCTGACTTAAACCAAATAGAGCACGCGTGGGATGCTCTTAGGCGAGCTGTTTGGAACCGTCAGCCACGTCCCCAGACAGTGCCAGAGCTCAGGGAACCCGCTATTCAAGAATGGGACAGGTTACCCCAAGAAATGCTGGATAACTTGATTCTCAGCATGCCCAGGAGGATCACCGCATGTGTTTGAATATATAAATCTTTTATCAATAAATTGTTGTTTAAGTTTGGTTAAACAGTCTTTTTCTTTCTATAAAATTTCTGTTACAATTACATTTTGATTAATTACTCAATATATATTTTTATTTTTGTTTTATTTTTTAATTTCAAACATGGTATTTCTATTTAAAGAAAACACACAACAAGGATTTTTTCTTGATAAAGTTCAATTTAAAAAAATTATATCAGCTTATGCTAGTGATCACAATCTTTTTTTGATGTGTGTACAATAGCTCTGCCTGTTTTATATGGCAAGAGGCTCGCCTCCTATTACATAGGACTTTAACATAACTAGCGAAATGTGGGTGTACTAGAAATACACTTCTGCACAACCCTTCGGGCAAACTAGGCGCGATGTTAAGATTTTGTTGTTTAATATCCTTTAATTGTAAGCAAACCGATTCTATACATGATGGTTTTCCATTTCCCGAATAAAACCAGCGAAAACGTATTAAATTCAGAGACAAAGAACAACTTTCTCGCCCCTAATCTTCAGTGACGAATCAAGAATTCCTTTTATACAGAACCTTCAACTGATATATACAATATACATTTGTGGAAGAAATATTAAAGAAAAGGCGATGGTAAGATCTTAGGTTCGCGTCATTGAGCCTTGTGTCTGTGCCCTTTTATAACCAAGAGTTTTTTTTTAAATTAAAATAGGGAATTATTTTACTGTACCTTATTATTTTTGCGATTTTAATTATGGCCCCTTTTTTGATAATTGCGCCTCTTTTAAATTAACTGGCCTTTTCTCACAGTCGCAGTAGTAGCTAAGGTACCTCGACCAAATGGTTAGGTTAGGTTAGGTTCAAATCGCTTTGTAAACGACGGAGTTCTGAGGTAACAAATATTAAAAAAACATCCAAATTGAGAACCTCTGCCTTTTTTTGAAGTGGGTTAAAAATATATTCGGTTAAGAACTAGATTATTATTTTTCCGTCCCATTTTACTTTGATTTGCGTGAAAAAGTGTTACAAGAGAATTTGAACGAGGACGATGTATTGATTAGGCAAATTGATAATATGTTACCTACAAGAAAAACCTGAGCAGAGGTTAAAATAACTATGTTTGCCCTTTGTATACTGGATAAGTTTTTATCTAGTGCGAAAATTGTAACCATGATATTTACAAAAAAATAATCAGCTGTTTCATAGAAAAGTGCAATAGGTACCTACGCGGTCAAAATGTATAGAATTTATAAAAAAAAAAATTGTAACCTACGTAAAATTTCTACGCTGAGGAGTCTAGAATGATATGCTGAATTCATGGTTACAGTTTGCGCACTGGTTAAAATTTTACCCTGTATAACTAGGACTTTGCTGTAAATGCAGTTATGCAAACCATTACTCAAGGAAATTAATTAACTGTGACCAGTATCTCATGTTGGCCTTTCGCTTCAAAAGCCAAACTACTCACAGTAATTATGAAAATATTTCTCCTACCATTTTAATAGTCGTTCAATGAATTTCTAGAAACGACGCTTGACATTTACGGGTTTCATTTCTAATTAGAATAGATGGCTTCTCGCAAAAAAACTTCAAATTTTCGACTTCAATTCAAGTCCCAATGTGTTTAGGACTGGACTCATTAAATGAAGCTTGAAATGTTTTTTTGTTCGGGTTCTACGATCTTTAGTCCCGCTCGTTTTGATAACAAGTCGGGGTTTCTTTGTATAAGTTCTTAGCGGGGAATAAATAGTTCTTTGTGACATTAAAGTACAAAAGTATGGTCAGAAATAAAAGTCGACTAACACTGTTACTTTTTAACCGACTTCAAGGAAAGGAAGAGGTTCTTAATTCGGTTGTGTTTTTAATACCTTCTAAATTGATAGCAACATAACATAATACCGCGCCTGTATTTCCCGAAGGGTTGAGCAGAGGAGCACATCTAAAGTACAGCCACATTTCGCCAGATATGTTTTAAGTCCCATGTAATAGAAGCGGAGCAAAATACCCAGATTCCGGGCTGCTACTGAGAAATTCCAGATGAAAAACCCAATAACACTTTGCCCAACCCGGGCATCGAAGCCAGGATCTTATTCTCAGCAGTAGCGCTAGCGACCACTAGACCAACGAGGCGATACAAAATGATTTTATAAATGGACCTACCATAGGCGAGTAGTTAGTGGTAGAGTAGTTCCCAGTTTAAAAGATCAAAGGGGCAATTCTCGTAATTTTAAGAACGTTCACAGTCTGATCTCAGTGTCAATCTGTCAAAAATACCTCGATTTTTCATATATTTTTGACATTTGCTTGTCGCTGAGATGAGACTGCGACTAGATTTTGAACATTTTTAATTACGAAAATTGGCCTTCAGATACGTCTGGTGTACTTCTATTTCTGTGGTGTGTGAACGGGCCATTTTAACGCCCATAAATTATTAAGCTGCAGCGAACAACCACTGTATTCTCTAGCAAATTGAAGGCCAAGGGCCATAAGACCATTAGACGGGTGTCGACCTCAACACAAGCTGCTTCTCACACGGACAACTGTACTGTTACCAAAACTAAAAACGTAGTATACAGAAAAGTTTTATAAACTGTGGCTGTCATTGTAGTAAATTTATGGTGACTTACGACTTCCACGCGAACAAAGTCGCGACAGTGACAAGTGATTTTATAAATTGCTTTTTAGCATTTCATGTGATAACTAAGAGTTGAAACTCCTTAAGTTTGATAATATTATCAGTTATTCAGATTTTTATGAATGATTTGCTCAATATAATCTATACATGGTTTAAATGACGTCGATTGTGTCTGTTTGTCTGACCGTTTAGATATTTTGCACTACGCAGGGGTAAGTCCATAATGTAGAAAACCTAATGCAGATTTCACCATAAAAATCACAATCACAATCTTTTGGAATGAAAGCTATACATTCATTCCGAAGGATTTATTCGTATACTAGCTTTTGCCAGTGGCTTTGTCCACGTGGATGTCGAAAATTACACCACGGGACCGTACTATTGGGACTAAACGTATTCTATGTGATAATCCAGGTTACAAACTATCTGTTTGCCAAATTTCAGCCAAATATATTCATACGTAATTGAGTAACAAACATCCAAACATTTAAAAAAAAAATTGTAGGAAGTAGTAATGCATAAATAACTAATTTAGGTATAGCTCAGAATTTTCGTTGTATAGACGCCACTAGTTATGAATAAAGAGACTTAAGGGTTAATCGACTATTTTTGCTGACTGTACCTACTGAAAAGTGAAAATATAGTCTGTGAAATCGGCGCTATTGTGTTTTTTATGAATAATAACTGGGTTGAAACCCTCCAATTAAATTCAATGTGGTTATAACACTATTTCACCAAATTTTATTTACAGGGAATTTAAATTTACCATTCTGAGCGTCTAGACGTCGGAATGTATTTTATTGTGTTAAATAAAAGTGACATTGAAACATTCCTAAATGTTTGACTTTAATATTTAAAGCCTTGATTTCTGAAAGCTAATTTAATTTAATCTCCTGTCAAATGTCATGTCAATTTATATGATTGTATTTTGGTCTACCAGTCATAGTAGCTGATTAACAGAAGGCCAATTCTCGTACCTACTTAAAAACGTTCTAATATAATTATATAACAATCTCATATCAGCGATATAATCTGTCTAATGCTTTCAAAAATCTTTTTCCGTAATTAAAGTAATTTTTCTCTTTGTAGTGTTTTTTTGGAAGTCGGTAGTTTTATTTTTTGGAAAAAGTTTTTCACACCAATTCGAAATGTCATCATCCTTGAGGCAAAAACAATGCATATTTATGCGATAGAAGCAATCGCGGTTGATTTGCTGTTACTTTTTGAAGAGTTCCGTTGTTTGTCTCCGAAACGCATCATCAGATCTATATGAAATTGAAATGGCACACGAGAAGTACTAGCTTTCAAATAAAAAAATAATCATCAAAATCGGTTCACCCAGTCGAAAGTTCTGAGCCAACAAACATAACAACATAATTTTAAAAAATACAGTCGAATTGAGAACCTCCTCCTATTTTTGAAGTCGGTTAAAAAAAGTTTAAATTAGAGATTTTTTAACAGATTAAGACTGAAATTATTAGGACTCATGTGCCAATCCAGCCAGTAAAATCCAACGAATACCCGATCTGGTTCTCACGTCCACTTATCCATTTTTTTTTTTAAATAAAGAAAAGGCCTAGATTAAATGGAAAAAAATATAAAAACTGTGTGGATTAGAGCACTTTTCCTTATACCGAAAGAGATTTATGTTACTCTATGCTAAATGTTTCAACGGGTAAATGCATTTAATAGAAACCGGCATGTGTAAAGATATAAAACGTTTTTGGTCGTTTGTAAAAAGTAAAAAAGGTAATACAGGTATACCTAACACTGTGTTATATAATAATGATGTATGTAACGGACCCGTAGATGTATGTAAATTGTTCTCGAAGTTTTTTAGTTCCGTGTATGAGCCGACGGGTATCTACGCACTCTGGTAAGGAAACGAACCAGGGATCAACATCACATAATATGGTTGGACCCAAGTGAGTGCAGGCAGGCTAAGGAAGCACTTCCTGCGTTCGATGCCCGCCTCACGAAACAGGTTCTTCGTTTAACTAAACCACAGCTGCGTACAGTTACAGCAACTGTAACTGACAATGGATCATTTAACAAACATTTCTTTGTCATAGGAGTAACACAGTCCGCTGTGCAGGGCCTGTATGGAGGACGACGAGACAGCGGCTCATGTACTGTTAAACTACCCGGTGATCGCTAATTACAGGGCTCAATACTTCGGTGATCCAGGTACCCTACGTGAGATTGTCAGCAACACCAAGGCGTTGCTGGCCTTTCTCGAGGAGCTGACAAAACACAGAGCTGAGTCAATAGGTGTGCCTTTATTTTATCTTTTTAACCGTAGTCTACGGGAGGGTATTGTGCCACAATCGTGGAAAATTGCCAATATTATGCTTGTGTACAAGGCGGCGCAAAAAATGATGTTACCAACTATCGTCCAATATCATTGTTGTCTACCATGTCAAAAGTCTTGGAGCGATTAGTTCATAATACAATTTACCCCAACTTATACAATAATATTATCCCTGAACAGTATGGTTTTGTTAAAAATCGCTCCACAGTTAATAAACTAGTTTTTGTATTCCAACTTTTTGTTCACAAATATGGACAATCAAGTGCAAGTTGACGCAATTTATACAGATTTCTGCTAGGCTTTTGACAAGGTGGACCATACCATATTTTACAGAAAATAGAATGGTATATATATAATTGTGACATCTGGTGTTCCGCAGGGGTCGATACTGGGCCCACTACTTTTTATCCTATTCATAAATGACATTAATACATGTTTTAAAAATTGTAGTTTTCTCTTTTATGCTCATGATCTTAAAGTTTTTCGTAAAATAAGAACCGCTGAAGACTGTGTCAAATTGCAACAGGACCTTGATCGATTTTCCGCCTATTATCTGACCAATAAATTACATCTAACTTTATCCAAACGTAACCATATTTCTTTTACCAAAAAAATAATACCGTTCAATTCACATACTGCTTCTGTTACACTCCTCTGGATAAAGTTTCCCTAATTAAAGACTTAGGTGTGCTCTTTGACTCAAAGTTACACTTTGATGCACACGTTGATCACATCACAGTCAAGGGTATTCAACTATATGGCTTTGTAAGGCGAACCTGCAAACCATTTAAGAAACTATCTACATTCTTATTACTGTACAAAACACTTATAAGATCTCAACCGGAATATGCCACTTGTGTCTGGAACCCCATTAACAATAAATATAGTGACCAATTGGAATCAGTGCAACGTAAATATCTTAAGTTTCTTAACTATAAATTATTTAAGAGTTGGTCATCATATGACATTATTATAGATCAAATTTCCCTGTCAACTCTTAAAGTAAGGAGATTGTATTATGATTAATCGTTCCTATACAAGATTTTTCACAATGAATTTGATTGTAATAACCTAATATACCTCATATACCTTCGCATACCTAGTCGTTCTCAACGTATTCGTGATACTTACACTCATAGTCTTACCGCGTCGAAGCGAAGCAGAACCAACGCAGGAGAACGAGCTGGTTTACGTCGACGAATGAAAAGTTACAATGATAATTTTGTTGATGTTGAAATATTTGCTTTGTCACTCACACAGTTAAAAAATATCATCATCATTATCATTTCAGTCGAAAGACGTCCACTGCTGGACATAGGCCTCCCTCAAACTCCGCCATTTCGACCGGTTCTGTGCTTCCCGCATCAAAATCAAAATCAAAATATTTTATATCACATAAACCTGCATGGGCACTTATGAAACGTCAGAAGCTAGGTGCACGGTTCCAATTTGTCGCTTCCTATAGAGAAGAGCTAGCAAGAAACTCCTCGGTTACTCTTTTAAAAATAATTGGCTTTTACAATGTTTTCAAATTACAGTGATCCAGCGGACTCCTGCAACCCTCACAAGGTCAGGTTAAAAAATAGTATCTATAAAAATCCTTTCTAAATACCACATAGCTACAGTTGTAATCTTCTCACATTTAGTTTGTCACACGTTATTTAAAGGTACAATAGTCTATTTAGGATAGATAATCGTTTTGCTAAGTTTTCTTGTACTTTGCTCAAACTGTTGATTAATTAGTGGATTACGATTGCGTGATTACTTAAGTGTTTTTTTAAATATCTGTACCGAAATATTCAGAATTATTGCGCATTTTTTTGTTATCCTGAAAAAATAAAATAAAAATTACTGATACAAATATATAAATTTTACATAAGGGACAATGGACAGTATTTTCGCTATCTCATTCAGACATATATTGAAATTGAACACAGTCTCCTGCACTTCTTAGCTTTCTCATATAGGTTTTAACTTAATATTTTTGCAGGAAACTTCCTAAAATTACTTGCCACTTGGAATTTACCCTTTGATACTTAAAGTATTATAGTATTGTTCTCTTTGTCTTCTGTATTGTAGCGGAGCTAACTGCCAATTGCACCGACCTTTATGGGTATCGTCACTTGATTGATAGAGGCTCTTGATTATAGGTATATTAGGCATAGCTTTTTTTTTCGCGGAAGAAGTCATTCCAATTCAGCCCGTCTCTTGCTGCCCTCTTCCGACGACGCCGAGGCTCGTACCTCACAGTTGGTGCCCTTAGCGTGTAGTCGCTTAGTTTTAAATTATAATGCCCTAGCTGGAGGCCTTAATTTATTGAGGCAGCCACAGGCAAGTCCGTTTAAGCAGCCGACAACCCCTAGGTTGACTTGCGCGATGACATTTTCAAATTAAAAAAAATCGCGGAAGAAGCTCCAATGGGAATACATACAAATCACGTAGAGATTTGTTGCTAGAGTGCAGACAACTTGCACCTGTATAACGCCGCGTCCTCAAACTTAGAATGAGTTCTGGAACCTACTTATATGCAAAGCTCAACTTTCATTGCGAGGACTATTGTCGTGACGATAACGTCTCCTCTTAGGTTAGCTAAAGATTTTTGGCTTTGAAAATTACTTTGTCTAACATCATGTCCTTTTGGGGAACTACAGAAAATAGAAAAATAGAAAGTAGAATACGGGTAATACAGTTAGCAGATTCACAGGTAAACATGACATAAGTAGCTTAAAATATTATCTTACGTACAGCTAGGTTACAATACATAATTAATTGCCAGCGAGCTCCATATTAGACAGTTGGTCTATATCTTGAAGCTCGGGGTACGAATTGCAGAGTAGAGACTAGAGAGGTATGGTATGTGTGTATGTGGTGTGTGTGCGTGGTGTGTATGTGGGGTGTGTGGTGTGTGTGTGTGTAACTGTGTGTATATGGGTGTGTGTGTAAGTGTTTAGGTATGTTCCGATTATGCTTCGCATGATGCAGTGGCAGGTCAGAGTCGTTATTATTAATTGGTTCGAGTCATCATAACCAGTGTTTTGCAACATTTTCTTTACTATTTTTTTGCTAACTATGAGTGATTCTATGCAATATCTTTATCAGTATATTATTCTGTAGTTCAAGACCTGAGCTAAATGCTGCAAAACAGGAAATTGTTAAATGATTTTTATTTCTATCATCCTAGACGTTGTTCCGCTCAACACCCGAGGCCGCACCGCCATCACAGCCAACCTCATTTTTTTCCTTCTGTAGCTGCAAAATTAACTATTAAAGGAAATAGGGTGTATTTATAAATAAAACTCACTCAGCACGGGTAGAAATATTTATTACAACAGAATGAAGACTATACACAACCTAATAATTACAATATACATGATATTTTTAACAGGAATACATTTTGTACAATTAATGTTAATATTTCAACGATGAAAATCTATGAGTTTGATCTTAAACATTTTATGTTAACATTACAAATACAGGTAAATTTAAATGTTGAACTTGTAAGAACAATGCAATAAATTGTGATTTATGCTAACGGAGGTTTTAATTAACTAAGCTTATTTAATACGCAGTAATTTACAGAAAGTTCGATCTCTCTTCATACTTTTGATAAATACAAGGCTATTATAATGTGCTCTGATTATGAACATTGACTTATAGGTTCCTATTTGTTCAGTGATATCATTGACTTGAGACAAACACAGAGCCTGTTTTCTAGTATCAATAGTCAAGGATGTGAAAAAACATGTTAAAACACAGACATACAACACGTAATGGTACAGTACCCTAATTGCGTAACGCACGATGAATCATAATCTGAATCATTTTGAAACAGATCGCTCATCCATTGCTTCAAATGTTCGACAAATGTGTCTGCTCAACAAAGTAAATAACGCAATGAATATTGTTGAACTGTCAAAATGAAACAGATTATGATTGATCGTATGTTACGCAATTAGGGTGCAGGCCGCGTTTCTACATATAAGAAAACTTCTGCATGAAATATCATATCAGATAAGCTATCTGACAGTAACGAAATAAAAACTAATGTTTTATTAACATAAAGGTTTTTTTTTCACATTTTCAAATGAAGCCCTGGCTCCTGACCTAGGTGGTACCCTTTTTACCGGAGCCAGCGTCTTCACCTGTTTCTGGAATATTAACAATTTAAACAACGAAATTCGAAATTTAAATGAATAAAATTAGGTGCATGCATACTCTCTTGTGTGGTATGGTGTGTATTTTTTGAGCGTGTAACTTGCTACGCACTTAACACGGTACAACTTGCTTTAGGACAAGATGCTCTCATGTTTCTTGCAGAAGCTTTGTCTGATGTCAATCATCATCTGCTTAATCTTTTCCCAACTATGTTGGGGTCGGCTTCCAGTCTAACCGGATGCAGCAGAATACCAGTATTTTACATGGAGTGACTGCCTATCTGACCTCCACAACCCAGTTACTAGGTAACACGATACCCCTTGGTAAGACTGGTTGTCAGACTTTCGGGCTTCTGACGACTCGTATAACGACTGTCAAAGATCCATAAATCACAGCCGGGCCCAACGGCTTAACATGCTTTCCGAGGCATGGCGGAGTCTTGGTATTTAAAGATAGACACCCATTCAGGGATAACCGCGGCAAGCGTATCTTAACCAGATCGATCGACCCGTGCGGCTTTTATTACTTAGCCACAAGCCCCTTTGTCCGATGTCAATATGTGGTAAAAAGAAAATATTACCTACTCAAGTTCCATTCTGCAACAAATTCCAGCACAACATGTAACAAGTCTGTGGCCCAGTAGTATAGGCCCCGAGTTACGATTTCGGTCGGGTGCTCGAACCCAGGCAGACACTATACTATACTTTCATCATCATTGCTCTTAAAACATCGTGGGGAAACCGGCATGTCCTAAAACCAAAAATTCGAAGACGTGCAACATCCACCAACCCGCACTGGGCCCCCCTGCAATCATTCTATTTATGGCCCACTCCCGTTCATAGAGAGTAGGTTTGTGTCCCAGCATTGGGAATATTATTGACTGACTGTGTTCTTACAAGTCTAGACCCTCCATTTAATAAATAACACAGAAGACAGGCAGTTTATACAAACAATATACAGACCAAATTGTACCACTTAAGAATATATAAAAACACACACTCGCAATACATTCTCCAAAAGAGTCAAAGTAGGTAGTTATGAGGCGATCTCAGCAATAGGGAAATAAAAATTCAGTTCACGGTACTCACAGGATATTTAATAAAATTTCGCGGCCATTTTTTCTGGCTCAGTTGCGTTAGACTCATGTATAATTAAAGGATGAAATGGAGTATAATCTTGATAAAGATGGCGATGGTAGTATCGTTATGCGGGATCAAACTTAAATTAGACTTGTAATGCTTTTGTACGAGTCGTCTAATTATAATTTTGTGTTATTTTGTACTGAAGAGGAAATAAATTCTTAGTATAATTATTATATAGGTACCTAGTCGTTCTTTTTGTACATAAGTGCAAAGTTAAATTGACGCTAGTGTCTCATTTTAGGCTGTTGTTGATTGTGCAACACATGCATTCAGCATTGACAATGCTGACTTCTGCTCTCTTCTTTTTGGAGCGTCAAATCGACCACCGATCTAACATAAAATAGACGTACAAACGGACTTCTATCAATGATTGAAGTGCGTCTGTACTGGAAAAAAAAATTATACTGTTTGTTTCAGGCTCGCTTAGACATAAGTATTATTGAAATACGCAGCTTTATCAAGCCTACAACTGACTGGTTATTGAATCAACGTTTTCCAAGTGGCAATTTTCCATCGTCAATGGGTAGCGGTTCTGGCGACAGATTGGTGCAATGGTGTCATGGAGTACCTGGTTTTGTACCCTTGTGTACCCTTCAACGGCCAAGTCACACAACATTAACTATAATAATAAAGAAATCGCAGTAAGGAACCTTAGACTTGGCACGACTTTGTCTAGATTTCATTACTTTTTAGAGATAAACAAGCAGCTCCATCGAGACTTGGCTAGTTTTTTACAGAATGTTTTTGGTGGGATTTCACTTCTTTTTGTAGAAACTAGCACGACTGCGCAGATTAAACGATTGAAAAAATATACATACTCGTTTCGGACATCATATTTACGTAGTTTGAAGACTTTATTTACATCTACGAGCCTTGCTGTGCCTGCATCATTCAGGTTTCAAACATTTGGACTAACAAATTAAAGAGGCCGACTAAGGAAATAACACCCTCAACACCATTACAGTGAGAGTATACAACATTTCCGCTGCCATTTAAGTGTGATAATACAAAGATCTGAATCGTTCATTATATTTTTTTCCAGTCTTACCAGATGCAGCTGAATAGCAGTACTTTAAATGGAGTGACTGCCTATCACCACCAACCCAGTTACTGAGTAAAGGCTCCCACAAACAGGAGGGACTCAACAACGTGACGTGACAGCCGGGACAACAATATACGAGTGATAGCCGGGACCAACGACGGCTTAGCGTGCTTTTCGAGGCACGAAGGGGTCTTAGCACGTGGCGTGGTGGTGTGGTGTGGTGTGGTGGTGGATGGTGGTGGTGGTGGTCTGGTGGTGGTGGCTGGTGGTCATCCGCCGCAAGTATAGCACACTTTTTATTCCACCCCTCCATCCCTATTCACCCCGTTTTACGGTTCACCCGTTTGGGAGCTACGATGATGCCACAGATAGATACACACTTTAAACTTAGGTATATGTTTGCGTTGGGGGTTAAAAAAACAAAAAAATCCTTGCTAAAAGTAATCAGTCATTGGCCTGCATAATATTGCAAATTAACAATATTCACTGTGCTCTGCAAATTAAAAAAATGTTATCTTATGAATTTATGATAATTATATATTTAAAAAAAAAAAACGAATTAAAAAAATTACAGCGAAACAAAATAAACTTCGTCAATATCATCAACCCAATAGTAATCTTTTGAATCTTGCAATAGTCTTATTTTTTAACAAGCAAATCACTTGTAATAATATCGAGATCAACTTTTTTAACCCCCGACGCAAAAACGACGGGGTGTTATAAGTTTGACTTGTCAGTTGTGTGTGTGTGTGTGTCTGTCTGTGGCATCGTAGCTCCCGACCGGATGAACCAATTTTGATTTAGTTTTTTTTGTTTGAAAGATGAATTAGTTGGGAGTGTTCTTGGACATGTTTCATTAAAATCGGTAAAGCCGTTTGAAAATTATCAGCTCTTTTCTGGTTGATGAAGGGATTTGTGCATCTTCCACGGATCTGATCAAATCAAAATTTGGTATTCTATTACTTCAATGATATTAGACGAACAACGTAACTTTGAACTGATTCTGGAGCATCACCTGGAATTTTTCGGATACCCAAATTACTCACCAACAAACAGCAAAGGTATCGTGTTTGGGATCATTGAAAAGGTCTCAATGAATAGGTTATAGATAAATGGTGATCAGGACGAGGAATGAAGATAAATTAGTAACAAACTTCACTGTGGGAAACATATGCAACGCTGCGCAGATTTAAGCGAGACATTAAGTTTAAAAAGCAGGAGATAAAAGTTAAATTAAAAAAAATTAAAACCCCCGACCCATACGAAAACTCTAAAAAGTAAAAAAAATAATAGGCAACTAGGCTAAACTAAAGACTACCCTGAACGACCCGTGCGGCTGTTATTACTAAGCCACGATACCCTCAATAAGCCCCGCCTCCTGTAATATACTGAACTCTCAAATGTCTAAACACTTCCATGAAGTACCTGAATACTTTATGTGTTTCGTAATCAAATTAACCACAACAGAAATTAGAACGCCACAAATAATTATTTCGTATTTGAATTGACACGTAATCGATGTTAATTATTTATTCATGGTTCAATTAACTGTTGCTAATGGGCTATTATGAAATATCAATAGCGCGACAGTTCCACAGCCATTGTAGAAAATAGAAATAGAAAATAGGAATATATTTATATTTAAGAATGGAGACTAGAGAGGTGCTTTCAAGTATGGTATTTTATGACTGTATGTGTAAAGTTTGTGTGGTGTCTGGCGTGTGTGTAGTGTGTGCGTGTGGTGTGTGTGTGTGGGGTGTGTGTGTGTGGGGTGTGTGTGTGTGGTGTGTGTGTATGTGTGGCGTGTAAAGGTGTGCATTGTTATATTTCTTTTTCTCATTTTAATTGGTATACGTAGGGCGTGGCTACGTAATAAAAGCCGCACGGGTTGATCGATCATGTTAAGCTACGCTTGCCGCGATCGGTCCGTGGATGGGTGATCATCATAACATACCGAGACCTCTCCGTGCCTCGGAAAGCAAGTGAAGCCATTGCTCCCGGCTGTCATTGTTGGATCTATGACAGTCGTTACGGGACTTCAAAAAAAACCGAAATTCTGACAAAGGCTTACCAAGTGCTTTCGTTTTACCCAGTAATTGGGTTGCGGAGGTCAGATAGGTAGTCCCTCCATGTCAAATACTAGTATGCAGCTGCATCCGGTTAGACTGGAAGCTGACCCCAACATAGTTGGGAATAGGCTAGGCAGATGATGATGAGGTAACAGTCACTAAGTCTCCTATTTCATGCGGCACAAGTTTACAATTTCATCCTGTATATGTACATATACATTTTAACCAACTATTTACAAACAAAGAAAGAGTGGTTAACCTCACTGGCCAAGCAGATAAGTGATGGTACAAAATAACTACAAATGCTTCTGAGTTGTAGCAGCTCGCAGATTCATAGATTAATAGACCTGTGGTCAATCAATAGTCAATAAGTAATCAACTAATCGTGTCAGTGCATAGATAACCGCTTTTCACTCATCACGGGCCCTTCTAAGCGGCGAAAGCCTGTTTATTAGTCAGTTTCGGTTGTCAAACTCATTAAATACTTTTGGACTAGATTGTACTTTGTAGCAATACAATTTTAGAATGCCCAGTGTTTCATTAGCAGTCAGTGTAGCATTCAATACTAAACAATAATAAAGTAAAAAACGAAGCAAAAGAGTATGTCATTATTTTAGTACTAAACGATCAGCGCTTAGCTTAATTCTGTGGCATAATAGCGCTCCAGCACAGCGCTGATTGCAGCGACAGCCTGCGCCGACATATTGCCGTCAACCGGTACGGTATTGTTATTAGAATATTGCTTGACCCAAACCAGCCTGTTAATTTGTGTTTGTTGCTTATGCAAGTCAGTTTGCACGGTAGGTGCGTACTAGAGGCAATTACTTGCAGACTTAACGCCATGATGCATGTTCCAACAATGATGAAACAAATGAATAGCGAAATATAAGTGACGTGTGCATTTTTCCCTATCGAACAACAATTTTATCTCCTAACATCGCCAATCAAATTCGAACATTTTTTTTAAAATCTAAAGCATTACACTGTAGCAATTAAAAACAAAAATATTCTCAGCATTCCTGAACTCGATCAACAATAACAGGCTATTTACATGAAATCCAGCTTAAATTGAGAGCGAATTCTCGTTTTCGCTTTAAAAATTATATTCCTACCTAATAGAGTAACCCTTGCTAAAATTCCCGAAAGCTAGATAATTTTAAGCGTCCCGGCTTACGAAGCTCGCATTCAGAATGTTTCCCGAATCACACATCGGGTTAATCCCTTAGGGGGTCCCCTGTAACGAGATGTTTTTTTTTGCCTGTAGATTCTATGAAACGTGATACCCTCGACAAAAAAATTAACATTTTATTTTTTAAATGAAAGCGTGAGGTGAAGTTCCTAATTATTAACACACATCGCAGTGCCCTACTCAATATAATTGGATACGATTTTCGAAATCAAGTTGATTAATATTTCGTAAAATTTGTGGACATAAAATATCGGTAGGTACAAACATATTTATTTTCAAAAGTTTTTTGATTAAACCAAAATCCGAAAAGCTTTTCTATAAATAAAGTACTCAAAGTTATTGCAAAAGTGTTCAGTGTAACTTAGGTTCATGAAATATTAGTAATTTTTAATCTGATCAGACGTTTTTAAAGGCGAATGATTTAAAGTACATATTGCCTTTTTACTAACAAAACTAATAAGGTTAATGGATCGCTAGTATTCACCTGTGCCATGTACAAAAAAACAGCACAACTTTTCAATTACATAATTAATTAAACAACATCATTACTTCGTACAAGAATTGGGGCATCCACCGCACGCTTTAAAAATATAAAATGGCGACTACACGACAACTACACCCAGAACAACAAATATAAATCTGTACATGAGGAATACACTAATTAACGTCTAATATCACAAATATCTTTGTCTCATACTTAGAAATTACCACAACAGCATGAATAAAATTAAAATTACGCACGGAGAAATATTCTCGACCTTCGAGAAAGCTTTGAGTCTGATTTCATTTTGTACAGGGTGTCCGTATTCCTCAGTTTGCATCAGCTCTTTGGGGCACGGGAGTGTTTCTAAGGGAATATCGGTCAGTTTGGTTGCCTTTTTCGTGAATTTTCTTTCCGAGTAGTCTTCGCTTTTATCGTAATAGTCATAAGTGTCGTCGGGTACGGCATTATCTTTGACGTTTTCGTTATCTTCCTGGTCGTTTAAGTGTCTGTCGGGGGTAAGTTCGGTGACACACGATACTTTCTCGAGGGCGTTTCTCAGCGTGTTGTCTCTCGTCTCGTTGCGTAACGCGTAGATCCAGGAGAGGCGGCAATTACAGCTGAGTGGGTTACCTGTAAACAGAGACCCTGTTAACGTGTTTGTTTTACGAACAGGTTTATTTTCTCATACGATATTTACGGCAATTTGAATATAAAGAGCTCATTTGTCTTTAAATAGATTCGATTGTCGTGAGCTCGTTCTAAAAGGACCTATTATCGGTAATCGGTAAACATACTTGGAGATTACAAGTAGGTACACTTTTAGGGGATTGCCGCAATGTATAGCGTGTTTAAAGTACATTAAAGCGTCACATAATATTTTATAGATTTATTGAAAGGTAGGGACTAATAATCGTTAAGTTAGTATTAGTGATATTAGGTACCTATCAGGTACCTACTAATGCATGACGCCAAAATTTCCCTTAGCTATAATAATAGTAATTTAATGGATGCCTACGTCAATGGCAAATTTAATGTTTTCTTTTTTTGTGTTTCGTAATTTTAATCACCTATTATTGTATAGAATCAAGTTCTTCTAACTTAACAGACAGCTGTGCTGCTGGGGAGTTTGTTGCGCTACTTCTTCTTCCCAGCTAAACACTAGGAAGTGGTGAAGGGCGGGTGTTTTGGGGGGACTGTCTTATGTAATTTTATTTTGACGTTCAAAAAGAGCTGACTCTCAGCCTAGTTTGAATAAATGACTTTTGATTTTGATTTGTTTCACACATTAGGCAACATTTTATGTCATTTTTAATTTCGTTATTAACATCAAATATCATTATTAACTTTTGGTTTTGTTAAATTCATTTCGGATAGCTCGTACAAGGACAGAAACATCATCATGGTGATAAGATATCAGGATAGTATTTAAATAACAAAATAAGAAATACCTCAATATCTTTAAGTGATTTGATTTCTGTAAGTAGGTTTGTACGAACTCTTTTTCACGTCGGTCATATTTTTTTTACTAGATGAGGTCTGCTTTTCCTATCTTACTGCCAACTGTGTGAAAAAAGGCTAAAACAAACTCAGCGATCAGTGTTTTTTAAAGTCCAGACATAATCTTGCTAATCAAATATAATTATCTAATAATAATTTCTAATAATTTATAAACGTATTAATTAAATTTAATTTAATCTATAATTTGTATTACCTAAAATACCTACTTAATATAACTCAATAATAACAATATATCTGCTTATTTATGACATGTAGTCACTATGGGTGAAATGTATTTGTGTGTACTTACTTATACAATGCCTGAATTAAAAATGATTTGATTTTTTTTTATTTTGATTTGCTAATCTCTAAAGACCATGATTAAAAACTAAAACTGACTGAGAAGGTAATACAAAAAAAAAACATGACCCACATAGTCTATCTTTTTCCTCGTAATATACCATACGATATACTTGTATGTTCATTAAAATAAGCGCATGCCTGACGTAAGCTGCAAAAACGTATGAAACTGTCATTTTTGTTTTAATTAATAAGAATTATTTATGCCATATGGAATAAAATAGGAAAGGGTACCAATTTTATAACTA
This sequence comes from Antitype chi, assembly GCA_947359405.1. Taxonomy (NCBI): domain Eukaryota; kingdom Metazoa; phylum Arthropoda; class Insecta; order Lepidoptera; family Noctuidae; genus Antitype; species Antitype chi. The sequence goes on along the minus strand of OX375819.1, from coordinate 6,197,430 downwards.
TCATTATTTTAATTCCCGTATAAAATACCTTTATAAAAGAAGGCTTTTGCTTATCATTTTAATTTATTTAATTAATACGGTTTTCTAACAAAAGGCTACCCAACTCTACCCATGGTTTAAGACAGTACATTAAATCAGAGCAGCATTGAACCGTACATTGACAAAACCGTATATAAATCTAGTTTTCTATGTGTAAGGGTGTCAAAGGTCGTGCGGAAGTTAACTACGCTGTGCGTAGAAAATGGAGGGACCCAGTTCCTTTCAGTAAAGGAAACTGAGGCAATAGGTCGAGAAACGGTTATGATGAAGTGCACATCGCCAATGAGTTAGGTGTGCAGGGTGCAAAATTAGTTTGTGTACTACAAAGGCAAGTGGGATTATTTTTTTAATTCGCTTTTAATAGGTCTTTACCTATGAAATTGCCGTTTTGTATGAAAAAATTTAAACGAATTTTTTTCATGTATTTTTTATTTGTATTAATCGAAGTAATCACCCATGCAATCAATGCATCTTTGCCATCGCAGTGGCAGTTTATTGATGCCCTTCTTAAAGAAATCAGCTGGACGGGAGGCAACAAATTCTTCAAAGGCATTTTGTACTGCCTCTCGGGTATTGAATTTTTTTCCCGCCAAGAAGTTATCCAAATTCTGGAAAAAGTAGTAGTCTGTAGGCGCAAGGTCTGGTGAGTAGGGCGGATGACGGAGAGCTTCCAACCCCAGTTCTTGCAACTTGGAGACCGTCTGCTGTGCAGTATGAGGTCGCGCGTTGTCGTGCAGGAGCAGCGGAGACGAGCGATTGACCAATGCTGGTTGGAGATGTGCCAGCTTCTCCATCATTGTGTTCAGTTCTTCACAGTACACATCTGCAGTAATGCTCACCCCGTTTGGTAAGAAGCTGTGATGAATCACACCGGCGCTAGACCACCAAACAGTGACCATCACTTTTCTAGGGGTAAGTTTTCGTTTAGGGCATTGTTTAGGTGCTGAACCAGGATCCAACCAACTTGCTGAGCGCTTGCGGTTATCAAACAGAATCCATTTTTCATCGCAGGTAACAATGCGGTTCAAAATTCCTTCATTTGTGTGTCTGTTGAGCAGTGCAAGGCACGTCTCGACGCGTACTTCGCGCTGACGATCATTGAGTTCGTGGGGCACCCATTTGTCAAGCTTTTTTACCTTGCCAATTTGACGCAAATGGACCAATATTGTTTTGACGCTAACGTCGAAAGCTGCTGCTTATTCAGCCGTAGATTGTGTATCATCAGCTTCCACAATCGCCTTTAATTCGTCACTGTCGACCAAAGTCTTCGGACGACCGCGAGGTTCATTTTTCAGGTCGAAATTTCCAGAACGGAAGCGAGCAAACCAATAACAGGTGGTGCGTTGGTTTGTAGTGTTAGCTCCGTAAACGTCGTTGATGTTGCGTGCCGCTTGTGCCGCGTTGCTGCCACGACGGTACTCATATTCCATAATTACTCGAATTTTTAACGTATCCATGATGACGAAAAAGATTGAAATGCGATGAAAATGTAACACTAATCAATAAACAAATGACTACTTTTGGAAAAAAAAATCCATGTTTTTAAAATAAAATTAATTTGAAATTAGAATTCTTACCCAAACAAAAATTATTTTGATTTGAAATGGCCAGTACTGCAAAACGGCAATTTCATAGGTAAAGACCTAATATTAACTTGGTATGTATCTATATAACGGAATTTTTAACGTGGTTTTCACCCACTTCATAACGTCGGATTGATTTGAAACTCTCCACACTTATCAAGGACCGATAACAATTTAATAATTTCATATATTTGTTACATTATGCAGGCCAAAAAAAACCCGTCTTTCATAGTTAGCCTCCTCCTCTTTTAATTAAAAATATAAAATAAAACAAAAGTTAAAAAACTAAAAAATCAGGCTTTAAAAACCAAACTAAGAAAAAAGGATAGAGTGATTAATAAATGACAATTTTTATGTCAAAAAACGTGCGGTGCTTTTGCATTGGTTTTTTAAATGCCAAAAAACCACAAGGTTTTTTTTAAATCTATTTTTTTAGTTTGGTATTTAAAGCGTGTTTTTTAAACTATTATTTTATACTAGCTGAGCCGACAGTAGTCCTGTCTTAACTATGAATATTGAATACGCATTTTATAAAAATATCTGTTACGCGCAGCTATCTTATTTATTTCTTTCATAAGAACCTTCTCCTGACATTAAATAACACAACAAAAAAAGAATTTGCAAAATTGGTCCAATCGTTCACGTGTGATGTCGTGACCAAGGGAAATAGCGATTAATTTTTATATAATAGATTTGGTCAAGTAACTAATAAATCATTATAATGACTGCAAATTTTCCACAAAATAAATAAATTTTAAAGAAATCCCTTTAAAGACAACTTAAGTGTAACTTGGGGAGCAGTGGTGGTCCAGTGGTAACGGCCGCAAATTAAGAGTTGTTCATCCTGTTTTTTTTTAACCCCACACTAGGAATTTCTCCTGTATCGTGGGTGCGTTTACAAACATTTAAACTCACTTATACAAACAGCCAGACCCGGAACAAATATTTTTATGACCTACAAATAGTTCGGGAACCGAACCGGCGACTCCACTGCTCTAAAAAAAATCGTGAAGAAAAACAGCGAAGGGAAACCGGCATATGCTTTATTTGGATGGGAAATCAACAAATAACTTCTTCCGCTCTGGGTGGAGCGGGAGGGCGTGTCAGACTTTTACTGAATAAAACCCACCCGTGTTCCCTCAGTTGCCTGTGTGCCAGGGGCCGCGTATCTCTTTCGAACAACCCGCAGAACCAAAAATCCGAGGCTTATGTGAAATCTACCAACCAGCCTTGGGCCCGTGTAGTAGATTATATAAAGCCCATTCCATCTAACAGAGAGGAGACTCTGTCTCAGCATTGGGAACATCATAGTCTGATGATGCTAAGTGATAATTCATGTAAAATCAGCACTGCAATAACTTTTTCAAAAAGAATTTAAAAGATATCCCTTTTAAGACCATTTTAGTGTAATTTTAAGCCGTGAAAGGTTAAATCAGTATTTATTCACGAGCCTAGTGTAAATACATCAAATGAACAGCTTAAGTAACAGGCACGAATACCCAATACATTTATACTAGATATTGAAGATGTAAGGTAACCGTTTTGTGATGTAAGTGGCAAGAAACGCTGTCAAAATAGAAGCATGCCTTAATTTCTTGAATATGATTAATATCGGTTTATAGATAATCAAACAAGTGGCAAGAGTTTTCAGACTAACACCTTAGTTAAAGGTATTTTTAACACGATAGGAGTATTCTCTACGGAAACCAATGATCTTCATCATTCTCCTGATTTTTCCCAATTTATTTGGGGTCAGTGCAAGTTTGCTTTTACACTCAACTCGTCTCTTTTTTATTATACTTCTATAATAGTCGTCATCTCCCAAATGGCGACCAATGAAATTGTTATTAATAATTGATGGCGATCTATGACATGGCAACATAAAAATTAGAAATGGGCCGACTATGACATTGGCCGACTAGTCGACTGATCGACTAAAGTATTTTATTATTTCCAGAGACGAATCTGACTTATCAAGTATTTTTTTTTTTAATGTGAGTTTGACTTAACACTGGTCAAATTAGTATCTGAGTAAAATTATAAGCAATGCCTAAAGGTAACGATTTCATTCCAATGACCTTATTTTAAAGCACAGAAAATTTTGAAATAAGTAAAGCCGACCAGTCGGCGCTTTTTGCCGACTATAGCTGACTAAAATTACGGCCGCAACGAGTTGGCTTACCCAACGTCAGTCTACGATTAATCGGTACATATCAAATAAAACACATATCAACCATTTTTATCTAAATGCCGTGAGCTAGGTTCATAAATCTCATTTTCCGACTGTACCTCAATTGATATCAAAAGTCCGTGTTACATAACACGTTGCACTGTTTCACATACGATGTTACACGAGCTGGTTACAATCAAGTTAAGTCACGAGACAGAGCCGAGCCTCGGGCAATCCGTTGCACGTCACGACCGCAAGTGACTTTTATACCCACTGACATAAGGTATAAATTACAATGATTGAAATGCAACAGCTACTCTAGATAAAGCTCAGTACAGCTGGCAGAAAAATATTATGTGGCTACGTTGTCGTTTGAAATTGGAATGTCAATGTACTAGTGTTGTTGTCAACGAATCAAATAGTGCCTTGAGTCGGCTTTTACCTTTTGGTTGCTAAGCCGAAAATATTTACTCCCCGTACAACGGTTATGGAATAAATTGGGTTATTGAGTTTGCTATGGTTTCTCGGAGTATTTTATTTTATAAAATAGGTACACCGTCAACCAATCTATCAATCTGACTTGCCTTTTACCTACTATGTTGGGGTCAGCCTTTAGTCTTACCGGATGCAACTAAATACCAGTATTTTACATGGAACGACTGCCTATCTGACCTCTACAACCCAGTGACTGGGTACAACATACCCCTTGGTAGGACTGGTTGGCAGATTTTTGACCTTTTGAAAGGTCTATGAATGACAGCCAACAACTCAACTCAATGTGCTGTCCGAGGCATGGAGAGGTCTCGATATCCAAGCCCGTGTGGCTGTTATGATTTAGCCGCGAGACCCTAACATTAAATGTACATGCCAATAAATTATTGGAATAGTGATTTGACTGTTTTCATCCATACCTAGCGATGACAGATGCAGTCAAAAGATTGCTTCAAATCTTTTCTTTTCGGTTATTGTGTAAAACTTTATCGTCAAGCCCGTACCCAAACTTAAACCATTTACTGACCAGGAGTCGGTTACTCAGAAAGATGAAGCTAGGTATTCACTCAATACAAAGCTTATTAACGTAGGAAGAACGGGCAACAATCTCCATGGATATTCCTTTCAATTATGTAGTTCCAGAGCAGTGGTAATAGTCGCGACTTGCGAGTTTTAGGTCGTGCGTTCGAACCCAGCCAGGCGCATTACTTTGTGTAAATAATGTTGTTACGCGCTAAAGCTAAAGTAATTAGTTACCACTAGCGCCATCTAGTATCGAGTAGCAGAATTAATTGAGTCAAGGTCTATCTAACAATTTCGATAACAGAATCTTCTAGAATTATCAATATCTGTTCAGTCGGGGCCGGTATGTACTCGAAGATTCTAGATTCTTCGTTTCTCGAATGTTCTTAGGGCCCTATGAAAGGCAGGAACGGATCAAGACCGAGCAGTATTGGTCAAGCGATACAGGCGAGAACATCGTAAGCGATCTTCAAGTGCGATTAAGTGTGATCAGTAGTGAAATTGTATTTTGTAATTAGTGTGTTTAATTAAAGTGTCATCTTTGGTAATTTATATTGGCAGTTTTTAATTGTCACGAACCCGAAGCTCGTTACAATAATTTCATCAACACTGTTCTCAAACGGTGAAGGCAAACATCGTGAGGAAACCGATGAATACACAAAGATACGATGTCGTGATGAATACACAAAGTAAAGTGTCTTTCTGATTCGTAAGTCGGGGCTAACAGCACTGGGCCATCACTGTTCTCCGTCATGTAGTTTAGTTACATCACTAATGTTGAATTTATAATTATTTGTGACAACTATATAAAAAGACGCCCACGTGTACTTTATGTCTGTTGCCACGCCACTTAATATCGCAGACAGACCTTCGCACCGTGCTAGCCATTTAGCCACCCCTTTCACGCCTAGTGAAAACGCGGCTCAATATCAAGGGCTGGGCTCTTAGCCACGTAAACCTTTACGACGCAGTTTTGTAGTGCTTAAATTTTATTTGAGTAATTTAGGGTAGTGTGGGAGGCGTTGTAGCCAATTTGTAACAGAATATCTTGACTATAAGGCCATAGTAATATTAGATGAGCCTGTTTCTTCCAAAGAATATTATTCCGAAAGTAATTTTAAAGTAATTATGAAAACAGTTTGTTGAGGTATAATAACAATTTTAATGTTAATTGCTTATGGTCTAAGAAGTAGTGGCCCGGTGGTAATGGCCGCGACCTATGAGCAGGTCATAGGTTCTAACCCTGAGAGGTACTTTCTTCTCTTCGTTAATAGGTCCCTCATTATTGAGGGTCATGGTCCACCCCTATAAGCGGACAATCTGCCTCCATGGGCTCCGGTCTAAAATTACCATCACCACCAGTTGAAACTTGCTGGAGGACGTATTGACCGCGGGTCATTTTCTCATAGGTCAGACTATTAGCTGTACCGGAATATGACTTTGAGGACGTTCCTCAAAATAGATTATCACGTTGGCAATTCGTTCAGAAGGCTTTACAGTCCTTTTGGAGGCGTTGGTCAGATGACTACCTTCACACTCTTCAGCAGAGAGCTTCTTTTACTTGGTCAGACCATCGTGTTGGCGACCGGCCCCGTGATATCTTTCCTTCGGTATTGGCAACAATGACCAGCTTTTCGAGGTCGCTATCTCTCCTTTGCATTATGTGGCCGAAATAGGTCAAAATAGGCTGACGATGATAAGTGATTTCTTAACATCGTAAGGAAACCATCATGTTCTGTCCTATCAACCAGCACTGGGTGTGCGTGGTGGACTACGGTTCACTTACTCTTACCGAGAGAAGACCTGTATCCCAATAGTGGGAATATAGGCTGCTGGTTATGCTCTACGTTCCAAACAATATTATTCCGAAAGTAATTTTTAAGCGATTATGAAACAGTTTGTTGGGGCATAATAACAATTTTAATGTTAATTGCTTATGGTTATGTTATTTTCTTTAATTTACCTTTTGGCTCGGGGAGGCCGTTTTGTAATTGTTAATTTCGACCGTGGTAATAGGGAAGACAATTCAAATATTTTTGTTCTGGATGTAGTTATAATTACGCACTGTTTGTTTTAGCCAATGAATGGATTATTTCTCGGAAATTTATGTAGAGCTTAGTTTGTTTGTTGTGTTTTAATGGAAACTTATTTTAATATGGTTATTGCGTTCAGAATAGGAATTGTTATAGTTGTTATTTAATTATCTGAAGCTGTTCTGAATCGATGAATATAATATTAAGTACTTAATTTTAAAATTGGTAATATTAAGTGTAAGAACAGCATTATGACTACTGTATTTCGCACCATTTACATGACTACTAAGTACATAATTTTAGTATGACTCTTTGAATTTAAACCTTCCAGACAATTATAAGAAAACTATAAGAAATCTAATGAATGTATAATAATAATAATTTAATTTTAATATTTATTTCAAATGTAATTTATTTTTGTTTTTATTTTATTTTTATTTTTTATTTTCTAATACTATGGGTGTATGTGTAAAAACTGGCCTGAAATAAATGAATTTTATTTAGTTAAGTATATTGTTTTATACAAAAGCAGGCCTTTTGTTCTGTGAGACTTAAAAACCCTTTTTTTTTGGGAATTTCATCTCGCAGATCCACCTATGGGGTTGTCAGCTGCTTAACCGGACTTGCCTGTGACTACCTTAATAAATTAAGGCCTTCATCCAGCCAGGGCTTAAAAACTTAAAACTAAACGCAACGAATAGGATTCGTCATGTACTATGGTGTTATGGTATATAGGTTCTTATAATACGCTCCAGACTGCCTCGTTTTCTAGTAAAATGTGGGTATATTATAGAAACACCTCTGCGTAACCCTTCGGCCCAATTATGTATGGGTCAGCTTCCAGTCTAATCGGATGCAGCTCAATACCAGTATTTCACATGGAGCGACTGCCTATCTGACCTCCACAACCCAGTTACTAGGTAATACGATATCCTTTTGGTAAGACTGACTGTCAGAATTTCGAGCTTCTGACGATAATCCACGAATGACAGCCGGGACCAACGCCTTAACGTGCTTTCTGCGGCACAGAGGTATGTAAATATGGTCACCCATCCACGGACCAATCGCAGCAAGCGTAGCTTTACCTGGTGGATCGACCCGTGCGGCTACCACAAATATAACATAATGCCTTGTTTCCCCGAAGCGATGAGAAGATGTGTACCTTAACACACCCACATTCAGCCAGGTATGTTTAAGTCCCATGTAATAGGGGGCGAACCAATTGCCATCAATTGGGCAGAAATCCAGAATCCGAGTTTCTACTGAGAAATTCCAGATGGAATAACCCAATAACACTTTGCCCGACCTGGGAATCTAACCAAGGACCTCATGCTCACACTGCCGCTTGCGACCACTAGACAAACGACGCAGTCTTATCACAAAACTGCTTAATTCTTGTATGTAGATAGGTACCGATAGGTATACCGGTTCCGTGTGGTGCCGGACGTAAAAGAATATCACTATCCCATTTCTTCCCATGGGTGTCGTAGAAGGCGACTAAGGGACTTTTAGAGAATGGGCAGCAGCGTTCTCTATGCATTTTACCACCATACTGCGATCGCCAACCCGCCTGCTAAGCGTGGCGATTATGGCATAACCCCCTTTTGGGGGAGGCCTATGTCCAGCAGTGGACGTCTTTTGGCTGAAATTATAGGGTATAAAATATTTAGGTTTAGGTTTACACTGTACCTATTTGCCTACATAGGCATGTAAGTACAGTTACCACATGCTAAATAGCGTTAGGTACGCTCTCAACCCAAATCGGATTTAAACCCGTATTTAGCAAACTGTGGAGACACGATAGGACACATACCGTTCCTACACCCTCGCTGAAATTAAGGCCACAACAGAGAGGGGCTAAATAATAGCTTTGGGGAAAAGTAGGTAGTAGTGTACCCGTGGTATAAATAACTGATTTCTGAGCCTTGTCTAAGGATCTGATTCCTTGGTAAGTAATAAATTAAGATTTTAGTATAATGTGAAAAAAAATTGGTAGGTACCTTATATCCAACCAAATTCTGAAGAGCTTGGTTTTTTCTTTTCATTATATAGCATAAAATTCAAACGTGTCATTTGCCTAATACGTATTTCTGGAATTTACGATTCGAAAACAAATAAATTAACTTCGTGTGAATCGCTTACAGAAAATAATATATTGTTTAAAAGTGTCGATTCACCCAATTCGGGCGAGTAAATTCGTGCAAATCGACTCATAAGCTAACTCAATACTTTCATCATCTAAAAGCACATCTGTCAAAATGCAAAAAAATGCTTTTTATCTTATTTAACATCATAAATATTAAAATGACACTGCATTTATTTTACTTCTCAAATTAGGCCGGATGTCGTTTACCGTTTGTCGGTTTCTAATTACATAATAGGTTTAAAAATATAAGCATTAATTTGTGTTGTAGAGTTACTGAATTGTTGACGCTTAAAATGTGTCTGGGTAAGTACAGTCAGCGTCAATAATATCTGGACAAACAGAATGTTCAAAATGATTTAAATAACTATGAAAATTAAACTATAACTCAATTCGATAAAGTTCTTATCAGAATGACAGATGTCATGTACGGTCTTCATTCTGAAACATTCCTTGTGTTATTGACTTAATATTTAATTTTTATAGTTGTGTGGATCATTTTGAACAGTCTGTTCGTCCCGATATTTTAGACGCTGACACAAAGACTACAATAGTATACTGCGCTGACTGTTCCTTATCGGTAATTTGCATTACACAAAACAAGAACGAAGACAAAGGATAGGTCCTAAGTATATCTTGAGTAGGTACCAGGTCAATGATTGGTACACACGGCGAAGGAAATTATCGTGAGGAAACCTGAAGAATAAGGTTTGGTGCAAAATTTTCCACTTGCAGTTAACAAGCTATTGTTTGCTTTTTCTATGCATTAGATTTTTTTACCTGTAGTAGTAATAGACTGATTCAATGGATTGCGAATTATGTCGCTCAGCAAATGATCTGTCAGCTACTAAATACATACTTTTTTTTGCTGTTGCAATACAACTCTGTGAATAGCTAATACTCATTTATATCTATTGTGTGTATATTGTATTTAGTTGTTAAAGGACTATTCACATATAAAGTAAAAATTCTCCACACTGAATAGGAATATTGCTATCCAATTTAACAATACCGATAATTCGCGGAAACGGTGTTGAGTAACGAACAATTTAAAAACCGAACACAAAAAAAAAATATCTCGATGGTATATTTCATGGCAACTCCGATAAAAAAAATATGCTGCCAGTAGTTTTTTATGCCGCAATGTAAATGTTGTAAATTGAGTATTTTTAGTTGTGGATAGATTTAGTATCAAATTACATTGTAGGAATTTATGCGTATGATAAAATCTGAAATAGTTGATACCGTATCGATATTTTAATTTTCATTCGGTTAGGCAATTATTTTAGGTAGATGGGTTTTGGCATCAACCTAAAGGTCAATTTTATAATTAAATGCATGATATCCGTTTCTTTAATATCACAAACTAGATTGTATTTTTTTATTTATTATTCTACAGGGTGGCTGAGACATCGACGCGCTAACTGAAATCATGAAGCACAAAATGATTCTAGAATCCCAAGAGTAGAATTTTGTCATAAAAAAACTACTGTTTCATATATATAGAAAAGTGCAAAACCTACGCGCCTACCTATGGCAGATAATTTTTTTTATATACTGAAAATTTCAAATCAGGGGTTTTAGAATCATGTACTGACTCCATGGTTACAGTTTGTGAACAATACAACAATTTTTGCGGGGTAAAATTATTTTATGTATATAATATATAGCATTAGATAGAAAATAATTTACTACGCAACGGTATGATTTACGCCACATGAAAACCCCACGGGGGCAACAAACGGAGCCGAACAAAAAACGAAAAAGTTTCTAATTTATAATGTCCCCAGTAACTTCAAGCTCCATAATTTCCAATTAACACCTTTCCTGGACCCAGAATACAATGCATTCACATAAATACTCACCGTTGCGTTGGTACGGATAGCAAGACAAACAAAAATAATTATCCGAACCTTTTATTCAGGAAAATAATTTTATTTGTGTCAGTGATCTATTTTATTTGCATTCCGTGGAGGATTTATCAGAGTAGCCGACGCAGCGCCCTGCCTCCGCCAGATAGCTAGCGGAAGAAAAATGGCGATCGGGATGGCACGCCCCGCTGGAGGGGTATTCTGGACAAATAGTCGCTAGCAAAGCCGATCGGTGAAGTAAGAGTACGAACTGTAGAAATATAGTGCCTATGTTACAGGCAGAGTAGGATATGGGTGCTTAAATAGTAATATGGAATACTTAGACAAATGTATTTTAATATTTTTTTACACGCTTTATATTAGCTTCACTTGTATGTTTGTTTGTTTGTCAGGACTTTCACTATTCCATAGCTGATGTTACAAGGAGCAACAAGGTTACTTTTTGTCCAATAAAGCCGTATGGAATTGGATGATATTTGACACACAAATAGTTTATAACCTGGATTAACACATAGGATACTTAATAAACCGGTAGCACGTCCAGGCGGGCGATACAAAATCCAAGTTTTATTTATTTAAACTTCTCGCACACAAAAAGGTACAAAGGCGGAGGGTAAATTGTTATATTTAAAAGCATTGTTTTTGTATAAACAAACAAATAGCATTGAATGAGAACCTAAGAGATCCTTACAACGAACTTAATTCCAATCTAAAAACCCGAATATAATCTTTAGACTAACTAGCGTCTTGGCATTCGATACAATGTGTTATCGCCTTAAGACGAACCCATTACATAAAGCTACGTGTACAATCAGCCGAAATTAGTTTATCAAAGTGACGTGCCTGTATCACCATCCGTGTAGTTCCCGTCAAGCCGAGATGAATCTTAATGGGGGCTGGAAGTACCCAGAGTTCCTCCCGTCCCCCATTTTCGGCTCCAACGTCACGATACCGGAATATTACATCCGCTAATAATTACATAAGGGAAGTTTGTTTAGTAAAGGCTTATGTGAAATGGTTTACCTTAACCAAACATTTACTCTATGATAGTTGTGGTTGTAAATGTCAAAGGTTTGACATATCGACGCGACGGGTGAAATAGAGTTGTCAGTAAATATGGTTCAGGGTGAAATCAGAATAATCGGAACATAGGTATGTTCCGATTATGAAAATTTACTCATCATGTAGGTACGTAAACAGTATATTTTAAACAGCAATAACAAAAGATGAATGAATCATCTCGTTAAAGGACATTCGATCAGGTTAGGCTACGCTTGCCGCGGACGTTTCATGGAAGGGTGACCATCTTTACACACGGAGACCCCTCCATGCCTCGGAAAGCACGTTAACCAGTTGGACTCGGCTTTTGTTATGGATATGAATTGTCAGTCCTTATAGATCGTCAGAAACCCGAAAGTCTGACAACCAGCCTTACCAAGGGTACCTAACTGAGTTGTGGAGGACAGACAGGCCGTTGCTCCACATAAAATACTGGTATGCAGCTGCATTTGGTAACTCTGAAAGCTAGCCTCAAAAATACACTCGAGAGCAATGAATCCGGGTCACTTAAAGAATGTTAAAAATCTCGGAAACTAAAAATGATAGGTTAATGCAATAAATTGTATTTAATAGACAATGTAATACTCCTTAAATGAAAGTAAAAAAAATATGAGTCACCATACATTTTATTAACACAAAATTACATAAAGAAAAAAACTGCTGATCTCTCCTTAAAACAAAAATAGGAAACATGAAATTTTTGAACTTTATTACGATTTTCTTGAATTTTAATACTTCGTATTGCCTCCTCGTGCTTCCATTACTGCGTTTACGCGGTTTGGCATGCTGTACACCAAGTTCCTTATACGATTTTGGGGAATATTCTCCCATTCCTCTGTGAGAGCAATTTTGAGCTCACGAAGCGTGATTGGGGGAGGGTTTCGTTGTTTTACGCATCTGCCTAGCTCGTCCCAAGCATGCTCGATCGGGTTGATATCCGGGCTGCGCGCTGGCCACTCCATACGAGTAATGTTCATCTCTTGAAGGTAGTCATTCACAATCCTACCTGTATGAGGTCGGGCATTGTCATGCATAAATATAGCATCCTCACCTAAATTGACCATAAATGGACCAACGTGATCATTGAGGATTTCTTCCACATATCTTACGCTAGTTAAAGAGCCGTTTTCTATGATCACCAGCTCTGTGCGACTTTCAGAAGAAATTCCGACCCACACAAGTACAGACCCACCACCGTAGGCTACTTTTTCTTCGATGCATGCTTGCTTGAATCTTTCCCCTGGTCTTCGATACACTCTGTGTCTTCCATCGTGCTTGTAGAGCATAAATTTTGATTCGTCGGAGAACATAACTTTTGACCAATCTTCAATACTCCAATTTACGTGGCTCTGGGCATATCTTAGTCTTGAAATACGATGCCCACGCTCCAGTTTAGGGCCGTTTGCAGGTCTAAGGGGTTTTAAGTTAGATTCAGCAAGCCGACGTCTTACTGTCCATGCACTTGGGTTACTTCCTCCGAGGCGTCGAAACTGATTTGTGAGTTCAGTTCCTGTGAGAAAGCGATTTCGAAGCATGGTGTTCACCAAGTATCGGTCTTCTCGTGCTGTGGTACACCTGGTTCTGCCCGTTCCTGGTCTGCGTAGGTTAGAACCAGTTTCTTCGTAACGTCGGAGAACTCTTTGTACTGTTGACAGCGACACACCGACAGTCCTGGCTGTATCGCGCTGACTCCGGCCGGTTTCCAGCATTGTAAGTATTCTGGTGCATTCTTCAGGCGTAAGCGACATAATTTCAGCTTGAATAATGAATATAGAGCACTATCAACATGGTTTATGTACCCACATAAATGACAGATTACAAACAAAAGCAAAACCAAATGCTGTAATTTCGTAGTTCCATCTTCGAAAGTGGCCCTTTTTCAAATTAGTTTTTTTATGATATAACTTTACAATAACTATGAAGTTTTAATACCTTCATTTAAGGAGTATTACATTGTCTATTAAATACAATTTATTGCATTAACCTAGCATTTTTAGTTTCCGAGATTTTTAGGATTCTTTAAGTGACCCGGATTCATTGCTCTCGAGTGTAGTTACGAAAAGATCAGATGATGATATTCTAATCCTAATTTATAACACTGTTTTCTCTCTTCCAAATCGAACTTTGTTACACCCTAAACTAGGGAAACGTCGATGAACTGAAACTAAGTTAAAGGCTAGATCGATGAGCCAGAACAAATGTCGGAAGCCCAGATTACTTAAAACGAAAAACTGTTTTCGATATTGTTCTTTGAGCGTTTGTTTCCACAATAATCCTGCGGACAGCCGCTTAGCTTAACCGAGTGCCGGCAAACGGGTTAGCCTCCTATTCCACAGTTAGTTAAGAAATGCCCAAGTTCCGTTCCTCTAATTCCCAAAATTTAATTGAGAAAATGGAGCTCGACGGAGGATCGTTCTCTCGGAAGCGAATTTGTAAAATTGTTTTGAAGGTGAGTTATTAGAATTAAGAGTTTCTTTGATGCAGTTAATTGAATTAAATTGACTGTAAGGTCAACCGTTAGAACCTTAATTGAATTAATGAAAAATATACGAAGACTTTCATGACAGTTATTCACCAAAACTAAACAAACTTCTTTTGTGTATTATTTTTAGAAGACAATAAGTTAAAAAAGAAAACAACTTTCGAGATTTCTAAATGCGTAATATTTTTCGTTATATTAAACCCTAAAAGTAAAATAAATTAAGAATTTTCGCATCGAATAAAACTCGTATTATTACAAAAGAAAGACAACATCCACGAAAACTTTCCCTCTTTACGACGGCGTAAGTCCCGAAAATTTTAATGTACCATTCGCAACTTATTATTCACAGTAAGGAGAATATAAAACTCGCTAGCGGAACGAGAAAAGTAATATAAAAAATAAACAAATAAGTCACAAAACCCACTCGTGAATAATAAAATAAGCGACCTGTATCCGATACAACACACAAAACACGTAATAAACAAACGGGTTTGCGAATAAAAAGCTATTTCCCGATGGTGGGACGGGCCAAATTTATCGGGTCGCTCGGCGAAATATAGGTGCAATCCTGCCAACGGTGGAAAGGTGATTTACGTACGCGATGTCTATGAAACGCAAGAAATAAAAGGATTTGTGTATCTTTCGAAGCCGAAATTGTGTATCAAATGCGATTGAGATATAAGCGTCGTTTGCAAGTGTCACCCGCCGATATATTTGGCACCGCTAACGCTCGAGTGCTGTGCACACGTTGTTACCCTTATTGATACTCTTTGCGATGCTATTTCAGGACAATTCTGTTATGCTCAAAATGGAGGGTGTTTTGACCTGTAGCACTTTTTCAGAGCACTTAAACAAATGTAGGCTCGAGGAATGTAATCTTTTTTTCTGTTTCAGAAATTTAGAAAAAAGGTCTTAACATCTTACGTGTAAATGTGTGCTCTTAATTTACCGAGGCCTACAGGTACTTGGCGAAAACACGTACGACTTTAACACCTGTATTTTTTGCTTACAACTATAATTTAGTTTAAGGTCCAATAAGACCTGTCTAAAGGAAACAGCAAAAAAAAACGTAGGCGATTTCTGCTAACGCTACTTATTTGGTTATTTAAATTTCATCCAACACCCGAAGGAGCCTTCTATTTATATTTCTTTTGGCGAAATCCCGCATTTAGCAATATAGAATTGAATCAATAATCGATTCAAATCGTTTGCGGGGTCGAGTTGGCCTCTAGAGCTCACACGTTTCCGATGACCACGCAGATCAGGCCGACCCTTACGAAATTGAATTGGTAGTTATAAGTTACCGCGGGCACACGTACCTACACTAAATAGATATAAAATATTGGAAAAGGAACAAAGGTATTGCTTTATATTTGGAACTGGACGCCTTTATCATTTCAACGGTGTCGATTGTTACGTCCATCATAATTACCGGGCGGATAAGAAATAGATTCTTCAATTCCCCTGAAATTTATTTCTGGTTCTGTTTTGGAAAAAAAAAGTGAACAATTCTTGGGCTTCTTGGGCTAAGGACAATTTCGTCTTATTCAAAATCAAAAGTCATTTATCTAAACTAGGCTGAGAGTCTGCACTTTATGAACGTCAAAATTACATAAGACAAGTGCTTAGCTGCTAGTCCTAGTGCTGGGAAGAAGAAGTGGCGCAACAAACTCCCCAGCAGCACAGCTATCGGTTATGTAAGAAGAACTTGATTCAAACAATAGTATGTAAGTAATTAACATACTAAACACAAACATAAAATTAAATTATTTGCCATTCAGCTATTTAACTATACATTTGCTATTGATTTTATTTTAGAAATGTCACAGTTTGATAAAAATAAACTGGTCATGAGATCTTTTCTTTGAGCAAAAAGTCTAGATTCTTGCGACAATTTCTTTGGCAACACCCTTCTGTATCTTATATATTACAGCAAGCTTTTACAATATTCGCAAGAAACACTCACGTAAATGACTGAATATATTTTTCAACGTTCTTTTTTTGTACCTAAGTAGGTAGTGTAGAATTCTCCTATACAAAAGTGACTTTTCTTTAACAAACGGTATTAAAGAATTAGTAGGCACAATAACAGAAATAGCAGTTTATCTATGTCTGATAAACGTAAACGACGTCAGCAATTAATCTAAATCAAAGAATAGAGGTCGCAATACTTTAAGTTATACGAATACATTTAAATGCGACGAAAACTATCTTCCCTATACAACCGTTACCAAAGTACCTATTCGTATTGATTTTACTCCGTTTTGTGACAGTGAAATTTATAGGGACAATGATTCGCTAGTTTCAACACCATTTATCTTTCAATATACGATAAAAAATCATCTTGGATACATGTTAATTTTTAAGCTAAAACCATATTTATTTGTTCCCATACGGCTTTTATTTCAGATTGCGATGAAAAACTCGGCCAGGTGAAGTCTTTTTTTTTTTAGTCATATCTCCACTAAATACCCGACATCGACAGTCGGGTCTGGTCGCCATTTTTGGCTTATTACTGTCACAATATCAGTGCACCGTTGAAGGTCAGTCGATAATGTCGCAAACGTTTTTAAAGACAGGTGAATAATAAAGACTTTAGTCGTTCTATTTTTGGCTGTTTATCTTCATTGATACTTCCATTCACTGTGAGCTTGACAGTAATTAGTGATGTGATGATGACTTTCAAGTTACGACTCCATTTAAAATAAAGTTAAAACTAAAGTGTGTTTAAACTGTGTTTTAAATACTTCACAATAATGATTTTCTGCATTGACTTTTGACATGAATTGAAATTGACCTTGAATTGTAATTAAATTTGCTTGTATGCACAATTAGCTACTCCAATAATTATAATTATATTGTAATTGTATCATTGTAATTGAGTGCTAAGTTCTTATTTAATTGTTCTTATCATTTGTATGCCAATATTGGCAAAACATAGTGAACTACCTTATTTTTAAGATCTTCGTATGTAATTACCAATGTTTGACAAATAAATTATTTTATTCTATTCTATGTTTTATTTGCCTGTTTTTGTCGTGTCTGAATACCTTAGACCTTGGAATTGCCTTAACTAAATGTAGGTAAACCATTACCATTACAGGTATCAGCCGATCGCCTAAAAAGCTTTCAATATGTTATTATTTTTGAGTATTTGTTTAGTTTTAGTCTAGAAAATGCTTTATAATGGATTCACGATTGTTACAATAATAAATTGTTTTCGTTCGTTTTTTTTTTCTTTTCGTTAAACACTTGAATATTTCAACGTTACTGAACAATGTTGTGACTAATGAACAAGTCTGTTATTTGTGTCAAATATTCACACAATACGTGCGGTGGCAGCGTTTGTGTTTCATGTGACACTAAAAATGTTATCCACACGTTCTTAGTTCATTCTTCCAGAATGTTCATAATATTATTTACCTTCATAGAGACCGTATCATAAATAATATACAAAAACCTACTTCTATATATTCTCGTATTCACAAGGAGATTTGAACAAAAACAAAGAGAAAGGTATCTTACCAAAGTAATCGGATTTTGCATTAGATGGTATTCAGAGAATAAAATATTCAAAACCCCATACGCACCGGGTGTTCACGAATGGAAAGTCATGTGACGTAACCGCTCGTATATTCAGTTTAATAGTCGGTATTAGGGCCATAAATAATAAATGTTCTAACTCACCTTCCAAATAAACTGCAGTTGAAGCAGATTTGTCATTCTCCACCACCGGTCGAACGGTTTCGTACGATATCACTTCCAGCATATTGTACCTCAGATCTAATACGACTAGGCTCCTTATATCCTCTAATATATCTTCGTAGAATGTTGTCACCTTGTTACCGGACAACGTCAATTTTCTCAGCTGCGAGAGGCCGCCAAACGCCCTTTCGGATATATACTCTATCGCGTTATTATCTAACATCAGCTCCTTCAATCCCCAAAGCTCACTAAAAGCCAGATTTCCAACCATAGTCAGTTTATTATTTTTCAAATTTAATCGAGAAAGATTTTCTAGTCCCTCCAACATTTCCCGAGTCACTACAGATATGTAATTATAGTCCAAATTGAGTTCTATTAAATTATTCAAGTGTTTAAAACAACCTTCGTGTATCAAACTTAGGTTGTTATTCGATAAGTGTAACACGTGTAGGTTCGGTAATCCAAAAAACACGTCTCTCTTCAATTCTGATATTTGATTTTCGTCCAAGCTTAAGTTTGATAGCATCATCATCTGCGAGAACGAGTGCTTCTCTAATGTGCTGATCTTATTCGATTTCAAGACAATTTGTCTGACTGTTGACGAATTCGTGAATGCGTACGGTGGGATTCTCTTGATAGTTCCAAATTGTATAGAGATATGTTTCAGTTTGTCTAGTCTTACTATAGCCTTCGCAGGAATGAATGTCAGCGCGTCATCCGATCTAACGTTAAACATTAAATGCTCTATTTCGGACTGTGATGAAAAGCTCGGCCAGATGAGGTCTTCTTCAGTTATACCGCCACTAAATACCCAACAGTCGGCTCTGGTTGCCATTTTTGGCTTGTTACTGTCACAATAACAGTGCACTTTGGACCTCCGGTCGATGATATCGCAAACGTTTATAAATACAGGTGAATAATAAAGTCTTTCCATTTTTGGTTGTGTATCTTCATTCATACTGCCAGTCACTGTGAGTTTGACTGTCATTAGTGATGCGATGATGATCAAGTATTTGGTGATTTGCTCCATCCTTCTAGTAAAGAAATCTGGAACAAAGAAAATAGTCATTGAGAACACGTTTATTTCAAAATCATTTATCATTTAGTTCACAACTTTCTACTTCGATTGTGATAAAAGTTTTGCATAGAAAATTATTCAGACATTATTAGAAGAGCCATTCTTTGTTATATATTACTAAGATAGGATAATATGAACGTAATAATGGTGTTCTAAAAGCTTTCTTAACTGCTTTAGTTTAATAGGTTCCGATAAGAAATGATAGTCTATAACTAATTTGATAGTAGTTGAAATAACTTCCACACTGTTAGAAAATGTTTGAAAAAAATACAATCAGAAATCTTTTCACATAAATCTTGAAAGCCTGAGGAAATGGGCGAAAATTATAATAGAAGTCGACCAAGATTTACAGGCCTTTTATATTTTTCAGCTTGAAAAAATTAATTTAGACAGTTTGCTAAGAAATATACTAGGCGTAGGATAAAGCACAAATCTAAAACGTATCTAAGTATTAGAAGGTGTTTATAAGAATACTGAAAGAAAACCCACAGTGCATCTTTAACGATACAAACCACATTGTTCGTTCGTCACACATAATATAAACATGTGTCGAACAAATAAAATTGAAGGTAATAAACACGACTCGTATCAATATCGATTCGATACGAATACTGTCGTCCGGAGCCCCTAAATAGGATATATTGCGAAACAGTGTAATTACACGTACAGGAGCTGTATCGCAGATAAACGCAAAATATTCTTTTTCATACAACAATATAGGCATCCCACGAAGGGCAAGGTCATTCTTTGAAATATTGCCCTAATAAATAACCCTAAATATTCGGTTTCACACATTACCAGGTCACGACACGGCAAAAAAATGTCTTCCATTAGCCGTTTTAACCTAATTTTATGTGAAGGCTAATAAATAAGGTAAAATAAGGTCGCTCTTCGTGTTTGTCTGTGTGAACACTAAGTTCTTCTAAACTATCCTGCAGCAACAATAAAATAATATATTGTATTCTAAAATACACTATAACATAATGGCTTTTGGTACTGTTTTCACCAAATTTTTTAGATTCTTTTCCGGAAGGTGTTTAAAAATTCATATTTTATTTAAATGAATTAAACAAGTCTTGATGTCCTGTCAAGTCTTTAAAACCGTATGAAGCAGGGTTGGGCTGCTAGTGTTATATAATACATAGTAGGTATCCAATGTTTCTACGAGTTTTGTCAGCCTTCGGCTTTTAGGATTTTAAAACTATAAAGTTGCTTTTGGTTAAAGTTTCGCAAGCGGATTAAAAGTAGTGCTCCCGGGGTTTAAAATGCATTTTTAACGCGGATAAAAGTTTTTATCTACTATTTTTGTGTTTCGTTAAAATCGGATTTGTGTGACCGGGATTTTAGATCCAGCTAAGAATACTTTAAAAGTTGATTCCGAATGAAACACGTACTGAATGCTAACAAGGGAACTTGGATAATCGAAGGAGATGGGATGACATATTTTTGCACAACTTTGCACAAACTCGGCAAAAATATGTCATATCGCTTTGGAAATGTTAGATGGAATTTTGAACGAAATTGCTAAAGTTGTGTATGATGTCGGTACCGCCATCTTGTATTGAGAATTAAAATTGTATTTAAACTTTTTGCGAATTTGCTTTGCATTATTTTGTTAGGCACATATCTGGCATAGTTAGTTGCACGAAGAGAAACGACGGGAAAACCACTGTTTGGTTATTAATACCCTAATAATAGACCTGGGCCTCAAGTCTGCTGTTACAATAGTGTCACAATGGTCTATCATTAATTTCATAATTGTTGATTTTGACAAGTTTGGTAATCTACTAATAAAATGGCGTCAGTATGACTTTCCAATGGTCAGCCACTGACACTCCATTGAAAGAAATGGCATTTATTTGTAATCTCGTACATCATGACAAATGAATGATTGACTTAATTTACGAACTTACTACTACTTTAGATTGCTTAAAACACTAATAAATAATATGTAAAAATATATATAATGAAATCTGGCATGAATAAATGTTCAAATTTAGTAGTAGTTTTTCCAAAATCATTTCTACTAACGAGTTTTATAATAATGGCAATTCGAAAATGCCATTATGACACAATTCTATTACGACACCATTGACCGACCAATGATCGACCATTATGAATTTAGCAGATTACGAACTTTTAGCAAAATGACAATGGGATCGTGTTGGAATGACGAATTTATAAAAATAGCAGACTTGGGCCCCTGTTTGTCTTCTTTTATTAATTCTGCATACAAGTCAATTAAAAACCTGGGGTTATTTGCTTTCGTTTGTCCTGTAAAAGGCCCATTGCTAATGTCCTGATACAGTAATAACATCTGTAAGAAAACAGCGGTATTCACGTGTTTTCTTTCATAAACATTAATAATGTCCTATTACTAGTATGACAGCGATATTAAGCGCCATTTTCTTTGTTCCAGCGTGTTTCTTCTTTGTGATTTATGTTTATACTATTGCGTTTGCTTCGGGTAATTAATTTATAGAAACGCATGAAATTGCGGGACCTATAACTTTTTGTGGTCACAACGAAACGCTACTGTTGTGTTTCATTTGTTTTTAGGGTTCCGTACCCAAAGGATGCCAGCGGGACGCTATTGCTATGGCTCCGCGGTCCATCCGTACATCTGTCATAGGGCTGGATCTTTTGAACCGTAATAGGTAGAGTAGACACTTGAAATTTTTACAGGATACGTACTATTATAGCCGCTGTAACAAACAATAACGAAATACAGTATAGTTAAAATGAAAGGGGGGAGTGCTCATACAATACACGTGTTTTTATTCGGTGTTTTGTTTTCGTTACGGAAGTATTTAAAAAAATATGTATTGTTAAATATTATACGGTGGTACGGAGCCCGTCACGTGTAAGTCAGACACGCATTTGGCCGCTTTTTCGTACTTGATAGAAGCTTTTTCGTGCTTGTGGTTCTCGGCGTGTAAAAGATGGGTATTATTTTCTGCATAGCTGCGTGAGTATCGTAAAAGGCGACTTAGGGACTATATGTTGGCAGGAGCATCTTGAGATAAAACTCAAAATGCTCATACATACATCTTGATAGTTTTAGTTTTTTTACTTTTATTTATTTAATACATAGCTTACAATATTTACATAATTTAAAAGTTAAGCCTTTAAAATGTATAAGTAGGTATTTATTAAAAACAGGCATCAAAAAATTCGTCTGCATCGTGCATTGCCACGGTATAGGCCACTCCAATTGCACGCCATTCAGCTCGATTCTCGGCAACTTTCATCCAGCTGCTATAGACCAACCTGCAAAGATCATAGCTCCACCTAGCCTGAGGGCGTCTTACCTTACGTTAGTTCCCTTAGTTCTTATTATGTTTATGGTTTCATAGGCCAACTATTTTTTAAACGCCAGTCGCTCTCCGTAATTTCGCCAACGTTCACCATAATATCATGGATGAAAGGGTTCTGTGCTTGTCAATAATCGCACGACCAGTTCCTTTAGCGAATCTTGGCTCCTGGCCAAGGAACGTGAGGATGAAAAAAGATTGAAGTAGGATTAAGGAAAATTATTTGAGCACGGATTTCACTCACAGCGCTCCATGAACTTTATCGCCTTTAGAATTGATAGATGGGGAACTCTTTATTGAACGTCAAATAAAGGAAAATACAAATGAATTCTATGGAAAAAGGTAATATAAATGGGCAGTTTTATATACAGTAGGAAAAATTACTCGTTAAGCAAATTGACAATGTACGTCAATTTGAAAGACAGAAAGAAAGAAAAATATTAAATTTGCGACACGCACAGAAAATTCAAACAATAAAGAAGAACATTGAAAGTTACCCCTATGTTAATAATTACAAAATAGTGAAGACAATAAAAAAATAAAAGAGAAAGACTTGTGCGAGACGAAAAAGGCTCATAACACAGCATAATGCTGCGATATGTGTTCAAAAACAACTACCGCAGCGCTGGTTTTCAGATAGGGCCCAATTTCCCGTAATATAGAAAATTAATATTTATTATACATATAAATGTCCGTATATTAAATCACAACCATCATTCTTAGACAGTATTATAAGATGGTTCATATCGAATCTCATACTAATGTCAGAGATAGGTTGTGATTTAAATTTGCGGACAATTTAAGTTGGTCGTTAATATGCTTACCAATTAATTATCCTTACTTTACACACATTGAAACTCAAGAAATAAATATAATTATCATCTCAGGAAGCTAAAGGGTTTTAAAGAAGAACATTTTTCAGTAAAAAAGTCCTGAATATTCCTAAATAATTCTCATACCTAATGGTGTCAACGTAAATCTAATACCTTTAAACGAGAAATTCTTGTATATATGTATACATATATATATAATCTGAATTTCGGAAACGGCTCCAACGATTTTCATAAAATTTTAGTATGCAGTGGTTTCGGGGGCGATACATCGATCTAGTTACGTTTCATTTTTAGAAAACGTCAAATCAAAAACAAAACGAGCAAAGCTCGGTTTTCCAGATATTATTTGTTAATAGATTAATTCTATTGAATATTAAATGTCTTTAAAATCTTTTCTTGATTCTACTGAATTAGTCAAATGTGAATATTTCAATGGTGATCTTTAAAAAAAAAAAGATTTTTAAGAAGTTATCAAAGAATTGCAAGGCTGGAAAGTCATCAACACAGTTTTTTTTATACATCGTAGACGGAACAGTTTGACTCAAATGCAAAACGGAACTTTGAGTATATTTTTGTCATCTATAACTATGAGACTATTTAGTAGTGAGTGGGGTTTGTGACTAAGTAATAACAGGCGCACGGGTTAATTGATGGAGAGCTTATAATGGCTATAATTAGCCTATAATGTTTCTACTGTGGGGGATGGCTATAATCCACCATGCAGGCCCAGTGCGGGTTGGTAAGAAAGACAGAAAGAAAAATCCGTTTATTGGCATTACAGTTCATAAAACCTTAAAACTATGAATAAAACACAGCAATGTTATTAATGCCAAAAGGGCCTCAGCTCAGCATAATGTCAGATGGCAACATAGTATGCACCGCCTGACGCTGATTTTCAGCTGCAACCCACGAGTACCATACGGTCGAATAATAAATACATAGTGAAGTGTGTGGTGTCCGTAATAATAAATTAATATAGTTGGGTTGTGATCAAAACTCAAACTCAAAACTCAAAGCATTTATTTCAATTAAACCATTTACAGGCACTTTTGAATTGTCAAAAAGTCGACCAGTTGGAAAGTTGAAGCTAGTTGCCCATTCCAAAACGTAGATCTCTATGGAGAAGAACGGGCAAGAAACTCCATGGACACTCTTTTTAATCATGTTATGTATTACAAAAACTTGGGAACATTATTCTTGTTGCTTCTATATGTGAGACAATGTAAAAAAAAAACAATTCTAAATATAAAATTTAAAATTAGCCATGGAAGTTAGGAGATGACCAGTCTCAACCGACGGCGCCCGTTCACGAACTTGACGCGTGGATCAGCACCATCCAGCTCAACCATTTTGTAGGGAACCGAATGATCCAACACACGCGCCACCATCAGCGAGACATTTAAGTGAGCATGACATACTCTCAACTGCCACGCTTTTTCAAGTCAACGTACATCAAAACAATATAATTATTATACGGATGCATGGTACTCACATTTACAAAGTTTAAACAAAATGCTTCTAAATTATACAAAAATATAGTTTGCAATGTATTTGAGAAATTAATCAAATTTGATTTCCAAAAAGAAAGAAAAATATTTAATATCTTTTGAATTTTTTATAAATAATACTTAATTCAGTCAAAATAAAAACTTATTCGTAATGTCAGAAAATAAAAATAATAGGAACAGAAATGTTCATAATGTCAGAAAACAAAAAAGGGAAGCATCTCTTCCAAATATGAAAATTTTAAATAGCAAGCCCAGGTGCCTGTGGAGTCGGACTAGCATGATTGAAAAACTAGAATAAATACCTAATATTTGCTTATTATCTACAATGAAAAAAATAAATAGAAAGTACCTATACTCCATTTACAATAGCATTAGACAGAAATTAAAAAAGGTTCTTTTTAATGTACACTTCGTAACAAAATTACATTAAACGTGTTGTAGATACGATGAATGCCAAAAAAATGAAAGTGTCAATGCTAAAAACCTAAAAGAAGCAGGAGTCAACAACACCGAGTAATTAAATTAGCTGATGACGACGAAGTTTTACCAACGTATTGTGGGTCGTAAGTTGTTATTTAAAATAAAGTATTGTAAAAAAATAATATTTTATTTCCTTTTAATCTTAATTAGATTTAAATCATCATGTGATTGATTGTTTCATTCATTCGTTTTGCTGTAGGTTTGTAATGTGTGATGAAGATGTTATTATAAATAAAACATTATTTAAAATAAGAATTACTTTTACTTCGTTTATCTCAGTATTTAGTACTGTCTTAAATCTACCTAAAACAGTTAGAACTTAACTTTGAAATAAAATGTTTTGCACTCCTGTTTCTACGAGCCTCTTTTTTCTAAAGCTATAATAAATGGGGTATACCTATAAGGCAAAATCGATTGATTACGTTGTTCTTCATAGCTCCGAAACAATTTTTTTAAATGCTGTTTTCCTTTATTAACAATGACGATTAAAAATTAAATAAGATTTGAAATTGAAAAATAATAAATTCGGAAAGTAATAATAGGAATAATAATCATCATCATCGTCATCATTTCAGCCGAAAGACGTCCACTGCTGTATATAGGCCTCCCCCAAATGGGGGGTTTTGCCATAATCGCCACGCTTGGCAGGCGGGTTGGCGATCGCAGTATGGTGGTAAAATGCACAGAGAATGCTGCTGCCTATTCTCTAGTAAGTCCCTTAGTCGCCTTCAGCGACACCCACGGGAAGAGATGGGATGGTGCTATTCTTTTACGGTCGGAACCACACGGAATGGAATAATAATAAAAGGAATAAAATCCAGAAAGCGGTACTCCTGGTCACGGCTAGCATTGTTAGGAGATTCCTCTCTCTGAAGCCCTGACCTTGCTAGCTTGCTAGCTTGGACCTTGTTCCCGATACCGGTGGGCTACTATTTTTTATATTTTTAAATGTTTTTATATTTTTATACTAATATTTAAAAGTATAATTTATATGTGTATTTAATTGAATAAAGGAATAAATTATTCTAAATGGCAGAAATCTCGGCTCGAACATTAATCTTTTTGGTGGTTTAGTAGTTTTTTTTTTTAATTTTAATTTGAAAGTCGAGCAGCAGTTATGTTTAAGTCCCATATTGGGGGCGACACCGGTGGTAATGGCCCCAACATACGAGGTGTAGGTCGTGGGTTCAAACGCAGACAGGCTCTTTATTTTTTTTAAATAATTTCATCGCCACTGCTCTCTCAAAGTATACTGAAAACACCGCGAGGAAACTGGCATATTCTAGAATCAATATTCGAAGACATGTGACATCTACCAACCCGCAATGGGCACGTGGGGTGGACTACGGCCCACTACCTTTCACAGAGGCGTTTGTCCCAGCAGTGGGAACGTTATAGGCTTCGAACCGCTGAACCGATTTGAATAATTATTTCACTGTTGGGAAGCTACACTATCCCCGGGTGACATAGGCTAGGCTATTAATTTATCCCCGTATTCCCACAGGAACGGGAACTACGCGAGTGAAACCGCGGAGCGCTGATTGTAGTTAATATATAACTTTATAGAACATGGAGCTAAGTTCGTAATATACGCTGGAAGTGCCTTACAAAGATGTAGTTTAGGATAGCAGGTGATGTTGCCAACTTCCAACAAATTAATATCAACGGAAAGCGCACTCGAGCACAGATTTTGTAATGTTGTTAGTATGTGATACTGTAAAGTTGTATTAGTTTCGAATTTGTGCTGCTAATGAGGTCGGTCGTTACGTCTCGGAAATATGCCGCCCATGTTAAAGGGTTTCAATTAGTTTGTTTGGTTGATTTTGAAATTTAATCTTTTTATATAAAAGCGCAAAGACACTCATTCATACATCCATTCACTCACTTACTGATTAATCCCGAAATCTCATAAACTACTGGACTTACAAAGATGAAACTTAGCACTGAGGTACATTATGAGTAGTAGACGTTACCTTAGAAAGGATTTTAGGAAACTCTCCACGTAAAGTGGTGAAATTGGGGGTGGAACTTTGTATGAAAATTTTCTACATTGACTCAGGCGGAGCCGCTGGCAGCATTTAGTAAATTATAATATCGCTTGATGACCTAAAAAACAATTTCTGCGCATCTATCTACTTTTCCCAAGTTACGTGCCGATGACTGTAGGTACCTCCTTGCTGAATTTTAATGAAATATTTTATTGCACACTAGCTTTTGTCCCATGACTTCGCCCTCGAGAAGTTCGACATTTTACCGAACTTACTACTCCGGAACTTTCTACCGAGATAAAAAGTATCCTATGTGTTAATCAAGGTCATAATTTCATAAACTATTTGTGTGCCAAATTTCATCCAAATCCATTAAGCTGTTTTTGCGTGATTGAGTAACATGTTGTTACCAAACACCTAAACATCAAAACTAAACATATTATGCTTATGGAACGTTTGAAGTTAGGAGCAAGGTTCATTTGGTCGTTTACTATGGAGAAGATCCGACAAGAAACTTCATGGTTACTCTAGCTAAGATGAGTTGTTATAACATGAAGATTTATTTATTATACATCAGTTAAATGTTATAAAAAACCTTCCAGAATTAATTATATTGAAAACCGCATCAAAATCCGTTGCGTAGTCGACAAGAAAAACACGATCACACAGACAAAACACAATAAGCAAGGCACAAGTCGAGTAAGTATGATTTCGGCACCTCATTTTGGTATTTTCAGAGATTAATACAAAACTGCAGATAGGGAAAAAAAAAACGAAGTGAACTTACTTATTAAAAAAGTAAGTCCAAAAACTAAGACCCGGCTCCTGAAAAAACACGCTCTAAAAAGTGTAAAGGAAAATATTCGCATCTGAAAGCCGTTGTGACACATTTAATGTGACGTCAGATAGCAATAACGTATCTCATTAGTAAAATTATGATAAGAACTTTAGAAGTCACGAGGGAACAGATGCGCATACATACATGCAAACTGGTCAAAATAATAACCCTCCTTCTTGCTTTGTCGTAGTCGGGTAATTAAATGACTAAGAATAAGGATGTGCCAGCCCTGCAGGAGTAAAGATTAAATTAAAATCCACAAAGTGATTAACTTAGCCGTAGCATCCTGCCAAGCTCTGTGAAAATAACAGCATTCGAGCGCTAATATAATCTATTTGACTTCTTCACAGTACTTACATAAAATAGGACTATAAGCTTTTTAATATCGACAAGACATTACGCTGTCATTCGCAGATCTTTGACAGTCGTTACGGATTTTTAAAAGCCCTAAAATATAACAGCTGCCGCACGTGCCAATCAATGGTTAAGCAGCGTTTGACGCGGTCGGCTCGTGGATGGGTGACTATCCATTACATGTACCCCTTTTGGTCACCCCTTCGTACCCCTTTTGGTCCTGGCTGTCATTCGTAAATAGTTGACAATCGTTACGGGTAGTCAGAAGCCCGAGTCTGACCACCAGTCTTACCAAGAGGTGTCTTATTACCATATATACATATTATTGCCTGGGTTGTGGATGTCAGATAGGCAGTCGCTCCGTATAAAATGCTGGTATTTAGTTGCAACTAAACAGATGCAACTAAATACCAGCAGTTTACATGGAGCAACTGTGATGTGTTATACATTTCCAACGCATGAACGCCTGTTTTAATTGGCTCTTTTCATTTGGTATTTGTATGCTTCAAGGAAACCCAATCAAAGCAGCTATCTTTTTTACGTTTCAGTCACTGTGTGACTTAGGTATATTTTTACAAACTTGAAGTTTAGCAATCCCTAGTACGGTAAAGTGTAATATATACGAAATTTAAATTTTTCTAGTCTTGTCTAAACTCTTTAGTGTTAAGTATTCAGTCTTTCAGCTTTGCCCACCATATACTGGTAGTGATCTGTTGCTTAGCAATCAAAAGAGTTGCCTAAGCGTTGGTTAATCGTCTTCGTATCTTTAGTCAACGCCTAGCGACTGGTGAATTGTTTTTTTAACTTTTATATAGGTAAATGCGTAACATCTACGCATAAAAACATGTCGACTCCTGTTACTTATGTACAACGGGAAACCTACAGCAATGACACTCGGCAGGTTCTATTATAGAGGACTTATTTATAAAACAGTCAATTTCCTAAATTCAATAAAAGAAAATGAACAAGAATTTAATCTAACCCAGAATAAAGATTAAGTTTATGAGACTTTTTCAAGGCACCAAACCAGATTAACTGAGAACAGACAAAAAGATGAATTGAGATAAGAGGCTTTTATTAATTTTAATTTGTTCTTCAGAATCCGATTCGAAATAAATGTATTCCTATTCAAGCGACACACTTGAATCCGCGTCGTAATTACTTTGTATGCCAGTGGCGAGGGTTGGAATAATGGCCAAACTAAGCCGGCCCAAAAAAATATACACTCACCGCGGAAGCAAGCTTAAAGTTTCTTCAAAAGATAAGGCCCCACATTCACTGATATTGAGTTGTAATCAAAGAATTATGTACGGAAGGTTTTCATTTGCGCGTCTTTTCAGTAAACGGTGGATCGGTGAGAGATGGGATTTCGTAAAGGTAAGCCGATGGGAACCCGCTTTTATTGACCCTTTGCTACTGTTATATGCGAAACAGACAACATTCAAACAAGGTTGTAGTCACGACCAACCAATTTTTACGAGGCCTGGAGTGGACACCGCGGAATCTGGGATACTTGCGCAAACCCACATGCGCGAAAAGACATTTCGGCGCGTGGACTTTTGCGCGACCGACATTTGCGTGACAAGATATTTCCGCGAATGGACGTTTGCGCGACAGGACTTTAGCTCGACTGTACTTTTCGCGAACGGACATTTGCGCAAAAGATACTTGCGCGAACGACAGTTGCTCGTAGGACACTTGCGCGAATCCGCTTGCGCGAAAGACACTTGCGCAAATCCGCTTGGCCAAACGGACAATTGCGCGAAAAAGTTGCGGAAATGAAATTTCTTCATAACATCACGCCTGTATTCTGTCAAAGGATTGGGCAGGGGTGTAACAGACTGGAAATAAACGGTCCAATTAGACGTCAATAGTGATCTTCGTAGTTTTTTACGACACATTTTTTTTCTTAGGCTAAGGTTTGGCACGGGGAGGGGTAAGCATGCTGAATATCCGCCGCGTACTTTCGGCTGTTTTATCGCTCTTGCTCCACTTAAATAGAATGACTTTCTTTCAATGACTAACACCCTTATGTATAAATGTTGCTAAGCGGTTTTTTTTTGAGGGTGGAAAATCATCAAATAACTTCTCCCGCTCTGGGTGGAGCAGGAGAGCGTGTCAGACTTTTACTAACTAAAACCCAACCGTGTTCCTTCAGTTGCCTGTGTGCCAGGGGCCGCGGTATCTCTTTCGAACAACCCGCATCCCTGGCAGGCATCGGCCCTTGCGGACCCCACCAGTTGGTACTGACATCTCTTTGACCTGGGCTTGGTCCTTACCGGACAGCGAGCTACCCATTACTCGCCGTCCGCAAGCCCGCGCCTACGGTGGCCGGGAATCAGCCTGGGATACCCGACGCCCAGTGCGTCTTCCGCGGCGACTACGGCCGTGAGGGCGCATATACTGCCTCTCCCTCAGGACGGTGCGCCAACGGTTTCTTTTTAACTTGGACGACGCACGCTATGAACGGACCTGCTTTCTGACCATTATCGAGTGCTAGCTATTTTTAGTTATTCTGATTAATATTTACAGTATTTCTTTTGATTATTTTTGCAAAGTGTAATTTAAAGACTTCAATATTGTTTATTTTTAAAGTTATTTCACTTTTGATTCCTGACAATATCCTATATAATAAATATCATACCAAAAATAATCGCTCCACTTCAACCATTGTTATCGACGAATGTATTTAACTATACATTCACAGATGTTGATGAAGTCCCTGCTCCAATTTCCCTTATATAACTCTCGTCTTTCAGTTTTAGCTCGTTCACCTAGAAACTTGTGCTTGACAGCCTTTATTATACAAGATGTATTCGAAATTGTGGGACCAAATTGGAGCTGTTCTTGTACCAGTTTATCTTAGATTGGGTAAGGACGAAACGTGTGACAGAAACCTATTGGGAATAGTCTATTGTATAGATTGCTAAATTTGCACATACTCAACCTAA
Source organism: Antitype chi (assembly GCA_947359405.1). Taxonomy (NCBI): domain Eukaryota; kingdom Metazoa; phylum Arthropoda; class Insecta; order Lepidoptera; family Noctuidae; genus Antitype; species Antitype chi. Next base: position 6,165,987 of record OX375819.1, on the reverse strand, counting down.
CTCACATATAAATTGAAAATCTAGAACAGAGTTATTAATAAAAATATACTAATACTAGTAGAACCTAGCTTGTAGGTTTATGTGAAATAAAATAATTTGTTTATTTAAATGTCGCAGCGTTTGTTTTTATTTTAATTTCACTTTTGCTTTTTTTATTTTGTTAAGTATATTGTATTTTTTAGTCTGTGATATTACTGTGCAAGTCAAAATAAATCATTTCAATCTAATTCATTTCTTTCTTTGTTGTATAATTCTAGTACCAAGAACTGACAATGTTTTTATTTTTAAACCAACGTTAGATGCCGCGGCATAAAAACAAAGTACCTACAAGAACATGAATTGGCTAATTTAAATATTCAAATTTTTTCACTATCCTTACATACGAGTAGTATAAAACAAAGTCACTTTTCGTGTTTGTACGCTTAGATGTTTTAAGCTACCCAACGGATTTTCATCGATAGACAGAGAGATTCAATAGGAAGGTTTATATGCATAATACACCGACCTCCACGCCAGGCGAAGCCGCTGGCAAAATCTAGTTAGGATTAAAAGGTGGAAGTCTAACATTTAAACATGTACTTGAGACACATAACCCAGATAAGTAAACCAAGAACAATTTCGTGTTGGTCTACTGTAACCAAAACAATGCCAACGAAATGTTGATCCATTTCCTTGACTACGAATACTATACTATAATTATTCTCTAGTCAAATCATAGAGAACATAGTGCTTTCAATTCTCCATCGTTTGTACGTACATACGACTGAACGTCGGAATTACGTAGTCTTTTGTATCATGCGTCTTGTAGCTAGCGGTAATTGTTTAGTTACAAATGTTATACGATTCTCTGATGTGGTCCTTTAACTACGATTTTGAATTCTGCTTGAATTCAGTCGACTGGTACTAAGGGCGAATTATGCCAACGAAACTGAAGACCAATTCTCGTAATAAGAAACGTTAATGTCAAAAACTTGGCAAAAATGTATGGAAACTCGAGGTATTTTTGACAGATTGAGACTGAGATCAGACTGTGAATGTTCTTAAAATTACGAGAATTGCCAATCTGACCGTGATTAGCACATCGAAACTGGTTCCATTACAATAATGACAGTATTGAGTGTGCTGACCCTGGCATTATTTTTAAGGAATATTGACACTGACAGCTCTTGAACGGTTATGATCAGAGATCGGATATTCGGATGCATATTTACCTAAAGATAATATTTAGCTATGAAAGTATGGAAGCGGCTTTATAAATTATTTGTAATATTTATTAAGAACCCCGGGATTCTTGGATTGCATAACTATTCAGATGTAAATGAATGTTTAACCCGATAAAAATATACCTATGTATGTACTGGAGGAGGGGTGGTTTGTATTAGTTGAAACAAAAAATAAACAAATTACTTACCTAAATTAAGACGCTTTCGATTCAAAAGCGCATTCCATGTTAGCAACATCTCAACTTTAGGTGAATATGCATCCGAATATCCGATCTCTGGTTATGATGTGCTGATCGCGTTTTGTTTCATTGGTGAAATTGTTCCTTAGTATTAACTATTTTGAAATAGGAACCTATTTGTTTTTTCTGTCCAAAAAGTTTGTGGTTTTGATTTACACACGCGGTTTTTTGTGGTTTGCAACCGCCAGTCAGCGGGAAATAGAGGTAGCGGAGACCCACAAATCTGTTGTTTGGAAAAGTATCGCGTGATGGTTTGAAAACCGCAGAACGGATATATTTTGAGTAAACTCTGGATAGTTTATAGTATTGCTGTTACATAGCAATCAAAACAGTGAAAGCTGTAGATCCCACTTTGGCGTAATTAAAAAAAAAAAATTGTACACTTCTTTCTTCAAGCGCCACAATATATTCGGAAACTTGTACAAAATCCTGTTTTAGAAAATCGTAATCTTAATCTAAATAACAAGTGTAGGTACCTACTGCTCACCACAAACTCCATAAAAACTACTTCCAAGAATCTTCATTATTAAAACAGTGAATGTCTTGTCTTGCAACTGGTCCCTGTGAACTTCTAGAGAAATCTAAAACATCCCAATACTCGACAAAACTTCAGCTAGAAGTTCCGTTTCAAAAGGTCGATCGCTTGTATAACGATAAGAGTACACCGAGTACAAGACTGAGTACGATCAGATGACATTCGATTAGAGTTTCCAATTTCTTAATGAATACGCGCGGTATCGTGTGAACGGCTTCATAAATGTATGAGATCACGCTTCTAACACAAAAGGGTAGATACAAGCATACGGTATTAAACCTCTTGTGATAATGCTACCAACTAGCTTCAACTTTCCAACTGGTCGACTTTTTGACAATTCAAAAGTGCCTGAAAATGGTTCAATTGAAATAAATGCTTTGAGTTTTGAGTTTGAGAAATGACACTACACAAGTATAAAATCTGACCTTTGACTTTGTTTGTGGGTCAATTTATAGGGAAAGACCCTGTGGACCGCTTTCCTCTGAAATGACGATAGTAAAGTTATTTTTGTATATGTCACCGTATGTATGATTGTGAACACCTCCTTATTTATAAACGATGCTTAAAGTTAAGTAATGATTAGCGTCTGTTTAACCATACATTTTGACGTTTAATCATCATTTAACTTTAATCATCGTTTATGAATAAGGGGGTAAGCTCTTGTGAAGATCGCCCTGAGGACACGGTGGAGCATACGGTGGCGGTCTGCCCGGCTTGGGCGGAGCACCGCCGTGTCCTCGTGGAGGCGACCGGCGGCGGCGATCTCTCGCGTCCGGCCCTGGTGCAGGCCATGGTACGGAGCGAGAGTGAATGGTTAGCCGTCACCTTCTTCTGCGAAGCAGTAATGCTCGCGAAGAGGGAGGCGGCGCACGTGAGGGAGAGGCAGTATATGCGCCCTCACGGCCGTAGTCGCCGCGGGAGACGCCCTGGGCATCGGGAATCCCAGGCTGATTCCCGGCCACCGTAGGCGCGGGCTTGCGGACGGCGAGTAACGGGTAGCTCGCTGTCCGGTAAGGACCAAGCCCGGGTCGACGGCGCGTTGTGTTCCACGCGCGCCTCAAAGAGATGTCAGCACCAAATGGGGGGGTCCGCAAGGGCCGATGCCTGCCAGGGGTGCGGGTTGTTCGAAAGAGATACCGTGGCTCCTGGCACACAGGCAACTGAGGGAACACGGGTGGGTTTTAGTCAGTAAAAGTCTGACACGCCCTCTCGCTCCACCCAGAGCGGGAGAAGTTATTTGATGATTTCCCACGCAAAAAAAAAGGGGGTAAGCCCCTTATTACAAAAAAGGTTTTTAGTTCAATCAAGCTTAAACCACCAAACCAGAAATTCTGTTCAATTATAAAACTGACCACTTAGTACGGTGCTAAGTGCTCATTTTTGGATTAACACTTTACCAAATCGTAATAGAGTTGTAAATGCAAAAACTGGCTCAGGACTTTAATAAGACGGCGTTAGCAAAATAAAATAAAGTGTCGATAAATTGTGAACTGTATCTTAATGCTTACAATAATATAACGTATTAATTTTCAATAGTTTATAATCTAATCTATCCAGTTAAAACCGTCAAATTGAACATACCTGCACTTACCGACAGGGTTCACAACCTGTCCGATTTTATCACCTGTAAAATTGTGAACCATCCCTGATTTGTTGGTTTTGGCGGTAGCCGAATTGTTCGCAGTAACGAAGTCAAGGCACCCCGACCACATGGGTTTAGTTAGCTTAAAACGGTGAACAACAACAAAAATAATGCTTTAAATTATAAATGTTTTTTTTTGCAGTTCAGATTTTTTCGACAGTTTTTAATCTTGTGCGATATATCTCAAACTAACGAAGTTCATAATTATACGGTGACGGTGACAGATGCAGTTAACTGTATTTAGAAATAGGGACACAGACCAGCGCCCCAATTGCGTAACACATCACTTTCCGAACCGAATTAAATGAAATTTGGTACACAGATAGTCTAGAGCCTGAGAAAGGACATAGACTACTTTTTAATGCGAAAAAGGGGTTGTAACGGGTTGAAAGGGAGGGATGAAAAGTTGTATGGAAGTGTCGTCATTTTTAGAGCTAGAAGCTTGAAGCTTATTTTTAGGCTGTTGATTCGATATAAATAAATATGACATTCAAAGTTTATAAAAGTTTTACCCTCAAGGCTGTAAAATAACAAATGGGGAATAGGGGATGAAAGTTTGTATGGAAATATGTAAGTTTTATGTGAATCTTTTATAAGTTTGCGACAAGAGACAAAGACCCAAAGACACTATTTCACGCGGACGATGTCGCGGGCACAGCTAGTGCTTCATATATTCGAAAAATGTGTTTGCACAACAACGTTAATAACGCAATGAATATTGTTGAACTGTCAAAATGAAACAGATTATGATTAATCGTATGTTACGCAATTAGGATGCTGAAGGCCAAATCTCGTAATAAAAACATTCAAACTCTATTTGCAGTCTCATCTCAACGACAATCAAATGTCAAACACTTGTCTAAATGTATGGAAACTCGAGGGATTTTTGACAGATCGAGACTGTAACGTACTTAAAATTACGAGAATTGCCCCTCAGTTGCTTTAAAAATGATAAATGATTTAATTTCTGTAAGTAGGTTTGTACAAACACTTTTGCACGTCAATCATATTTTTTTAAACAAGATGAGATCGGCGTTTCCTATGTGACTACTCTGAGAAGAAAGGCCGAAACAAACTCAGAGTTCACAGTCTCTTTTAAAGTCCAGACATAATCTTGGTCAGATCATGTGAAGACGGTGGATGGTGTCTGAAATGGTCTTTTGAGGAAAAAACCATACAGATTTAGTGGACCTGTTCAATCAGTGCACGCATGTATCAGTAATCATGCAGTTCAACTCAGAACTTGAGGAGCGCAAAGATTTGACGAACAATACCAAAGAAAGGACATTTGGGTAGGCCGCATAAGTTACTCAAACTGCCAGATTAACATTAAAAGTAATTGAGAAAGAGATGAAACACAAAACAAACAAAAAAACAAAACAAATAAATATATTTAAATAGAGAAAATAACAGAAAGGTCTTGAAAAGATAGGTACTGTTTGTTTATCCCAGCCTTATTTCTCTATGTAGGTACCTAATTTGATTCGTTCCCAGCACGGCTCGTAGGTTCAGACTTGTAATACCGCCGAGTGAACGGAATGAGCACAGTATCTAATCAACACGTTCGCAAATTAGCAACTGTGCTACATGCTGCTCATTCTATGTTAATTTCTGAATGTGAGAGATGGGTTGCGTGTTTTCCTGCTGTATAGTGTTCTGGGGAAAGGGTTAAAATGTGTGCTGTTTCTGTTATGATAATATTTATTTATTCATTACTTACAACTATTATTACTGGTCAATGTAATAGTGAAGCGAACATAATAATAACAACTTATTTTCTAAAATGTATTACTTAAAATGTTATCTTTGTGAATTTACTCAGTGTACAAGCAAAAATGTCTATCTCCTCTGTAAAAATAACAGTGAGGGCTCGTGGCTAACTATATAACGTAAGGACACACGGGTTGATCTGGTTCGTGGATGGGTGACCATCTAGTAGATATCGAGTCCGTGCTTCGGAAAGCACGTTAATCCGTTGGTACCGGCTGACATCCATGGATCTTTGATAGTCGTTACATCTAGGCAGAATCGAAAAAGTCTGATAACCAGTCTTACCAGGGGGTCTCGTATTAACCAGTTACTGGGTTTGGTCAAGTCAGGTAGGCAGTCGGTCCATATAAAATACTGGTATTGTGCTGCATCCGGTTAAACCCCAATATATGTAGTTGGGTTTGCGTATAGAAAACATTGATTTTTAATTTTTGATTATTCCCGGTTATAGAAATGTGTTCCGTGTAGTGCCGAACGTAAAGAATAGCACCATCCCATCTCTTCCCGTGGGTGTCGTAGAAGGCGACTTAGGGACTTACTAGAGAACGGGCAGCAGCGTTCTCTATGCATTTTACCACCATACTGCGATCGCCAACCCGCCTGCCAAGCGTGGCGATTATGGAAATAACCTCCTTTTGGGGGAGCCCTATGTCCAGCAGTGGACGTCTTAAGGCTGAACTGATAGCCTGGAATATGGAGAAGGATATAGGCAAATTTTAAAGACCAGCAAGCAAAACCTGATTCTACTATAAATGTGAAAGTTTGTATGTTTAGAAGTTTAGATATTTAGATGTTTGGATGTTTGTTACTCTGTCACGCAAAAACGGCCGAACAGTTTTACATTAAATTTGGCACACAGAGAGTTTATAACCTGAACATATAGGAGACTTTTCACCCCGGTAGTACGTTCACTTGGGATAATTTTCGATCTTCACGCGGGCGAATCTGCTGGCAAAAACTAGTCTTAAATAAGTAATATTACTATTAATTGAGGAATGACAATGTTTCCAAGGTTTTTTTTTGCGGTTGGGAAATCATCAAAATCAAAATACTTTATTTCACATAAACCTGCATGGGCACTTATGAAACGTCAGAAGCTAGGTGCACGATTCCAATTTGTCGCTTCCTATGGAGAAGAGCCGGCAAGAAACTCCACGGTTACTCTTTTAAAAATAATTGGCTTTTACAATGTTTTCAAATTACAGTGATAATAGGTATGGGAGGACAGTGCAATACGTGTGTGTCGAGTGTGTCAATACGTACCAGGTACTTAGAGAAATGAATATACAGAATAGAAAATCGTCTACAAACGTCGACTAATAACTTCTGCTCTGGATGGAGCGGGAGGGCGTGTCAGACTTGTACTGACTAAAATCTACCCGTGTTCCTTCAGTTGCCTGTGTGCCAGGGGCCACGGTATCTCTTTCGTACAACCCGCAACCCTGCCAAGTGTTTCCAAGATTATGGGTACATTTTGTAGTAGGCTAATAACATGTAATAAAAGTCACTTAATTAGGCTTTGATATTGTAGCCGCAATCGTATTTTCTGAGCGTAGATGCCTGGGTTCAATTCCCGGGTGGCAAGTGTAATTGGATTTGCGCATCAGGAATTTGTAAGTATAGGCCCGGAGTCCCGATTTGTAGGTTCGTCCCCTATTACATGGGATTGAACTGGCTAAATGTAGGTAGTTATACTATACACCTCTGCGTTCGGTGAATACAGACGTGATGTATGTAAAGTCAAGGAAATTAATAAATTATGAAATAGACAATGTCAATTTGCTGTGTTTACAAGACTTACCGTTGACAATGTTTAAAAAAATATTTTTCAAACTATTGCTATGTAAAAGATATTATACCATTATGGACTACTTAGAAGACAAATCAATAAAAACTGATATTTGTAAATTAGATTAATTGCTGATTGTTAATACATATGTACGCCATGTTATTGCAGGATATGCTGAAAAAAAATGACTGTAACACCTGATGTACCATATTCTAGCAAATAAATATTTTTGATTTGATTTGATTTGATTTGTGTCATAGCCATTTCATACAACTGTTAAGAATGACAGTTGTAATTTGAATAGCCGGACAATTTAAATTGGTATCAATTATTATTTTCAATAGAGCAGGTCCGTTTAGTAATAAAACATGTTAAATAATAACAGGGGCTTGTGGCTAAGTTATAACAGCCGTACGAGTTAATCTTTTACGGTCGAATCGACCGTACTCGATACATTTTCGTTCATAATATCGTTATTTCTTGTCGCATGTATTTTCTATCCCTAGTAACCTGTCATTGTTTAACTGTGCTCGAAATAAACTATTTACCTCCCCTCCTCACGCCCTCCGGAGTGCATAGATCGCATTTGTTTTAGACGCGGCGCAGGCGTCGAAAGCACGCCACGCGTCATTCGTCGAAAAGGTTAGAAAACTAGACCTAAGTTGATAATAAACAATTTTGATTTTAATTATTTGATCTTGTAATTTTGATTTTATTATATACTATAAAAAGCTAGTTAGAGGTAGGTATGTAAGAAAATTTATGATGTCAAATTACGTACTAAACATCCAAAGATTTATGTTTATTATTTGATTTCATAATATTGTTTTTATCCGAGTTTAAGTTTTTTTTTCGACAAATTGTGTCCTAACTTAATGATAATGTGTCTGAATACCAAAAAAAATAATGATTTATTTATTTGTAAGAATGTAGTTTTACATAGTATGGTGTTAATATTTTTTATAAGTTCTGTACATTCTACCACACAAATGTGGTGTACAAATGTCATTATTACACAGCTTAGTACAATTAATTTCAAGCTTGGCGATTTACAATAATATTTTTTAATTGATAATATTATAATTATTGTTACTTTTAAATAAATGTAAAAATTTAATACTTGTCATCTTGGATTTTTAGTGTTTTAAATCCCTGAAATATATCATAGGTCTTTTAGTTTACGCGCGACCGCTGCCGTTAGAAATGACCGCGCGCCCGCTTGAAGGTTAAAGTAAGGCAACGCTTGCCGAGGTCGGTACGTGGATTACATAACGAGACCCCTCCGTGTCTCGGAAAGCACGTTAAGCCGGTGGTCTCGGCTGCCATTTGTACATCTTTGACACTTGGTACGGGTAGTCAGAAGCCCTGAAAGCCTAACGACCAGTCTTATCAATGGGCAGTCGTTCCATGGTAAATACTGGAATTCAGCCCGCATCCGGTAAGACTGGAAGCCAACCCCAACATGGTTGGTAAAAGGCTAGGCAGATGATCAGTCAATTTGGTAAACAATTGAATCCCCAATCTTAGAGATATAGGTCAATATTTTTAATATTTACATGAATATTTTACTCCACAAATTAATCCTTTTCAACAAAGTACGTAGGTATTATCTAACAAGATTTATACCCTTTAGCCTTAATAAGGTTACGGGTTGTTACGTAACTCCTACACCTCACAGTTTGGCCGTGAATTTGCACACATAATATTCATGAAATCCTTCGCTGATTAACACTATTAGTGTCGCGAGCTAATCTTTTCACCGCGGTTTTGGTTGGTTCTTCTCTGGTATAGAGTGCTGGTTAAGAACAGCTTGTTTTTTTATTACTAAATGTCCCTGCTCTTGACCTCGATCACGACTGATAGAAAGCGATTGATGAGGTCTATGATGGGTCGAGCGTGCCCAGAAAATGCCTGTTCACTATTGTTGAAGGCACTGGTACACCCACGAATCGACGAAACACAGCAAGCAGCTTGACGCTGGACTCCGCCGGCCGGACTCTCGCGAACCAGGCGGGCGTTAGCCCTACCACCGCAAGGGAAGAATTGGCTAGTCATCAAGGTATTGGTTGTGACTGTCCAGGATGCACCGAGCGCTCGGTTCATTCGAGTTACTAGTGGAACAAATTGCGCTACACGAGGAGGGCGGCATTTCTTCATGCATCCCAATTGTGTGGTGGTTATAATAATTAGCCAGGCAACACGGTGCGATTTGGGCTGATTGCCCAGGGTGCGCCAGACTTAAGACTAGGCTTTTGCAGACAGGCGCGACGCGACGTTGCAACGCGATTCTGGTAAAACAATTTCCATTAAGTTTTCATAGAAATTCTAAATTCGCGTCGCACCTTTCTGTGTTAGCCTTTAGGTACGTTTTAAAGTTTTAGCACTTGCTTCTCCCACATCCTTTTAGGTAGTGGTGACATGACAATAGAAGTCAATTTATTTAGCCAATTATCCAACTATGTTGGGGTCGGCTTGTAGTGTTTATGTGTTTTAGTATTTTATTAAGACCAACGTATCTGACCTAGTTCGAAAGAGATACCGTCGCCCCTGGCACACAGGCAACTGAGGGAGCACGGGTGGGTTTTAGTCAGTAAAAGTCTGACACACCCTCCTGCTCCATCCAGAGCGGGAGAAGTTATTTGATGATTTCTCACCCCCAAAAAAATAAAAGCTATCTGACCTTCATACCAGTTACTGGGTAACACAGTACACCTTGGTAAGACAGGTTGTCACAATTCTGGGCTTCTGACTACCCGTAAAGATTGTAAAAGATTTACAAATGACAGCCGAGACTAACTGCTTAACGTACTTCCCGAGGCACGGAGAGGGGTATGTGTTTTTTTTCTGTCATTGTTCTTCTCAACTAAAGCAGCCATCTAATCTCTGCACCACCCTTGGTTTGACTAGTACAGAATTCCTAAGGTATTAAGTCCGCCTTTGTACCTACCTTTTTTGTGTGCGAGAAGTTTAAATAAATAAATATGTAATGGATGGTCGCAAGTTTGAGCTCCTCAAGTTCTGAGTTGAGCTGCATGATTACTGATAAATGCGTGCACTGATTGGACAGGTCCACTCAATATCTGTGGTTCTTTCCTCAAAAGACCATTTCAGACACCAATCCACATGGTCTTCACATGATCTGACCAAGATAATGTCTGGACTTTAAAAGAGACTGTGACCTCTAAGTTTGTTTCGGCCTTTCTTCTCAGAGTAGTCAGATAGGAAACGCCGACCTCATCTAGTTTAAAAAAATATGATTGATGTGTAAAAGTGTTTGTACAAACCTACTTACAGAAATAAAATCATTTATCATTTATCATTGATCACCCATCCACGAACCGACCGCGTGGCTTAACATTTGATCGACCCGTGCGGATATTATAATTTAGTTACAAGCCTCTATATGGCAGTAGAAGTATATAAGTAAAAGTAATTAGCTCGCAGTTTAATTCATTATAATCAGTGTCCATACAGAAATTGCTTCCACGTGCGCAAAAAACAATTTCCATCGATATCTCGACCGCGGCACCTACCCCAGACAATAACGGTAACAGTTAAGCATAATTCCTGCCAAGTAATTATCGTTAATATTAACCCGAACAGCCCAAACGGCTGATTCTTAAAAGATAACGAATAAAGCGTTTATAAAATAAACGTTTATGTAGGGAGGCACGTAATCGGTCCCGAGTGACCGAACGTGGAACGTCAAGCTGTCGCTTTGAGCAACCGCGCAACCCGTATCAACCTACCCTGTTCCACGTAAATAATATGGCACCTTGATATAAAATAGGTAGAAAATGTCGTATTAGGATTATTTTCAGAAGTTACCTACGTGATATTTTCATCCTTGGTTTTTACTGGAAAAATTTTAGACAAAGGATTTTTGAACGAGAAAAAAGGTTTACCTAAAAATTGCCTTGGCATGTACAACTATACGATAACAATACCAAAATAGCTAGCGATTGGATTAATTGATTGATGGATCGGAGAAGAGAAAAAGTAAAGATTGAAGATTTTATTTTTATTAAATTTATTTCGCTTTTGTGATAACAATAGAGAAATGAATGGTATAAAAAATAGGACACGCCCTTCGTCGAAAAGCGTAATCCCTATTCATCCTGAATTATCTGTAATTCAGGATGAAGAGAGATTACGCCTTATTTTATCTTATACAAAAAGAACTCATCATCATCATCATTTCAGCCAAAAGCTCAGTTCAGCTGGACATAGGGCTCCCCCAACAGGGGGGTTTTGCCATAATCGCCACGCTTGGCAGGCGGGTTGGCGATCGCAGTATGGTGGTAAAATGCATAGAGAACGCTGCTGCCCATTCCCTAGTAAGTCCCTCAGTCGCCTTCTACGACACCCACGGGAAGAAATGGGATGGTGCTATTTTTTTACGTCCGGCACCACACGGAACAAATAGAATTAGACTGGTTCAACTAAAGAAAAGTCTACGCAAACGGCAAACGGATCATTATCAGCTGGCTAAACTTTTCCTAACTATATTTGTGGTCGGCTTCCAGTCTAACTGAATCCAGTTGAGTTTCAGTATTTTATGTCAAGTGACTGCCTATCTGACCTTCACAACCCAGTTACTTACTGGGACACTGAGTATCATGACTATACCACTTGGTACGACTGGTGGTCAGACTTTTGAATTTCTGACGACCCGTAACGACTGTCATAGACCCACGAATGACAGCTTAACGGTTTACAATAATTTCCGAGGCATTGAAGGGTCTTGTTATGTAAAGATGGGTGACCACCCATCCGTAGACTGACCGCGGCAAACGTAGCTTTGGTCTGCAAACGGATGATAAATAGATAATATAAGCAAGTGTTTTCTAACGTGTGGTGATATAGGCAGTATATGCGCCCTCACGGCTGTAGTCGCCGCGGGAGATGCCCTGGGCGTCGGGAATCCCAGGCTGATTCCCGGCCACCGTAGGCGCGGGCTTGCGGACGAAGAGTATGGGTAGCTCGCTGTCCGGTAAGGACCAAGCCCGGGTTGACGGCGCGTTGTGTTCCACGCGCGCCTCAAAGAGATGTCAGCACCAACTGGTGGGGTCCGCAAGGGCCGATGCCTGCCAGGGGTGCGGGTTGTTCGAAAGAGATACCGCGGCCCCTGGCACACAGGCAACTGAGGGAACACGGGTGGGTTTTAGTCAGTAAAAGTCTGACTCGCCCTCCTGCTCCACCCAGAGCGGGAGAAGTTATTTGATTATTTCCCACCCAAAAAAAAAAACGTGTGATGATATCTACAATGGATAATGCTTATAGTAAGGTAAGTGTTTTGAAAACATTTCAAAAGCCGTAGTTTTTTTGACACCAACTTGTGCTGCCTACTATCAAAACAATATAATTCTAATGCATTGAAAGTATGGGTAGTTTAGCATTTAGCTCCATTAAAAAAAATCCTGAAATAAAAAGTACCTAGGTTCGTATTTCACAAATTGCAGTCTAAATGGGGTTTCTCATTTGAACCTAACTGTTTTAAACTCAGACTTAATGTTCAAAATGTAGGTTTCAAGCCAATCTAGATTACAGTGGAAACGAGATATTCAGAGGAATGGACCAAAAGGATCTAACATTTACTTCAGTTACCTACCACGAGAGTATAATAATATTTAGTCTTAAATTCATAATATTAGGCAACGTTATTTCTGCTCTTAGGCTAAGTAGAGCGACGCGCGACGGTCTTAGCAAGATAACTAGTTATTTCAGACGGAATTTATGTCAGTTATCGTTTAAGAATTTCAAGTACTGAACTTCTTACTTAAACTCGACGAAATACTTAATAGGGAACGGGGCGTGCGATTCTCCATATAAATGTATTCCCCTTTTTTCTTCCTGAATAATGCCTCTAGAGCAATATTTTCTTTTTCATAAAATCAAGGTCTGCCGTTAACACGTCCCTGTCTTTTTCGTTTTTTCAGCAACTAATTATTAAAGAAAATATGACCCTCTAAAGATTACAAAAAAAATCCTATTTCTACCGCCGTGATTAGAGGACTACCAGACGAGTTAGAAAAGTTTTTAACATAAAAAATGATAGGAACCTAAACATACTCTTTTTTAAAATAATAATGTAAAAAATAATTGAATCGGCTCAGTTTTCGAGGAGAAAAAAGGGGAATACGAAACGTCGATATCGTCAACATTTTTGTGATAATTTCGGTCTGAGCTGCAGCTGTCCCTATCACACACTACGGGGGCAGACTTACTGACAGCGCAACGGCAATAGTTTCTTCAAATACCTATTTTTTAAATTCCTCGCAGGCCCCCTCCCCTCTTAAGGTTCGTAGCAGGTGTTGGTCTGTAGTTTCTGCTTACCCCCATGGGAAATAGGCATGAGTTTAAAGCATAAATATTTTCCCACTGCTGGGACATAATCCTACTCTTTGTGAGAGGGAGTGGGCCGTAATCCACCACGCGGGCGCGCCTGGCAGTGCGGGTTGGTAGATCAGATGTTACATTTCATCGATTTTCTTTTGCTCTAGTGCAGGCAGGATGTTTTCGTTTACTGTTTTGAAAGCAGTGGTGATGAAATAATGTACATAAAGTGAAACGCCTGTCTGGGTTCGAATCTATGACCTACAACTCATAAGTCGCGGTCGTTACCACTGAGCCACCACTGCTCTACTTGAGTTTATGTACAACGTGAATTTTTAGTCACCGTTTAATATTTTCAGGGTGATAGTACTCGTGAAATTAGACAACTTTCTCCATGGAACATGGGTCGAAAAATTTAAAAAAAAATCGGACCTCCCATGCAAAATCAATAGTCAGCTGATCGATTTTATATGGGAGGTCTGTTTTTTTTCCATATTTCGACCCATGTTCCTCGAAGAAAGTTGTTCAATTTCAAGGGTACTATCACCCAGAAAAAATTAAACGGTGACTAAAAATTCACCTTGTATACGTACGTTTGTAAATGATTACATACGTATGTGTGTAAATTTTGTAGTATAATCCTACTTATATTATAAATGTGAAAGTTTATGCAGATGTTTGGATGTTTGTTACTCTTTCACGCAAAAACGGCTGAATGGATTTGGATGAAATTTGGCACACAGATAGATTATGACCTAGATTAACACATAGGGTACTTTTTCTTCCCGGTAGTACAACAGCTAGTAACTAATAATTGTGTTATACATAACTTAATTTTTTAAAGCGTGTCCACAGAGTTTTTTGCCCGTTCTTCTCCATAGAGATTCTCACTAACAACACTAACCGATTCCTCGATAACTCAAATGTGCCTGTAAATGTTATAATTTCAATAATTGCTTTGACTTAACTTCAATACCTTCCACGGAAAGAAAGCGAAAGATGTTTCTGCAATGAAAATACCATACATCATAATACTTTATCGAAAACTTCCATTGAAATTGATTGTTTTGATTAGTTATTCTTGGACGGTGATTCTAACTCCTATTATATTGTAATTATTGAACTAGTCAGACTAGTTCACTTCGCGTGGACCGATTTAGTTAGTCACCTGACTCAGCTAACTAAGTAAAACATGATGGCACGGAACCAGCCATGTCCCATGGCTCATGAAAGATTTATGAGTTTCAAATAGACGATATGACCTTAATTTATTTAAGGTTTCCACGGCCATTGACCAACTAAGGCTTATTAATAATACCCCAACCTGTGTTGCTACGGAAAAATTATTCAACTATCGCATCGCTAAGTTTTCATTCTAAATGTAGAATTCCCCAGATGAAACAAATCGATAGAAAAAAGGATTTTTTTTGTATGCTTCGTTGGTTCGAAAATATATTTGTGCTTTCAAGACTACATTATGGAATTGAATTTTACGTTTATTAGACCTTTTATTTTTGAACACACGATTTACATAGGTAACCTGGATAAAGAAATTTTATAAAGGGCCAGTTTTTTCATCGCTAGTTAACTTTTATCCGACAAATAAGTTTGTCATTTTGACAGATTTTGTATAGTAAATCTGTCAAAATCGAATTATTGAAAAATTTGCCCTAAGTTACATAACCTAATAATATAATAACACGATTCGTTATTAATTAGGCGGCAGGCTACACAAATATTTGGTTTAGTACCAAAACAAGGAGGTATTTATCAAACATATATGGTTTATCAGAGGAAACGCTGAGTTGATAGATGAATTAATTAATGCTTATACCGCGAGTTCTAGTTTGAGGTGGTACGAGAAAATGGTATCTAGAAGGACTAAGGTAGCACGTTTACCCAACAGTAGGAATTAATTGTTAGCCAAATCTACTTAGTAAAAATCTTTAATTCACTGACGGACAGTGTAAAACCTAAAATGCTGGGTCTAGAAGCACAGAATTTTTCACAAGAGTTCCTTATACATATAACAAAGGCAAGCTCTAAGAAATGATTTAAAAAACTGCTTCTTCTAATGAGCGTAATTTTTGTCAAGAGGACAGCCGTGTGCCCTTTGGGCTTCTAAATAAATTAGGTAAAAAAATGGTTCATACATAACATATTTGTTATGCTTACTGGCGAAACATAGAAACAAAAACTTCAAATAATTAGCGAAAACAACTTGATCAAATTAATTCTGGAGATCCAAGATGGCGGTTCATGTAGGTAAAATTCTGCCATATTCACCACGCTTGACAGCCAGTGTGGTGACCGCGGATAATGTTATTAGTTAATAGCCGGATGCTGGCCGTCTCCCGGCGTAATCCCTTAGTCTCCCCGCCGAGCCCCGCCGAGCCCCGCCGAGCTCCGACGACGCGACGAAGCGAACTTATGCATGTTACGGAACATACGCTACGCTGCGCGTTGACGTACGCTGATATAAGGCAGCTGTTTTTGTTTATTAGGGTAGGTGTAGATTGTAGCGACAGAGCACGTTTTTGTCACATGTTCTACTTATTTGTTCTTGCTCTGTATTTTGAAACGTTTCTGACTCACGAACAGATCTGGGATAGTATGAAATGAGAAACGTTCCGGTTCTATCTAGAATAAGGACTCTAGATTATACCTACTTATATTGGCATCATTGATCAAGTCAACAGTCAGTAAAAATTGTATGTTGCGCCATGTAGGTAGGTACTTATAATATCGCTACACTGCAAGAGCCTTTAGCCAATAATTTATAAGTTGGCATAACATGAAATAAACACTAATTCAAATTTAGAATTAGAAAATAATAGAGCGTTGGCTTGAAGAGCTGACAGTATGAGTAAAAAACGTAAAACCGATTCAATAAATAATTATTCTTTGAATAATGAACAATATTTGATTCATTAACGAACATCCGAAGTTAGCATTACCTCATCATTCTTAAAATAAAATAATTCATTTTATTTTTGTCTCGTTTTATTTAGAGAAAACGATAGGTACCTAAGATTTATCAAACAATGACGTAATTGGATGAAGTCAACTAAAATCTCTATGGTCTTGTCGAAGATTCTTCGAAATAGATTTTTTTTTGCACTGAACGTATGTCCTGCCTACACAGATGTGTGGACGCTACGCTCGCGTCGCGTAGCCGAAAATATGTGAGAAAGCACCATATAATACGATCCCTACCGGCTTCCCTTCGAGGATTTGCATCGGCAACTTTATCGCTATTAAAAAATGGCACGTCAATAGTGGCCACTATTTTCAACAAAAAAAGCTACACTATGGGTATTTAATTCACCATAACATTCAAACAACAAAAGTGGTTATTTTTTGCTTTGTATTGCAATAACAAAAAAAAACCAGTGCCAAAAGGTCAGCATACAACAGCACCCTTATTGCGTAACATACAATTAATCATAATCTATTTCATTTTGACAGTTCAACAATTTTCATTGCGTTACTAACGTTGTTGAGCAGACACATTTTTAGAACATCTGAAGCAATGGTTTTAGCACTCGGTTTCAAAACGAAACAGATTAGGATTAATCGTGAGTTACGCAATTAGGGTGTAGCGATCCCGTAATGATGTCACTTTAGGTCATGTGGCACCACTTGATATGGACGAGAGCAAGCCGCTGTACAACGGGTTATGACAGAGATAGATATAGAAAAATGCGTCAGCGAGATCGAGATGGAGGAATATTGCACATTTGATTTGGTTTGCAGCTGTTCAATTGTATTGTATTTAATTCCTTACATTCCTATATTACTTTTATAATATAATAGACAGTAAGTATTCTTTATTGATAAATCAGTAAGTTAAAGTCGACCTCGCTTCGGCTTCTCTCTTACAAAAATTGACACCGCGCCGCTACTGCCTTGACATGCCATTAGCGTCTACGCCGCTTAAACGTTTGACGACCACATACGCTACGTGATAAAGTGATGCTAGAGGAAGTCTCCTCTTATCGCAATTCATTTGGGGTCGGCGTAACGTGTCTTCTTTTTTTATACTTCTCTATTAGTCATCATCTCGGAAGACACCCCTTTTCTAATTATCCATAGGTATCATCTTTCACATAGTCCATCCACCGTTTCTTTGGTCTTCCCCTACTGAATCTACAATCATACTCACAACTTCCTTCACGACGGTTTCCTTATTCCTCTGCATCATGTGTCTCATACCATGACATGTGCATACCATGTCAACCGATTTCAAAACAGCTTCTCGATCAGCGGTGGAAGTCAGTTGCAAAAATGTATGATTCAAAAGTCCTTTTCTATCTAGCAAGTTTTAGGTACTTTGGCGGCATCTACAACGCCTCATGCGAGAGTACTTACGTATCACACTGACGTCACACAAAATCCTAAATCGCGCAAACAAAATTTACCGCGCAACCAGCATCACGTCCCGACATCAATCGTCGGGCAATTGCCCACCAGACACATCACCTCTGGTCTGTTCGGAGGATCCTCCATTTTCTATGGAAGATGACTGAAATTTACGGCACGGCTTCTTTGGATGATATCAAACGATATTGGAAGGGTTTTTTAATCCTATCTCTACATGTTCGGAAGTTATGAGAATTTTTAATACATTGATACCAGAAACTGAACTTTTCAAATTGAAATAAACACATCACTCGGATGAGATTTATCGTGGTATTGGCAAGTAACATGGAAAGTTATTGACCTCGTAGTGCGGTGCCACGTTTGTTATGATTTGAATTGAAGAAACATATTATGAAACCGAAAATTTGTTATCAATTCTTAGAGTATTTTATTTTGAGCTATGTATAGTGATTCTAAACCAGCTGTTATCTTTAGTGCTTAAGGATAGCAATAGGGTTTCTGTTACACTCTGTATAATTATGTATTTTAAACTATACACGTTAAATCATATCGATATCTGTACACAATTATAAATCTAAGTCGCTTTTCGTGTCTGTGTGACCGCGTTGTTCTTCTAAATTACTGTTTTCACTATTATTATCAGAAAGTTGTACGTGTATAATACATTTATATTAAACTGACATCTGTCAGTTGACATTGAGAAATTTGTAGAAATTGAGAGTTCCTTGTTATCTAACAAGAAACTCTCAATATTTTGTCGAACGTGCAAAGAGTACCCAAAATACTCGTAATAAAATTAGTTTAACACATTCATTTGTTGCAAAGGTCCTCGCGCATGTCTGGGAGTGGCGCGAGGAGGCCAAACGCCGGGGCGTTACTCCGCTGCCGCGAGAAATCGAGGTGCAGCGGACAGAGCTCCGGCGGGATCTCATGGCGACATGGAGAGCGCGATTGTCGCAACCCAGTGCTGGGCACGCCACGATAGCGGCGGTAAGTCCCCTCTTTGAGGAGTGGCTTGAGAGGCGGCATGGCGTCCTCACCTTCCGCCTGACGCAGGTCCTCACCGGACACGGTTGTTTCGGGAGGTTCCTGTTTCGTATAAGGCGGGAGGAAACGCCCGGGTGCTTCCATTGCGAAGATCGCCCTGAGGACACGGTGGAGCATACGGTGGCGGTCTGCCCGGCTTGGGCGGAGCACCGCCGTGTCCTCGTGGAGGCGATCGGCGGCGGCGATCTCTCGCGTCCGGCCCTGGTGCAGGCCATGGTACGGAGCGAGAGTGAATGGTTAGCCGTCACCTCCTTCTGCGAAGCAGTAATGCTCGCAAAGAGGGAGGCGGCGCACGTGAGGGAGAGGCAGTATATGCGCCCTCACGGCCGTAGTCGCCGCGGGAGAAGCCCTGGGCGTCGGGAATCCCAGGCTGATTCCCGGCCACCGTAGGCGCGGGCTTGCGGACGGCGAGTAATGGGTAGCTCGCTGTCCGGTAAGGACCAAGCCCGGGTCGACGGCGCGTTGTGTTCCACGCGCGCCTCAAAGAGATGTCAGCACCAATAGGTGGGGTTCGCAAGGACCGATGCCTGCCAGGGGTGCGGGTTGTTCGAAAGAGATACCGCGGCCCCTGGCACACAGGCAACTGAGGGGACACGGGTGGGTTTTAGTCAGTAAAAGTCTGACACGCCCTCCCGCTCCACCCAGAGCGGGAGAAGTTATTTGATGATTTCCCACCCAAAAAAAAAAAAAAAAAAAAAAGCCCTACCCGTAGTTATTAACAATTTCCACCGTTATTAGCCTCTGTTAGTATCGATTAGAATGCCTAATGTGGTGCTTTAATTGGTTTGCTCTTAATTGCTGTACATAGTAGTAGTTATACCACATTAACAGCTTGTCAACTAATTATTTAAAGAGAAAACCATACATTACTAAACGTTTATGCTTGAGAATTTTCATAGAATTTTCTAAAGAAAATGTTGTTGTTTACATCTTTGGTTAAGTTCAATGATAAATTTGGATTCCAATGTGCTTACGTTCGAACGATATATTGGTACACAAGCTAAGAAATTCACCCACATTATTATCTTGATACTAGCTGACCCGACAGCCGTTTCCTGTCTTAACTATAACTGACCCCCAGTGGGTTCCCGCATTGTCATTACGGGGGAACTCAGTAGCCGTGGTCCGCCTCCACGGTGAAGCGAAGAGGAACCCCAAGGTGGGGCCGCTCGTCAGGGCTTTTGTCTCCAAGCCGACGACGTAGCGGCCAAAAAGTATGTTGCAGTGAGGTGCACCGCAACTGAGGCGGGCCGCGATGTCGAATGGGAGGCATCGCGGCTGAGGGTTACAAGCTGCGGCGGAGGAGGAGTGCCGGTACTTCTGAATAGCGCTCTTCCCTTCCGTGGCCTGGACGGGGCTACCACCGTTTGATGGCGCACGCGGTGGGGCCGCAGGGGAAGAGGAGTGTCGGTATAGCGTTGGCCGCTCTCCCTATCCCCTGCGGCCGAGAAGTGGTAGGCGGCGGGGCCACTGCGCTGACCCGTCGCAGGGGGACCAAGGGTGCCAAGGGTGCCAGAGTAGTCTGGGGCCCTTGTGCTACTTGGTTCCTGGGGTGGTCACGGCGTGCCATGTGTCCTGCTGCGCCGGACTGGTGGGGTCCACAAGGGCCTATGCCTGCCAGGGGTGCGGATTGTGCGAAAGAGATACCGAGGCCCCTGGCACACAGGCAACTGAGGGAACACGGGTGTGTTTTAGTCAGTAAAAGTCTGATACGCCCTCCTGCTCCAGCCAAAGTGAGAGAAGTTATTTGATGATTTCCCCACTCTCAAAAAAAAAACTCTCACTACCCAGCTACTGAGTAATACGATACCCCTCGGTAAGACTGGTTGTCAGTCTTTCGGGTTTCTGCTGACCCGTTACGACTGTCTAAGATACACAAATGACAGCTGGGACCAACGATTTGACGGGCTTCCCGAGGCGCAATAGGCCTATCAGGATTGATAATTTAAGATGAATTCAGCATTGAAGGAAGTATTGCTTTCACTGTAACCTATTACCAATTAGTGTTCATTAGCAATGTCACTGATCTTCATAGTAATACACACAAGGACAGAGATGCTCAACCTACATACTTGAAAACTATGTAAGAATAGGGGCTAGTATAGGGCTAGGTATACTTTTTATATAGGTTTAGGTATACAAACAAGGGCATCGTTAAGTGAAACCAAGCTAGGCTCCCCTTATTTGTAAATGAAAAGCAATATTTTCTCAATTTATCACTTCGGAGAATTTTTAAGGCGCGCGCTATAAATTTTTTCCCGATATCACAAACTTTATTCATATATTTCATGTTAGTGAGTGCTGTGGGAACTTTGTCAGAGGTCCCGCATCGTATTTTTTAGTTATTTGTATTTTTTTGCTGAAACATTCAACAAGAATTTATGTCAAGCAACTTATTCAATATCAACGAGACTTACATAGGAACAGAATAAATCAGAAAATAAATTCGTATTAGGCTTTATGTCATGTTTGTTGAATAAACATCGTTTTTATAAGCTATTTTCTGGTAAATGTCAGCAAAAGCTCATAATATTTTCAATTTACGAAAGGTTTTCGTAGTTTCTTTTAAGATTTAAAATGTTTAGAAATAATTTAATCAAAAACTTTTTACTAAATCTTCAAAGAATCTGTAAGCCTGAAATCTTATTTAAGATTAAGATTTAAAAAAATAATGAAGCCCAATTCGTAAGCAAAACCAAGTCAGCCTAGTCAGAACATTAATTACAGATCCTCTAACCAACATAATTATCACTCGAGTTTATTTGTTCGATTTTCCATCCGATTAATCGAACTCGATTTATCGAAATCGTCTTAGAGGCTCAAAGTACTTAAAGCGTTTTCCAATTCTAAGCAAGCGATTATTTATCACAGCATTAGCATACTTCGTTGGAGTAAATCCATCTTATAAAGGGGATAATGATCAATAGAAGATGCTGTACGAGCTAGAGAAGGCTTCAACGCTTCATTACTCCTTGTCATGCATTAAAAGCTATTATATTGTGAACGTGACCGATTTGCCAATCTACTCGAAATTGTCTCCGATGTGCGGTGTAGAGTTGGGTTTATCGATGATGTAACTATCGATTGGTGGTTCAGTATGTCGGGATATTCGAATCGGTAACAAGCGAGCCTTAATTTGAAAGATGAAGTTACGTTCAAAGAATAAGAAGAAACTTTAGAAAAACTAAGAACTTTGGAAGATTTATTATTCAAAACACAACAAAAACTTTATCAAAAACAAATTCTACGTATAAATCAATTATTTACTCCCCAAATTTCGAAATCAATACTTTAAATTGAGACTAAGAAACTAATTTCAGCCGTCGCCGAATATTTACAAATTAATGCTAAGTACGCGAACCTGCTTCATCGATAATGTATCGATATTACGCCCGCTCACAGAGCGAGTTATCGATAACTTATTTCGCTAGGGGAGTGCCGCGCTTGTCTTTGCTTTCAGACCAAACCTTGTTAGTTAAGACCATGTATTGTGAGGCTGTGACGTCATCTCCGAACTCTGCCCTCATTGGTTATTAAATTGTGTAGGAATAGGGAATGTTCGCAAAAATTGGAATGAAATTTCCTCTGAGGCCATTACTTGGTCCGAGGGTAACTATCTGAACTTTGAGGCCACAAAGAGACCGATCCATCATTTCGTATTTTGAAGTAATGGATTGTTTTGCTTTTTATTTTTGTTATAAAGGAAAATAATACTGAATGCGAGCGGAATTTTCTGTTTAAGTCGAACATCAATTTAGTGATTGAACTGATTTTTTGTAGGGTTAATAAATCAAACTTTAATATAGAATTGATCTTTTAGTACCTGGGTACTTGAGTCATTCTAGGCTTTGTATTGCGGTAAAAGTGGTTATAGGTAGGTGCTCTGTAAAAAGTAAAAAAGGCAAATAATTTATATCAAGTAAGCCATTAAAAGGCACTTTTGAACTTCAAAATTTACAAGAAAATAGAATTGATTATAGGCGCTCCTTCCAAATGGTAGTTTCGTATGGAGGATAAAGGGCAAGAAACTTCACAGTACCTATGATTAAACACGATCAATTAAGTACTTGGAGTAGGGCTCATTAATCAGTCACCAATTTATTTCGCGGCCCAAATTCTATTGGGACTAGAGCAGTGGTGGCCTAGTGGTTAAGGGCCGCGACTTATGAGTTGAAGGTTGTAGGATCGAACCCAGATAGGCGCTATACTTTGTGTAAAATATTTTCATCACCACTGCTCTCAAAACGGTGAAGGAAAACATAGTGAGGAAATCGTCATGTCCTAGAAACGAAAATTCAAAGACATGTGACATCTACCAACCCGGAGTAGGCTGGGGGAAGATTATAGGGTGATTTAAAAGTAAGTCGTTATACTTATACAGGATAAGTTTTTAACCAGTGCGCAAACTGTAACCATAAATCCAGCATATCAACAATGATATGCTGGATTCATGGTTACAGTTTGCACAGTTTGCAATTTCTGCGGGTCTACAAAGACCCGCAGCAATTTTTCGTCGGTTAATACAAAAAAGAACCGATAATACAAAAAAGACCGCGTAGGTATTGCACTTTTCTATGAAAAAGCTGACTTTTTTTTTGTAGAACCGATGAAAAAATTCTGCGCGGGGGGGTATGCTGACTAGATCTAGTGATATGCTGAATTCATGGTTACAGTTTGCGTACTGAAAAGACTTTTCCTGTATTAAAAAAAATACGATTTGAAAATGCATTGCAAATCAAACACATTGAATGTGTTTCACAGTGAGGAGGCCTGTAGCCCAGTAGTGGGAAAATTATCAGCTGATTATGATTCTACTGGGACTACACATTGAATTGTTGAAGAACCATTCACTCAGACAATGTACGTCTGCTGGAAGCCAGAGAGACAGTGTTTCGAATTTTATTAGCCAGTATTAGCGTTGAATGTCTCTTGTACTTCTCGTGTCTTTCCAAGTTTTCAGGGCAGTTCCCTTGTGGGTTAAGCAGAGCTTTGTTATACAAACAACAAATGTCTAGATACCGTTGCCTGCTTGTTTGAATCTGTCCGTACCATTGCTTGAATCCGTCTGTTGCAGAATCGTATTGTATTTCAATTAGGCTCAATTCACACTGGATTGCCGATTTAGCTGCGATCTCGCTTCAGTGAAATACTGTGGAGCGGCAATGAGAATTAACTGTGTGTTGATTAAGTTTAAAAAAATAATTGAACGGATTGGAACACTTTTGAATAAAGAATGGATTATCACTTGACAATTTTTAAGAACTATGGAGTACCTACATATTTTATTAAAATTATTAACAGTGTAAAAATAAAGGTTTTGCTAATTAGGTAGTTTAATTGTACATAACATCATCCCTGTGTTCTCTGAAGAGTGTAGCAGAGGTGCACCTAAAGTAGGTACACCCACATTTAATCAGTTATGTCAGATGGTAAAGTACCTACTGTAGATTTAACAAAAAATATGCTGTTGTTAATACGCTAGTCTAAAGCCACTATATTAGGAAAGTCAATTCAAGTCATATTTTTTTAATTCTTGTTTTTTATTGATTCTCAAAGCTCACAAAAGAACTTACTAGCAAAAAAACTTAAGCTATGATAACCTCCTTCTTTACTGAAGTCGGTTAAAAATACACTAAACAAACTATCCTCATTTGTATGCAGGAGTTGGTGTCACTTACTTCCGCAATATCTTGCCCAGCTGTGGCCATTTTTCTCAATGACATCTGACGTCAGGATGCAATAAGTTGGTACCGTGACACGGAACGTGCTTTTACTAAATGGAGATAAATTCAGAAGGTTCTTGAATTATTTTTAAAACTATAACTTGACAAAAATACAGACAATTTGTCTAACTGTAAACTATTGGTTTTACCACACAATTATATTAATTTGGCTTTGTTATCTGTGTACCATCGACCATAGAAAAAGACTAACTTGATGTCATCTTGTCAATTGTCCAACATTGTCATATTAATATTTTGAGGTTATTAGTCAGCTTCTCATCTTAGCACTAAGCTGCTAAATATCTCTAGTAGGTAGGTATAGAGCGATTTATTCAGGTCTCTGAAACACAGCAATAGCTTGAACACGATGTCTTTATAATTTGAAGATTTGTAATTTTTATGACAAAGATTTTGTATTCTTTAACTAAATGTTTCCTTGTTAAAATATTAGGAAAATCATCTTCTTTTACAATATTTGTAACTATGTGAGCACCATTTATTTAACTATCACATAATTAATTTACCTGTCATTGCTTTATTTTTAATTCTTTTTACCTATTGTTGTCTAGTAATTATATTCTAGGTGGTCTTCACATATATTATAATTGTATGTATATTAAAAAATGTTGTGAAACATTTTAAAAGAGTAAGTAATGAGTAACGTGGTTGGTGTTTCTTTCTCATTGTTTTGCATACGGCATTACCTTTCCACAACTAGAATAAATTCTATGTTAAGTTTATTTAGACGTTCAAAAATGTTCATTCAATTTTTTTTATTTTACTTTCACTTTTTACACGCTTTATATTAGCTCGGGTTGTATGTATGTATGTATGTAACGGAATCTTTGAGCGCGATTTTGACCCACTTTAAACGGTCAGATTTCATTGAAACTTTGTAAACTTGTCGAGGACCGATGACAATTTAATAATTTAAAAAAAAATTGAGAAAAAAAAACACGTTTTGTAGTTAGCAGAACTAAAAAATAGAAAATAAATAATAGTTTAAAAACTAAAAAACACGCTTTAAAAACCAAACTAAAAAAGGAGAAAATAATTTAATTCAATTAAAAAGCGTGGGGTGCTTGACATTAATTGATTATAAAAATACCTCAAAAAGCACCCCACGCTTTTTAATTGAATTAAATTATTTTCTCCTTTTTTAGTTTGGTTTTTAAAGCGTGTTTTTTAGTTTTTTAATTTCATAAGCGAATTGCGACCAGCTGTACAATCTCTGTGTTATAAACTTATTTTGGCAAGGGTAACTTATAAACATAATTCTAAAAACTCATCCACAATTTATGTTGAACAAATTAACTAGATTACCGGCACCAGCTGTCTTGTTAAAGAAAATTAAAACTTCTGCATAACCAATTTAGTGGTGCCTGTCAAACGGTAGCGTCACAAACGAGTAACGCTTTTAACGGAACGTCGACGAAGTGAATAATGAATAAACGGCCCGCAGTGAGAACAGACATGACGGACTCCGCAAGTTGTGAACGTAGACGAGGGAGTTGGCTCAAATGTTGGGTCAAACGTTGGATCAATCAACCTTTCGACTACCACATTCTGAGATGTGGTAGTCGAAAGTTTGATTGTAGGATATAAAAAAATTGTGGATGAGGGGGTTGGCTCAAATGTTGGGTTAAACGTGGGCTCTATCAACCATTTGACTACCAGAAACTGTGATGTGGTAGTCGAAAGATTGATTGGTTATAAAAAAAAATAGATGAAATAGTTGGCTTAAATGTTGACTCAAACGTTGGATCAATCAACCTTTCAAGTACCACAAACTGAAATGTAGTAGTTGAAAGTTTGATTGGTTACTAATTAAGAATTTGTAGATAAGGAAGTTGGCTCAAATGTTGGATCGATCATTTCAGTATGTTGCATTCGAAAGTATATTTAGTTGTTAAAAAAATGGAGGTTGTTCTGTCGTGTTGAATGTATTTGCTGCTTATTTCAGTAGTAATTAGGTGCCTACCATTGGTATACTCGTACAACGCTACTTTCATAATTTTACATAAAAACCCTGTTGGTAACAGTGTTGTACTGCAAAACGTCAGTAACTACTGCAGTTTTTGCACAGCACAGCTTGCATCTACAACTGGGGGCAGAAAATTACAACGATATTCTGAGTTTACATAAAACACTCTGAAGCTACAAGAGAAGCTAATATCCTCCATTTACAATAGCATTATACAGAAGTTAAAAAAGGCACTTTTTAATGCACACTTCGTAACAAAATTACATTAAAAGTGTTGCAGTTACGATTAATGCCAAATTTATTATAATTTATTTAAATATTAGCTGTCACACTTTATTGTAATCATGTGGAACTATTTATCTTATGAAATTATGTGGCTTTCATTTATATAATTATTTCATTTCAATTTTAAATGAAAGTGTCAATGCTAAAAACCTAAAAGAAGTAGGAGTGAACAATACCGAGTAACTAAATTAGCTGATGACGACGAAGTTTTACCAACATATTGTGGGTCGTAAGTTGTTATTTAAAATAAAGTGTAAAAAAATGTATTTTATTTTCTTTAATATTAATTAGACTTAAATAATCATGTGATTGTTTGTTTCATTCATTCGTTTTATTGTAGGTTTGTAAAGTGTGATGAAGATTTTATTATAAATAAAACATTATTTAAAATAAAATTACTTTTACTTCGTTTATCTCAGTATTTATTACTGTCTTAAATCTACATAAAAAAGTTATAAGTAACTTAACTTTGAAATAAAATGTTTTGCACTCCTGCTTTTACAAACCTCTTTTTCTAAAGCTATAATAAATGGAGTATACGTACTGTCAAGAAAAACTTAAATCGTATCTACCTAGTTTGGCGTTTATGACATTTACCTATGACCGTTCATTTCACTACTAAAGCTGACTTGCACCACAAATCACTATACATGTAACAACGCTAAATAAATATATTTAAAGCATCATTCTGTCTCGGTCACCTTAAAACGGTTTAAAGAAACAGACAGATATTTTTAAATTCATTTAGTGCTAACCGCATTTAGTAATTTGTGATGCAGGCGAGCCTAAAGGATGATTTCCACCAAACGGCTCGCATCGTCGACGCATACGATCGGCTCCGTACCGACGCTTGTGAACGTATCCGTTTCTGCACCTAGTCAAATAGTTTAATCTCTACCGAGTTGACGTGTTCAAATTTTTGAAAATGTTTGAAGTTGAACCGATCGGATACGACGACAGGCGAACGGAGCCGATCGCGCGTCGCAGCATACCTACTTTCGGCTACGATCGCGTGTCGCGAAAGACGCCCGCGGTGAAAGCTTCTGCGCGCGGCTTGGTAATATAGACTTTAAGTACTGTGTACACGATTTAACATTGCATAAAGCTCAGATTATAAAACAAAGGCAGATAGACCGCACGGAACACCAAGAGTGAGGCCAAAAAACTAAATACTAAATACGCTTCGTGGCGTACTAACTCGAGTTTTGAATCAGTATTTGGTTTTTTGGCCTCACTCTTGGTGTTCCGCGCGGTCTATCTGCCTTTGTTTTATAATCTGAGGTTTAAAGATTGTAAAATGCGTTCCGATCTGATGCGATGCGAGCTGTGTGGTGGAAATCATCCTGAAGACTATAAACCACACGAGACACAACCCGGTCCCGTCCACCCTCCATCCCACAGGCAACATTTCTGCACTCGAGATAAAGGCTGATGACGTCACGGTGAGCCCTCTCGCCGACATTATTAGCACCTTATCCCCTATATAAGTTATCACGCTGTTTATTTACTAACTCTCAGGATTTCTGAGCTTATCTTCAAGGATAACTAGGTTTAGAGGCATAATCTTTGCCTTCAAGGGTCTTTTGCGAGATAAGTTTATTTTTTAGGATGAACATTTTGTCTGGAGGTGTTAGGTTTATTAAGATATTCGTGTCTAGAAAAAAAGGGGTTTTGAGGTTATATTTTGTAGGCTGTAAAGGAATATTGAAGTAGCATATAAACATTTTAAATGTCGCTCTCTTTTACAGGGGACTTAAACATACCTGACTAGCGAAATAATATGGGTGAAGGTAAAGAAGAAAGAAAAAACGTTTATTTGCGGTAAACATGACGCAAAAAGATAAGGAACACAAAAAAATAAGAAAAGGTTGAGGGAAACATGCGTCACATCCACGCAAAACGGCTATCACTCAGCATTATGCTGCGACCCTATGCAAGACAGAGCCCCAGCGCTGGTTTTCAGGGATAGCCCGCTTTGACGTAATGACGTCACCCGGTGCATTAAACAATAATTATGAAACTACTGGTACAGCGAACTAATAGAAAAATTAAATAATTTTTTTGTTAATGTGATAGAATAAGGAATATGAAAAGAAAATGGAAATAGACATACATGCTACGAGAGCACTACACTAGAGAGGTACTGTAGATGCACTTCATCATAACCCTTCGCAGAATACAGGTTTGATGTTGTTTTATTATTTAAACATGTCGTAAAGTATCTACAATCGAGTACTTAAAAGCAGATAAAAATTTAAAACAACTACTGAACCAATTCATTAAATGAACCAATGCGTTCTTGAGATATCCAGAGGGAAGCATGGAATCAATTCCCCGCGTGCCCAGAATTTTGATTTAGGTCAGATCGATCTTGTAGCAATCATATCTAGTGCAATTTATTATTTATCCGTTGTGAACAGGTATATCAGTTGGGACGGAAATGTTGCCAGAAGAGTTACGTCAAGTTACTTTTTTAATAAACTCGTACCGTCAAAACGCGGAATTTTCGCGCGTTACATAGATAATGTTTTTCCAATATTTCGACCGAGCCTTTTTTTCTGATTTGTTTTTCCGATAGTGTGATCCGGGGTTCTGAGGCTGTTCAAAATAGACGCGATGTTAGAGAACCTACCTATTAGATTGATGTAAAAAATACGGCAACGACTGCAATCTGTAATTAGAGCCATACGATAATTATTTTGCACTGTCTTTCTCGTCATCGTCTTACCAATTGCAGCTAAAAACCTACTTTTTATGGAACGACTGCCTATCTTACTTACGATATCCGTTTCTGGTTGTAAGACTTTCGGGCTTCTGACGACCCATCAAAAAGCCGACTGGTTTTGAATGCTGTTTTGGTTGGTGAGCGCATCACTTGAGAAAAACCTGAACTGATTCGGCAATTTTTATATGTTCGTGGTAGTTTGAATTAGGATTTAAATAAAATAAAATAAAAAATGGAAACGCATCCCGAAATAATTCCGTTTGCAAATTGCAAACGAATATTTTGGGCAGGCTAGTATATTCATTCTATTTTCACACACATCACCAGTTACAATGAAAACATTTATTTCGGTCATTATTCAGACAATGCACGTGGTGGTGCCATTCGATTTTAAATAACGAATACTTTGTCGGGTTGGCAGCCTTTTGTTTATGGTCACTAAAACCTTTTATTTTAAAACGACTTTGTCTTGTAGTAGGTACTTCTACACTTAAATTCCGAACACTTCTTGTTTTCCAGATCTAATTTCGGTTCTGAATTTTAGAACGAATTGCTTAGTAATCTCGATTTAAGAAGAGATTAGTATGAAATCAGAAAGCTATTATAATTAAACCGAGATTCATGCTAGAACATTGTTCTAGAATTCCACTGGGTGTTAGGAAAAACTTATCTTATTAATTATTAAACAAAAAAGGAACAAGGAACGAGGCCAATCTGGGATAATAAAATTTGTAAGAAAATATCTCAAAAATATCCGTTGTTGGGATAGTCCCCAAATGTGTACTCGTTTATATGGGCATTGTGTCTTGTGTCTGTAATAGGAATACGCATTTCTATCGAAGGAAGATTGGACATAGACAAGCCTTCATACACAAGGCTGCACGCAGAGATAATTGAATCAATATCTACATAAATATTGAGTATATACGTTACAGTACGGTAGTATATGGGGTACGAGTAAATAATAATAATATCATCGTCTGCCTAGTTTTTTCCCAACTATGTTGGGGTCAGCTTCCAGTCTAACCGGATACGAGCGACTGACCACCACAACCCAGATACTGGGTAATACGATACCCCTTGTCAGACTTTTGGGCTTCTTACGTTCCGTAACGACTGTCAAAGATCTAGAAAAGACAGCCGGGGCTTAGCGTGCTTTCCGAGGCACGGAGGGGTTTTTTTTTTTTGGGTGGGAAATCATGAAATAACTTCTCCCGCTCTGGGCGGAGCGGGAGGGCGTGTCAGACTTGTACTGACTAAAACCCACTCGTGTTCCCTCAGTTGCCTGTGTGCCAGGGGCCGCGGTATCTCTTTCGAACTACCCGCAACCCCTGGAACCCAGAGGCTTGTATTCACGATTTTAGTTATTATAATTCTATACAACGTGTAACGGAAACTGTATATACATACCAAGGGCATGGCTTCTTTGGATGATATCAAACGATATTGGAAGGGTTTTTTAATCCTATCTCTACATGTTTGGAAGTTATGCGAATTTTACTACATTGATACCAGAAACCGAACTGTTACGGTGGCGAATCATATTTTGTTCTAC
Source organism: Antitype chi (assembly GCA_947359405.1). Lineage (NCBI taxonomy): Eukaryota > Metazoa > Arthropoda > Insecta > Lepidoptera > Noctuidae > Antitype > Antitype chi. The sequence goes on along the minus strand of OX375819.1, from coordinate 6,134,751 downwards.
CTAGAACTTGAAACACCTGCAAATTGCAAAAACGCAAAAAAAAATCACGGGCTACTATGGCGAAATATACATAATTTAATTTTGATTTTAATTTTATTATAATTTTGGATTTTGTATTTTAATTTAAATTTCAAGTTTGATTTTAATTGTAATTTAAATTTTGAATTGATTTAATTTTGTTGTTATTTTAATTTTATGTTTTGTTATGTGGAGTTTCTTGCCCATTCTTCTCCATACGAAACTACATTTTGGAAGGGGCGACTAGAATCAATTCTATTTTAATGTAAATGTTGACGTTCAAAAGTGCCTTTTAAGTACCTATTTGAAATAAATGCTTTGACTTTGACTTTAATTCTGAATCGGACTGTATGGATTAAGTTATCTAAAATAAATGTTTTGTTTTTTTTTGGTGCTTCCACCTGTCCACCTTCCACCGTCTGTTTTCGGTTTCAAGACATTTATTTTCTCAAATAACAGAAATGACAGTTCACTTCAAGAGAAACTTAACTAAATTAACAATAGGTTGTAACTACAATCAAGCGATCCTAGAAACTGAATATCATAGTTTTATTAAAAAATATAGCAAGTATGTACCTACTTAAGTCTAAACAAAATACAAAACGGCTCAAAACTTATTTGTGTTTAATATTTAAAAAAAAAACTAAACTTATGGGTCTAATATATAATTTCTTAAGCCTTTTTTAAATGTTGGTATTTTTTGTACACTCTTTGACTTTTTTACGTAACTTATTGTAGATATTGCTGTTTTTTTCCCTCTACATCTCTGCCGTTTTCTTCTCCCTATAGTCTTTACCTTAAGTCAGACCAAACAGAATTAGTAATAATTGATTGAATTGATTTATTGTACAATAAGTGTTTGATTTGGTAAACCAACAAGTAGTTGCCAGCACAGTTAATAACTTCGGCTGGTCCATTGGTCTAATTTACTTTGTTAGTACAATATTGATCTTAATTGGCCACAATAGTTACCTAGATATTGACTTGGTTTTCATTTTGGTAATTATAATATTTCTTTGAACTACAAACAATTCCCATTTTGCTTTCCTAAAAATATGGTTGTATATAGTCTAATCTATATAAATAAAAAGAAAAGTCCTGACTGACTGACTTATCAACGCCCATCCCATACCCTTGGACCTAGAAAGCTGAAATTTTGCACAGAGATTCCCTTTATAATGTAGACAAGGAGTAAGGAACGATTTTTCGAAATTCAACCCCTAAGGGAGTTAAGTAGGGGATGAAAATTCCGTGCGGGCGAAGCCGCTGACAAAAGCCGGTAAGTAATATAATATAATGATAGCACCTGTATTTGTGAACCTAATTCCTTTTGTGGGGTCCTCAAAAATGAAATAGCTAAGTCACCAACCAACCCAGTAAGTGGAACCGGCTTGGAATTGAAATAAACAATTAACGTTTTCTAATTTTAAATTATTTTTATCAGATATTTAAATAAAATATATTAATTAATAATATTAAAAATAATATAAATTTATAAAATTTAATTTGCTGGCCACTTCCGCGACACCAGAGGATCAGTTAAATATATATGATTTTTATTCACTATTTAGTAATACAGACACGATGTAAAACTTTATGTTACAGCTTCAGTGTAATTAAAAACTTATTTACATTAAAGTTAATCTAAATATCACTAAAAGCTTTATATCAGCATCGTCCACTAGTTTGAACTAAATACTAAAAAGTAATCTCATTTATTTGTGTTTGGACGAGCTGGAATGAGTAAATATTAATTTTGTGCGAAATATTTACTCTGCGACTTTATATAGGCCAAAAGCATTAGGGGAAAGTCTCGTCACAAAATGTTAAGCTACATTGGAAAGACGATTATTTTTTGTTAAATTCGCAATAAAGCTTGATAAACCATATCGCCCTGTCTGCCTAAACATTTATTTAGGCAGACAGATTGATGATAAGTAAAGAACAAAAAAGTTTAGCGTGAAAAATCAGGATTCCGTCAACGTTCGCTTGCCAAAATTAAATGAAAATTCCGCTCAAGGGATCAAGGTAATGTCGGCTCCTTATATTCATAACCAAACTACTCATATATTGTTCGTTAACTATACTTGTTTGTTTACGAGTTTAATTATATTACATTACTTGAGAACTTAATTAAAATAAGGGATGGCGACCCTTAGCCATACTCCGTTTATTATAAACTCTATTCTTGACAGCTGTTGACGATATTCTACGTGACTTTACACACAGCTGGCCCGGGGCCGTATTTTTTAGGTTAATTAAGTATGCGGCACGGATAAATAAATAATAAAGTTTTGACAGGCCGCATAACCTTTTTTTCAGCAAACACAACATTGTTTTAAGATTAAAAGACACGGTCACAGGCTGGTTGTAAATTTTGCTGAATTATTAAATTTTCCTGCTTTCGAAATATTGATTAAAATTCTATTAGGTATATTTTCAAATACATAATTTAATAACATCCAACTGGCAGTCTGTGTCAAAATGAAAGTACCTTTTTTTTCTTTGTTCATTTTTTCCTCAAGGGAGAACAAAGGTATTAAAACATACTGCCTCATGTGCGGTAAAAATACTTGCCTTTCGAATTGTTGATAAAGCTAATGCTGAGTTACTTTTTAAATGTAGCTTTTAGTTGAAATTACTGCCTAAAACAATTACTTATTTGAATGTTTTAAAACAATTTGAAACGTAGTCACTAAGCGCCTTTGAAGTTACAGCCTGCGTGTTTTATTCCTAGAAATATTGATATACACTACAAGATACAGGCACATTGAATAATTCAATATATCGGCTACTAATTGGATTTAAATTACTCGTCGAAAACAGTGTCGTACAAATATCTGTTATCAAATGATTTGATCGCAAACTATTACCACGTAGGAAACACTAAAATATTCATTTATACGTGTTGTATTACTTGCGTCCTATTAAACCTATAATTAAAGGTAATTAACTTGTCTTTTATTGGAAGTTGTTTTTTACATTTATCTATAGATACTTACTATACGATCCTGTTATTTTTATTTCTGTAACAAAACTCAACAGACTATAAAAAGGCCTATAGCGTTCCTACGGCTGAGACACAGGCCTCCTCTCTGTGAGAGGGAGCGAGCCATAATCCACCACGCGGGTCCAGTGTGGGTTGGTGGATGTCACATGTCTTCAAATTTTTGGTTCTTAGGCTATTCCGTTTTCCTCACTCTGTTTTGTTTTACCGTGGTGATGCTATTCAGGGTGGCAGCGATATTGAAGTTCAAACTGAAATCATACATCTAGTGTTCAAATTTTTCGTAAGTAATAAAAAAATGTTGTTCCATACGTTTTGTCAGCGTAGGTATTGCACTTTTCTATGTAACAGCAAATATATATTTTTTGATGGCCGACGAAAAATTCCTATGCTGGGGGTCTAGAATCTTACGCTGAACTCATGGTATCAGTTTGCTCGTCGATGTCCCGCTTCCACCCTGTGTATAAGACACGGGGCCGTTATCACTAGGCCAGCACTGCTCTCATCATCATCATCATTTCAGCCGAAAGACGCGCAAAAGGGAGGTTTTGCCATAATCGCCACGCTTGGCAGGCGGGTTGCCGATCGCAATATGGTGGTAAAATGCATAGAGAAAGCTGCTACCCATTCTCTAGTAAGTCCCTTAGTCGCCTTCTACGACACCCACGGGAAGAAATGGCCAGCACTGCTCTATCTCGTATTAAATAAAACAATCAAATTATCCAGCCACATAGGTCCAACAACAGCCTATCGGTGCTCCCTGAAAGATCTCGTCTTTTTTATCTTCCTTCAACTTTAACCCCTTTTACAAGCGACAGATCGAGATACCATCTTCTTACAACACAAAGTAACTATATAGCCTTATGTTTACAGTAAAAATTGCTCGAGCTAAGCTCCCCTCATATTGCGTGTGTAAATTCTTAAGACGTCCTCTCACAGCGTGTGGTAAATATTTAAATGTTTGGATGTTTATTAGTCAATCACTCGAAAACGGCTGAACGGAAAAAGATGAAATGGGACACAGATAGTTTATAACTTGGATTAACACATCGGATACGGTCAACTGTGGCATCTTTACTTTCCATGAACAACTTTACCCCTGGAAACTGTACTTAAATTTCTCTCGATAACTAAAAATCTGCTGCCGCCATTTAATATCCAAACGATTCAAAAAAAGAATAATCTTCTATTTGTAACAATTTTTAATTAATCGAGAGATATTTTAATACAGTTGTCTTTGGTAAAGTTGCTCATGGAAAGTAAAGATGCCACAGTTGACCGTACTTCTTATTCCGGTGTTAGGTTATCGTCGGCCGGCAAAGCTAGTATTAAATAAAGCAATTAAATTATTCAGCTACTAATGGTCAAACACCGGCTAATCCGCGCTCCCTAAAAGATCTCGTCTTCTATATCTTCCCACAAGTTCAACCCCTTTTACAAGCGACAAATCGAGATAACATCTTACGACACAAAGTAACTATATAGCCTTATGTTTACAGTAAAAACTGCTCGAGCCTGCTCCCCTCATGTGGCGTGTGTAAATTCTTGAGATGTCTTCTCACGTATGGTAAATATTTAATGTCCACTGTGGGGTCCACTTTGCATATTACGTGGTGGTAGGTAAGGCCCTTTGGCCCCCGCTCCAGTTACGGGCATTGCTCAGCATTCTGATAGCTAATGTCCATAATTTAGCAAAGTTGAGCGTCACTAATTATCTTTTGATGTTGATGTATTGTTTGCCGTTTATTTGTTTATGTTTTGCTCGGAAATGTTGTGTATTGTTTTAATTATGTTTTGTTATAGTTTATAATTTTCAAAATGTTTTGATAGGGTTTTTGGTTAATTTTGGAAAAATATTTTGTATTATTTGTTATTAGGTAAATATATGTTTAAATCATTAATAATTTTTGTCATTATTATTTTGGTTGAAAATCAATGCAAAATTGCAATGCTGGGATAAAAAAATAAACGCGCGTTGCACAAATGATAAATGATTTTATTTTTGTAATTAGATAGTACCAACACTTTGTACCTGAATAAAATATAATATACTTACAAAAGTTTACACATAAAAAATAAATTATGTTTGAAAATTAAACGAGAGACCATAGATCAGAGATGAGTATCAATTTCTTTGGTTGCAAAACTCTTCGGTATTACATTATTACAAAATAAGGTTTTACTTTGTGCACAGTTTCAACCATCAAACCTGTTTTTTGAAATAAGAATTTAACAAAAATGGAAATATAGTTCCTTTTACAAATCTTACAACGTACTCCGGTCTTAGGTTTTAATTTTGTAATAAGAATTTCACTTAAGTAACATCTAGTTCGAAATACAAAAACTGTCTCGATGGTTTCGGTTCTGTTTAAAGTTATATCGTATTTCCTGTTAGGACGGTTTTGAGTGTTTCATTTCGTTCTATTACCCTAGACCTAGACCTTTTAACTAAGTTAAAAGTTAATTTAGTACTTTTCTCAATGCACTCAAAATTATAGGATGTAAAGTTCATGCAAATACAATGTGAATTTTCTTATGAATAAACTAGCTGTTCGTCGCGACTCCGTCTGCAATATTGGATCAAAAATTAACCAGTCCTTACCCAGATCATGGTCTATCTATGTGCAAAATTTCAACCAAATCCGTTCAGCCGTTTTAGAGCAAAAGCGTAACAAACAAATAAACCTACTTTCGCATTTGCATAATTTAAATGAAATAAAACGATGTCTTTAATTTGGGATGCTTACTAATAAATAACATACAGAAATATATTGCAAAATCCTTCTATCCTTTAACGTATATATATTAACCCAGATGCTGCTGAATACAATACAAACGGCCCGACTTCAATTTAAAACTAAACTAGTACATAATACCGAAAACTTACCAGACTTTCAGGGTGCTGTCTGCCCGTGACGACTGACATAGATATTCGCGTGAGCATACAGAATGTAGAATACAATACGGTATAAAATAAAGTTACTGGTACCGGCCATTTATATTTCTGCCTAGCCTTTGCCCAACTTTGTTGGGGTCAGCGGCCAGTCTAACCGGTGCAGCTCAAATTGATTGAAACTCCAAGAGATATTTGACTAAATTATTTATGTATTCGAAAGCATTTCATTGGTTTAGTCAATCAATCTAACAAGCCTTTTCCCAACTATGTCGGGGTTGGCTTCCGGTCTGACCGGATGAATAGTAGTATTTAACATGGAGCGACTGCCTATTTGACCCGAAAGACTCAGTTACTGGGTAACTCGATAGGTACCCCTATCCGTAATTACTGTCATAGTTCTACAAATAATAGCTGGGAGCAACGGGCAACGGCGAGCCACGGAGGGGTCCCGATACTACAGTGTATTTGAATATTTATAGGATAAAGTATAAGGTTTGTTTTTAAATAAGTGTTATTGATCTCATTCTTATTACACGCTTTATATTAGCTTCACTTGTATGTTTGTTTGTATGTAACCGACTCCTTTGAGCGCGATTTTGACCCACTTTAAACGGTCAGATTTCATTGAAACTTTGTAAACTTGTCGAGGACCGATGACAATTCAATAATTAAAAAAAAATTGAGAAAAAAAAACACGTTTTTGTAGTTAGCAGAACTAAAAAATAGAAAATAAATAATAGTTTGAAAAACTAAAAAACACGCTTTAAAATCAAAACTAAAAAAGGAGAAAATAATTTAATTCAATTAAAAAGCGTGGGGTGCTTTTTGAGGTATTTCTATAATCAATTAATGTCAAGCACCCCACGCTTTTTAATAGAATTTGTAGTAATTTGTTTAGTTTTATTTTTTGTGTTTTCATTCTACATAATATGTAGTTTGCATGCCGAAAGTTAAAATAATGGTGTTACCAAGAATGTGATATACAACTATTTCATGAATGTAAAACATCTGTATGTTGTTTACCCATATTTGCGAATAAAAGATTTTAATTTTATGTACATAATAGGTGGTCACATATCTATGAATCGACCGCTGCACGCGTAACTTAATCTACGATCGATCTGTGCGGCTGGTACATAAAATTTAGTCACGAGCCCCACTATAGTTTTAAGCTCTATTTAGAATGTTTTTCGTTTTTGATATACATAATAAATATATAATTTCTACAAGAGCGATTTCATTACAAGACTGGCAGTAATCCTTTGTTTTCTGGTGTTAATCTAGATTGGTGATAGGTTTTTATTGATGGAATTTACAAAAACAAAAAAACATTTTGCTTATTCTCACAGTTCCTAAGAAAAACTATACTAAAATAAGAAACACGTTTTGGAAAAGCTTAGCTGAGTCTACGAAAACATTATAAGCTCTATGGAAAATAACCCGATCATGTTTCGAAGAACCGATACAAACTGAGCGATATTATTATCTGCAGTTGAGAGCTTAAATGTCTTACAATAACGCAAAAATTTAAAAGCTTTTTTCTCATGAAATAAAAATTGCAATTTTGAAAAAAAAAACATCTCTAATACGATTTCAAGAAGATTATGTTCATAACAGCATAAAATATCGAATAATACATGAACTCCTAGTAGGTATAAGAGTCAGGGGTACACTGATGCTTGTAACATGAAGTGAAAAATAAATAAATAATTATTAATCTTGCGTAAGTGAGAGAGTCGTGACTGTACTTTGAAAACACTCACACGCAAGGACTAAAAGCAAACAAAAGATAATTTGTACTGGGTAGCAGTAAAAATAATCTACGATTTCAACCTCTTTTGTTTCTTCCCCATTTAGGTATAACTCAATATTCAGATCTGTTCACCTATCAACGTCAAAATATTGACATGATGGCTGCATTGGTAACGTCAGCAACAATATTTAAAGCGAGAATAACAGTGTAGGCGACCCGGGAGTGCAGACCGTACTGGTAAGCGTCAGCGGTGAGTTTGGAAGGGAAGCGGGTGAGTGAACTCAATTTTGCCAATCTTTAACAACTCAAGACCCAAGTGCACAGTTATAGTAATCATTATATTATGTTCTGCATTATATCAAATCATAGCAGGTCGGAATGAGGGAGAGGCAGTATATGCGCCCTCACGGCCGTAGTCGCCGCCGGAGACGCCCTGAGCGTCGGGAATCTCAGGCTGATTTCCGGCCATCGTGGGTGCGGGCTTGCGGACGGCGTGTAATACCCATTACTATGGGAGACAGCAGACAGCCCGGGCTTGGTCCTTACCAGACAACGAGCTACCCAGCTCGCTGTCTGGTAAGGACCAAGCCCGGGTCGACGGCGCGTTGTGTTCCTCGTGCGCCTCAAAGAGATGTCAGCACCAACTGGTGGGGTCCGCAAGGGCCGATGCCTGCCAGGGGTGCGGGTTGTTCGAAAAAGATCTACCGCGGCCCCTGGTACACAGGCAACTGAGGGAACACGGGTGGGTTTTAGTCAGTAAAAGTCTGACACGCCCTCCTGCTCCACCCAGAGCGGAAGAAGATATTTGATAATTTCCCACCCAAAAAAAAACCTGCTAAGGTAAACAGAACAGAACATAGCTCTTCATTCCCATCAGCCGTAAGTACAAACTACGCACTAAATTGTTTTGAAGGACATCATTAACGGTTAACGTGTCTCTTGGGTGTCCCGTCGGGCTTCCACTTTCATTTGCCTCATAAATCCTTTGAGTTAATCTTTTACTTGGCTGGGTGACCGAGTGATATGATACGGCTTCTTGAGTGTAGAGTACGCCTTAACGGTCCTATAAGTATGATCATTAGGTTTGTAAGCTGCTTTGAATGATACTTTTTCTGAAAAAAGCCTTCATCATTTATTTATTCACAAAATCCACAGCTGTTTAACAGTTTCACTTAAGATAAATAAACTAATCTTACAGCCAATTACAGATTTACAATTTAATAACTACACTTATTATATGCATCAGAAACAAATTGAATGTCATGCTAGCACCTTCTAAGCATATCTAAGTGTGCAGTGCGGGTGGGTGTGTAGACGTGTGTGTCAGAAGTTGTAATGGTGTATGGTCACGGATTACTTTATTCAGTTCTGGGGTTCACCATCATTCTATTGCTCTAAATGTCATCATTTTGCTGTACAATTCTACAATTACCTGTCAGTAGGAAATTTCATGATCGCTGTTGTATCGAAAAGTCTTAATTTAGGTAAGTAATTTGTTTATTTTTTGTTTCAACTAATACAAACCACCCCTCCTCCAATACATACACATATTTGTATCGGGTTAAACATTAATTTTTAATTAATACACATCTGAATAGCTATGCAATCCAAGAATCCCGGGGTTTTTAATAAATATTACAAATAATTTATAAAGCCGCTTCCATACTTTCATAGCTAAAAATTATCTTTAGGTAAATATGCATCCGAATATCCGATCTCTGGTCATAACACATAAAATTTACGAAGTTTCATTTATTGTTGACTTCACCATTCATAGCCATTCTATCTCACTCTCTTCATTAACTGGCCATTCTTTTAAAACGTAGATGATGGTGGTGTTAGTAACACTGCTAATATTTCTACAACATGTTACACGTAATTATTGGAGCGGTGAATAACTTTCTATGAAAAAATGCCTTTTGAAGATAAGTACACTTTATACCAAAAAGTAAATATACCGGAGGGGAAATTCCCGTAATTTTAAGAACGTCTCAATCTGTCAAAAAGTAGGGTAGGGTAAGGTATAGTAGGTATATACCTACTATACCATGTACCCTACATTTTCGATAAGATATTGATGGTCGCCGAGATGAGAGTTACTTCATCATTGTTTATTTTATTTCACTGTATAAACCATAATTATATTTGTTTTGAATTTTATACTAATGATTTTTTCATTTATTTTTTAATGTTAATTACTTACCTATTATTGTATCGAATCAAGTTCTTCCAACTTAACAGACAGCTGTGCTGCTGGCGAGTTTGTTGAGCCACTTCTTCTTCCCAGGTAAAGCACTAGGATGTGGTGAAGGGTGGGCGTTTTGAGGGGACTGTCTTATGTAATTTTGACGTTCAAAAAGTGCTGACTGTCAGCCTAGTTTGAATAAATGAATTTTGATTTTGAGATGGCGACTAGATTTTGAAAGTTTTTAGTTACGGCAAATAGTCTTCAGGTTCATACTAAGACAGTATAAAAATACTATGTCTCTTTTACTCCTTCGTGTCCAATCGATAGCCACCTGTCTCGTAATTTAAAAGCAGAACTTAAAACACCACCACTAAGTATGCAGGCGGTTAAAGAGGTAGTTAAAACAATCCAATCAACTTACTAACTTGCTGAGCTACTACAATTACTTTATGAACTTCAATAAAAGACCCTTGAAGGAACCTCAATGGGCTATTACTATTTTTATTGCTAGTTGTTCAGCGTGAGGTCAGGTTGGATTAGGTCGCGGTACCGCTACCTCGGTGACGTCACGAGCTTAGTAAGTGACAGGATAGAAAATGAATGTGTTGTATGCTCCCCTGGCTTTTCTGCTGCCTTAGTACTGGATCAAGTTTTCATGTACACTGTTTGCGCTCCTTTGTAAAATTCTCATTGTTTATCTTATGTAATATTTTGTATTTATTTTGTTCTGCCTGCAGTTGTGTTTGACCCAGAAATTGGAGTTAGTTTGAAATTACTTTTTCGGATCCAGGCTTGTAAATTAGATCACTGCTTAGAAGAATGAACAATCAGTTATTATTATTATTATAATCGGCGATTTGGGATTTGTTTTGATGTTTTATTTTAATCAATTTCTGGCTTAAAATACTGAAACAAACTATAACCAAATATTTCTAATTTAAAATAAGTATCTCCCTTATTGGGCACGCCACGATTGCGGCGGAAAGTCTTCTTTGAGGAGTGGCTTGAGAGGCGGCGTAGCGTCCTCACCTTCCGCCTGACGCAGGTCCTCACATGACACGGCTGTTTTGGGAGGTTCCTGTTTCGCATAAAGTGGGAAGAAACGCCCGGGTATTTCCACTTCGAAGATCGCCCTGAGGACACGGTGGAGCATACGGTGGAGGTCTGCCCGGCTTGGGCTGAGCACCACCGTGTCCTCGTGGAGGCGATCGGCGGCGGCGATCTCTCGCGTCTGGCCCTGGTCCAGGCCATGGTACGGAGCAGGAGTGCATGGGAAGCTGTCACCTCCTTTTGCGAAGCAGTAATGCTTGTGAAGAGGGAGGCGGCGTACGTGAGGGAGAGGCAGTATATGCGCCCTCACGGCCCTAGCCTCCGCAGGAGTTGCCCTGGGCGTCGGGAACCCCAGGCTGGACTCCGGCCACCGTAGGCGCGGGCTTGCGGACGGCGAGTAATGGGTAGCTCGCTGTCCGGTAAGAACCAAGCCCGGGACGACGGTGCGTTGTGTTCCACGCGCGCCCGAAAGAGATGTCAGCACCAATTGGTGGGGACCGCATGGACCGATGCCAGCCAGGGGTGCGGGTTGTTCGAAAGATATACCGCGGCCCCTGGCACACAGGCCACTGAGGGAACACGGGTGGGTTTTAGTCAGTAAAAGTCTGACACGCACCCCTGCTCCACCCAGAGCAGGAGAAGTTATTTGATGATTTCCCACCCAAAAAAAGAGATCCTTATAACTATGACTACAAGTTTTTCTCTAATGCGATAGTGTGGTCTCTTATAATAATCTCTATATTAGTACGTGAAGCAAAAACTTTGTACACGTTTACGAAAATCACGCGGACGGAGGAATATGAAATTTGACAAAGTTAAAGTTTATGGAGTCCACAAAGTTTATTTTTTTAATTATGGTCGAATTTCGGTCACTGGACAACTACTAGTAATTATAATGACGTATTCAATCTTTTAGTCCAAACCTAACCTTTAAGTACCAACTAAGTTGGTTCCCAGTGATTAAACAGATGTACCTACACGTGACAATACGTAATATAAGTTAGTAAAAAAGGAGAAAATCTTTAAGTTTTAGGATATAATATCCTTCGATATGATTTGAAGGTGCGTGGGAAGTCGGCAGCTGGCCCAATTGTTTTTCTAACGCCCCCAAATGACTTGTACAAACATTTTATTCAATTTAACGACGCAGAAATTGGGCTGTATTATTATTACCGTAGCCCGATTTTATGATGATCTGAAATACAAATTAAAAGGAATATCTTACTAAAATGTAAGTACGTTTTTTATTAAGTCGGAACTACTTACCAATAATGAGATATTATTAAGTTTTCTTGAATAAAGTTATCAACTTATAAGCACTGGCGTAGTTTTTAAGTACTCGGAGCCCAATTAATATCCCTTTTTATTGCTTTAATGATTTTGTGAAACCCAATAAATAGGCTTGAAAATTAGTTTTGCTCTCAGAAAATATAATGACAGCTAAGCACTTTCAACGTACACATATTTCTTCGAAAGATTTTAGTTAAATGATCCGCGCACAGAATGCTGCCATTAGCCGTAGAATGGCGCCGTTCTGGAAGAGTGATAGTTGTGCTACATCAATACATTATCTTTAGTGCCACTCACAATGCCAAATTATGGTCTTATTCATAACAAGTTATCGAACATATAAAACCTTGCATATGTCTGGTTGTCAAAAAGTGTTATTCATAAACGCATTTTAGCACAAAAACGTTTTATAAACCTTATTATAAGAGTTAAAGAAGCCAGAACCATACTTTAACAGTGTTTTAAGGAAAAAATGGCAGACTCTCTCAGAACAGCTGATTTATTAGAAAGAAAATAATATCTGACCATTTGACGTACAAATATTGTGTGTCACCAAATGTCAATTTTCAAGCAATCAGTTGACTGTAACAATTTCAAATTATCAGTTGACAGTTACAATTATTCCAAACTAGCTTCCGCCCGCGGCTTTGCCCGCGTGGAGGTCGGAAATTATCCCGCGGGAACGTACTACCGGGATAAAAAGTATCCTATGTGTTAATCTAGGCTATAATCTATCTGTGTGCCAAATTTCATCCAAATCCGTTCTGCAGATTTGTGTGAAAGAGTAACAAACATCCATCCATCCATCCATCCATCCATGCTTACAAACTTTCGCGTTTATAATATATTAGTAAGGATTATTTGTCAAATTTATGTAACAATGACATCACCGCGTCAGAAATGTCGAAACTATAGACAATTAAATAGTTGCCAGTACGTAATAATGTCTATGGTCACAATTATTCGGTGTGTAGTGTAGGCAGACATTCTCGTTTGACGATTCCATGTGTTGGGTAATTTGTTGGATAACTTCATTAAAATGGCAACATTTTCATTTATAAATAACATATTAGATATAGAACGTTTATGAAACGTCCAAACATGCAAAAAAAATCAAAGGTTTTATAAGCTCATCGAGCAGTTTAACTAATGAATGTATTAAACGTTCGATAAGTTATTTATGAATAAGTAACTGTATAAAATACTAGCAGCGCTCCTCGGTTTCACCCGCGTAGTTCCCATTCTCGTGGGAATACGTGGATAAAATATATTGAAAATATAGTGTACCTTCCCAACAGTGAAATAAATTTTCAAATCGGTTCAGTAGTTTCGGAGCCTATTCAATGCAAACAAAGAAACAAATCTTTCCTCTTTAAAATATTAGTATAGATATACAATACTTGTGAAAAGCCAATTTTTTAACTCAGTAGCTTCTTACACAAAACTATCAAAGACTAGCTGCGCCCCGCGGTTTCACGCGCATAAGTCTTGATCACGCGGGAATATCGGGATAAAAGTATTTTATGTCTTAATACAGGTCATGGTCTACCGATATGCCAAATTTCATCTAAATCCGTTAGCGGTTTTAGCGTTAAAGCGTAACTAATAAAAATACAAAACATAAAATCTTACACATATTCTCACCTCCTTCTGCGAAGCAGTAATGCTCGCGAAGAGGGAGGCGGCGCACGTGAGGGAGAGGCAGTATATGCGCCCTCACGGCCATAGTCACCGCGGGAGACGCCCTGGGTGTCGGGAACCCCAGGCTGATTCCCGGCCACCGTAGGCACGGGCTTGCGGACGGCGAGTAGGGTAGGTAGTTCGCTGTCCAGTAAGGACCAAGCCCGGGTCGACGGCGCGTTGTGTTCCACGCGCGCCTCAAAGAAATGTCAGCACCAAATGGGGGGGTCCGCAAGGGCCGATGCCTGCCAGGGGTGCGGGTTGTTCGAAAGAGATACCGCGGCCCCTGGCACACAGGCAACTGAGGGAACACGGGTGGGTTTTAGTCAGTAAAAGTCTGACACGCCCTCCCGCTCCACCCAGAGCCGGAGAAGTTATTTGATGATTTCCCACCCAAAAAAAAAAACCAAAAGCGTTGAGCAAGTAAAAGGGTATCTATAGTACACCCACATTTCGCCAGTTATGTCTAAGTCATGTGATAGCGTGTGAGCCTATTGTTATTAACCGGGAACAAATCAAGACGAAAAAAAAAACGATTTTCTCTAGATATTAATAGTTACGGTTTCCTAAAAGCTGTTAAACTGTTCAGTGATAGTTATAACCTTTTTAAAACACTATTTCGTATTTTATGGCGTTTATAAACATAAATGAAGTTTAAATTAAATCAATAAATTAACACAACACCATAAAATGTCAGCCCATCTCAAAAAGTCATCTTTATTGTGAGACAGTGGTTTTAGAGTTGTTCACAGAATAGATAAAAGAGGTCATCTCTTTCCTCTGTTCTGTGGAGTTGTTATTGTGTTATTTTGGTGTGCATTTGCACTGCTCCACCATGTTAGGCATACAATAGTTTGAATAACAAGTTTGAATCTCCCTAACATAATCATTTGGGGAGCATTACTCCCACGTTTCAAAACAGAGTAGCTGATGGTCCATGTTTTAAGCTAAAATCCATATCGTTAGCCACTCACAATGCCTAATACAACTGTTAAATCTAAAACTAGACACAATACTTGTGAAAAGCCCCTTTAATTTGGTGCCATACATCACTATTATTAAAGGATTAGGACCCTTACACACGATGCGTCATGTTTACGCCAAAAACATAATACAAAGTTTAAACAATTGTTTCGACAAATCCTTTTGTAGTCCGCCAGAGCGCGCGACTATTTCTGTATATAATAGTGACGTAACTCATTCGAATTACGCGTCGAATGCGAATATGCTTTAGGGTATTTTTGTGAGGACGAATTAGTGCATAAATAAGCAGCTAGAATTACTATTTATGTAACCTGTTTATTTTATTCGGCGTGTTTTGAATGAAGCTTTCGAGTGTGATAAAAGTTTAATTAATTGATTTCATTGTTATTAGTGGCCTCGTTAAGTTTTAAATAATTTTAAGCTTATTATCGAGTAAATGTAAAATGGAACAGGAGTTTTTTTCCAGTGCTAGATATACATAAGTATTCTGTGGTACCACGGGGCCTGCCTGAAAACCCAATAATGTTTATTGAGCTGTAATAAAGATACAAAACTAAAGCTAAGGCCGTAATAAAGAATAAGGACTATGTCTCAAAAACGGAGCCAAACAGATCCACTCTCGCATTAACCAGACAACTAGTGCAACACATCTGAAGCTGAACTGAACCAAATTTCTGTAGTTGGGGGACGTTCGGCAGAACCGAAGGTAAAATGAAAATCCAAGATGGCGGCTGCAAAAAATTAAAGATGACGCAAAAGTCAATTTTCGCAGCCGCTTTAATATTGGCGTTCGAAAACCATGAAAACTATCTCTCTCTCTGTCTTTTTTATTAACATACATGAAGAAAAGTCGCATGGAAACATTACGCTTTTTCGTTACGTGGCAATTTCTACCATTTTACTCCTACCAGTTCTACCGCACCCTGCATTAAAAAACTTCGTTCCAATAACTACTCGATGCATACGTAAGTGCTACCAGCTGTGCCCGTGACTCCACCAGCGTAAAAATAGGAAAACAACAAACACCCCTCGCCTCCCTCCGTAAATCAACAATCACCTGTAATCTATCAATCAATTATCAAGTTTTACCGATTGGAAGCCGGTAAACAACAATGTTTTGCATGAATCAATCAATCATGACCCTTACTTTTATAAGACTGCATACAATAGGGACGTCCAAGTTATTTCTTAAGATTTTCTTGAGTATTCCGGCAATCCAATGAGCAAACATACAAAAAAATAAAAAATCCGTGAAGTTGCAGTTTACAGATACATCATCCAATGCTTAGCCTTTTCTCAGGTATGTTGGGTAAGTTTCCAGTCTAACCAGATTCAGCTGAGTACCAGTATTTTACATGGAATGCCTATTTCAGCTCCACAACCCAGTTACTGGATAATCAGAAACCCCTTGGTAAAACTGATTGTCAGAGTTCCAGGCTTCAGTTTACAAGTACAGATAAACTTTAACTGAGTGATCTTATTCAAAAGTATATAAATATCAATGGAATTTAGATAGATATCAACATAGCATTTATCTACCCACCGCAAATTGCTACTTCTCTTCCAATATAATAATCTAGCCACTTTTCAGGACACCCACGTTCAAAAACAGACTATCTGATTACCCAGAACAGCACACAAACAATTCATAAACACGAATTACACGGATATCTAAATATAAACCAGTGTTAACGAAATGACGAAACCGAAAACGAAGGCTGCTCACAACACCACTTGTACTTAGTTAGTTGATTTATTACATTAACGGAAGCTCCTGGAATTAGACACAATTGCGTACAAGATTAATGACTAAGGATACAACAAATTTTATGCTTAGTATACTCCAGATTTACGTCCAGCTAACTTGTAAGGGTTATGTTCTTAGGAGAAATGTGTATCCGGGATATTGTAGGTAGAAGTTAAAGAAGTACCTTTGTAAACAATTGAAACAAAGGGGGTTCCTGCAATGTATGACATCACATTAAGTACGGTTTTAACCACTATATTCTTGATAGGGGAAAAACAGCGCTTATATTATAATTATATACCCCTGGATTATGCATGTATGGAGTGACCTTGCATCGTACACAGTTTAAAACACCTATGTAAGATTAAAAATCAGAGACATCATGGTTCAATAACTTAAATGTTTCTGTAGACATTGAAGAAATGTAGAAATAACCCTACAATGAGGGTAAATAACTATTAATTTAAAAGGGTTCGTTTATGTTCATACATCTGGTTATACACGCACGCTGTTATGAGCACTACGCACTTGACCTGTCGGAAGTACATCACCAATAAGGTCACTATAAATGTCTTTTTAGGACGCTCCCGGCATTTTAAAAATTAGCTTTATATAAAATAAACAAAATAATAAACAATTATGAACCCAGTAACATTAAGGCTTGTTTATGAAAACGATGTTTATTCAATTTATGTGGCATCAACAAATTATAAACAGCCTTCAAATTCACTCAACGTTAACGTAGCTGCGTCTTGCAAAACTCTTGTCCGACCAAAGACTTTAATGAATAACAAGGAATATTCAAATCAGTGGTTCTGAATGCGTCTTTAAGATTCGAGACCCTTTAGAGTTAATGATTTGTACTAAGGGTCGGTTGAGAGGCAAATTGTAGAGAATTATTTATATGAGCAGGCTTACTTAGGTCTGCGGTAGTGAACGACGACAGTAAAGGTTCAAAATACTAAAAGAATTGTGTTTCAATATCTATTAAAAGTAGTGAGAGTGGTGTGGTGGCCAAGTGGTGACGGCCTCGACTTGAAGGTCGAGGGTTGGAACCTAAGCAAGCGGTTTACTTTGTGTAAATTATTTCATCACTACTTTTTTCAAAATGGTGAATGAAAACATCGTGAGGAAACCGGCATGTCCTAGAACCAAAAAAATCGAAGACATGTGACATCTCCCAACCCGCACTGTGTGGTCGGGCAGATTACAGCCCACTCCCTTACGAAGAGGGAGAACATTGTAGGCTGATATTTATTTATTTAATACTTCACGCACAGAAATCTACAAAGGCGGACTTAATGCCATAGGCATTTTCTACCAGTCGACCTTTGGGCGATGCAGAGACAAACAATGGTAGGTGCTATCACATAAGTCGTGTATTTTTTTTTATGTTCCTAGTAAAAATATTGTGCGATCAAAAATCAGTCTGTCAACTTGTGATGATTTAAATATTTTCTATTGTACCATTATATCAGGAGACTCATACAAAATAAGGTACAGACAGCCAATTGCACATCAGTTGTAACTTTGGCATTGACAGCGCCCTTTAAAGTCGCAGTAGTAAGGGCTTTTTTCATATTAGGAAAGAGGTTGACTGTACAAATACCTAAATATAATAGTATTAAGCATACAGTACTTTCAGATATTTTAACGGAACTAGCTAGGAATTAACTAAGCTTGTTTTTCAAAATAACAGAAGCCACCCTGAATAAAAGTTCCAAAATGTTAAAATATTATTATAACACGGTTCAGGAACCATATTTCACAAACTAGTACACGATCGAGTTATATTTTTTGTTATAGAATAGTTTTAGTTTAATTTTTGTAGCTACAATTTAATTTAATTACAGTGCGATAGACCGCGATGAACGCAGTGAAGTATTATTTAATTTAATCAACGTAATTTTATGTTGCCCCAGGTTGTTTACCCCTTCGTTGAAAGATAACCTTTTCCTAAATTGATTAAAATTCCAAGAGCTATTTGACTAAATTATTTATGTATTCGAAAGCATTCCATTGGTTTTAATCAATCGATCTATGAAGCCTTTTCTCAAATATGTCGGGGTTTTCTTTTTGGGTGGGATATCATCAAATAAATACTCCCGCTTTGGTTGGAGCAGGAGGGCGTGTCAGACTTTTACTGACTAAAACCCACCCGTGTTCCCTCAGTTGCCTGTGTGCCAGGGGTGACGGTATGTATTTCGAACAACCCGCACCCCTGGCAGGCATCGACCCTTGCGGGCCCCACCATTAGGTGCTGACATCTCTTTGAGGCGCGCGTGGAACACAATGCGCCGTCGACCCGGGCTTGGTCCTTACCGGACAGCGAGCTACCCATTACTCGCCGCCCGAAGTAAGTAAGTCAGAACTATTTCGGGGTTGTCTTCCAGTCTAACCAGATGTAACTGAAGATCAGTATTTTACATGGAGCAATTGCCTATCTAATCGGCACAACCCAGGTACGTTTTAAAGTGTTATCACTCGCTTTTAAACACACCCTTTTAAGTAGTGGTGGCATGACAGTGAAAGTCAAT
This sequence comes from Antitype chi, assembly GCA_947359405.1. NCBI lineage: Eukaryota > Metazoa > Arthropoda > Insecta > Lepidoptera > Noctuidae > Antitype > Antitype chi. The sequence goes on along the minus strand of OX375819.1, from coordinate 6,115,601 downwards.
TTGTCTAGCCTGTTTTACAACTATATTGGGGTGGGCTTGCAGGTTAACCGGATGCACCTGAAAACCCGTATTTTGCATAGACCGACTGCCTGTCTGACCTCTATACCAGTTACTGGGAAACACGATGCCCATTGGTAAGACTGATTGTCATGGTTTCGGGTTTCTGGCAACCCGTAACGCGCATCAAAGATCCACGAATGACAGCTGGGACCACTTTTCGAGGCACGGAGGGATCTTGGTTTGTAAAGATGGTCACCCCATTCACGAATCAACCGTGGCTAGCGTAGCTTAACCTTCGATTGACAGATACGGTTGTTATTATTTATTTGTGGCTGCTAAATTATTTGGTCAAAATATATATTTGACCAAATTATTTATGTTTCGGACGAAAGCATTCCATTGGTTGAGTACTGAGTATATTATAAACATATCTATATGTTAGTCTCCATAAAGGAAATTAAATTTCCGGACTGTAGGGTAGGTATATACCCCTAATGTCGTCTGAATTAAAATTCTGAAAGGTTATACGAGAACGTTGTGTAATAAACAAAGTATTCTGACAGATTTATTCAGTCCAAAATGTGTTCAAAGCGTGCCTATTTATTGCCTTCATGTTATTAACCGACTTCAAAAAGAAGGAGGTTATCAACTCGACATGTTTATATAGGTGTATAGTTTTTTTAGGTATGCTGTTCGCGAGCATAACTGCTTCGCAGAAGGAGGTGACGGCTACCCATGCACTCTCGCTCCATACCATGGCCTGGACCTGGGCCGGACGCGACAGATTGCCTCCACGAGGACACGGCGGTGAGAAGTCCCAACGTCACCTGCAGGATAGTTTAGTTATCAAAAGTTAAATGTATGCAGTGTTAAACAAAACAAAACATTCAGACAAGTCATCTATACATATAAAATGCTTTGTCCTGAATGACTGACTGACGGATCAATGCACAGCCTACACCGCTAATCGTAAAGACCTGAAACTTGGAGAGTGTGTTCTTTGTATGACGGATATCCGATACGGAGGATTTTTCCGAAATTCGGAAAAACGGGGGCAAAGTTTTCCCAATACATTTTGTTAGTTAGCTTTTTAAACGCTTTATGCCTTCGGAGTACCAGGTTGTCATAACTTGGTAGGAGCTTACCTAACATAGTTGTCAGCTAGAAAGCGTTATATGCCGTCGAAGTACCAGGTTGTCATAACTTGGTAGGACACCTAATATAGGTAATTTTGTCAGCTAGATAACGCTTTATACAGTCGAAGTACTAGGCTGTCATAACTCGTTAGGAGCACACCTAACATAGTGGTGTCAGCTAGTAAGCGCATTATGCCGTTGAAGTACCAGGTTGGCATAACACGGTAGGAGCACACCTTTTTTTTTGGAAAAAGTTTTCTCAATTTTTAAACGCTTTATGCCTTCAAAGTATCAGGTTGTCATAACTCAGTAGAAGCACACCTAACGTAGTTGTGACAGCTAGAAAGCGCTTACATTTTATCATATCATATCATAATAATTTATATGCTATAACAAAATTAATAACGCAAGAAACCAATTAAAAATCCTATTAGAACAATTTTCGACTTCTACGCGAACGAAGTGGCGGGCAAAATCTAGTCATCAGTATAACTAAAGCGACGAAAACTTATTTATCGTGAATCGTGCCTAAAATGCCTTTGATATTTAATAGCCCGTTCATTATAAACAAGGTAATATATTTCATGAATAGGTTTTACACAAAAGCGATCGCCGGTGTCCACTGATGGATTGGGAACTTAATGGAACTTTTATGTACCTACGACTGCGATAATATTAATATTTTTAACAAAGTAAAGAGGTAAATCAATCTACCGAATTATTCCCAAAATTATTTATGAATAAATAATTAAAATCTGGTCTGTAGATATATGAATGAACGTAAACGAAGCAACAACTATATTTTAGAATTGTAGCAGATGGCGTTCTGTAGTTTCCGCCATTGGAGGAAGGCGTGTACCACACACCACACACCATGCCACACATCGCGCGCCTCACCACTTACCACACAACACAGCACTACTTACTACACCACACTATACACTACATCACATGCACTAAATGGGGATAAATGGGAATAAGTTTTATAAGCTTTACTTTTACAGTTTATAATTTAAATTACAACTTTACTTTTATACTTTTATTTTATTTTTTATTTTTACTTAAGATTAATTATAGCCTAAAAACAGAAAAATGTACTTACATTGCATATTTACCCTTAAGGTACGCTATATTAACTCAAGTTAGTACAAGTGTACGATAATGTTGTGAAAGAGCGGAGTCTTCTAATACGAGTACAGGCATTGTTGCTTAAAAGGAGGCTCCAAACACGTGTAAATGTATTGTAATTTTCTATTTGTCACAATAAACTATTTTGTATTTTTTGTATTTTTGAGTATGTATGTCTGCTGTATGTTATGCGTGTTTAATTTTTTTAGCTTATATATTTACCCCCTTATTTATAAACGATGCTTAAAGTTAAGTAATGATTAGCGTCTGTTTACCTTACATTTTTGACGTTTAAACATCATTTAACTTTAATCATCGTTTATGAATAAGGGAGTTAGTATGTTCTTTTATAAGTATTACAACATATATAATGTATGTCTACGTATCTGTTATAGTGTATTGTATCTATATTTTGCACCAACGATAACCCCAATTTAATGTCCACGCTATCACTGTCCATTCCAAGGTTGCCTGGAAATTATGGCAAAAAGCGATAAGGCCGCCCATTGTATGTTTTGTAGTTTTAAAGTATTTTTGCTATGTATTTTCTGGTGTACAATAATGTATATATAAATAAATAAATTATATGAAACTTTGTATATTAGAATGTTTGTTACTCAATCACGCAAAAACGGCCTAACAGATTTGGATGTAATTTGGCACACAGATAGTTTTATATTTTTGGGTTAACACATAGAGTACTTTTATCTCGGTAATACGTTACGTACACAGCTGGTTAATTATAAAGCCTAAATGGTACGAGATTTTCTCAATTTTGAATCTTCAGTTTAACTGACAGATAACTGACATTAGACCAATTGGACTACTCTCCAATTATAAGATGCGAAAACCTTTGCCAGTTCCATCAACTTGATAAACAATTTCAGTGTGAACATGAATTAGTTTTCGCTATTTAATAAAAGATCATGTGTATTTTATATGAAATAATGGCCCGAGTCATAATCTGCAGGACAGGGCCTCAAGTCTGCTATTACAATAGTGTCAGAATGGTCTATCATTGATTTCTTAATTGTTGATTTTGACAAGTTTGGTAATCTACTAATGAAATGGCGTCATTATGACTTTCCAATGGTCAGCCACTGACACTCCATTGAAAGAAATGCCATTTATTGGTAATCTCGTACATAATGACGAATTACTGACTTAATTTACGAACTTTCTACTACTTTAGATTGCTTTAAAATACTAATAATATGTAAAAATATATATAATGAAATCTGGCATGAATAAATGTTCAAATGTAGTTGTAGTTTTTCGAAAATCATTTCTACTAACGAGTTTTATAATAATGGCAATACGAAAATGCCAATATGATACAATTCTATTACGACACCATTGACCGACCAATGATCGACCATTATGAATTTAGCAGATTACGAACTTTTAGCAAAGTGACAATGGGATCGTGTTGGAATGACGAATTTATAAAAATAGCAGACTTGAGGCCCTGTTTATGTAGAGTCAAGGTGACTGACTTCACTTGACTAATATTAACGTGAGTTTTAAAACTGACATAGGTCTGTGGTTTTTATGGTGTGATGTGGTGTATTTTAATATATGTAATAACAAAAACCATTTTTTGGGACCATTTGAAACTTATGCTACTACAATAAAATTATGCAAAATAAAAAACTTTTTCCAAAAAAAAAACACAACCTACTTCCGCCCTTCGTCCACCAATTGGATTGCTTGGCGAATGGGCGAGAAGCAAGCCGGCAACTTAATCAAATCAAACCCTTTCTACCACACAAACATCGTACTAGTTGGGGGTTGAAAGACTATCCAAAATTCCTAAGATTAAATGATGTAGATAATACCTACCTTAAAGAGAACGGTACGTAACACGGTCATAATTCTTATAAACACCAATTGTCGGGACGATCGATGAAATATTCCTTCAATTCCTTCATAGTTCAAAATAGTTCTCAGACATAGCTCAGTTCATGGCCTTACAAAAACAGATGTCAGTTGAATCTCTTGCCAGGATGAATACAAATGGCCTAGTAATTAAATTACCTAAAATCAAACTAAGCAACTATCTTTTGAACCACTTGAACTTAATAATACTTGAATAACACTAAGAATTTACTACAGTATTTAGAAAGTTATGACGTGTTTCTGCCTTAAATTTCGATATCTGAGTTTTAGAAACCGTTTTGCCTTAAGACTCCGGCACACTTGAAACACCGGACATCAACCGACGCGTGGTCATTGCCCAAATAACGAAGCGTAGCGTCACGAGATAAAATGTAGCCAATAAGCACGTTTCATTGACGTCGTATGGCGTGACGTGTTATAAGTCTGGTTACGCCATTTCTGTAGTTTTTAGTCCAGGGATGGTGAACTCAAACTAAAAAAAAAACATTCAATTAAATCATGTATTTTATTTTGAATTGTATTACTTTTGAATTGTCAAGGTGTCTTCTTTTCTTTCCAAAGTGTAGTAGGTGCCTATGGAGAAGAACGGACAAGAACTCCATGGTTACACTCTTTTAAATTATATTGTTGCATAAAATTCGTTACATCATTTATGTGATGATAACCGTCACCATTTTGAGAGAAGGAAAACATAAATCCAATGCATTGCAGTCCGTAATTTAAATAAATAAATAAATATTTTATTTAAAATAAATAATTTATATGAGCGTTTGTCTTACACTTGGTTTTTCTAAGAAACCGATACTACAATAGGTGCACCGTCCCTGTCTAGTCCATCTTCATTAAGTTAGGGTCCAGATAGCACTCGGATTCAGTCAAGTGAACGAATGAGGGTCCTACGAGGTGTATATTCTTTGGTCCTTTTTGCGCAGTACACGAGAAAATGGTGTCCTTTGGAGTTAATCGCCGTATGATTAAGTGTATTGGGTGGCAGTGATATCAGAAAAAGCTTTTAAAATAATAAAACTGACAAACCCGTTTATGTTACAGGTAAATTGGCTGTTTCTGGGCGAAAAAAGGTATTCGACATGAGTCTTTATTAGTGATGTTCCAGATATCCGTATCTGTATCCATATCCTTGGATATCCACGGGAGATAAAAGATTCATATCCGTATCCCTATCCTTTACATTTTTGACGGATCTTTTACGGATCTTTTACATTATTAATAATTCCAAATTGCACCACTAAACTTCTTTGTAGACATTTTTTTAACTCATACAACAAACACAAACGTTATCTATGCTGCCCAGCGTCACAATAAACTATAGACAATACAAAAGAAAGACCCGCACAACGCAAGTCGAAACATATACTGTTTCAAGATCACGCGCACCGACACCGATTGATTATGAAAGTTAAGATCCGTATCCGTATCCGCGGATCTAGACACCAATTATCCGTATCCGAATTCGTATCTGCAGATCTACATGTTTAATGATCCGGCACATCACTAGTCTTTATAGTATCAACTCATACTTCTTTTTTCATACGCTTGCCGCGGTTGGTTTGTGAATGGGTGATGACCATCTTTACATATCAAGACGCTTCCGTGCCTCGGAAAGCACGATCTTTGACATCCGTTACGGGTCGTCAGAAGTCCGAAAGTCTGACAACCAGTGTTACCAAGGGGTATCGTATTACCCAGTAACTGGTTTGTGGAGGTCAGATGGGCAGTCGCTCCATGTAAAATACTGGTATTCAGCTGCATTCGGTTTGACTGGAATCTGACCCTAACGTAGTTAGGAAAAAGCTAGGCAGATGATGATGATTGAATGGTATATACGATCAAAGGACTTTCTACCCTCCTTCCACTTCTCTCTGTTTAATCCTGCTAGTGACCAGTTCTTGTTAAAGGAGTCTAGCTCATCCTGCCATCTCCATCTGGGCCTACTGCGATGTCGCTTGCCATTAGATGGGACCTATTGGGTCGTAAGTTTGGCCCTTTGGTCGTTTGATATGCGGCATGTATCCAGCCCAATTCCATTTTAGTGTTTCAGCTTTCCAAGCGTCATCAGTTATATTTGTGATGGAATGTAATTACAATAATGATAACAAATCTCATAGCTTGTCATAATTAGTCGTTTATACGCACATAAAAAAGCAATTGCCGGAATATTTTTTATCAGCCTGTTAAATCGCATTTAGCCAAGATATGTATTTGCCTCGAACCATACCGTATAAGAACGTTGAAATAATACCAACACTAATTGCATGCATAACATATGCGGTCCTAGTAGATACTTCAAGTTTTGGATGCTACATACAAGCATAATCCATACGAGATTTACGTTGAATGTAGGTCGTTCAAATATTTGTATAGATTCAGTTTCCTTCCATACTGTGAACACAGAAGATAGAGCGTTCCTTTTCATTTTAGGTCGTCATATCGTTTTTAGTAAAGTGTCTATAGGTACATGGGCTTAGCAGTCTCTTGTTAGTAGAAGTCTTATGGTGTTATGTTGTCCTGGTAGTAACCGATTTGGATATGCCTGTTTCACGTGCATTTTAAGTCATCAATCAGCCTTAATCGAGAAACAGTCAAAATCGAAAACACAATCTGAAAAAAATTAAGTCAACTGTCATTATACATATAACGTTACGTGAACTTTGACCGCGATGACTAATCCTCAGAAATGTCACCTCTTCTTGATTATGAGACAAACGTAGGAGGTGATACAACTAAAACAAATTGACAAACTACTTCCGTTGCCCACACCTCATAACAATCGTTGAAGCAAAATGTAAGACTTCGTCATTCATTGCGCTTTACGCTGCTTATGTTTTTTTATAAGTTAGCAAGCCACTTTTGCTTCTTCATAAACTCAATATTAATAATTGGTCTGATTGTACTCCATTTAGAGGATTCAGACTCTTTGATAACAACATAAATCGTGTTAAATTGATAAGCAATTCAGCAAGGTTAGCACCGGAGCTGAAATCGCCTACAGAAGGAACGCCCCCTATACACAGGAGACAAATTTCTAAGTGGTTTATAAAACATCAAACTCAAAAGTCTATCAACCAGTACTACCAGGTATCGTCTTAGCCAGTATTCTGGAGGTCCATGTAAAATACTGGTAATCAGCTGCATCCGGTTAGACTGGAAGCTGACCCCAATATAGTTGGTCAAAGGCTAGGCAGATTGAAATTGTTTATTATGGCCAGATTTAGCAGTCATCTGCTGAACTATTTTAGGTGAAGAAATTCATTGTCCGACTATAGATATATTTCGGCCGTGATACAGATATCTAGTAATACCGTAAATCTGTAGACAAAACATTGTGGGTCTTTGTCAACATCGAGCTAAGTAGTGGTGTGTCCTGTTGTCTGCACGCTACTCGAGATGATGGATGCTGCTGGTAGTGCCAAAGCTCGTAGTCTAATTCTGGGCTGACTATATACATATAGATTGCTATCTTCACGCTAAGAAAAAGTAGTAGCGTATGAGGTGACACAATCGCCTTGACAGTCCAGCTCCACTATTGTTAAGTTCTGGACGCCGCGATTTATTCTCTCTGCAATGAGCGATCCAATAATGCGCTACAGACCTCCATAATTTCACAATTCATTTGCATTGGGAGTAGACTGCTGTAGATATTTGTATCATGTTATACAGCAAAGTAAATTCTGTTTCTGTCATATATTAATCTTATAGGATTTAATGACAAGGCCCAACAAACACGTAGGTAACTAAGTAAGTTATCTACATGGAATCATGGATGTCTATAGTCAACAATGACCTGAAGCGAGCCCAAGTGAGTGAATCGATGACCCAGAACCGTAACATCTGGGGAAGAATGGCGAGAAGAGGCGACACCAAATCAAATACGATAAGACAAAGAGAGGCAGATTCATCTTATACGATGACAATACAACAAGAAATCTAACAACAATCTATGTGCTATTTTTTTTTACCCGTGAATAATGGCTCGTCAAACCTAATTATCGCCCTGTGAACAGTCCGTCAGCGCACGGCAGCAGCGGTTGAGTTGAACGGATTCTGTTCAAGGCACAGACCCCGAACCTCTACATCCCAAATGTCATCCTCTTGCCCTTATTCCAAATGATTTGGGGTCGATGATGCATGTCTTCTTCAGCCATTCATCTTTATCAGCCGTCATCTTAGTGACCATTTTGTACCAAACCTTATCATATTTCACACAATCCATCTTTTCTTCCGGTGTGCCCTAAGATTCACTCACAAGATTTTAGTCACTAAACTAATATTAAAAAGAGCTTTTATGCTAGAATGGCTGAATGGATTTAGATGAAATTTGGGACATGGTTAGACAATGACTTGGATTAGGTCATTGGATACTTTTATCCTGATATTACCACGGTATCGAGACTTATGCAGGTGAAACCGCGATGCGCAGCTAGTGTGTTCATACAGCTAATACTTTCATCGTCATCATTTATCTGGCCTTCTGTTACGTGGGGTCGGCGCACACGTTTTCTGTTTCCATTCTCCTGTCAACCGTCACGCTATTATTCACTCCGTTTTATTTCTTATCATTCCTCAAAATCATAGATCGTAATTATATATCACCTTATACAATAAGTGTGTAGCACACACTGAGAGAATTTCGCTCCCCGTTTAGCCCTCTAAGCTAAGATCAAGCGACGGTCAAAACGACCCCGTGGAATTACTTATATAATAAATCTAGGGCTCTTAATGTGTCTCGAGCCTTGAGCTAAGGATTACTGGCTCCGTTTTCAGGTTGAATCGAGTGTTGGTTTCCAGGATTCTCTTGTCATGGTTTGTTCGGAAGTATTCTTTTTAAAATTTTAGGATTTTTTTTATTGCTGCTTCCTATTTTAAAAGTAAATAAAATATTATTTTAGGGGACCCGAAATAACTTTAAAATTAACTTTTTCACGAAATGTGTTACGTAATTATTTTACTTGCTTAAATGAAAACGTATATAATAATAAGCTCATGATTTACAAGGCTTTTTTTATCTCAATCACATCATAATTATATAAATCGGTTTATAAAAAAAAACCGCTGTACATGAACAAGATCTACTTAGCCTGATTCAAACTTTATTTCAATTGTAGATACATTCTAGAAAAATAAAAAGGCCATAAAAAATCGACTCACCTCAAAAATAACCCAGAAACATTCGTCCATAAACAAAACTGCCACTTTAAAACAGAAGCGTTCGATTTTCAAATTTCGTAACACCGATAGGCGAAGGAAACTTCACATGAAGCCGAATCGAGGCGCGTAGCTCCCGCACGACGGCACAAACTACACTGAATTTGACGCTCTCGGGAAAATTATCTGTTGCACTATGTTCTATACATGCGCAAAGCTCACTTGATCAAACCGCGGCGCTTGTTAAACATTGCCGCGTCACTAACAAACAAAAATTTGGGCTCACGTACAAACAATGTAATGTACAAAGCTAAGGCAATACACACGCTAAGATTATGACATTTGGAAAAATAATTTCTCGCTTTGTTTAGCAATATTCGACGTGAATTTTGAGTCAAAAGATTTTCTTTGTCAGCGTCCGTTTGTGTTATTGGAAGAAATATTCTTTTATATTTCTTATTGTAATGCGTACAAAATACTGTCTTCAGACGAGAAAAAAAGACAATGTACTTGCTCTGAATATTTTGTGATCGTTTTAATAAGTTTCAAACAAACTTCTACGACCCATATTGCGGTTTTTGCTTATAAATTGGCATTTTTAATTAAACTTTGAAAATTTTCAAGTATCTAAAAGGGGTTACGATGCTTTGGTGTCCCATTAGGGGTTTGGAGGGCCGTAATGGGTAATTGCTGGCCGCGTTTGTTTACTTATATACTTAAAAAAAAACATAAATAACCTCCACAGAGGTAAGAACAGATTATCTTTGGTACTCTCGACAATACTACAAACTGGGGCCAACCCTTATTTGTAGTAGAAAAAACAAATATTAGTAACACGATGTCAGAAAAACAGATAGAGTCCCTTTTAAAGCATACGAGCAACTCCAACCAAGAATTAATTCTATGCTAATGAAATAATTAGTAAAATTACTCATGGTATACGAAAAGCACAATACACTTTTTAGGCCCAAAATCCTGTATTATTAACATTGGGGGCGGCATTTAATCCCCTAAATACGGTAATTTTGAAAGTCGAAGCGAATGGGGCCAACTGTTTAATTTTGTTTATTCTAATTTAATTTCCGACACTCTGTACACAGAGAATTAGTTGTGGGTCATGGTGTGTAAGAACTGGAAGTGGCTCGACATATGCGGCGAGTCTTATATCAAACTACCTTCCGCCCGCGGCTTCGCCCGCGTGGATGTCGGAAATTATTCTACGGGAACGTACTATCGAGATAAAAAGTATCCTATGTGTTAATCTAGGTTATAATCTATTTGTGTGCCAAATTTCATCCAAATCCGTTTAGCCGTTTTTGCGTGATTGAGTAAATAAACATCAAAACATCTTCACAAACTTTCACATTTATAATACACTCGAGAGCAATGAATCCGGGTCACTTAAAGAATCCTAAAAATCTCGGAAACTAAAAATGCTAGGTTAATGCAATAAATTGTATTTAATAGACAATGTAATACTCCTTAAATGAAGGTATTAAAACTTCATAGTTATTGTAAAGTTATATCATAAAAAAATCTAATTTGAAAAAGGGCCACTTTCGAAGATGGAACTACGAAATTACAGCATTTGGTTTTGCTTTTGTTTGTAATCTGTCATTTATGTGGGTACATAAACCATGTTGATAGTGCTCTATATTCATTATTCAAGCTGAAATTATGTCGCTTACGCCTGAAGAATGCACCAGAATACTTACAATGCTGGAAACCGGCCGGAGTCAGCGCGATACAGCCAGGACTGTCGGTGTGTCGCTGTCAACAGTACAAAGAGTTCTCCGACGTTACGAAGAAACTGGTTCTAACCTACGCAGACCAGGAACGGGCAAAACCAGGTGTACCACAGCACGAGAAGACCGATACTTGGTGAACACCATGCTTCGAAATCGCTTTCTCACAGGAACTGAACTCACAAATCAGTTTCGACGCCTCGGAGGAAGTAACCCAAGTGCATGGATAGTAAGACGTCGGCTTGCTGAATCTAACTTAAAACCCCTTAGACCTGCAAACGGCCCTAAACTGGAGCGTGGGCATCGTATTTCAAGACTAAGATATGCCCAGAGCCACGTAAATTGGAGTATTGAAGATTGGTCAAAAGTTATGTTCTCCGACGAATCAAAATTTATGCTCTACAAGCACGATGGAAGACACAGAGTGTATCGAAGACCAGGGGAAAGATTCAAGCAAGCATGCATCGAAGAAAAAGTAGCCTACGGTGGTGGGTCTGTACTTGTGTGGGCCGGAATTTCTTCTGAAAGTCGCACAGAGCTGGTGATCATAGAAAACGGCTCTTTAACTAGCGTAAGATATGTGGAAGAAATCCTCAATGATCACGTTGGTCCATTTATGGTCAATTTAGGTGAGGATGCTATATTTATGCATGACAATGCCCGACCTCATACAGGTAGGATTGTGAATGACTACCTTCAAGAGATGAACATTACTCGTATGGAGTGACCAGCGCGCAGCCCGGATATCAACCCGATCGAGCATGCTTGGGACGAGCTAGGCAGATGCGTAAAACAACGAAACCCTCCCCCAATCACGCTTCGTGAGCTCAAAATTGCTCTCACAGAGGAATGGGAGAATATTCCCCAAAATCGTATAAGGAACTTGGTGTACAGCATGCCAAACCGCGTAAACGCAGTAATGGAAGCACGAGGAGGCAATACGAAGTATTAAAATTCAAGAAAATCGTAATAAAGTTCAAAAATTTCATGTTTCCTATTTTTGTTTTAAGGAGAGATCAGCAGTTTTTTTCTTTATGTAATTTTGTGTTAATAAAATGTATGGTGACTCATATTTTTTTTACTTTCATTTAAGGAGTATTACATTGTCTATTAAATACAATTTATTGCATTAACCTATCATTTTTAGTTTCCGAGATTTTTAACATTCTTTAAGTGACCCGGATTCATTGCTCTCGAGTGTATTACTAGTTTTTGTCAGCAGCGTCACCCGCGCGAAAGTTTCATCCCCTATTTAACTCCCTTAGGGGTTGAATTTCGAAAAATCCTTCCTTATTCCTTGTCTACATTATAAAGGGAACCTCTGTGCAAAATTTCAGCTTTCTAGGTCCAAGAGTTTGGGCTGGGCGTTGATGAGTCAGTCAGTCAGTCAGGGCTTATCTTTTTATTTATATAGATAGTAGGATTTTAGCTCCTAGAGATATAGACAACCCTACTGGATAATCTATTCATCAAAAGCCAGCATCATTTCAGTGTATTTCGAATTAAACCAATTAATCATTTATTTTGTTAAACATAGGTATTACAGATAGTTTAATGTATTAAATGTGTGCACTATGTTTTGCCAATATATGACGTACGTAACGGACGTGAACATGTACATAATATAAATGACAATTTTCTGTTTAAGTGTTCGTTTTGATTTTTAATTTGTGTTGTTTGTGTGCTTTGTGTTTTTTTAATGTGTGTTGCTGTTCTTTTTTTGTCTATAACGAGTTTATGATACTATGCTATATTTAATTTTATATATTCTAATTTGTAATGTTGATTGCTTTGAATAATAGATGACATAATAAAATGATTTTACCTAAAACACGCCGTTGAGGCAAAATTTGACTGATTTAATTTAATGTAACATCTTGCATGCCATTTGTGTATACTCATGTTTTGTATGATAAAAAAAACAAATGTTATCTTATCTTAAAAAATGTGACACATCTTCTCATACTCGTAATAGTTTAGTCCAGCTCCCAAACTGTCGCTTTTATTAAAATGTCTTCATAGACCATTGCGAATAGATGAGGTTGATGCAAGCTGTATTGTACGAAACTCCTTTATGTGGCGCCTGTGGGTTAGTGTTTACCGTACTCTAGTTAAAGCAGATTACAGGGCACAAACATTGAACTCCATTAACTATGCCAAGTAGGTATCTTAGTGCTTGTGGGTTCCCACCACAACTGAGCTTTACCGGTCAAAATTGTGTAACGCCCCAATCATGATAAAAAACTTGAAATATAATGGAGATAAAGGCTGTTTTATTGTTTGGCTTTCGAGGTTTTCTGTTCAAAGTTTTCTAACCCTATGAGGACTAGACAACCCACACTGGGCTCGCTTAGTGGATTACGGCCCACTACCTCTCGAAGACAGTAGGCCAATGTTCCAGAAGTGGGATTATTATAGGTTGATTATACAAGGGGTTAGACAACTTTAAACGGAAATAAATATTTTGAAAATTCATCTTGGCGTTACATTTATTTATTTTTTGTATGCCTGCAATTGGTCGGTACCGAATCAGATTTTAATGAGTAATTATTTGGTTGACGATAATGTTCGCTTGTTTAAAAGTAACGCAAACGAATTTATAAGGCTGATTTTGAAAACTGTAGTCCATGTCTGATTGAAATAAATCTTATTTATTTATTTATTTATTCACAAAACACATACAACTATCATCACAGGCTTACCTAATACACTAGTGTAGTTATACATAATTAAAGTTATAGTAATAATAGCTTACAAAGGTTAGACACAATCATATTTTTAAAAACAACCAAGAGCAATTTTAGAAAATGCGGCCCGTGTGAATTCACTCAGAGTACAACTGAAGCTGTCAATATGTTGTGACACCATATTGAGTGTGCAGGACGTGCATCGGAAGCGCGTGCTGCAGCAGGTTGGTGCGAGCGGGCGGTACCCACAGCAGAGGCGGCCGCCCCCGTCGCCCCACGTACCCACCAGGTACACACAACCCAACCGTGCGTAAAACGCCTGGGTTGTGTATTTCACCACGCATAATCTTAAATAAGTACGTGGCGAGAGCTACTTCCCTTCTTACTTCCAGTTTATTATAGCCTACCATGCCCAGCACAAACAGAGTAAGATACAACAGTGGATACCCTGGATACACACCATACTGCTTTAAGTACAGGAATCTCACAAATTTGTTCTGGATACGTTCTAGCATTAGTTTGTACTTGGCTTCATGTGGCGACCAGACGACAGCATTGCATTCCAAATTACTTTGAACAAGCACTTCGTACAATGATCTCAGAGCACTGATGTTCGTGAACTGGTTTCCTAGCCGTAAGAACAACCTTAAATTGCGGTATGTTTTTTTACAAACATCCGTGGTATGCTTACGGAAATTTAAATCAGTTGAATCAGTCTTAAAATAATTAAAATCCCTTGTCACTTCCAGTGACCTAACTTACATCCGTGTCCAATTTTAAGGGTGCACAGCACGGTCAAAAAAATTAAAACACTTTCACAAAAATTGCAAGCACGCCGTAATATGAAGGTGAGTTTATTTTAATTTAGCAAATGTAGTCTTGTGAAGTAAAAAATAATTATGTGAGAAAATGTTGAGTGGAGGAAGCGTTTTGTGCGCGCCTGTATCAACGTTTAAAAGTACACTCGGTGCCAACGTGTCTTTCTTTTTTGTGCTATGAAAATAGGAAGGCTATTTTAAATAAAATTTTTGCTTGTACAAACGTTCACAGGAGAACGAGGAAGTAACGTACTCAAGATTATTATTATTACGGATTAAAATGGATTATTTATTTACGTATTCATAAACATTTTTATTACTAATATTCAAGTACCTATGTATCTATTTTATTTGCCTGCGTCCGTGTGTCACTGCAGGGTGCCAACTGAAAACCAGCGCTGGATGTCTAACGCCCAGCAAATGCTGAGATGGTAACCCTTTTGGTATGGGCACGCTCAGCACAATGTTACTGCAATTTTATTGTTATGTTTATTGTTCTCTTTCTTTTTTTTATATGTTTGTTGCTATTGTGTTGTGTCTGTGTCGAATAAATGTTTTATATTCTTCTATTCTAAGATATTAATAAATTACAGTATTTTATATCATGTTGTTAAATCAAGAAAGGAGATAATATCCAGGTATTAACTGACTTGATAATTTTTCACCAAATACAAATAAATATGCTGATATTGGTTAAACTACCTTTTTATACATATCAAAATAGAAGGGATAAAAATCACTAAAGCCTCAAAATTTAAAATGGCGTTCCCCGTAGTTATTCTATTACCTACTTTACAAAGGCTATTTGAAGACTTATCAATCACTCATTAAATACAAAAAGAAAAAAAAAGTGGTAATTTGAAAAAAGAACATATAGCTTCAATAACTTTTTCGATGGCCAGATTCAAGCCAAGCCAATAACATAAAATTTGTAACTCCAATAAAATAGAATACATTGAATAGTGCAGTTTCATTATCAATGAAAATAAACAGGTTCTAAATGCAGAACTCTCATTATGACTGAACCTGATTCCAGTAATGCGAAAACCTTGTACAAACCACAGAACCATTTCTAAATGTAATTTCACATCCAATAATATTTTAGTTAATGCAGTTTTATGATCACATATTGAGGTAGTTCGTACTTAATATTAATGTGAAAGTTTGTATGTTTGTTACTCAATCATGCAAAACCGGCTAAATGGACTTGAATGAAATTTGGCACACAGTTTATAACCTGGATTATGACATAGGAAGTTTTTTATTACTATAAGACATTCCTGCGAGAAAATGTTTAACGTTCACTTCCTTATTTTAAATATCCTTTTCTCTTGATCAATATAGGCATCTTTCTTATACCGTAACAGCAACATTTCAGCGCCTTTTACATAGCTCAATGATCCTATCCTTATCTCATTGTTAATGTGACGTCATCGAAACAAATTGTTCTGATAAGCCTACCGTATTCCAAAATACACGAACCACTTCTGACGTCAGAGCACATGTTCACTTGGTCGTCAGGAGTTTTTATCTGTGTTCTGTGGGGCGATTTCCGTACTTTTAAGAATGTTCGATTTTTTATCTGTCTCAATCTGTCAAAAACATCTCTAGTTTACCTACATTTTTGACATTGATCGTCGCAGAGATGAGATTGTGACTAGATATTGACAGTTTCTAACTATGGGAATTGGCCTTCTGGTAAAGGGTCGTGGTCGTGACAACACAAAAGAAAATCCCATTATATTTAACCTAACTTGCATATAACGATACAGTCGTGAATTACACATCTGTATTATGAAAAATGAGTAGGTATTATCAATTTAAAATTGCTCGAATATACGTCAAACATGCACTACTCTACTTGCGAAGTTGGTTAGACGAAGTACTGGTCAAAACTGACTGGAGTCAATGTACGTGGCTATACACTCATGCTAAGAACTACAGGAGGCTTCGAGTCCTGAGACTCGGGCGCATAACGAAGTCACCCGAGGCAAGCCGAGGTTGCACGAAGCGAACCAAATTGCCCTTCTACACTCTCCCATTTTCTTAGCTTCGATCGAGTTCACGAGTAGTACATTGCATGTTTTACGTTAACACCACGCGTTCGTGCTAGGTCCGCGGAGGTACAATAGGGTATTACACAAATTTTTGAAAAGTGTCTTAATTAGGTTCTAGAGTGCTAATAAACCACTAAAATAATATAATCGATTAGTGCCATAAAATAGCATTAAAATTTTGCATTTTCAAATTTCGCGCGTAATTTGACGAAAACGCTGGACGCAGAAGACGCCATATTGCTCTGTGGGTATGACGTCAGTTTGCTAAAAACAAATTATAATTTTAAAAATGAGTTATTTTTCTACTTATCGTTGGTTTGCTGTTCCTGAATGCAAAATATTATTTAAATAAAAATTACTTTGGTTACGAAAATAATAAGAGTACAAAGTTGCTCAGTTGACATGCCGTATGACGAAATAACATGGCGGCTACCATTTCATGGTGTTCAAAAACAGATTTAAAAAAACTGAAATCTTTAAATTGTATTTTAAAATTTATTTTGTTGTTTCATGAACTAAAACTAACATTTTCCCACTGCATTTTGCCAATAAAATGTTTTTAGATTTTTTCTCATATAGTATAAAATACCCTATTCCTGGTTTTAGAAGAACGTACACATTCCAATCGCTATCTCATCATCATCCGCATAGGCTTTTTTAGAAGAACGTACACATTCCAATCGCTATCTCATCATCATCCGCATAGGCTTTTTTAGAAGAACGTACACATTCCAATCGCTATCTCATCATCATCCGCATAGGCTTTTTTAGAAGAACGTACACATTCCAATCGCTATCTCATCATCATCCGCATAGGCTTTTTTAGAAGAACGTACACATTCCAATCGCTATCTCATCATCATCCGCATAGGCTTTTTTAGAAGAACATACACATTCCAATCGCTATCTCATCATCATCCGCATAGGCTTTTTTAGAAGAACGTACACATTCCAATCGCTATCTCATCATCATCCGCATAGGCTTTTTTAGAAGAACGTACACATTCCAATCGCTATCTCATCATCATCTGCATAGGCTTTTTTAGAAGAACGTACACATTCCAATCGCTATCTCATCATCATCCGCATAGGCTTTTTTAGAAGAACGTACACATTCCAATCGCTATCTCATCATCATCCGCATAGGCTTTTTTAGAAGAACGTACACATTCCAATCGCTATCTCATCATCATCCGCATAGGCTTTTTTAGAAGAACGTACACATTCCAATCGCTATCTCATCATCATCCGCATAGGCTTTTTTAGAAGAACGTACACATTCCAATCGCTATCTCATCATCATCCGCATAGGCTTTTTTAGAAGAACGTACACATTCCAATCGCTATCTCATCATCATCCGCATAGGCTTTTTTAGAAGAACGTACACATTCCAATCGCTATCTCATCATCATCCGCATAGGCTTTTTCCCTACTAAGTTGGAGTTGACTGCCAGTTTAACCGAATGCAGCTCAAAACCAGTATTTTACATGGACCGACTGCCTATCTAACCTCCACAACCCAGTTACTGGTTGTCAGACGTTTGGATTTCTGACTACTGAGATAAGATTGTGACTAGATTCAGTTAATTACAGAGTTTGACCTTCAGATTAAAGTTCCCATACATATATTATTTTGATTGTTGTCAAGTCAAGTCTTGGTCAAGTCGTTTTACTGTTCGTTTGAGAGGCCCAGGACCAAAAATGTGACAATTTTACATTTCATTAAACAAATCAATATGGATTTTATTATTCTCTGTTATTAAATAATTGGGTACAGAACTTTATAATAGGTTGTTTTGTGGCAATTAAACACACCTAAGTTAAAAATGAAAACAAAGAAATACGCTAAACCTTGAGCCTATTTGTTTTTCCTATAAAAGTATAATTATTTTTATTTTGATGGACTGTACGGTGCAATTAGCGTAACATAAATAAATACAAATAGTAAATAATACTATGAATACATGATCATAATTACCCTACTACGGCAGTTCCAAAAGTGGGGTCATGTTGTATGTTTGATCATGATATCGTAAGTAGTTCAATCATACATCTGATGTGAGATTTATTTTGGTATACACAGCAGTAATAACATACGAGTATAGATAGTCTACTTATTAGAATCTGAATTATGTACTGACCTGTGTTTTTCTTAATAACGACAATACACACTGTTTTCTGAATAATTTTATTTCGAATATTAAACTTAAGCTGAAAAATTTTATATTCCAATATAACGTACCTCCCCTACTTCGCATGGGTGCAATATCAATACCATTGCATTGTCATAATATCTAGACTTCTGTAGTTTTATCTAGATTTTGGCAGTGGTTTCGCCCATGTGGGGTTCGATAATTATCCTACAAGAACGTACAACCGGAATTCAAAATATTTTATGTTTTAAACCAGGTTAAAATCGATCTGTTTGCCTAATTTTAACCAATTCCGTTTTGCTGTTTTTGCGTGATTGAGTAACAAACATCTAAACATACAAACTTACACATTTATAATATTAGTAAGATAGGATGGTAGGAATACAGATGAGAGAGGCAGTCGCTCCATATAAAATAGTGGTATTCAGCTGCCTCCAGTTAAGCCAACTGAAAGCCAACTCCATCTTAACACGTTCCGGGACACTTGACTATCTGCAAATGTCATGATATGATACTTCAAAATCCCATACATTTCATCATACCGTCTACAGCCGTGCTGCCATATCAAACGCCGGCGGCGGCGCATACGCCGTGACACTTAATATCAACATCATTTTACCTATTATGGCTCAGTCAAAGCCTGTCGGCGGTGTAAATGTGTTGTATTGATGCATAATAAGCACCGCATATGTGTGTGTTGAAAAATGATTCGAAAAGACTTTGCTTCTGACACCTACGAACGAATGAAGTCGCGTGATGTGACAGTAGATAATGTGCTTCCTAGGAGTGTTATGGGCAAGCAACGGCTATCGACGGTTTGCCAAATTACATGAAATAAAGTTCACCGCCCTTAGCCGTACTGTCACATAATCATATACCAAGATATCGTCAAGTGGCGGTTTGTCCCGGAAAGTGTAACTGCAAAAAGTATAAGCAGATTTTGATGTCATGCTCTCTCAACGATGATGATAACCACATTAAAATATATAGTTCAGTTAATCTAAGCGGTCACACATACTGATACAAAAATTAACCGTAATAAACTATGCAAAGATAGACCCCCTTCACCCAAACATCCGTATTTTCAAACATTTCATACAAAAAGAAAACAGAAATGAAAACATAAAACGTACGTCCCCTTAACACAATTACCGGAGTAGAGTCATCTGTCCGTTTGTATATCGCGATGCATTAGCATAGAAATGTCGCACAGAGGTTCGCCTTTAACAATTAGTTAATCAGTACAGAGGTGCTAATTGGAAAGAACTGCACGCACACACTATTAGTGCAACTATTGCTAAAAGTACTTATGTCTGGCGTGGCGAATGAGATATATCCATTACATACATATAAGTCGAGTGAACGAGCTTCCGTCAATTGTAGTTTTTCGGTGAAATGCCTATCGAAAGTAACACTGTTTGTCTGTTACGCTTTCACGCCTAAACCGCTGAATTGATCGTCATGAAATTTGGCAGAGATATAGCCTGGGATATGGAGAAGGACATAGGCTAATGTTTTACGTGATAACCGACGTCCACGTGGGCGGAGCCGCGGGCAAAAGGTAGTAAATAAATAAATTATACAACCGATCCAGTCTATCCCTTGCTTCCCTCTACCTGCGAGGCCCTAAGCCGAGGTCCGTACCCTACAGGGGGTGCCCTTAGCGAGCAATCCCTCTAGTTTTTAGTTTGTAACCCTGGATGGTATCCTTAATTTATTTAGGTTATCACAGGCAAGTTCGGTTAAACAGCCGACCACCTCAAAGGTTGATCTGCGAGATGCGATCCAAAAAAAAATTGTACGTACTTTCTTCCCCAATTTAAAACCTTTTAGGTGAAAGCTCAAGGGAATCCCGCGAAATTTTTTTTTTTTTGTTTTCTGCAATTTGCAGGTTAGTGTTACATGTTGATTAAAATATGATTCGCGACCATTAAACGTATGTATTTACAGAATTTAAATCATCAATACCACCTTCTCACTTTTTATAATTCGATAGAATATTTTTTTAATGAAATACTATTTTTAGCGTTCCGTACCTCAAAAAGTAAAAAGGAACCCTTAAAAGATCACTCTCTTGTTCGTCTGTCCGTTTGTCTGTCCGTGTGTTACCACCGATTTTCTCAGGAACCGGTAGACCTAGCAAATTGACATTTATACCAGATACTGAGGTCTATAGTCCCTATTAGGTGTATAAAAATCAAGGCCATGAGTCAACACGATAAAAAGATATCTGTTAGGAGTTTTACTAACTTGAATCGAAATAAATTACCATTCGACTGACAAGCAATCTGTTTCGAATCAATCGACGATTATAAAAATCGCAGAATTGAAAGTCCAGACGTTTAACGAACTTTACTGAACCGTCAAATATTTGTCTTGATCTGATATCGAACTCATGACCTTCGGACTTGCACAATATATTTCTTACTAGCTGGTGCACGCGACTTCATTCCTGACACTGTTTTTTTTTACTGCTTTACACAATATCTTACGAAAGTTTCCATTGTAATGGAATGATTTGTCATCATCTGACTAGTCTTATCCCAATTATGATTGGGGTTAGTTTCCAGTCTAACCAGTTGTAGCTGAATACCAGTATATTACGTGGAGGGACGGCCTACCTGACCTACACAACCCAGTTACTGGATAAAATGAAACCCGTTGGTTGCTTGGTTAACCGATTTTTGAGCTTTCAGTGATCTGTATCGACTGTCATGTATCCACGAATGACAGCTGGGATCAACGGTTAAAAAGGCTTTCCATGGCAAGGAGGAGTCCCGGTATCTAAAAATGGTCACTCATCTACGGACCCACCGCAGCAAGTTTAGCTGAACTTGATCGACCGACCCATGTGACTGTTATAACTTAGCCACAAAGCATGGCATAAATATGGGAATGAATAAGGAACAAACAACCAAAAGCATGTATTTTTATATAGATTTATAATTCTGTTAACGAACTCTGAAATATTTCGAACATATTTTTCAATTAAGTGCAAACAATGGTTGTTCGCATTTGATTGAATAACGAGGTTTGGGGGTAGAATTAAAGAATGTTCGCGCGATGTCTGCGGGGCATGTCAGCGATACACAAAAGCGATCTTGTGTGGTTGTTTTAAAGAGACACTGCTTCCTGTCTGGTGGGGAGCGAGAGCTGTGCAGTTTATAAGAGGAAGCGGTTTTTATTGACACATACTTATTAAAAAAGCTATTCGGTTATCTGCTTTAAAACCAAAGCCGCGTAGTCACCAGCTATACCGTAAAAACAATATTAAAAAAAAAAAACACAAAGACAAAAAGCTGCGTTTGGCTTGCAGTAAACCAACACAGACTTCTCCTTCTGTCCGTATCAACGCTACATTGAAATTATACTGTTTCTGCTATAGGCTAAAATAAATCAATAATAAGTTCTTTTTTACCATTGAAATTCGTTCATAAATATTCTATCAGGACCAAAAAAGGAACATAATCATTACACATTTTTTTTTAAATAATCTTTTAGTGTTAAGTTTAATAACTAAATACCCTAAGACATCACGACAAGCTAAACATTACATAGAAATAATTATGATAACAAAGCAAATCTATGTAAGACTGAAATTCTAAACGAAAATATAATTATATGACTACTCAAACAGGACAGCCACCTGAATCCATTTATGGTCATACCTACACCATTTATCGACGTCTCATTACAAAATAAATAGAAAATAGAAAAAATAGAAAATAGAAAATATTTATTGTCCAGGTAATACAGTAAGCATAGACAGATTAAACAACAAGTTGAGACGACATATGAGTAGCTTAAATATTACCTACAGCTAGTTACAAATATTATTTGCCAGTGAACCCCAAACTAGACAGTTAGTCTGTATCTTGGGGTTCAGGATACGAATACAAGAGTGGAGACTAGAGAGGTACTTTCAAGTATGTTATTTATGAGTGTATGTATTGTGTAACGTTTGTGTAGTGTCTGGCGTGTGTGCGGTGTGTGTGTGGTGCGTGTGTGTGGTGTGTGTATGTGGCGTAAAATGTGTGTAAGTGTGTATTTTGTTCCCCATACAATATACTTCGTTTGATTCAGTGTCAGGTCAGGGTCGTTATATTAATTGTTCCGAGTCATCATAACCAGTAATATGCAGCATTTTCTTTACAATTTTTTTGCATTCGAATGAGTTAGTGTTTTTAATTTCGCAGACTTTGCAGACTTTGTTGTACGTATTAATGAGAGAGTAGGCCGGAGAGCGTCTAGCTAGCAATGAGGTGACGTCAGGTGTTGGGATTCTATAGTTTCTTTTGCTTATTATTGAAGTATAGTCGAATCTACTTCTAATATTTTTGTGCGTTTTAATACAGGCAGAAAGAATGAAAAGCTGGCGGACTCTGAGAACTCTCGTTTCGCGATAGAGTAAATCAGTGGGAAACCGGTAGGGCTTCTTAAAAGTTACTTTAAGAAGCGCTCTCTGAGCTCTTTCAGCTTCAATCAAGTAGGTCTTTCCAGCACTACCCCATACGTTGATGCAATACTGTATTATTGATTGGCAAAGCGCTAAGTAAACTTGTTTTAGTGTGTCTGTGGGTAGACAGTCTCGTAGTCTACGCATGGTGTGAATAAGTTTTCTAATTCTGCCAGAAATTTTGGATATATGGTGCTTAAAGGTTAGGTGGTTGTCGATAAGAATTCCGAGGTATCTAAGAGAGGAAGTACGTTCAAGAGGAGGACAGTCGCAAGGGAGAGTAGAAATATTAGAAGAACAGTGATGTAGTTGGAGTTTTAGGTGTACTGGTGGGATAGAAGCGGCGGTCTTGGAGAAAACAATATATTTTGTTTTGCTGCCATTTAGCGTGAGAAGGTTTCTGTCCAGGTTATGCGCGATTAGAGACAATCCCTCTTCTGCTAGACGATGTACATGTTCCCACGATTTTGCGTGAAATATCACAGCTGTGTCATCTGCATAAGTTATTATTTCAGCATTATTCACAGAGAGTTTAAGTATATCGTTAATATAGACAATGAAAAGCGTGGGACCAAGTACACTGCCCTGTGGAACTCCAAAGTCAATGGGAAGTTGATCACTAGAAAGGGAGCTTACTTTTGTGTACTGCTTTCGGTTTGTCAGGTAGCTTTTGAACCATTCAAGGCAAATTCCTCGTATTCCTGTCCATTCTAGTTTCTTGAGGAGAAGGCCAGTTGAAACCGTGTCGAAAGCCTTTGCAAGATCAAGGAAGATGGCAAGGCATTTTTCATTTTTCTCTATATGAGAAGAGATACAGTCGACAAGAAGAGTGGCAGCGTCTTCGGTTGACCTATTCCTTCGGAAACCAAATTGGTTATTAGAGATGAGGTGATTTTTCTCAATGAAAGAAATAAGACGGGAGTTAACTATCCTCTCTAATATTTTAGAGACAGAGCTTAGTAATGCTATAGGCCGGTAGTTGTCTGGTGCATGTTTGGGACCGCTTTTGTGGATGGGGGAAACCGCAGCTATTTTCCAACACTCTGGGAAGGTACCGGTCTCAAGGCTCAAGTTGAAGATATGTGCCATTGGTGTTATTAGAGATTTTAGAGCTCTTTTGATAAGATAAACCGAAATTTTGTCAGGTCCTGGAGCACTGTCGACTTTAAGTTCGGATATAATTTTGATAATTTCGTAAGTATCTGTTGGTTCAAGGAGAAGAGACTGTGGGTTTGAAGTGTCTGAGATGTATGTATTTATTAAAGATTCATGAGATAGGTTAAGTTTTTCAAGTATTTTATCTGCCAGACGTTTTCCTACTGAGGTGAAGTGTGAGTTAAAAGAGTTGAGTGTTTCTTTTTCTCTATTTGGGCTCAGTAGTTGGGAGGTTTCGTTGTTTTTAGGAGATATGTGACCTATTGATTTTATTGCTTTCCAGAGATGTTTTGGATTGTTTTTGCTATCAAGTATCTGTTGGTTGTTGTATTTAGATCGGATTCTTGAAAGAAGTTTGGAGAAAAAGTTTCTGTATCGAGTGTATATTTTATTTCGAATGGGATCATCAGGGTTAGATCTACAATCATTATGCAATTTATCGCGATGAATCATGCATCTTATTAATCCCGGGGTGATCCAAGGTTTGATGCATGCCAATTTCCTACCAATTTTTACATTTTGCGTGTGTTTATCCACGGTAGATGTAACAATGTTTGTAAATTCAGTAGTTGCGGTGTTTACATTTGTGTCATTTGTGATGACGGACCAGTCAACACAGTTTAGGTCAGCAATAACAGCTTCAGTGTCTATTTTGCTTATCCATCTCTTCGCAGTACTGGTTGAAGGTTTGTGTAAGGAAACATTAGCAACAACTATATCATGATCAGTGATTGAAGACTTGCATACGACCCCAAAGCATGTGTTCTGAGTTTTTATAAATATGTGGTCAAGGCACGCTTTGTCCCTAGTTGGGCTAGTTATGGCAGGAAGTAGCCCATGGCAAGACATAAAAGTAAGGTACTCTGATGACTGACTATTGGTAGAGTTGCAAATATCAATATTAATGTCACCAGTGACAATCAATGATTGTTTATTTACCAGTGAGCTTAGTAAGGCGTCTAATGAGTTTAAGAATGGTTCAATATTGGTAAACGACGGGGATCTATAAATGCCTAGTATTGCAACTTTATCATCGATGGTTATGAGAAGTCGATCCGCGTCTAGTATTAACGGTTCGATTGCCACAGTTTTGTAATCAGTTTTAACAAAGCAAATTACACCTCCGTTTTTATTTTGCTGAACCGTTGTTCGATATGAACTATATCCTGGCAGAGGATCTATAATACTACTGTCAGTCAGCCAGCATTCCGTTAAAATTATAACATCAAAGCAGACAGTAGTTCGTTGTAGCATTACCGCAAAGTTTTCAAAATTGTGTTGGAAGCTTCTGATATTGAGTGACAGAATTTTAAAATTTGACTCAGTATTTTCCATTAATGTTTGGCAATGTTCAATAGTTTCAACGGTATGACAGTTTACTTGTAGATTTTCGTCTAAGTCTTGTACTATATTAAGTAATGTCATTAATATAGAATTTTAATTTAGAGAAAGAAAGTTTTTTTAAAGGGTCTGTCAGTGACCAACAAGTTAGTGTGAGGCATTTTCCATTTTTAACCAAAATACATTTTGGAAGATTTAGGATTTTCTGACACTGAAGGAAACGTCGTTTGTACGATAGGAAATGTCTGAATATGTGTAGGTACGTGGTTAGTGTGTTTCTGAATTCGAAATAAATACACCACTCAACCTTCCCACGCTTGTAACGTACACCACATACAAAAGAAACATCACTGGCAGGGTCATAGAACAAAGGGCGGTCTCGAAACTGGAGGGTCCACCACTCCACTTGCTTTGTCCCCTGTGTCACATTGTTTAACTTTCAGGCACACCTACGTTCACACATCACATGGATCGTGTTTTGATATTACATACTATGTGATATTTATAGGGCAATCCTTCATATCCATTTAAGTCAGTGGTAATTATTAATTAAATGTTTGGTGCTACGCCGTAGCTTACCGCTACGCAGCTACGCGGCTACGCTTTCGTAGCAAAATTTTGTGAGCCGATTATAATATTACCGTGGCAACTTTTATCATATTAATTTGGCACTATAAATAATTACAATGGAAAGGTTTATAATTAACAAAGAATATTATATATTTAGGCCAATAAAATAACCAAGTGCTGTTGGTGAGTTCTTAAAAGTAAACCATTTGAGATTTTACAATAGTTAACATTGTCAATTTTGATTCGGATTCTTAATAAAATGAGATCTATTCTATTTCTCTTAAAGGTAATTCTGGTTTATTTAATTTGATGCTGTTTCTAGCTATTTAATTCTCAGAAAGTCATTAGGTCAGAAAGCTGTGAGTGAGAGGTATTAATGAATACGTTATTAATTTTTGTTTTTTAATATTTAAATTTTATTTTTATGTGACTTTGAATTATATAATTGGTTTTTAACCGTGTTAATCAAAGTTAATGAATAAAATAAATAAAGTGACTAGTTTTCTGGAGCATTTGAATTGACTGACCTTGATATTTAAAAACTTAGAGATCAAAGTATTTAAAATAAAAATTTCCATATAAATTTACTTTAAGCCAATCACGTACTAAATTCACACTATAAAATAAAGCTAACCTGATTCCAATAGCTGGTCAATGCACCAATTTTCAACTATATCCGTGAATTTCCTAGCTGAAATCCCAATAATATAAAAAGCAAAATATCACCACAAAATGGATCCTAATTGGAGCACTCTTCGAGTCGTTAAGGAGCAAAGCGTGGGCGATACAAACCCAGAATCATAACCGTAACCGAACCGAAGTAGTTTATACCAAATAGCTCACTATTATAGATATTCGGTTTTTATGTATCATAAAAAGTTATCGTAAAAACATTCGCACCATGTTTTATTATAATAAACTACTCTGTTGCCTCCAGGAATCGAATTCAAGACTCTTCAATTCACATTTCGACACTCATAAAACACATAAATAAATTGGATATTTGAGGAAAAAGTGATCCGCCAGAGATTTTTATTGTTTTTCCAAGTGTTGGTCGTATCCATGCAATTGTAATAGATGGGTTAAAGGAAAATGATCTTTAAGTAGTTGTTATAAAGGTTCATTCGTATGTAAAAGTGGGTATTGTAGCTCAAGTAGGATGCCTGTGACATCCTTTTGTGGGGAGCTACTGAGCTTTTGTTTAATAGCACCTTTGTTCGTGTGTTTGTTAACAACGTCGGAACTCTTATTAACTTGATGACATACAAGTTGGTTATAATTAAAAAGAAAATGATTTTTATATTTTGCAACGAGGATCGTTCTGTGTTTGGCGCATGTGTTGTGGTTGATAGCATGACCCTTTTAGAAAAATAGGTTATAGTGAATGAAACATAGGGTTTTGATTTAAAATGTTTTTTGTTTGACTTTGTTATGAAATACTGTTTTCTACATTCCAGCCCTCGTTTAAAATATTAAAAAAAACTTGACTATTATAGAAAAACTTAAATAAATTGTAGGAGTCCGCTGGTCAAAGTCAAAGTCAAAGCATTTATTTCAAATAGGCACTTAAAAGGCACTTTTGAACGTCAACATTTACATTAAAATAGAATTGATTCTAGTCGCCCCTTCCAAAATGTAGTTTCGTATGGAGAAGAATGGGCAAGAAACTCCACCGTTACTCTTTTAAAATGTTTCAAGTACAATATTTACATTCATTATATGATTATGTGTGAAAACGATGCACCCAGAATAAAATTACCATACCAAAATGGGTAAAAAGAATCAAATTGAAACAATACAGATAAATTAATTCTGTGATAGATACATGGTGTTCACACATTTGCAAACATTGTAAAAGTAAGTATAGGTATGATTTTCCTACAATATTAACAAGTAATGAGTCAGTGTGTGAGTTAAAATAATTACTGAGTGTAAATCAATGTCATAAATATAATTAATTATATGTACAATTCAATTAGCAACCAGTTTGATTTTGTCTAGACTCTAGATTGTCCTATGGAGCAGGACCAGCATGTTTCCAAGCATTCTTATCTTGGATATAATCCTCTAATTTGTAATACGCTAGTTTACAAAGTTTACTTTTAATGTGAGCTTTGCTGCTGGATGCGGGAAGCACAGAACCGGTCGAAGTGACGGAGCTTGGGGGAGGCCTATGTCCAGCAGTGGACGTCTTTCGGCTGAAATGATGATGATGATGCAATAAATTGGTTAACAAAATAAAATTTTAAATTGCTACTCATATGTTTAATTTACCTAATAAAAACAAAAACTTATATCAAAGTTGCCATTGCTAAATATTACGAATTGCTGTAACCATTCATGCGTGCATAACATTAGACTGGCTCTAGATTTAATCGCTTATTACTACCACCTCAAACCGCGAGTGTACCTATCATACATTTTCATATCGCATCCATTGACAGCCAAGTATGAGTTGCAAGTATGTGGCGTAGTATAAAATCAGCAATGGAATTTAAGCAGTGAGTTACACTCTTTGCATACCAAATAGGTGGTTTATTTAGTACAAGGGTGCGGTGTTTCAGAATAACGGGCATATTAACTGGAATTCCTTTCAGATTGGCCCCGGACTCGACCCTCATCAGATTGGACACTGTCATTACACATTAGATAATTTTGGATAGTCTCATGTTGCGTACAGACGAGGTAAAGTGTATATTGCATTTATATTAAAATGAAAACGATTAGCTCATTTAGCTCAAAAAAAAAATGTTTTTGGTCTGAAGCCAAAAATGTTAATGGACCTTCAGATTCAAAATTTAGATTGGTCTAATTTAGTTTTCATGTGAAACAGTTTCTTTAATAGAAGACTTTATTAAACAGATTATTTCAGAAACTTTCAGAAGTCCTTCAACTTTTAACTGTTACGATTTTATATAAGTATATTTTTTCTAATAAATCGTCCTATCTGCAGTAAGTAAACTTATAACTTTTTAACTTAACTCTCCTAGTATTTCAAAGAATTTTTAATGGATAGGCTTAAAAAGCTGGCCGAAATTATGCACGGTTGCTCCAATTAGTATGCTAAAAGAATTCATTTTAAGACTTAGGTAACTACTTGAATTTTAAGTGGATTGATTACTGAATTTTGAATAATGTCTCGTACACCGTCATTACGTTTGCATGCATAGTAACTAAAACTACAAATGCAAGACTTGTAACCTCTTTACTCATTCATGGCTCTTCGGCACGTCCCAACAGAATTCTTGCAGCAACATTACAAGCGGCCGGATTTTGGGCTCCTCTGTACATACCAACTTAAATTGCGCTATTACGTGAAACACCGCTGTAATACCTAACAATGGATCGCATTAGGCGGTGCCCAATGAACCGGCGGCCGCAGCTTGGATCACTTGATTTCCCCGAAGGCTCCTGAGATCTGTCCAAATCTTACCCTTCTCTTGTAATATACGATTTGGATAACAGATTGCTTTTCAAATTACGATTAACTTGCAGCCAATAATTTATTCTGGTAGTCATTATTGTTAAGTCTTGAGATCCTTTGGAACCCTTCAATCAAAATTTAATGGTTTTGGAGAATGGTTTTCGTATGATAGTCGTGTATAGGGATGTTAGACTAGTTTCCTCAGTTATTGGATCGACCCAGTTAGAAGAGAATGTATCGGAGGCAAAGGAAAAAGTAGACAATAAACGACACAGCTTGTTTGCATAATTTGCCTTTAGTTATTGTAATGAGGTTTCAGCTTTGTACGGTCTCGAACGGATTGAAGTAAAAGTAGATCTAATGCTTGTAAATGCGAGTATTTTAGTAAGTTTTTGTGAAAAGTTAATACAATTTTATCTACGATGATAAAATACTCACCACTCACTCAATTCGCGCGTCTAGAAACTACGTTTATTGGTAATGGAGTTATATTTTTTTTTTATCTGATCTAAGATCTATTACCTACTAAAACGTGACGTGACGGTTTCGACTCATTCTTGACCGATTGGCCGAACGAGGCTAAACATTAAAAGAAAATGGAAAAGTATCGGGTAGTATTGCCCAGCAGTTGAATAATATAGATTAACAAAAAAAAAACCTTTCATTATTTTTAATTTTTTTAAATGTCATTTTATTTAAAAAAATCTTATAAGCGCCAATTTATCTCTTAGTCAAATTCAAAATATAAATGTTACGTAACAATGTGACCGTAATCTTTTAGCTTATGTTTAAAAATATCTTCAAAACTCGTCCTTTCTTTTATGCGTTCAAAATTTTGGGCATCTTTTCAAAGTTTATCGTCTGTAAAACCGTTTGTACTTACAATGCAATGTAGACGAGGGACAGGGTTCGTGTTTTTGCTCAGTTACCTTCAAAAATATTGCAATTAATTTCGAAACATTTTAAGTTTCAACAGTCATAAGTTTGACTGATATTTTTTTTTACATTTTTGAATAAAATTAGTCAGTTAAATATAATGTCTTTAGATGTACTTTTTAAATATTTATGAAAAATGCATTATTTTGTATGCCAGTTAACTTTGCTTTTTTTCATTTCCATAATTTTAATAACGTTTAGCCTGCAGCAATATTTGCAAATTAAGTCGAAGTCAAGAAGTTTACTTTATTTGAAGAGTTTTTGAAAGTCACGGATTAAAATAAAGCCTTCTTTTTAGTAAAGATCCAAAGATATTTGATGTTAATAGTTTATCACGAGCAAGTTAAAATTGGTTACTGCGGGGTTATTGGTTTTTCCATTTGGAATTTAATTTGATTTAAAGAAAAAAAAACAGCTCATTTACCAAATAAAAATTCATTCAAAAACATCCATCGGTTTCTTACGAAACTATTTGAATACACGTGTCCGACGACTACTTAACTACTAAGTTCTTAACTATTTACTGCATATTTTTACGTAAACATCTCAACCACCTAAAATATCACGTTGTTCACAACATAATCCAACAACTCGCGTCGCCTTAAACAGGGCTCCATGAAAAACACGTACAATCACAACATTCCTTACGTCAAAAATACATACTCGTATGCCACAAAAATTATGAAATCCTTTAGACACAGGGCTTCTGTGATGTTCCTATGTTAGCGTCGAGTATAATTGGAACAGTCTGGGGTCTAAAGGACAGTGTCGCAATTATCCCGGCACCATTTCTATGCTCCGTTGACCACTGCCCTACGGTGGGGGACAAAAAACCCCGGGCTTTAGCAGCGACTTTTTTAGCGCGTTTTGTTTTGCCCTCTGTGTTGGCACGCTATTGTGATGTTCGGGTGTTTTTGTCAGAAATAGTTGGTGTTGGTTATGTCAAAGTGGCTAACAGGGCTATGCTCAGAGTTTTCCTACGTGATCGAGTCAGGAATGAAGAGATCCGCAGAAGAACCAAGGCAACCGACATAGCCCGAAGAATTGCCAAACTTAAGTGGCATTGGGCAGGGCACATTACTCGCAGAACAGATGGCCGATGGGGCCGAAAGGTTCTGGAGTGGCGACCACGTACCGGAAGACGTAGCGTTGAAAGGCATCCCACAAGATGGACTGATGACCTTGTGAAGGACGCAGGAATCCGCGGAGGAGCTTGGGGGAGGCTTATGCCCAGCAGTGGACGTCTTTCAGCAGAAATGATGATGATGATGATGTCAAAGTGGCAGTTTTTAAGGTAATATTCTTAATTGTCAGTTAAATTAACTGTTCAAGAAAGATAGATAGCGTATTGAGCGCACTAAACAAGCTCGTGGAGGCCAACCCAGCCAGCGATCTGTTCGCGAATAAATTCGCCAATTTAATGGTTATGTGCCTATATTTTTGTGAAAATAATAGTATTTAATTTTTGTTATTACTTTAATTGTTATGTTATGTACTTATATATACTATGATTTATGTAATTAGTTTTTTAAGCCGTCTAATAAATAAATAAATAGAAAGGTACTTACACAAAAATAAAAATATTTTTAATATTTTATATAAATTCATACATTATACATAAACTCACGCCTTTTCTTAAGGGGATAGGTAGAAACTACGGAACATCATCTGTTACGATCTTTACATAATCCTTTTTCGCTCGTTTACGTTCATTCATCTGGTCATACACGCACGCGGGTTGTTAGTACCTACAGTTTTAAAATATATATTGGGATCTTCATGCTTATCAATAAATCTGTATTAATTATGAGTTAAAACTAGCTGTGAACGCGGCTTCACCCGTATAGATGTCGGAAACCATCCCACGGGAGCGTGCTACTGGAAAAAATGCTAGGTAGCCAATGTTACTCCTTATAACAAACGAAATAAAGAAACAGACTGATTAAAATAATAAAAAATGTTTTTTTTTGTTTATAAGTACCGTGTATACGTACATATGCATTTAGTAAAAAATTGTTATTGTTTAATTACAAACAGACAATTCAATTTTATTTATTTGTATGGTATGTATCTATGTATTATGGATTGAACTCATAAATAATAATTAGAACACTTACGGGCAATCTAGTCGCGAGCTCGAACTCGCTGGTGGGCCTGGCTAAAAAGCACGCTGTCTCACCTAGCATCGTGTCCGATAAAAGTAGTATCAGTTATGAGCAGTTAGCCGCTAGTCTATGCGCATAACGTTATAGAGTGAGATGCAGGATCATTTATAATAAAACAGGCTTGTAAAAAATTAATAAAAGTCCTTTGGAAGATCGGGTTTTATGAAAAAACCACTGCATAAATCAATGACCAATAAAAATTATTGAACTTTTAGATATTTGAGCTTTGTCAGTACCGATTTGGTTTTGGAGATTTTACTTAAACATGCCCAAAATTTGGTTAAATTAGCAAGAAAAACGAATCTTTGTTGGATCCTAACTTTTTAATGGCTTTTTATTTTAGTGTTCTGTTTCCGTACAGACAATATTAATAATGAGACAAAACCATACCATGTTTAATTTTTGATGTACATTATCGTACAGTGGAGTAAAATACTCCTGAAATTTGTATGTAGAAAATGTCGACTAGATTCACCTTAAAACCAAATAAAATACAAAACTTACATACAAAATTCTATACATTTTCTGTACACATTTCCGAATCTTTATCAAAAGAAAACCGTGATCAAGGTTTTCATGTAACCACCAACATTGTTATTAAAATCATCCGCATTACCAATTCTTTCTAAGCTTTAATAATATGTCATAACTCACTTTCAGCCGGGTCAGGGCTGACTCACAAATGAGAACATAACGCGAACTGACCGCCCGTTATTGCCTTATTATAATCAATTCACGGCCGTACCTAAATATAACTTAAATGAGGTACCCGTGTATAATAATTCGTTGTTTCCCCTCGTGAGATGTGTGTTGTAGTGGTTTATCATCTGCCTTTGCCTATGTTGGATTCCTAGTATAACTTGATGCAGCTGAATACCAGTATATTACATGTCGCACTGCCTATGTGACCTCCATAAACCAGTTACTCCTAACCCTAAATATATATCGCTTTTAGTCTTTAATATTGAGTTATAATATAGGTTAGGTACAATAGCAGCTCTATATATCTATCTTCTTCTTCTATCTATATATATAAAATTCTCGTGTCACAGTTTTCGTTGCCATACTCCTCCGAAACGGCTTGACCGATTTTGATAAAATTTCGTGTGCTTATCGGGTAGGTCTGAGAATCGGCCAACATCTATTTTTATTTTTTTTGTGCATTAGGAAACTGCCACAAAAACGGGAAAACTTAAATTACATTTTCTATGGGAATTTTGTATGGACAGGACAACGTCTGTCGGGTCAGCTAGTAATTATCTAAAATTAAGGTACTTAATTTACTATACACTTAAAGTATCCGAATATTTAAATCACAACAGTCATTCTTTGATAATTGTATTAAATATAACACGGCAAGTGGACGTATGGTGTTAATTTGACAAACAATTCATGTCCCTGATTGTATTTCTACACCCAATACGCCTTTACGTAACAGTGTTGGCACAGGAGAGCACTTCGACAAAGGCAAGCTATCACTCAATTTCCTAGAGGTTTAAATTACCTACAGGTTTATGTGTTGAAATGCGTAATTCGGTTAAACACAAAGATTAAAACTCAAATAAAACTATAATTGTAAAACGTCATAAAAATACAATAGGTAAGTAAAAACAAATCTAATACCAATACGTATTATATTCTTCCCAAAATGTATAAGTAATTCCATTTCGGAGTTAACCTCTCAAATTCGAACCAAATAACACAGTTGATACACCTACTTCCGACTTTTATTCAATTCCCATTCCTTAAAAAAGTTAATTTTCTTTTTCCTTAACTTTCTTTGGCATTCGCGCGCCTTTAGGGGAAAACCATGTAGGTCGTAGATACGGATATGAAACTCCTGTCCGTGTTTTTTATATTTACATAACATGAACTTTGCTATTATATTTTTCTAATAAAAGAAAAGAACACAATCCCGTATCTGAAATAATCATAAGGCAGAATACCTTTTATAAACCCTAATAACTGTAAAGAAGGTAACGCAATTTCACGTGGCAACAGCCTGGCCTAATACGCCATAATGTCAAATCCTTGTAGAAAATCAGTGAGAAAGAAAAAGAAAAAAAACAATAAGTCTTTGCCGATTTCAAAAGAGCTCAAAGGCAAAGTAATTAAGATAAAAGATGTCATTACATTCTGATCTCATAAATTAATCGTCGACGGCGTACCGTCTAAAATCTTTTATTGTTTTTATTTTTCGTCTTAATTTTTTTTTTTCACGAAGTGTTGTAATTGGGTTCCTGAGCCGAGGGCTGAAATAAAGTTAATTGGGTACAATTAAAAAATGCTGTGGGCTCTAAAAATATATTACACGTTATAAATCATGACTGGACGTGACATTAAAGGATGAGTGAGAAATTTCAAACATTCTCAGATAAGATCTCCCTAAATGTATTCAGATGAATACTTGAAATTGCTACTGAAAATCCTTTTTGTTTCGTTCTTGAAAGGAAATTGTGTTTAGAGAAAACATAGTGCATCTCTCCTGCGGGCAGCATTTACAGACATATTATAATGAATTGCCAGCTGTCTGTGAGCTACAAGCTTTTACTTTTTTATGCAGCAGAGCACCGTTGATGTCGTGAAATTACATTCTACCTGTAGGCACTGTTGCTGATTTGAAGAGTTTCAGTAAAAGAAGAACAAAGAGATTAATTGGAATAAAAATAAAAATTATATTTATGTAGGAGTGCAGACCGAAATGAAACTTGAAAATATCTTTAACTACATAGGTACATACTTACAGTACTTAACTAATATTTTTTAAATTAAAATTAAAAATACACTTCTCAGCTCGGTATTTCTATCTATATCTTGCTCATAATCTTTGTCATCTCCTCTCAAATTTCGAACTCACTCCCGTTAGTTTTTTTAGATACAGACCACATAGGTAAAGACAACAAAATACAACAGAAACAGAACAACAAAAAAGAACAATACACACAACAGCAACAACATGGTAAAATAGATGAAACTGTATTCAGACCATGCTACATTATTAAAATTCCCACATTTATATACTTTTTAATTGATGTATCTACTTACTTGATGCCACTTCCAGTCGCAATTCTACGCACACGATACGGATTTAGCAAGTTTATACCACGCCGGTTCTCGAGCTTGCCAATTTACTGTTCAGCTACCAGAACCAACTTCGATATAAACTATATCAGCTAATTAGCCAGCCCGACCCTTAAACAAAAACATTTAATATTAATATTTCATTCCAAAATTCATATTTAGGTAAACTTTATTAGTGAAACATCGACAAAGGGTTTTATTCAGCCAATGATCAAAGCTGGAGCGGTCGGCAATTTCCTTTGTTTTAGGAAACAATAATGTAGTGGGTCCTTTACGAAATATGAAGGACGGATTGCCAAAACATCATTATCTTAGTGGTTTTCTCATTATTAAAGTTAATAAGGAGAATTCATTTGATTTTGTGCCGGGAATGTTGTGTTTTAGAAGCCGTCAGAAAACATTTATTTACTTTAACGTCTTTTGTTTCGAAATACACTGAAAGACACCTTTTTTTTTCTTTGTCACGTTGTTGAACTGGAGGCGTAAAGAATCCAATTGTTTTTCTTCTGGCTTTTTTACATGAATCGACCAGGATTTTACATAAATCGATTACTCAGTTACTGGGTAATACGGCACCTCTTGGTAAGGATTGGCTGTCATACTTTCGGGTTTCTGACCCGTAACGACTGTCAAAGATTCACGAATAACAGCCGGGACAAACAGCTTAACGTGCGTTCCGAGGCACGGTGAGGTCTTATTATGTAAAGATGTTCACCCATCTACGGACCAGCCGCGGCAAGCGTACCTGATCGATAAACCCTGTTATTACTTAAGTACTTCAATTACACAGATGACGGAAAGTCTTGAAACTAAAACAGCATTTTCATTTATTAAAAAGGAAAACACTAATTGACAAATCTGCTACTTCATAAAATGTGACCGCATTTTACTCAAGAAATTTCAAAAACTTCCAAACTAAATATATCCTTTGGCTTCCCAGTAATATTACGGAGCGAGCTATACGCTATACCAAGTTGTCAGCCACTAACATACTCCAAAATAAGGTTGGCAGTTATTCATATACAGTAAAATGAGAATATGCGGACGGTAAAAATACCGCACGCTTTGAATGAAGTATAAAATTTCGCATCGTCAACACAAAGGACGCGGGTGCCACCACAAAAGTTTGAAATGAAAGCCTTTTCCTTCTATGTAAGGTTGACAGCCCTAGCAGTGCCTGCAGCGAACAATGTAATTTTTGCTTTTTTAATAGAAACCGCAACTTGACAAGCGAAACGTGGATACACAGACAGTTGCGGGCACAACTTTAAATAAGGCACCGGTTATAGCCAGCCCTAATTTGTTACGGAAAAGCTTACCATTATATTTACGCAAATTGTAAAATTTAAAGTGTGTTTTTGTGTTTAGGAAGACTCTTATTCAAGGCTTGAGGAGGAGATTGTTCTAACTGTGTTTGTAAAACTTCGTTACTTTTGAGAGAAAATGGATGATTGCTGTAGTCGCTCACAGTTAGTGGCTAGTTATTACCGACTTCTGAAACCCATCTATTTGCTATTCGTATGTCAAGTGACATTGACACTGACAGTGACATTGACACTGACAGTGACATTGACACTGATAGTGACACTGACACTGACAGTGACAGTGTCATTTGACTGGCTTTTGTTATTGCGGTCATCCCAACCATATTCCAACCAATCACAAAAGTTGATTATGACACTTCTTTAATGGTTTTCTCTCTAGGTTTTTGTTCTTCTATGCTTAAGGTGGATGCACTAAGGTAACACGCGAAATTAAAATTTTGACTATTTCATAAAAAAATATTCAATTGGAAATAAACTGTATTGATAATTTTATTCATTACTAGCTGTGCTTGCGGCTTCTTCCACGAGGATATCGGAAATTTTTACACATGAACGTGCTACCGAAACAGAAAGTAAACTTTGTTACTCCTTATAACATGAGCAATCTGCCAGCGAACTTCCCGTTAAAATCAGCCCAGCCGTTTCGGAGATTAGCCAGAACAAACATACAAAAAATTTGAAAATACATTTTTTGGTATAGACTTTCATAAGCATTTTGTAAAAAGCTGTTATTTTGACGTTACAAAAGACACTTCAATTTTATATATTTATTATATTATAGGTATACGTATGTGTGTATAGATGTTTTTACAGTGATAACTCTTTTAGGCGCGTTGGGCATTTTTTGAGATGGGAAAATACAATTGAACTCGCGACACCGTTACCGACACCTCTGTTTTTTAGTAGAGGTGTTTCAGTTATTTAAGTCTCAAAAGATAGGTTTAGCTCCAGAACTAATATTCCATTTAGAATTATGAAAATCGGATAACCCGTTGAGAAGAAATGACCAAAATTATGAGTATGAATAATGTGTCATCCTGTATGGACGATAAAAAAAATACACACGCGTAATTGTTCAAGTTTTTACTTCTGTCGGTACTCCCGGAGTGCCACTGTTTTTTAAATATGTTTAAATAGGTCGTGAATAATATTTTGTACAACATACGGTCTGATAGGTGGTTACCCTGGCGCTTCCCCCTTAAACAGTATACAACTTATTGTAATGAAATCTTATCAGTGACCTCCTGTCTCTCTGTGATCAAACCGAGTTGGATCTCACGTTCAGCACTTGTGCTTCCGACTACTATACCACCCAGGCCACGTATGCATATTTATGACGCTTTAATGTAGGTACACTTTATAACGCTGACTATGCACAACTGCTCATCAGCTTATTAAGTTACCAGCTATTTACTAACCGCAATGCATGGTTGCGAATCAGCGAAATATTCGTACCAATATCGCGATTGCTGACAACAGTAGCACTTTTGCTTGTAATTTTATTATGACTGTTATATTGGGTTGGCAGTAGTTTCAAAAATACAAAAGAGTTTTTTTTTTGCAAAATATTGACAGTCAAATTGTAATTGGAACCTTCTTTTAAGCAAACAAAGCCTGTTGTAGAAGACTCCGCTCTTCGATAGCAAAATAAATAATTAAATATACAAACATTCTGCCAGGGGTGCGGGTTATTCGAAAGAGATACCGCGGCCCCTGGCACACAGGCAACTGAGGGAACACGGGTGGGTTTTAGTCAGTAAAAGTCTGACACGCCCTCCTGCTCCACCCAGAGCGGGAGAACTTATTTGATGATATCCCAACCAAAAAAAAAAAAGATACAAAAATTTGTCACAATCAAATCGGTAAGGTAATTGATAAATAAATAAGCTGATTATCACTGTCACACTCACATTTCGTCAGTTATGTTGAAGTTCTATATCATATGGGGCGAGCGTTTTTCTACGGAGAATAACAATTTGCCAGATCTGGGAAACAAACTTAGGACCTCATGCTCAGCAGTAGGGCTTGCGACTACTAGACCAACGTGGCAGTCTGTATTCTTAGAATTTGAAGCTCAAATCAGGTACCCAATCAGTAAAATAATTACATTTATTCTTAGACGCATTGTCTTCCAGGTTGAAAACTTTTAATTGAACATGACAGTGACATTTACGCTCGCAATTCTATTGAAAGTATCGATAAGTTAAATTGATTTGAATACTCATTGAAAGCATATTGCGTAATGAATGAATCGACCTTTCTTTAGAATATGACGACTTGATACTTCTCGTGGGTGTTGTAGAGGATTTTGTCGAGAATGGTGTCTGTAATATACCATTTACGGTATACCTTTACAAATGATATATGAAACGAGTTTATATTTTCACCATTTTCTATTATTAAGTATTATTTTATAAGGTGAAAGGTTAAGGGCCTTTTTTAATTTTATCTCGCAGGTCAACCTTGGAGATTGTCTAAAATGAAATTGTTCATTTTGTAAAGATTAACGGAAATACACACACGCCAAAATTATTATTAAAAAAAAAAATAGTTTAAAAAACTAAAAAACACGCTTTAGAAACCAAACTAAAAAAGGAGAAAATAATTTAATTCAATTAAAAAGCGTGGGGTGCTTTTTGAGGTATTTTTATAATCAATTAATGTCAAGCACCCTACGCTTTTTAATTGTATTAAATTATTTTCTCCTTTTTTAGTTTGGTTTCTAAAGCGTGTTTTTTAGTTTTTTAAACTATTATTTATTTTCTATTCTTTAGTTCTGCTAACTACAAAAACGTGTTTTTTTTCTCAATTTTTTTTTTAAATTATTGAATTGTCATCGGTCCTCGACAAGTTTACAAAGTTTCACTTAAATCTGACCGTTTAAAGTGGGTCAAAATCACGCTCAAAGGAGTCGGTTACATACAAACATACAAACAAACAAACAAACCAACAAACAAACATACAAGTGAAGCTAATATAAAGCGTGTAAAAAAAGCTAGACGGAGTCGACATTCCCTATCTGACTACCCTAGAACAGGAATGACAAAACAAACTCAAGGGTTAAAGTCTCTTTTAAAGTCCAATAATCTTGGCCAGATCATGTGAGGACAATGTAGATTAGTGCCTGAAATGGTCTTATGAGGAAAGAAACACACTGATTTGAGTGGACCAGTCCAGTTAGTGCAAGCATTTCTCAGGAATCGTGTAGCTCAACTCAGAACTTGAGGAGCTCAACGACTATCTATCCGCCTGCTTAACCAGGCCATCTTGCGGATGCCTTAATAAATGAAAGCCTCTAGCCAGGGCGTAAAAGTTATAAACTAAGCGACTACACGCTTAGAGCGTCCCTTGTGGGGTATGAACCTCGTCTTAGGGAATCGCTGGGGAAGGTCAGCAAGGGACAGGCTGGATCAGATCAAGTGTAAGACATTTGGTATTTTTAAACACGCGTCCTATGTAACCGCGCGTTTTCTTTTTCCTAGAAAAGGAACGTGAGTAGCGTTTGCAGTCACGCGTCTGCCTTTAATTAACAGTACCTACTAAAAAAACTAAGGTCTCTGGCCGTCGTTTGGATCTTAAAGATATAACATATGTTTGATGTAGGCTATAGATACTAAACAGACGACTTTATTTCATCAAAACCTGTCAGACTAAATTTTTTTTTTAATTAGCCTGAGATTCAGCACATTTAAAAAGTTACGCGTACGTAACGTAATTAACATTACATTCCTTTTTTTTATTTACGCTACACTAACCCCATATGGACAAAGACCTTCCCAAAATCCCAACAGGCATCCTATTCCTGAGCCACCTCGATCTCACCATAATAACGAAACAACATAATTAAATCATTATACTAAATGAATTATATACCGTGCGTCCACCTTGGTATCAATAATAATTGGTGTACACCTTATTATTTTTAACCATTTTTTTAATTTTTATATCCTACCTACAATAATGAAAGGCATAAATTTGACATCAACAAAATATAATACCTTACACCATCACAGGCAAAGAAACGGGTTAAACTAAGTAGGTGAGAATAATGGAATATTAAAAGCGTCTTTACGTAGTCCAGGTGTTGCTAACGTAAATAATTAGCCAGAGGGAAGATGGCTAAGGCATTATGTGTCAGCTTGTATGCTGCTCTTAAGTGTACTGAAGTCATCTTCATTATAGTTTTAACAGACTCAAAATAAACTGAAGAATGCTGTTTCTTTTGGTTCGATAGAGTTTAATTCAAAATATTATTGGAATGTATATGTAGTCTCCTTTATCGGACTGTATTTTAATTGGGGCAATGGTAAAATGGAGTCTGAAAAAAAATGGTTTGAATAATTTTTTCAACAGGGTGCATATAGAAAACACCAAGTGGCTGTCTACAATGTATGTATTCTTATGGATCAGAAGCTCATTAAGTTTTTTTTTTATTCCACTGGCTGCGTCAAAATGGTCACGTGATCTTCCTCACTTGACAAATCTTCTAAGACTATACTTACTTGCTTGCTTTACTTAGTTTTTATTATACGTGTACTTAAGTTAAGGTAATTTATCTATGGGTCTTTGTAACCTGAAAATAATTGGTTTCAAATCAAATCAAATCATTTATTTTTTTGCAAACATGGGTATAGTACATATGTAGATGTTTTTTTATAATTAAGTTCTCCATATTTTACCGTCACATGCAAAGGTTTACATTTCCGTCTTTTCCGTTCCGTTCCGTTTCAGTCTGATCCTAGAGTCGGCCTGACATAGTGGCGTTTTTGTACAGACACTTCAGCACCTCGATGTATCGATAGTCGATCTGGCACCGTAGAAGAGATCCAGTACAGTCCATGTCTCGATCGAATCGAAGGCTTTTTCGTAGTCCACAAACGCTAAGCAGAGAGGCAGGTTATACTCTTCGGTCTTCTGTATGACCTGCCGTAGCGTATGCATGTGATCTACGGTGTTAAAGCCTTTACGGAATCCGGCTTGTTGGGGAGTCTGGAAGTCGTCAAACTTGCGCGCGAGACGGTTCGTGATACATAATACAGAACGGTAATTATTACGTTACATTCATTTTGACATTTAAACAACTTTAATTGCCTACATGCCACTGTGGCGTAATAATAAATATATTTCGTGTTAATTCTCTGGTAGATGTAAAAACGAACACTTGTTTCTAAGTCCTTTGTATACTAACCAAATAGACGACAAGGGTCTGACATAAAAGATCCGATTTTTATTTTATTGCGTTTTTACGTTGTTGAGCAAACAAATTTTTCGAACATGTGAAGCAATGGATTAGCAAAATAATGCAGATTCTTAATGATACTATGTTACACAATTAACGTTATGTCAATATTTTATACATAATGTAAAATTACAGCTATTTGATTGAGCAATGAGCATAAACTACATTCCAAATAAAACGCCATAATTTTAAATCCCTCATTTGATATGTAAACGAATGCTAATAACTTCACAATTCGACATATTTCAATTACGTACAGCACCAAAACAATAATGTAGCCAACAAATTTTTGCATCAGTTCAAATGCAGCAACTCGACGAATATTAATAATTTATGGCCCAACTTCGAGCGTTCGTGTTGCTTACTTTTCTCATTATCAT
Organism: Antitype chi; assembly: GCA_947359405.1. Classification (NCBI taxonomy): domain Eukaryota; kingdom Metazoa; phylum Arthropoda; class Insecta; order Lepidoptera; family Noctuidae; genus Antitype; species Antitype chi. The sequence goes on along the minus strand of OX375819.1, from coordinate 6,072,742 downwards.
ATTTAACGTTGTCATGTAGCTTTCCACAGGCCTCCTGCAAAGACTTTATTATTTCAGCATTTGGTGGCTGTTGTAGTGAAGGTGCAGAAGTACAGTTAACTCAGAAAACTTGTATGAAGAAAAACACGATTTTCTAGCTAAAACTTTTTATTGCGCCACTGTACTCTGGGTGGAGTACTTTTGTGCTCCATCTAGAAATAACAATAATACAAAAACCATTATTTGTAAGTGTTGCCAAAGTAGAATAATACATTCAGATGCCACAATTAATTATGAATAAATCGTTTGTACTTTACCAGTCTTGCCGCAGTGAATATTGTAATTAGGTACTAAAATAATATATTGTCAACTTAAATCTAAGAAAAGGCAGTCGTTTGTTGTGAAAATAATTCAGTAGTGCGATTAAAAGTAAATACAAAGAAAACAGTGATTTCTTTATAATTTTTTCCTGCGGGTCAGACTGTACGATTTGTCTTTCTCACATCCATGATCCGTGAAAATTCGGGCGGGCAAAGTTAAAAACAAAACGGCATACCGTGGGTGGTTACACGGTCATATCTGCATGTGGTTGCTCGGCACAGGTGGCAGCCATGTTGTACTTTTCATTTCTTTTTTTAAATTTTGCACTCATATTCCATTACATCACGCCTGTAATCCCCAAAAGGTCACGCAGAGTTGTACATATAGAACACCCACATTTCGCCAGTTATGTGTAAGTACCATGTACTAGTGGGCGAGCCTTAATACCATCAACTGAGTACAAATCTTTTCTTTTTAATTTTTGTTCTGTTTGGATTACAAAAGTAGGAAAAATGTCATACAAGCCATCCCAAATTCGCCAAAGTGGATTTTCTGTGACAAAATAAATAGGTGTACGGAATTTTTTTCATTTTAATGCTGTGTTTTTTATACTTCGATGTCAAAGACGTCACAATAAATCTTCGGGTTTTATGGTTGACGAGACTCTCGGTATTATCTGAGATTAAAAATGCGGGGAACGCGTGGAAATGTTTTTGCGAATGTTTGATCGTGTAGGGTTGTCGATTCGGTCGGAGTATGTATGTTGTGTTGGTTGCTGGTTGAAAAGAATGTACTTAGGTTTGGTCTCATGTTGAGAAGGTGAATAGAATCCTTCCTTTTTCTGTGTATGGCATCTCGCTGTTGACCTTGAGAGGTCGTGACTGCTTTACCGGACTTTTATGTGGCTATCTTAAAGTACCTCAAAGTTTCCAGCCAGGGGCAACTTACTTAAATGACTAAGCGACTGCATGCTGGGGGAACCCCCTGTGGGGTACGGACCTCGGCTCATGGCGTCACTGAGGGCCCCGACAGCAAGTTGGGACAGGCTGGGTCATATTGGGCCGGCACTAGCTGGGGATCGCGGAAGTCGCATTAGATCCCGTGATCCCCGGTGCAAGTGTGAGACGAAACACCGGGGTGGTTTTAGTCAGTAAGAGTCTGACAGACCCCTTCGCCCTCCCCGGGGCTGAGGATATCCATGAGGATTTCCTGGCGTCATAAAAAAGCCTGGATCAGATTAGGATGGTTATTATTATCAGGGGAATTTAAAGCCACAGGCTCAGCTACGTCACGGACTGGCATTTCGTCGAGCAGGAGTCGGGGGGGGGGGGGGGGGGTTGGTGGGGTAAATAAAATCCGACTAAAAAAAGGTATTTATACGGCAGATGTGATTGGAAAAGCCGAGAGGGGGCCCTAGATAGACATAGTGACGTTATTGGTGGTTTGATTAGTTTCTTTAGAATTGTCAGGTGCGTAGTATGTATTCGCAACCGTCGTGTTTGTATGACCAGAGCAAAAGGAGTTGGGAAGCAACGGAGTAGTTGGCGTTCTGTAGTTCATGTCTTCGCCTATGGAAAGAAGGCGTTGATATAAGCCATAATTATCTACTTATGTATATTGCTGAAAATTACATGAAAATAAATGTTCAACCCATATGTTTACCTTTGCCCGGTAAGTAGTTTAAAAAGCGGCCAAGTACGGTTCGGACTTGCACGCGAAGGGTTCCGTACCACCGTACAATATTTAACTATTCATTTTTTTTCGTAAAACACATTTCTTCTATGGGGAACTCTTTTAATTTTTAACTTTTTTCAAAATTATTATTTGTTGTTATAGTGGCTCTTCTGTAAAATTTCCAAGTGTCTACCTATAACGGTTCTAAGGATACAGCCGTGTGACAGACGGATAGACAGCGGAGCCTTAGTAATAGACCCCTGTTGGCAGTCTTTGGGTACAGAACCCTAAAAATAAGTCCTCTTTATAATATTCACTTACGCTGAAGTAACAATCTTCCAGATAGGTAAGATCAACATAAAAAATATTGTCTTTTGAAGTGTTTGTATACTTTATAGGGGTGATTTTATAATAAAATGTACTAAAGTCTCACCCACGTTGTCTCTACACCAATAATAAGTCTCTTATTAACACGTTACTGTTAATAAATAGTTGACAAACAGGACAGTAGCTGATCTGATTACCTGTTTATAGGCTTTTACGTGAATATTATTTAAAACATACCCAGCCTACCTATTCGGGCGCAGTCGGCTTTCTTCGTCAGGCGTCGGGTGGCTGCGCGGCCGACGGCGCGGGCGTCTGCGTGGGTGAAGGCGAGCCCTCGGCCCGTCTCCTACAGAGGGGCCGAGGGCCCAACACACTTCACTAGCGAGAACAACCGATAACTCACGCGCGCCTTCTATTTCTGATATAGTTAATTAATATTGGATATACCTTAACAGTTTATACAGTCTACTGCTTTTATTTCAAAGTCCTTTTAAGACCCTTACACTACCCATGGTAATAGGTCGTGCGTCGATATCTGTGTGTACAATTGTACATGTATGTATTACGCAAAAATGTTATTGATTATCACCAAAGTGATATTTATTGAAGCAAGCATAAATGATATTAAAGTCAAAACAAAAAATAAATACACAATACTTTTACATAAATAGATGTCCAGTGCCATTCAAACTAGAAAACCGTTTTAAATAGTAAAAGGTCACAGGATTTTTTGCATGACAGCTTTATTTTCGTAGGCGCCATTTGAAGCCGACAGGTATTATTTCGGTCTGCCCCGAGGCCCCGAATCCCGAGATGACCTTTGGGATACTCCTAAAGTTTCAATAACCTACCTTTTAGTGCGAGCGATACCTAACATCATTATTGAATGCATTAAAGCGTGATAAAAGTCCATTGATATGGGTCAAGTTTCACCTTCTTAAAAGGTTTGAAGGCACTATATATTTCTTTTTTGGCAATTTTTTTAAAAGATTGTGTGATCTTTATCTAAACGTGGCAATTCTGCCAGCCTTTTGGGCAGCTTTCCTGTTGACATCGATGCAGACGAATTTTTTTATGCCCTATGGTATTGTTCTTTTATATACAGGAAAAGTTTTTAACCATGAATTTAGCATATAATTCTAGATCCCACAGCTCAGAAATTTTTCGTCGGTTATCCCAAAAAAAATTGCTGTTTCATAGAAAAATGCAATACCTACGCGGTCAAAATGTATGGAATAGCTGATTTTTTTTTGTATAGTATATATACCTGTGATGTACATGAACATGATAATTGAGGCAAAGCAAAATTAACGGCAGCACAATCTTGATAGCAAAACAGGGTCTGTGCTTCAGACCATGATTGCGCAGTGATCTGTGTATTAGGCTTCGGTTGAGTACGTAACAATTCGGGAACAAAGGCAACGGCCCTTAATGAATTCATTCAGGACAGTTGTTCAAAGCCGAAATCCATCCAGTATTTACTTACAGCAGCTGATAAAAAAGGCATCTATTCATGATTTAATTTGGTCATCATCATCTGCCCAGCCTTTTTCGAACTGTGTTGGTGTCGGCTTCCAGTGTAACCAGATGCAGATGATTATCATTTTATGTTCATGGAGCGACTGCCCATCGGACGTAATAGCACGGATTGGATAACACTATAGATAATCAGAAATTCCAAAAGCTATACGTTTGGCGTTCAGACTTTTGACTACTAAAGATTGTCAAATATTCACTCATGATAGCCGGGACTTAACTTGCTTAATTTGCTTTCAGAGGAATGGATTGGTCAAGATAAGTAATGATTGGTCAACCATCCTCGGTGAGCGTTCCTTACACTTGAAGATAGACCCATGTGGACGTTATTATCTCGCCACAAGCCTATTATTTAATGAGGCATGGGCTCAAAAAAGCACAGATTATTATTTTTAGTTGCTCTTTCGAATTTTAAATGCCAACAGACGGTTGACCTATAAGTTTACACACCGATACCCTTCCGTGCCTCAGAGAACACGTTAAGCCCTCGCGTCCCGGTTGTCATGTCAACACATAGACAGTCATACATAGTTGGATTCGCGAAAAAAAACTACCTAACAAAAAAACAAATTAGCTGGGAAGAAGAAGTGACGCAATAAACTCCCCAGCAGCACAGCTGACTGTTAAGTTAGAAGAACATCAATGTGAAGAATATTTTAGTGAACCTTTTAAAACTGCTATGAATATTCGGCTTCAGATAACTCAAACTTCATTCCTTGTTGCTCTTGTGGTTGTAAGCGCTACTACTGAGTGTGAGCTTGAACCATCCTGGGTTCAATTCTTGGCGTCAAGTTCGTGAACGGGTGCCGTCGGTTGGGACTGGTCATCTCCTATCTTCCATGGCCTATTTTAAATCTTATATTTAGAATTGCATTTTTTTTTACATTGTTCTCACCACGGTTCTCACATATAGAAGCAACAAGAATAATGTTCCCAAGTTTTTGTAATACTTAACTTGATTAAAAAGAGTGTCCATGGAGTTTCTTGCCCGTTCTTCTCCATAGAGATCTACGTTTTGGACTTGGCGACTAGCTTCAACTTTCCAGCTGGTCGACTTTTTGACAATTCAAAAGTGCCTGTAAATGGTTTAATTGAAATAAATGCTTTGAGTTTGAGTTTGGGTTGGGCTAAGTGATACTGGATTTATCTATCTGAAATATCTCAGTTGCAGCCTGGAGTATTGTGCCCAGTTAAGTGCAAATAGCTCACCCCTATTACATAGAACTTGAACATAACTGGAAAAAAATTGAGTGTATTATGTAGCTACACGTCTGCCTAACCCTTCCGAAATATTGGCGTGATGTGATTTTATGTGATAATTCAAACTGAAGTCCTTAAATGAGGGTGTAAGAAAGCCTGACCTTTCTGGTCTAGACTGAGACCTTTAAAGGATACCTACCATATTGCCTGGCCAAAGATTGTATGTAAGGTCTTGCAACCCCAGAATATTTAACACTGTAGGTATGTCATGCAGAACTGCTCCAAGATCTAAGAACAGTTGACCTACATACTTATAAACGTGGGTATTATAAGGGTACTGTGTTTATTTACGGAGACTTAACCTCAGCATCTTATTCATAAAGTGTAACCGAGAGCTACAGATGCTGGCATAATGATTGCTAGGAAAATATTTATTCAGGGTTCTGTAGATTTATAGCCTTAATTCTAAGCCATTAAGGTTGTTATCTCTGTAACTTTTTACTACAGAAGAGGACCCAGAAAGTTAGGTAGAAATAGGTGAGAATGAGAGTGGTCTGTATCCAGCTGTAAACTATACTATGGGCTGATAATAATGAAGAGCACTGCTACCCATCATCACCATCATCATTTCAACCGAAAGACGTCCACTGCTGGACAAAAACCTCTGCCAAGTACCGCCACTTCGACTGGTTTTGTACTTCTCGCATCTAGCTGATTCCCGCAGCCTTCACCAGGTCAGCGATCAACCTTGAGAGCAGCTTTACAACTTTATGTCTTCCGGTACGCGGTCGCCACTCGAGAATCTTTCAGTCCTATTAGCCATCTGTTCTGCGAGCACTGAGCCCTGCCCACTACCACATAAGTTTGGCAATTCTTCAGGTTATGTCAGTTACCTTAAATCTCCCATGACTTGGTTACCCATGACTTCCACGAACTTCTTAATTTCTTGTAACAACATTTACTTTGATACATTTACAACATTTACATGTCGAAACGCTCCGGTCATGGGGCCCGAGTGCACGTCTCCTTAAGGAAATTTCTCGCCGGCTGGTCGACACTTCACGTGACCAGAGAGCTGTGTCGTTCTTTGGCCAAAGAATTAGCATTGCCATTCAACGTGGCAATGCTGCCAGTCTTCTGGGCACGTTTCCTGATGACAGCGATGCGGAGGAAAACTTCGACACCTAAGTGTCCTTTTGTTTTTATTTTGTATTCGTAGTTTTAATTTTTAAAGTGAATATTTTATCTGAAATCTAAATGGGAAGGAGAAATAATTCAAAATCGAATCAAAACAAGTAATATTTTACCAAAATATTATTTGTTATTAATAACAATTATTAACACAGTTTGTAGATATTAATGTGCTTTGATAAGTGACTAACCGTTACTTTTTTCGGAATCTGCTAATTATAATTAGACCTTGCCTAGGTTTCCATTGTAAGCAGATCCAGCCAAATACCAGCCGATTTTTTTAAACTCACCGTAAAAATGTACGTAAAGGCAGCTGTCAATACTGTCAACCCCTAGGCATCAGGTGAAAATATAAAATAGCATAATAATTCTATAATGTGCCCACTACTGGGACATCGGTCTCCTCCCTATGAGAGGGGCTGGGCCATCATCCACCATGCGGGCCATCTGCTGTTTGTCACATCTCTTCGAATTTTTGGTTCAAAGACATGCCGGTTTCCTCACGATATTTTTTTCACCATTTCGACAGCAATGGTGATGAAATTAAATACATAGAGGTATGTGCCTACTTGAGTTCGAACACACAAGTAAGTCGCTGCCGATACCAATGGGCCACCATTCTGAATATAATGTAATTATAATTAATAATAATAATAATATTTTTTTTATTTATTTCAAAAAGTGTGGTACAGTCTGTTACAATAAAATTATTTTTAAAATTTAGGGTTAAGTAGAATAGAAATAAAGTAACATAATTGAATCAGGCGTCCTAGCTAGGTTACATAGTAACCTGTATTAAGGTTCGCCAGCCCAGGTTCCCACAGGGGTACAAACATTTTAATAGACTGCTTAGAACTATAAGGTACAAACGTATTTAACTTATACTAAACTAAAAGTGTTAGTACGTGTGTATGTTTTGTGATGTAGGTGTGGTGTGCGTGTGTTTTGTATTGTAGGTGTAGTGTGTGTGTGTTTTGTAATGTAGCTGTGTATGTCTGTGTTCTGTGTTATAGGTGTGGTGTATGTGTAAACTGAAGTGAAAGGGGTTGAGTTTAGATATGGAGTATTAGAGAAGTCATTAAGATTGTGAAGTGAGCAGATATTCAGTGTCGTCGTAGTTTAAAGTGGTTAAAAAGTCAGTTATCTGTTTTTTACACATTTCGTAAGAGGATTGATGTAAAGGTATAGTTTTGTTAATAATATAATATATCGTTAATTAATCAAACAGGGTTACTTATTACATTTCCTTATAACTAAAGTAAAAATAAACTACACCTTGATTTATTGTAACAAGGGAAACATAATTTTAATAATTTAAGTCTAAGTAATAAGTATTAGCCGCACGGGTCGATCGATCAGGTTAAGCTACGCTTGCCGCGGTTAGTCCGTAGATGGCTGACTATCTTTAGGTATATACCAAGACTCCACCGTGCCTCGGAAAGTACGTTAAGCCATCGTTCTCGGCTGTCATTTGTGCCGAAAGTCTGATAACCAGTCTTACCAAGGAGTACCGTATTACCCACTATGGGTTGTGGAAGTCAGATAGGCAGTCGCTCCATGTAAAATACTGGTATTCTTCTGCAATTGGTTAGACTGGAAGCTGACTCCAACATAGTTGGGAAGAGGTGAGGCAGATGATGATAAGGCCGGCTGCTATAGGTAGTCTGATCTTACAGGACATTTTCAGGGGCTACAATCTGTCAGCATTTAACAACAAGCCCAAAAATCTCCCTACAAAAAATAAAAACAAACCCCATATAAAACGGGTTCACATTTTTTATAACCGCGAAACTCATTTACTTCATTAAGCCGCCAGTTATTTATAATTTGCAGTTAAGCGTAGCCTTGTTTTGGACAGATAAACAATTAAATGACAAAAGGTCTCTAATTGTCCAATTTAGATACGGAACCACGACTGGCTTTTGTACTCACTTTCAAAAGGGTGATTGTTGTGGCTTTAGAATTTGCGATACATTTTAAACCTTTGGCCGCTCTTGAACATGCTGGAGAAGCCTTTTGTAATTCAAGCACTACTTCGTCTTAATTTTGTCAGCCTACATCTCTTGAAGACAGTCATCGTATATTTTTAGCACGTAAATACAAAGGCTGTAAAAAAATGTTTACTGCCTCGTTGGCAGGGGCGTACCAATAGAAAATGGAGCCTAGGGCACGCATCACGTTCGCGCCCCTTCGTAAATTATCTTCAGGTTCTACACTAAGTAAAGCTAGGTCGCATAACCTTTCTTGACCAATTAGAGCCTTCAATAACGAAGGATCGCTCACAACTTGCAATGCTGCAATACTAAGCAGAATTTTAATAGAGATGGGCGAATTTGGAAATACGCCCATACTGCACTATAAATTCAAGTTGCTCTTCAGATTTCTTAGATATAACAGACTGAAATGTTTTATTGAAGTATTTTATTTTATTTTATTTGTGACTATTCGCGCCCCCCTGTGATACGCGCCCAGAGCTCGTGCTCTGCCTGCCTCACCCTAGTTACGCCTCTGCCTCGTCGGTATACCTAGTGGTCGCAAGTGCTACTGTCGAGCATGAGGTCTTGGTTTCGATTCCCGAGTCGGGCAAAGTTTTATTGGGTTCTCTATTTGGAATTTCTTCCAGAATCTGGATTTATGCCCAGTTGATGTCAATGGCCTCGCCCTCTAAACGGGCGAAAGCTTAAGTTTTTTGCAAGTTGCAGCATGCTTAGCATGACGTTTTCTATTTCTACGAAGAATAGACAGTGCTTCTTCAATACAAAGTGACATTTCATTTTTTCATTTTTGACATCGCACCATAGATGATAGATTATTCTACTTATCGTTGGTTTTCTGTTCCTGAATGCAAAATATTATTTAAATAAAAATTACTTTGGTTACGAAAATAATAAAAGTACAAAGTTGTTCAATTGACATACCGAATAACGTAATAAAATGGCGGCTACTATTTCATGGTGTTCAAAAACAGATAAAAAAACTGAAATCTTTGAATGGAGTTTTAAAATTTATTTAGTTACTTCATGAACTAAAACTAACATTTTCCGACTGCATTTTGCCAAAGCTATCTCAATAATTTTTTTTTAGATTTTTTCTCATATAGAGTAAAATACCCTATTCTGTAAAACCATCTCTGTTACGGTCACGAATCATATTTTTTTATCAACATACAACACTGACAATTAGCAAAAAACGTCAGATAACTTGAATTTTGCGGGCTACTCTAGGGCATCCCCTTTAAACATAACGAGCGAAATGTGCGTAGTACACCCACAGAAGAAGAAAGAAGCTTCGGAGAATACACGCGTAATGGTATGTAATGGTGCGGGTTGTTCGAAAGAGATACCGCGGCCCCTGGCACACAGGCAACTGAGGGAACACGGGTGGGTTTTAGTCAGTAAAAGTCTGACACGCCCTCCCGCTCCGCCCAGAGCGGGAGAAGTTATTTGATGAGTTCCCATAAAAAAAAAAAAAATGGTATGTAATGTATTTTTTTTCCTAATCTAGGGCAAAAGCTATGCTCATTAACTGAATGTGTATTTGTTCTTTACTGAAAGTAAGTTACTATAGACTAGGAGCAGTGGTGGTCCAGTGGTAACGGCCGCGACTTAAGAGATGTAGGTCATAGGTTCGAACCCAGACAGAGAGCTTTCCCTTGTGTAAAATATTTCATTACCACTGCTCTCAAAACGGTGAAGGAAAACATCGTGAGGAAAGCGGCATGTCCTAGAACCAAAAATTCGAAGATTTGTGTTATCTACCAACCCGTACTGGGCTCGCGTGGTGGATTACGGCCCGCTCCCTCTCACAGAGAGTAGGCCTGTGTCTCGACAGTGAGAACGTTCATCATCATCATCATTTCAGCCGAAAGACGTCCACTGTTGTACCTACATAGGCCTCCCCCAAGCTCCGCCAATTCAATCGGTTCTGTGCTTTCCACATCCAGCGGAATCCTGCGGCCCTCACAAGGTCATCGGTCCACGGAAACTCCAAGCATAGCCCTCTCCATTGCCCTTTGGGTGACTTTAAGCCTTCTTATGAGGCCCATTGTGAGCGACCACGTTTTGGTTCCATATGTCATCATATGTGAGAACGTTATAGGCTGATTATAATGATGAAGAGCAAACGTGAAAGCAGTAGGAGCCATTTTCTACAGACCAATCAGTATCCTTAATACTACGGAAATAAAAGTATTCCGGGCTTTCACGTTTGGTACTCTTAAATCCCATAAGCATTCTCGCGAGCCATTGTCACATCTAGCACAATACACTTAATAAGGCAGTAAAAAAACACTCAACTGCCCAATTACCACCTTAACCCATCACAGGGTATTTTAAGCCCCCTAACCACGTTTTAACATTCAGCCCCTCGAAAATCGGAACTACTTTGAAGATGCACGTAAGTACGTAACCTTTGTTAGGTAGGTAGTAGCTACTGAAGCTAGTTTCATACGACGGAGCAAATATCCATTTATTTCAATAGGGTTAAGGCGCATACGTAATCCTTTCCGCTGGGTCGAATGAATACGGGAAGCGTTGGGTCCGCTATAACGTGCCCTTTCATATTTCGTGCCTTCGCAATTCATGCCTTAGACAGGGATCGCATGATTATACAGGTTTGTTTGTTACTTCATTCTGTTGAGGAGGTATGGTTTTCTTTTATTTTTTTCTGTTTTTAGCGTATCTATGGCAAAAAGTTCAAACATCTGGCTTAAAATTTTTAGTTATAGTACCTACCCCACACTTATTCGAAATTTTATCATCTTTGGGGTATAACAATGCATATTTATGCAATAGCACCAATCGCGGTTGGTTTGCTGTATTTTTTTTTTGAGTTCTATTGTCTGTCTCCGAAACTCATCATCAGATCTATATGAAATTTAAATGAAACTACACGGGAAGCGCCAGCTTTAAAAAAAAAAAGAGGTATCAAAATCGGTTTACCCAGTCGAAAGTTCTGAGCTAACAAACATTTAAAAATTTGAATTGAGAACCTCCTCTTTTTTTAAGTCAGTTAAAAATAGACATAATGGTGGGGTTCGATGTGCGGTCTAATCTAACTACGTGTATTGCTCCACTGCAGGACAAAGGCCCCCGCCCCTTTTTCTACACAATTCTGTCTTTTTACTGACAGTCCTTTCGGTAGGGGTCAAGCTCGTCCTACCATCTTAGCTTTGGCCTGTCGTGATATCGTTGTACGTTTAATGTGACTCAATCGGTGGTCCTTTTAGCCCATTACTCATCTGAAATGCGGCAGACATGTCCGGCTCAGTCCCACTTAAGGTTAGCGGCTTTCTGGGTAACGTCCGTGATCTTGGTTTTGGCGCATAGTACCTACGTTCAATGCAAGAAAATGTTAAGCGAGTTTCAAAGACATTCTATCTTATATAGTGAGCGCGTGCGACCTTTTCGAACTGTTATTCTCGTTCGTAAAATGATGGCAATACGTACAGTCACGAGCAATAACATAGAAACGCCCTTAAAATTCAAATTCATGTGACAACATTAAATCACAAAAATAAATATTACTTTTACAATTAAAGTTTTGACTTCGCTACAATTTTATTATATGTATAGATTATAATTCTGTAAATAAATACGTGTTACGGTCGCAAATAATATTTTTTTCAACACAACCTGAAACTGACCGGGAAATTGAAAAATCTTACGAAAATTCAAATTTTACCGACTGCCGTAGCACACCCTCCTTAAGGCGTTTAACACCTTCATTCGTTTACTGTACCTACACTAATTAGGTCCCTTTGTGTAAACTATTGTTACCGTTCTGAATTAAAAACACTAACATTAACTAATTTTGTATTTCTTTAAAATTAACAGTATTTGCGTATCGCATTAATAAAATGTGGTTAAAGCCTCTCGTGTTTTTTCGTTGAACCCTGGTTGAAATTCATAAAATAAAACATTCTTGTTTGACTTGGACTTACAGTTGACAAAGGACATGTCTAGGTTTTTATTTGTTCAAAAAAGTATTTTATACATATTTACATAATCTATTAAACCTTTTTATGTAGTTAACAGTATCAACAACCTTCATAATTTTATAAAAAAAATATGGTATTTGACTTTCGTACCTAATTCCCTTGTAATTCTTCAAAGTTTTCTCAAAGCTTTTCGTAATAATCAAGGAGCAGCTACTTTATTATTTATAACGAACGGTTTTCGTCTCTTGAAGAATACTCGCTTACATTGATTAAATAGTTGAACTCTGAGTAAAAGATTGGTTTTGTATATTCCCTTAAAGATATTTAAGTGTATAGTCGACTGTAAACTCTAAGGCTGAGGCTACATTAGACCGCGACGCGACCTGCGACATACGAGCGATTAAAACAATTAAATAAATACTCACGTCTATGGCTACACCGTACATCAATAATTACTAGCGATCTTTGATTTCTTTAAGCGATAGGAACTACATTACTGTAATCACGGCATGGGCTACGTCAACATATCAACGATCATCGCCGAATATACGCCGGATTTTCGCTTATAATGTAGCCATACCATGATTATCTCGTCTCGCTCTTCCAGTCGCATCGAAAATCGCTGCCTACTGTAGCCTCAGCCTAAGTGTTACCCCCAACGGGGGCGATAGAATAAGCAGCCAGAAAATACTGGATTGGTCACCGCAAAACGTCGCTTTCGTCTGCCTAAAGATCTATGGACTAGCTACCTTAGGTTTTGGGTTTGAACCCTTGACTGTTAGGCATCAATCAATCTGATACTGCGGGAACCTTTGCCTTCTCCAAAATAGCGTCTCAACTGCATTCAACTGCCCCACGTCCAATCAGTTCCAGGTACTGTTTCTAGGTCGTTGGTGTGTCTAGCTAGAAAGTGTCCCCTCACTGGGCTTGCCAATTCATGGTCTTCACGCAAACACTCGTCTGCTCCATCAACCATTAGTCTTTTGACAGATATGGTTGGCCTAAAGCGAGCAGCGGGCATTCCCAACCACAGACTACAAAAAGTTTTTTTTACAGACCTCTGTGGGTCTAGTAGGTACGAACGCGTGAAATAAATGTACCTAACGTAACTTCGAACGATTTGAAAATTATAAATATTCGTTTTGCAAGTAATATTTAGGTACTTAGTTATGAGACTTTACTTGTCTATAGGTGATGATAGTCGAACAAAAAGTTAAATAAAAGCTCGGATGGTTGTAATTTCGATTCACAAAATTCGAATTTACGTTACGTTTACGTGGGTCTAGTAACTTATTAACTTAGTTACTAACAATAAAGTTGCAAAGTTTGTTTGTTTGTTTGAACGCGCTAACGTCTGTAACTCTTTGGCGTTTTTTTCTGAATTTTTTCTCGCTTCAAAGAGTCCTATGCCCGTTTTCACCGACATCCCCTAAGTTTATGGGATCCCCTAAGCATGGTTAGGGGGCTGTTAAAAGGTGGTTTCTGTTTCACCAACAGTAAGGGGTCAGTTAAACGCTAAAAGGTCCCCTAAATTTAGGTGGCCGAAATGTGGGCCCATAAACCGGCATTTACGTATGTGATCTCTCAAGCAACGAACATGGATAATGATATATTAAAAATTTTTGAAAATTTTGAAACTTTTTCTACTATATTCATCATAAATAATAGTCGTAGACCAAAGATATTTCTGAAACGACCAAACTACTTCGAAATTTTAATGAAACTGACTTTTTTTGGAGATATCAGCTCATAAAATAAAAATTTGCTGACAATTTGCAAATTTGCGTTAAATTGGTAAAATATACCTTACGATGCACATTCACTAGGTTACCAAACAAACAATCTTAACTAATTATGTTCCAACTCTCTATCTAGTCGCGGGCTCGAACTCACTGGTGAGCCTGGCTAAAAAGCACGCTGTCTCATCAGCCATCGTGTCCGACAAAGGACGCTAGTCTACACGCACGTTATTGAGTGAGATGCAGGATCATTTGTAGTAAAACAGTCGCGTATTATATTAAGAAAAGTCCTTCGGAAGATCGAGTTTTATGAAAAACCCACTGTATAAATCAATTACAAATAAAGTTTATTGAACTTTTCGATATTTGAGCTTTGTCACTACTGACTTGGCTTTGAAGGTGTTACACTTCTTACACACCCAACGTTAGGTTAAATTAGCAAGAAAAACTAATCTTTGTTGGCTCATAACTGTTTAATGGCTTTTTATTTTAGTATTCTATTTTCGCACAGACAATATTAATAATGAGACAAAACTATACCATGTTTAATTTTTGATGTACATTGTCAACCATGGAGTATACACTCCCGAAGTTTGTATGGAAATATTTTTGACTAGATTATTCATAATAAACTCTTTGCAAATGCCAAAAATAAAAACAAATCCTACGTCACGACGTCACAATTGAAAGAAGACAGTGTCAAATACAAATAAGACCACAGATAACACGCGACGTTTCGTAATGTGTACACAGAGTAAATAAGTAAGAAAACATGAAATTCATTAAAAATGTGAATGAAATAATATATAATATTGCTATCAAAACACGATTTATAAATATTTGTATCCATATAAGTATAAACTTTAGAGAATTTTTTAAAAAGCTATCTTGTTACAAAGTATCGATAAGTTCATAGACGAATCAGTCACTATTATCGAGAACAAAACGTCACATAGATATGTGTCCCCTAGTTAGGAGGTAAAAATGATGGTGAAATGAAATTTAATTTAGTGGCTAGTTTAGGGGAGCTTTTAAGCTAAAAGTCCCATACGTAGGTGGTAGTTTAGGGGATGTCGGTGAAAACGGGCATTAGTGTTTTAAATAGCCTATTGCGTTCCTCAAGCTCTTTGGACTCTTTGGAGCGAGAAAAAAATCAGAAAGAACGGCAAGACGAAGTCACGGTCAGGCGATGCGATGCGACAGGGTGAGTCGGGGGAATAAGAGCTATCACGTGTACAAAATTGCAGACAGTAGCTAGTTGTAAATAAGTCTCCTTAATATTTTTGAAGTGAAAACTTCTTTAGGCGCGTTGGGCATTTTTTGAGATGTAAAAAAACAATTGAACTCGCGACACTGTTACCGACACCACTGACAACACGAACGTACGAACGAACAACGTTGATTGTACGTTGAATGTTGTTTAATCTGACGATTAAAAAATACACGTAATTGTTCAAGTTTTCACTTCTGTCGGCACTCCCGGAGTGCCACTGTTTTCTTTTTTTTCCTTGTCCTAGGGTTCATCAATAGGATGGACCCTAATCTTATTACAATCTAGCCCTATAAATAGACTATTAAGTAATTTAATTATAATCTAAACTATTAAATTGTCTTTATTAAGAATTTCTCCAATAGCACTATTCTTATTGTCTCTATTAAGGCTGAAGAAATGCGTTCTTGTGTTTGTTTGGCACTTTTGTACTTTACACTACTCACTAACACTAAATGATTTTGTTCTTTTTAGTCTTCTAATAATGTCTGTGTGGTCGAGAAGCTGTATTGCCTCGACGTTCACATGCTGTTGAAGTCTCTTTTCGTGAGCTTCTGCAAATTTCTGGATCACTGTTCCGATTGCTCAACTTTTAGGTCCCGATGGAGGTCATCATTTCGTATGTACCAAGGTGCATTTAGAATTTCCCTTAGCACTTTGTTCTGGATCCTTAATAATTGGAATACGTAAATATTCGCACCTACTTCACTAACAAAGCGAAATCATGTCTTAACTCTCTCAAAACATTCCATCTCTGTGTTAAACAAACGTACAGAATAACAAACGTCCCCACAACGTTCAGGTTAGAACTCTGTGCTTTATTTATGATTTAAGGCGGTGTTAATATTTCGTATTGCCGTTAGGAACAGTCCGAAATGTACTTTAGAGTGAACACTGAGTGATGGCTTGACATTTATTTCCTAAATACATCACTCCACCATTGTTGGCTTCCTTTATGAAGAAAGATAAAATATTTCCTCAAGCGGGGAGGGCATTGTCGGGGAAATGTCGCGGGGTGGGGAAGGCGGGAGGTTTGGCATACTGAGCGCCATAAGGGATGAGTGGAAGCGATTAGCGGGATTTGAACAAGCTGTTTTCCTGATGACGTGGCAAGAAATTAGCCGACTTTTAACGAAAAGTCAATAGTTAGAAAGAAACAAAATGGAAACAAAACGCTGTGTTTCCATTTTGTTTCTTTTTAATTTAGACTTTTGTAATTATATTAATAACACATAACCAGTTTTCATTCACGCATATACTAGCTTTTGCCATCGGCTTCACCTGCGTTAACCGATTTAAACAAAACCTAGCAAATTATACACCTAAACCTTCCTGATGAATGACACTGCCTATTGGTGAAAACCACATGAAAACCCGTTCAGTAGTTTTTGAGTTCATCGCGAACAAACAGACAGACAGACGCGTCGGGGGATTTTGTTTTATTGAATGTAGTTTACTTCTTGTAAAAGAACTGTTGGGTTAGATATTAGAAAACCCTTAGTTTTACTAAAAATAAAACACAATATTAATCGAATCGAACATAATGACTAAAATTTTAAAAAACTATAACAACAATTTAGAAAAGTTTGGCAAGAAAGGCCCAACCTAAAATAGCTATTGAAAGACTGAGGCACTGTTGAAGTGGGCATGGTCTTTACTCCATCGCTTATAGCACGAAACATAATCAGCTTATAACGTTCCCACTGCTGGGATACATGCCTCCTCTTTGTGAAAGTGAGTGGGCTGTAATCCATCACGCGGGCCCAGTGCGGGTTGATAAATGTAACATGTCTTCGAATTTTTGGTTCTACAACATTCCTGTGTCCTCATGACGTTTTCCTTCACCGTTTTTCGAGCAGTGGTGATGAAGTAATTTACACAAAGTGCACAATTCGTAAGTCGTGGCCTTTAGCACTGTGCCACAAATCCCGCTGCTCGCTTATAACTTGCACAGAATCAAAGTTCCTACTGTAAACCTCCAACAAAGGCAGACGCCGACGTCAGTGAATTGACGAATATTTATGTTGTAAATTTTACTATATTCCTATACAGGGTGTATCGACAGACGTTACACATCGGGGCGTCTTTTCACGAGCACCGCTAATGTTACCTTTTGTTACATTGTTATAACGGGGGATATAAATACGCTGCGTTTTTGTTTGTTTATTATAGGGTTAATAGATTTATTTTTATAACAGCGACCTGGTTAGCGGTGAAAGGGTTATTGTTGATAGGGGTAGTTTCAGATTTTTTTGTAGCGTTCTTTGTTGCATAAGTGTTTAATAACTTTTCCTGCGGTTAAAGTTGCTAGAACATGGTTTGCCTTCATTCAAATTACTGTAAAATCTATCCGTACCTATATCCAATTTTAGGACAACGAGGATCGGTTGAGGTGTAAGACCCAGGCATAGAAACAAAACACAAATAAACAAAAAAATAGTCATTATAGGCAACATTTGGCGAAAAGATAACGCGACAAGTCAGCAGTCACATAATAATGAAAATATTCAGTGAGTTACTAACATTTTTACTTATTTTGACCAATCAATTAATTTTAATAAAAGGTGGAGCTCATTGCGCGACAAAACAAATCGTCTTTATCGCTGTCAATGAGGGAAGTGCCCAAATAGCTGGCTGCATTACCACGTTGGACATCTTACCACTGGCAAAATTATCCTGATTTTCAATTCCAAAATGTTGAGTGTAGCTTCGTGTTATACTTAATCGAGCTTTTTATGTAGATAAAAGAAAACTTAAAACAAAAAATCCTTTACAAAAAATTCGTACTTAAGTTTCCGAATTAAACAAGATTTCATTGAAGTCAAAAGAGATTAGTTTTTCATCCATAAACGCACAAAGCCCCGAAGGTTTCTCGATAAAGCTTGAATACCTAAGATCTAAAGCTAAGACAGGCTTTAGAACTAACCTATTTTACAGTCTTTTTGTGAAATTATTGTGCCGACTCACAATAGAAGACTTGAAAAAGGGACTTTTATTTTTTGCGAACTGACATTTAAAGGAAAGACGAACGACATTATTTTGTGAAGGCTAGCGGTTCGATGATTATTTTGATGTTTTGGTGAAGTGCGCTTTACTATATTGTGTTTTGCCTTCTGGACTTGAGCGTTTGACCGCTGTACAAAGAGGAAATTGCTATATCCACGCCTGGCAGATGCTAGCTTGACAAGCAAGTATGCAGAATCAATTTGTTTATGCTTTGTGCGAGCGTTTGAAACGTTATCAAGAGTCAAATGCTTAAATTATAGTTTCATTGTACTGATGTTCGGCTCCTAAGGGTTGTGCTGATGTTAAATAGCTTGTTAACTTTCTGAAGAATTGAACTATCAAATGCAAAAAGAATTTATCAAATCTAACAGTCAGTTCCAGAGATTAGCGCGTTCAAAGAAACAAACTCTTTAGCTTTATTATTAGAAATATAGATAATTCTAATTGTATGATCCCGTCTCTTCCCGTGGGTGTCATAGAAGGCGACTAAGGGACTTACTAGAGAATGGGCAGCAGCGTTCTCTATGCATTGTACCACCATACTACGATCGCCAACCCGCCTGCCAAGCGTGGCGATTATGGCAAGCCCCCCCCTAATTGTATGATGTGAAAAACATACCTAGGTACATAATAATATAAAATTAAGTTTCCGCATGAACAACGCCACTCATAAGGTTCGCAATTTCACAAGTGCCAAGATCATAAATAAGGGTCTCAGAATCCTGCAAGAGGGAAATAATCTGAATAATCCCAAAAGAATTCCACAAAACACTTTGGAAAAACAAACACAAGTTTAAAAATAATAAAGAACAATATCGTGTCGGTCGGCAAGGCATCGCCGAACTCTCGATCAACTTCGAGCCGCTTGAAATTTTGACAAAACTTTGCGATTAGATAAGAAACGGGGTTAAATCCGATTGAAAAGTTTTCATTCGACACTCCTGAGAAAAGATTAGAGCACCATGTAGGGTCCGCATGTGAGAAGTATTTTTTTAGGATTCTATTTTTAAAATGTGGAATAGACAATAAAATTTACAGGAGCCTTATCGCTAAAAGCGGTATTTTAACTTTAAAAGATCGCTTTTAGCGATACGGCCTCTGGATGGATTAACAAAGAAGGAGATACCATAATGCAGGTAGTCTATTGTGTACCATTGGTGTAGTTTTTTTTTTCATATACATCGTCTCAATTTCACGAAATCCTCTTTGTACAAGTACCTTATTCCATTATTCCGTTGGCTAACTAAATAATTTTTGAAGTGGATGATTTCACAATAGTAAATAACATTTTGTGAAAGTATTACTGTAAATTTTTTTGAAAAAATAAAATAAAACATTCGATTAATAAAATCTTTGCAACCGAGTTTGGCTTTTCATAAGCTTCTGCGAGGATTATTTGAAATATACGTTTGTTTATTTTAAAGCGAATATGAAGAATTTAATTTAACGTTGATACAGACCGCTATATCTACCTGAAATTGAAGTCTTCATATTCGCTTTCATATTTTTTGCAAATATTCGGTAAAGTTGCCGAATAACAATGAATAGAAGTAAAAATGTTCCTTGAGTGAAAGATCTTCTACGAAATGACAGTAAATTTCCGAAGGTGACAGGAATTATATTTAGCTGGAAATATTTGGTAGCGGTACGGATGTGGGCGGTGCGGGTTACCTGTGAGCACTACACAGGAGCAACCGCTTTTAGGGACTCCGGAATACTGTATTTTGTTAATGAGCAAGTACTTGTAGCGACATTAAAACCGAAATTAACTTGCTTTTCACAGCGGCTTCGCCTGCGTGGAGTTCGAAAATTTTATTTATTATTTTTATTTATTTATTTAATACTTCACGCAGAGAAATGTACAGAAGCGGACTTAATGCCATAAGCATTTTCTACCAGTCGACCTTTGGGTGATGCAGAGACAAACAGTGGTAGGTGCAATTATGTAACTCGTGTTTTGAATAGTTATTCAAATATAAGTAAATATTGGTACTAATATTACTATTCTTATACTTATGATATAAATACTTAATTAAATATAACCAAAATAAACATACTTAAATATACATAAATATAATAAAACAAATAAGAAAAACACAAACAGCACAGTTGGCGCAGTGGTTAAGCGATTGACTGCTGCGCTGCGTGTCGCGGGTTCGATTCCCGCACGGAACAAATATTTGTATGACCTACAAGTAGTTGTTCCGGGTCTGGCTGTTTGTGTATATGAGTTTAAATGATTGTAAGCGCACCCACAATACAGGAGAAATTCCTAGTGTGGGGCAACATTTAAAAAAAAAAAACAATGGGAAAACATTATCGTTGTGAAGATACTGACACCGGGATAAAAAGTATCCTGTAATAATCCAGCTTATAATCTATCTGTGTGCCAAATTTCATGTAAATCTGTTCAGCCGTTGTTACGTAATTGAGTAACAAATATCCATACCTTCACATTTATAATACTAGCTTCCACCCGCGGCTTCGCCCGCGTGGAGATCGGAAATTATCCCGCGGGAACGTACTACCGGGATAAAAGTATTTTATGTGTTAGTCTAGGTTATAATCTATCTGTGTGCCAAATTTCATTCAAATCCGTTCAGCCGTTTTTGCGTGAAAGAGTAACAAACAAACATCCATCCATCCATCCATACTTACAAACTTTCGCGTTTATAATATTAGTAAGGATTAAGTAGGATCTCTACTTAGATAGTGTGCCCTTTTAAAATTTATATTGTGTATAGAAATACGTGCACATTAATGAACGAAAATTTAAAAGCGGCTTCATACATAGGTATATCTCCATACATTTTAATGCCCTGTATTATCGTAGTGTCGCGACGTGGACGTACAAATATCGTCACGATAAAAATTATAAAAGCGCACATTACTTACGTAGGTAAGAAGAAAGATAAGGAGCCTATTTGAAGAAAATATAGTTAGGAGGTATCTAAAACACACAAAGACTTCCTTTACTTCTTGTTAAAGCTTCAGCCGACCCCGATTACATGAGCCTGAAACATAACTGTTCTGGAGTGACGACCGCGTACCCGAAGATGTAGAATTGGAAGGCCTCCCACAAGGTATTTCCCTGACCTTGTGAAAGCCACAAGAATCTGCCGGATTCGGGAAGAATAGAATCAGTCGAAGTAGCGCAGCTTGAGGGAGGCTTATGTCCAGCAGTAGACATCTTTCGGCTGAAATGATAATGAAACATAACTTGCGAAAGATGGGTGCACTATAAGTATACCTCTGCCTGACCCTTTAGGGAATACAGGCGTGATTATATGTTATTTAAAGTTTCAGCTTCAAAAAATAATCGTCCTTATAAAGTCCCCTTGAAATATTCCCAATTATGATTTCCTAAATCACATGCAAAGCCACGTCATTATTAACAAATTTAACAACCAAAAATACACATAATTTGTTAGGACAAACCTACTTCAATAAATCCCTAATAATTCAGTTACATTGTCACTCCAACGCGTTTGTACGATCCTTAAGAGTTTTTAAGTGAGTGTCGAGGACCGAAGGAAGCTAGGATACAAAAATATATTGATACAGAAGGTCAGGTAGTACATGTATTAAGGTAGTTTGTGTTTTCCGGATAATTTCTTTTCTGATTTTATCCTTCAAAGAAACTTTGAGCACAGCCCGCTCCGTAAAGCGCTGAGTGACTTTATATTTGTGGACCAGCCCAACTGGCAGTATCCACGTTTCGGCACCGCTTGTCATAACAAGCTAGACGCACTGGTGGAAGACCTCCTCGGTGATACGGGGAGTAGTCAACGCGGGCGTAAGAGTAACTGTGACCGAAACTACGGATTTCGTGCTTAGAGAGTAGAACTCCTGGAATTTATTTGACATATTACGTAGTTCTCTCTCACAGAGAGGAAGGAGGCCAGTGTCCCAGCAGTGGGAACATTATTGGCTGATAATGTTATTATCCGTTCCGTTCTGTAGTTCCATGTGGTGCCGGACGTAAAAGAATAGCAACATCCCATTTCTTCCCGTGGGTGTCGTAGAAGGCGACTAAGGGACTAACTAGAGAATGGGCAGCAGCTTTCTCTATGCATTTTACCACCGATACTGCGATCGCCAACCCGTCTGCCGAGCGTGGCGATTACGGCATAGCCCCCCTTTTGGAGGAGGCCTATGTCCAGCAGCGGACGTCTTTCGGCTGAAATAATGGTTATAATAAAAATGTTATTATGTTATTTTATTTTATTTTATTCATTTTAGAAAGCTTACAGCTAATACACTTCGATATCTAGTACAATGTGTAAACGATGGCCAATTACAAGCTTCAACTGTTATGTTATTATGTAGTTTGAGGTCACCGTACGTACGCGTTTATGTGTGTGTCCGCTCGTGGTATGGAGTCAGCCTTCTGTACCTATATATTCTGTGACGAAGTTACGAACCTAGGATGAGACCAACTTATTACAGGTGTTATTTTACTTTGTTATGTTTAGTGTATAGCTCAAGTATCTAAGTAATCTCACAGGGCTTGTATAACATGAAACAGATGTCATTAAGATGTGCTAAGTTACAAAGTATGAATTACAAAGGGAGACAGAAAGAAGAGCTTCATCAGCCCTAATAAAGTATTTGATCTTGAAATAGCTGCCCTACCGTGATCGTATTCTTCGGAGACGAAAGGCTGGTTTTACGGATAGGCACTATATACCAGCTCATCATAATCTACTGCCTGGGGTGCGGGTTGTTCGAAAGAGATACCGCGGCCCCTGGCACGCAGGCAACTGAGGGAACACGGGTGGGTTTTAGTCAGTAAAAGTCTGACACGCACTCCTGCTCCACCCAGAGCGGGAGAAGTTATTTGAAAATTTCAACCCAAAAAAATAAAACATCATCTACTAGCCTTTTCCAAACTATGTTGTATTGTTTTTATTGTTGTGCGTTGTATGTTGTTGGGGTCAGTGTTGGCTGGGTATGTACCAGCCAAATCTTAACGTACTTAATATTATGAATTAATACTTAAAGTTGCATGTTTGGATATTTAGATGTTAGTTACTCAATCACACAACAACGGCTTAACGGATATGGATGAAATTTGTCACAAAGATAGGTTATAACCTGGATTAACATATAGGATACTTTTTATCCCGGCAATAAATTCCCGTAGGATAATTTTCTCTCTAATTAGGGGACTTTTATTGGGTTTTTCTTTTTAGAAATTCTCTATAGCTGCCCGGTGCTCTGCATATGTGCCCGGTTGATGGCAATAGGGTATTACACTCATTTTTGAAAAGTGTCTTAATTAGATTCTAGAGTGCTACTAAACCACTAAAAAAAACACAACATTTTTATTTAATCGATTAGTGCCATAAAAATGCATTAAAATTTTACATTTTCAAATTTCGCGCGTAATTTGTCAAAAACGCTGGACGCAGTAGACGCCATATTGCTCTGTGGGTATGACGTCAGTTTGCTAAAAACAAATGCGCTGATATTTTATATGACAATAGTTTATAATTTAAAAAATGAGTTATTTTACTACTTAGCGTTGATTTGCTGTTCCTGAATGCAAAATATTATTTAGGTAAGTAAATAAAAATTACTTTGGTTACGAAAATAATAAAAGCACAAAGTTGCTCAGCTGACATGCCGTATGACGAAATAACATGGCGACTACTATTTCGTGGTGTTCAAACACAGATTAAAAAAACTGAAATCTTTAAATTGTATTTTAAAATTTATTTTGTTGTTTCATGAACTAAAATTAACATTTTCAGACTGCATTATGCCTAAGCTATCTCAATAATATATTTTTAGATTTTTTCTCGTATAGAGTAAAATACCCTATTGACTCGCCCCCTATCACATGGGACTTAAACGTAACTGGCGAAATGTGGGTATACTATAAATACACCTCTGCCAAACCCTTCAGGAACACAAGTCGTGATGTTATGTACGTAACATTACTCAAATAATCAATCGTCATAAAGTTATTTTAATGCCACATTATGGACGTACTAATTCTGACTAATCTCCTGCTATCATAATTTATTATAAACGCCTGAATAATTCTGATTAATTGCATTGACAGTATTAATTCGGAGTAGTTATGTGAAATGAATTAATTATATTGGATTATACTTTCATTTTATTCAGTCCGCTGGATGCGGGAAGTACAGAACCGATCGAAGTGGCGGAGCTTGGGGGAGGCCTATGTCCAGCAGTGAACGTCTTTCGGCTGAAATGATGATGATGATGTTGATGATACTTTCATTGTATTTATTGATTATCTCGTCAGTTTTTGCGCTGTTATCAAACTTGTGAAAAGGCTTTCCTGGCGTCCTAACTAAAAGATATAATGATGGCACAATAAGGTTTTTTACCACTTTATATTAGCTTCACTTGTATGTTTGTAACCGACTCCTTAGGGCGCGATTTTGACCCACTTTAAATAGTCAAATTTCATTTAAACTTTGTAAACATATCGAAGACCGTGTGTGGCCAGCACCGTAATTGCGTAACACACGATTAATCATAATCCGTTTCATTTGACAGTTCAACAATATTCATTGCGTTATTTACGTTGTTGAGCAGACACATTTTTCGAACATAAGAAGCAATGGTTTAGCCATATTTTTCAAAACGAAACAGATTATGATTAATCGTGAGTTACGCAATTAGGGTGCTGGTGAGGAAGGATACCTAATCAATTATTCTTGTTTACTTACACATTTAGTTTGTACTTATTATACTTAGAGTTTAATTTTATTTATTTATTTTATTTCCAAAACACTTTGAGTATTACAAACGTGATTTAAGCCACACAACGAAAACCTCTCAGGGTTTATCTGTTGATGGCGAGCCACTCATGTCAATAAAAACACAAAAAAAATATACAGGGTGATTGGAAGATGGGTGCAAAGCTTTAAGGTGAAGATAGTATAGACAATTTAGAACCATTTAAGTCATGGTTGTCTTAGACGAAGTCTTACCATTTTTTTTTTTTAATAAGGTTTAAAAGACGTATTGTACAATTTTTTTTTTCTTCTGAGCTTTAAATGTCAGTAAAAAAAATGTCTAATGACACAGAAGCCTAAAACATGTTTTGCTTGATTGCTTACACATTACTTTAATTAAATAAATAAAAAATGAATTCATTTATCATTCAATTTGGCCATAATTATGCAGTTTACATTAAATTTTGAGAATTTCCGAAAAAAAAATTAAAAATTTGGTTAATAATATTTGGTAAGACTTCGTCTAAGACAACCATGGCTTAAATGGTTCTAAATTGTCTGTACTATCTTCGCCTTAAAGCTTTGCACCCATCTTCCAATCACCCTGTATATTAACAATTGTACACGATAGTTTGACAATAATAGCCGTGTGGATAAAAACCCCTTACAATAATAAATAATAAAAATAAATCATATACCTAGCCTTTTTCCCAACAATGTTGGGGTCGGCTTCCAGCCTAGCTGGTTGCAGCTGAATACCAGCATTTTACATGGAGCGACTGCCTATCTGACCTCCACAACCCAGGTACTGAGTAATACGATACCCCTTGGTAAGACTGGTTGTCAGACTTTCGGGCTTCTGACGAACCGTAACGACTGTCAAAGATCCACAAATGACAGCCGGGACCAACGGCTTTTCATGCTTTCTGAGGCACAGAGGGTACTTGGTATGTAAAGATTGTCATCCATCCACGGACCAACCGCGGCAAGCATAGCTTAACCTGATCGATGGACCCGTACGGCTTATATTACTTAGCCACAAATCCCCTCTATTCCTACTGGCAATGAGTTACGCAACTACCCCACTGGTTACTTTTTATTACAAACCAGTCACATTTAAATACCAGACAAAAGCGCCTTGTTTTATATTAATTTTGCATTTCAGTTTTGCGTGACCATCACCAATAAAATATTTCTTGCAACTACAAATTAATATTACATATTCCACAATAGTGCCTTTCAGTTGAAGAACTCTCATTAAAAACCAATTAAATTAAAGGTAACATATACAGCGTGTTTCAGGAATGTAGGATTTCAGGGTGTGGTACAGTCACGAGCATAAATATGTATGCACATAACCAAATTTAGAAGCGATTTTCTCTTAAATAACTATTGCAACCTTGAGATAACCTAGTTATTTCATTACAGTGTAGGTTCCAAAATATTATTTTTATGATGACATAAAATTACAATCAGTAGGTACAAGAGAAGAAAATCACTCACGGTTACTTATTATATTAGTGCTCGTGACTCTACAGGTAGAACAAACTAAATTACTTTCTTCATTGGCTGTCCCATACAAAACTTTAATACCACAGTATCATCATCACTAGCATACAGCAGTCCATTGCTGGACATAGGCCTGCACAATATTCAGCTCGAGAGCAGTAATGGCCCAGTGGCACCGACCGCGATTTACGAGTTTATATAGGTAATAGATTCGAACCCAGACAGCTGATTTACTTTGTGTAAATGATTTCATCAACACTGCTCAACTGCAACATCGTGAGAAAACCGGCATGTCCTAGAACCAAAAATTCGAAGACATGTGACATCTACCAACCCGCACTGGGCCCACGTGAATCCACCACGCTGGCTCAGTACGGCCCGGCAGTTGCATGGTATGCCTACTGCTGTAGGTACCACACCCTTCAATATGGGTACACATTTCTGACACACACTGTATAGATACTTGTTTGCAAAATTACTGTGAACCTAAATATACATCTCATTAATAAATATTGGGGTTATTCAGAATGTCTGCGGTGAGTGCCATTGCTTGCAATATTTAGTTTTCAAAGGGTTGTCACACATTTTATTTGAATCTGTCGGTCGAGATAAAATGGCGCCCCTCCAAAATGAAGTACTTAATTTTACTATATTTACTTTAGGTACTTTATTTTTAGTCTATTAAATAAAAAAGTCTATAAAATAAAAAATAAAGTTCGGTAATAAAATAGCTAAGAATATTTAGTTAATAAGATAATATTTTTAGTATACTTTTGGAGCGCAGCAAAAATTAGAACTAACGCCGCCATCTTGTTTAGGCATTATTCTGTGACAATTAAAAAAATTACATTATCGCGCCCCAGCGCCGTAAGAGCCTTGTAGCACTCTAGAATGTGTGGTATTCGAGATTTAAAACTGGAGACTATAGTATTCAATAAGTCCCGCAAAAATATAAGAAATATATTCACTGCAGGCTTAGCACGAGCACCGGCACCGATTTGTCGACGGAAGAATAAACATGACTATTAACTAAATGATGTACCTACAATAGGAGAAGATAGCTATGTTCATCAATTAATTTTCACTGTTATGTATTCTAAATGAATCACGATTTTGTAGATAATCGTACATACTTTGTGGCCGTCGAGTAGAAAGTTTGTTGTCAGTGTGATTTTGACAGTTTGGGAAGAAATATTCTTCTGAAATAGTTTACATTTACAAAACAAAGATCATTAGAAACAAAAGACAAAATGACAGTTTGTAGAAGAATTCCAACGGTGCGAAGTCAAAAATGGAGAAACGAAATGTCACTTTGTATTTAAAAAGCACTGTCTATTCTTCGTAGAAATAGAAAGCGTTTTTTGAAGCCTGCTGGTAAGTCAACGATCACGCGGACGTAATAATATCACGGGGGATTTTTTCGCACTAGATTTTCAACTCAGTGCTGAACTACGAGGGTGGAAAATCAAATAGTGTGTTTTCTCGACGCGCTGAGATGCACATGCTGTTCGATTTTCAATGCTCGGCTCTACAGCCGAGGGTTGAAAATTCAGTGCGCAAAAACTCCCGCCGCGTTATTGTTACGTATTTATTTATTTGTACCTTTTTTTTTTTTTTTTTTTTTTTTTTTTTTTTTTTTTTTTTTTTTTTTTTTTTTTTTTTTTTTTTTTTTTTTTAGCATTTATTTCAAATAAACCAATTAAAGGCACTTTTGAATTGTCAAGGTCGGTGAGGTAGAAAGATGAAGCTAGTTGCCCATTCCAAAGCGTAGGTACCTATGGAGAAGAACGGGCAAGAAACTCCATGGACACTCTTTTAAAATCATGATATTATTACAAACAGTTGGTTACATCATTATGTTGAAATTGTCAATGTGAGAACGATGTAAAAAGACGTGCACATTAAAAGCGTCTGTAATTAAAACAAAAATAAATTAACAATTTAGAAATTAAAATAAGCCGTGGGAGCTAAGAGATGACCAGTCCCTACTGGCGGCGCCCGTTCACGAACATGACGTATGGATCAGCACCATTCAGCTCAACCATTTTGAAGGGAACTTAATGATCCAACACACACGCCACCACCAGCGAGACATTTGAGTGAGCATGACATACTCTCAGCTGCCAGGGCACATTCAAGTCAATGAAAGACGTACCCTGTAAATGTTAGCTATATAGTAAGGACATAGTGCTCACACGTATGCTATGCAATTATACAATACTAAAAGGTTGAATTTATACAATGCAAATGTATCTAGCTTTTACAGTCTTCAGCAGCTCCAACAATGTTTACAAATGCTATTCAATTTAGTTTAAGGTACCTTGTGGAGCAGGACAAGCAACGTTTAGCCAAGCATTTTTGTCAGCGATGTAATCCCCCAACTTATAATAAGCATGGCTGCATAGTGTGCATTTTATACAAGATTTAAATTTCGTTTCATTCAATTGGAGTATGTGGGGAGGTATTTTATTGTAACATTTTAAACAGTACCCCATGAAGGATGAATCTACTTTAGCCAGTCTGAAGCCTGGTTGAACTAATTGGTCCCTATTTCTAGTCCTAATGGTGTGTCTTTCACCTCTTTTACTGAAAAGATTTAGATTTTTCCTGACGTACATGATGTTCTCATAGATATATTGACAAGGTACCGTCATGATATTAATAACTTTGAACAGTTCTCTTAGAGAATCCCGCCTACGGAGGCCATATATTGCTCTAATGGCTCTTTTCTGCAGAATAAAAATAGACTCGATATCTGCAGCCCGTCCCCATAGTAAAATACCGTAAGACATGATACTATGAAAGTAACTGAAATAGACTAGCCTCGCGGTTTCTACATTTGTGAATTGACGGATTTTTCTCACAGCATAAGCTGCTGAACTTAGCCGTCCTGCAAGAGCTGTTAAATGAGGACTCCACTGTAGCCTTGAGTCGAGCGTGATCCCTAGGAAAACAGTTTGATCGACGAATTCTAGTTTCTCTTTATTCAATACTATGTCACAGTCAGTACTTTTGACATTTGGTAAAGCAAATCTTATGCATTTCGTTTTTTTGCCATTTAATACTAAATTATTAGCAGTGAACCAATTCTGTATCAGCAGTAGGGCGTTATTTACGTCGTCAAGATTTGATGCACGTCTATTTATTTTAAAAATTAAAGATGTATCGTCAGCAAATAACACCATTTGTGGTTGTTTTTTTAATAAATGGGGTAGATCATTAATATATACTAAAAAGAGGAAAGGACCTAATATTGAGCCTTGTGGAACACCCATTTTTATTTTTAAACCAATTGAATTGACACCATTTATATGAACTTTTTGCTGTCTATCACTTAAATAAGATTTTACTAGACTGAGCGCAAGTTTACCTAGTCCGTAATGCTCAAGTTTTAAGAGCAAGGTTTCGTGATTAACGCAATCAAATGCCTTGGAGAGGTCACAAAATATTCCAATGGCATCCTGGGCCTCCTCCCAAGCTGTAAATATGTGTTTTAACAAGGTAACACCGGCGTCAGTTGTACAACGTCCTTTGGTGAAGCCATATTGCTGACCGTGTAAGATTTTGTTGGTGTTAAAATGATTAAGCATTTGATTAAGCATTATCTTTTCGAACACCTTGCTGAATACCGGCAGCACGGACACTGGTCTATAATTATTGGCGTCTTTGCTGTCCCCAGTTTTGAATAGTGGTATAACCTTACTATATTTCATTAAATCCGGGAAGACTCCTTGATCCACACACAAATTAAATATTAAAGCTAAGTATGGTGCTATGGTCTCGATTATGGATGTACAAACTTTTATAGACATTCCCCATAGATCTTCGGTCAATTTGATTTTGATTTGCCGAAAAGATTTTAAGACTATCGTAGGGTTTATGTGCTTAAATTGAAATTCAACCGGGCAGCCTGGAACGTTCGCTCTTAATAAATCAATTGAGACATCGGGGGACGAATTTAAAGCTTCCGTCGTTTTAGATGGTATATTAGTAAAGAATTTCACAAATTCTTGAGCTACTTCTATGTTAGAGTTTATGGCACCACGCGAAGTCTCCAATGTATAATGCGTATTACGTATTTTTTTCGAACTAGTTTCTTTATTTATAACTTTCCAAACTGTTTTTATTTTATTCTCTGCTGATTTGATCTTGTTGCTAATGTACAAGGCTTTAGCTAACTTGCAGGTATTTCTAAAAATTTTGGAATATGTAGCAACATACTTGTTGAAAGTTTCGGTGTTAATGTAAGGCTTAAGGCCATACAGCTCGAACAGTCTATCCCTACTTATCCTAATACCTCTAGTAGCCCAGTCACTAAATACAAAATGTGGGCAAATATTTTTTGTTTTCTTTTCTAAAGTTTTACTAAATTCGGTGTGCACTACTGAGAAGAAATCCTCATACAATTTATTTGCATCGCCCATATTATTAATGCTCAGAACATTTAACTTATTGTATAGGGTACTTTTGAATTTATTTAATTTGCCCGTCGTTATTGGTCTAAATTGTATTTGCACTTTTTGCAAAGGTGTTCTAAACCTAAATTTTACCGTTTGTCCACTATGATCAGACGGCAGATAATTTACGATAGCTTTCTCTACATATTCACAATCGCAGAAAATATTATCGATACAAGTAGCGGAAGTTGGAGTTACTCTAGTCGGTTCTGTAAAAACATTCGATAAATTGAAAGATTTAAAAAGGCTTAGTAATCTACTGCTATTTGAATTATGTTCCAAAATATTGATATTAAAATCACCACAGATAATTGCGGCTTTATTACTGGAAGCAAGTTTCGCTAGGGCATCTTCCATTATTGACTCAAATAAAGAAAAGTTCTGATAATTAGGGGGTCTGTACACGCACACTACAACGTGCTTATCTAGCTCAACACAGGATAGTTCGATACAATGTTCCACTGATAAACCAACTATGTCATTACGTTGCTTAGATTTTAAACAATTTTTTATCAATATAATAGAACCTCCACGTTGCATAGATTTACGGTTAAAACAACTGCCCACACTATAGTTTTCATAATTAATTAGCATTTGGTAGTCCTTTAACCAATGTTCAGTAAAACAAACAATGTCAAACTTTGTTTTTTCTAAAAACAATTCTATTTCTAATAATTTGGAAGAAATACCTTGAATATTTTGATGAAATAATTTCAAGGCTTTCTGCTGATCTCCTTTTTGATAATTAATTATTTTAGAGCAAGAAGATACCTTGTTGTTGTTAGGTATAAGAATATTCTTACTGGTACCTTCTGTTGTCTTACAAACTAGTTTAAAACATTATCCGGAGTTAACCCCAAGTTTTCAATGACATCACCAGGCATTGAGCACATTGTGAGTGAGGGACATGGAACCTCCTTCGTACAATTTGTATACAAACTTATAGCATTTGAGCTACACTCAGTCTGGTTCACCACCAATGTGGTGTCAATAATACAAGACTTCGACATACTATTTATGTCTGTGTTTATATAAAAAGCTAATAGCCTTGCTATTATGTGTCTATTACTAACAGGCAGATACACAGTACCCCTAGTCGAGTTTAAAGTTTCCACAAAACTGTTGGTGTCAAAAAATACAAGCTTGTCACTATAATGACTAACTAAGAAGTGCATATGCTTATTAAGCATATGAATATAATTGTTTTGTGTATTTGTCAATTTTTTAAAATATGGGAAAGCACACAATGTTATTTTACTACAATTTAACTTTAACAACTCAGTTACATAGTCTGTAATTTCTTCTTTTTTGACCTTAGAACTATTACCTACAAACACAGTAATGTTGGCTTTGGGATTATATTCATTTGCTGTTACTGATGCCATTATGCGTTTGTAAGTTGACCCTGGCATACAATAATTTTGAGTGGAATAAGTCAGGTTATTACTAATTAATTTACCTAAACCCCTTCCTATACTATCTGAGAACATAACTGAATGATAACAATCATTACTACTAAACAATGGACAACTACCAATCTCGAGCTGCACAACTTGAGATAGATCTTGAACTATATCTGATGCATCATTATTGAGAATACCTACTGCGACTGAAACCTACTGCGATTTCACGCTAGATAGTATTATAAATTGAAAACAGTAAATTAATGATCATGTGGGTAGGCATGAAAATAACGCTAATTGAATGTAAACGTACCATTACCAAAATAATTACTTCGTTTTCGCCCAGCAATCATACAAAATGGGTTTTGTGGTTTGCAAATAATCAGGTTTTTGTTTAACAGTAATTAATATAATGGTCACTATCAAACTATTTCGGCTCCCCCTTAGATTTGTAATTCAAATATTACAGTACAGTGCGTAACAGTGTAATTTTTCCAGTGGTTTAATGATTTTGACATTGACAGTTGCAACACAGGCTGTAGACGCCATTTTTAAAATATTGCATAAAAAAACTTTTTCCAAAAAAAAAACAACCGACTTCCAAAAAAACACAAAAAAGTGAAAAATAACTTTAATTTCGGAAGTCGGTGTCTTTGGAGCTGTTTTTATTCTTTTGTCACCGCCTTCCGAAATTAAACTTATTTTTCACTTTGTTGTGTTTTCTTGGAAGTCGGTTGTTTTTTTTTTTGGAAAAAGTTTTTTTTTTTCGTTTTTTAGTGGTTCACATGTGCTTACCCCTTCACAGCATACTGGCGTGATGTTATCTTATGAACTGGTGTAAGCAATAGACAGACATGAGATTTCAGCAATCCCAGTCCATTTGCTATCATTTATTGAGGAGTTCCGTTGCCTATCTCCAAAGTTCTTCATCAGATCTTCACCAAATTGATATGAGACCACTCCGTGAAAGTACTCTTCCAAAGAATACCTAAATCACTTCGTGTGCCTATAAAATTTGAAGAGTTCTCTCTATTTCTCCAGGATCCCATCATCAGATCCTGACTTGATGATCATCGGACCACCTGGGAAGTATACCCTTTCAAACAAAAAAAAAATCCAAGTCGGTCCAGCCATCTTCGAGTAATCGGGGACATTCATAAAAAAAAGACTCCGACGAATTGAGAACCTCCTCCTTTTTGAAGTCGGTTAAAAAGAACGGTGTTTACCAATCGTCTTAGCGACAAAACTCCTCTTTACCTTGCAGCCCTGAAAAGGGAAGACTGAGTAAGTAGTGAGTGTGGTAGTGGCATGGATATTTTGACATTTGTAACTATTATCTACTTTAATAAAATAAATAATAGTTTAAAAAACTAAAAAACACGTTTTAAAAACCAAACTAAAAAAGGAGAAAATAATTTAATTCAATTAAAAAGCGTGGGGTGCTTTATGAGGTATTTTTATAATCAATTAATGTCAAGCACCCCACGCTTTTTAATTGAATTAAATTATTTTCTCCTTTTTTAGTTTGGTTTTTAAAGCGTGTTTTTTAGTTTTTTAAACTATTTTTTATTTTTTAGTTTTGCTAACTACAAAAACGTGTTTTTTTTATTTTATAAATTTTTTTATTATTGAATTGTCATCGGTCCTCGACAAGTTTAAAAAGTTTCAATGAAATCTGACCGTTTAAAGTGGGTCAAAATCGCGCTTAAAGGAGTCGGTTACATACAAACAAACAAACAAACCAACAAACAAACATACAAGTGAAGCTAATATAAAGCGTGTAAAATCAGCTTATTACAGGGGTCCCGAACCTTTCGGGGAATATAAGCACGATGTTATGTAAAAAAAATAAACAGGCATATCTAGATTAGACTAGGCGTTATTAGAACGATAAACCGATGGTCCCGGCTGTCATTTGTGGATCTTACGCAGTCGTTACGGGTCATCAGAAACCCGAAAGTCTGACAAC
Source organism: Antitype chi (assembly GCA_947359405.1). NCBI lineage: Eukaryota > Metazoa > Arthropoda > Insecta > Lepidoptera > Noctuidae > Antitype > Antitype chi. Next base: position 6,038,507 of record OX375819.1, on the reverse strand, counting down.
AAGTCTTACCAAGAGGTATCGTGTTACCCAGTAGCTTGGTTGTGGAAGATAGGATAGTCACTTCATGTATAATACTGGTATTCCGCTGCACCCGGTTAGACTGGAAGCCGACCCCAACATATTTGGGAGAAGGCTAGGCAGATAATAAAGAAAGAAAGAAAAGGTATTTATTGTGACTCGTACAGGAAGATCACATACTAAAATGATGATGATGATGATCTATCATTATTATGCCAAAAAAGCACACTTTTTGTAATTTCATCAGATGATCTGGCTCTGATAAAGTTTTTTGTCTCTAAACATCCACAAAGACTTGAAGAAAAAAGTACTCACGTGACTACTTAAGTGCTTAAACCAGCTTTCAAAACTATACCATCCCGTACTATCGGGCCTCTCTGTTAATGCTACAATTCGGAAAACTTCTCAATTGATGCCCCACTTGGAAGAATCGTGGATTTCGAACTTTTACCGAGTTTAGGCTTTATTTTAGAGTGTAACTACGCGTTTTGGTAAAGTTTTAAGTTTATTTTGAATTTCGTTGTCTGCTTTCAGTTGAAGATTGATGTTATTTTTGTTACAGATAAAGATTGTGAGAGCAAAGATGGTTCAAACCCAGGCACCTACTTTGTTTAATTTATTTTATCACCAGTGCTCTAAAACTGGTGAAGGAAAACATAATGAGGAAACCGGAATGTCCTAGAACCAAAAAATCAAAGATATGTGACATCTGACCAATACTGAACCCACGTGATGGATTATGGCTCACTCCCTCTAAGCAGAGAGGGGGCCTGTGTCTCACTGGTGGAAACATAGGCTGATTATGCATACAGATTTTGAGGTTAGTATGTTTTTTTTTTTTTTGTCGTATCGGAACATAAACAATGCTAGAGCGAATGCAGTGGGAAATTAGCAGTTAGCAACGCAAAATCTTCTCGTCTCAAGTGTGACGATTTTTTTTCGACCAGATTTTCCTGCGGCATACCGCAGGGTCTCAAGACATAAATATTGACCTATGACTCTCCAACCTAATCAGAAGGCTAAAAATCACCCAAACAACAAAAGAAGAATTTGATTGGAGTTTCTCTACGTGTTTGAATGAGAAATGAAGAGATCCACAGGAGAAATAAGGGAACCGGCATAGCCCGAAGAATTGCCAACATTAAGTGGCAATGGGCAGGGCACATTGCGCGCAGAGCAGATGGCCGACGGGGCTGAAAGGTTCTGGAGTAGCAACCGCGTACGGGAAGACGTAGCGCTGGAATACCGACTGAAAGATGGACTGAAGAGATGTCCGCAAGGGCCGATGCCTGCCAGCGGTGCGGGTTGTTCGAAAGAGATACCGCGGCCCCTGGCACACAGGCAACTGAAGGAACACGGGTGGGTTTTAGTCAGTAAAAGTCTGACACGCCCTCCCGCTCCACCCAGAGCGGGAGAAGTTATTTGATGATTTCCCACCCAAAAAAAAAAAAAGATGGACTGAAGATCTTGTGAAGATAGCAGGAGTCTACTGGATGTGAGAAGCACAGAACCGGTCGTTCCGAAGCTTGAAAGAGGCCTATGTTCAGCAGAAGACGTCTTTTAGTTGTCGTGTGTGTCGGATTTCCATTTGAGAATTGTCATGAGTGGAGGGTTTTTTGGAGTTAAGAAATTTATAGTTTGAAGGTTTCTCAAAAAGTGGTGCCACCACATAATAGCTAGAATTTTGCGGCGTACGGAAAAAGCACCTTTTAGACACAAAATCCTCAAAATGCAATAATAATATAATAATGTAACCAAGGTAACTGACATAGCCCGAAGAATTGCCAAACTTAAGTGGCAGTGGGCAGGGCACATTGCACGCAGAACAGATGGCCGATGGAGCCGAAAAGTTCTGGAGTGGTGACCACGCACCAGAAGACGTAAAGTTGGAAGGCCTCCCACAAGGTGGACCGATGACCTCGTGAGGGCCGCAGGAGTCCGCTGGATGCGGGAAGCACAGAACCGGTCGAAGTGGTGGACCATAGGGGAGGCCTATGTCCAGCAGTGGACGTCTTTAGGCTGAAATGATGATGATGATGAATAATGTTATACAACATATTTTTTTTAATGTTGCTTAACGAAGCTTAAAATATTATTTGAAATCACCACAAAATCAAAATATTAACATTTGCGTTGCGTGGCAATAGCAAACATTTAACCAAATAAACAAATAATTGTTTTCATTGCAAATATTTACAACAACCACCGCACAACAAATTATTATTTACTTTGGACTATCATCACATTTTATCAGTACCAATTGGAACGTATTAAAATATAATTCACATTTGACAAGGCTCTACCGACCACTCAAATAAAATAAAAACACAAATTATTATGAATACGGCCATGGGGGTTTAGTCTTACAGCTCCTGTAATATAAACCTAGGATTTTTTATTGTATTTTTACTAATTTTGACAAATTAAAATCTGGGTTTTACAAAGAACTTTAAACGTTTGCGATGCTGTTTCAGCGAGTTATCGGCGATATCGTGTTTCTCACCGTTCCAATGGCGCGGCCATGGGGTTATAGTCTTAAAGCTGCTAAAATATAAAACCAATTTTTTTTTCTATATTTTTCAATTTTTTACAAATTCAATCTATCATTTACCTAAATTTCAGGTCTCTGTAACGCTTATTTTTAAAGATCTCCGTGGCCGCGCGGTTCTCCGCGTTTCAATGGCGCGGTCACCTTCAAACCCTTATAACTTTTTAACCATAACTTTAACAAATTTTACAATGTTTTACAAAATCTTGGTACAATATATTTTTTTAAATATCGCTGTGGCCGCGCCATTGAAACGGACATCCTTCGCCGTGATCTAACTCGACGGCGATGTCCTTCCTCAAGCGTCCTGTGAGTGACGATCTTTGCCCATCTCTCCGGGTGCATGGCTGACGTGTCCAGCCGACTCCCACTTCAGGCTGGCTGTTTATTTCTTCAACATTCGCTACTACTACTCTTATTACTTAGGATTTGTATTTTCACCGACTGGTCGACACTTCACGCAACGTTCTTTGAGCAAAGAATTCGCATTGTCATTCAACGTAGCAATGCTGCCAGTCTAGACATGTTTTCGGAGGTCAGCCATGCGGAGTTACTCCTCCGCGACGCCTAAGTGACCTTTTGTTTGTGTTTTGCTCTATTTTTGACAGTCGTTACGGGTTGTCAGAAGCCCGAAAGTCTGACAACCAGACTTATCAAGGGTTATCGTATTACTCAGTAACTAGGGTGTAGAGGTCAGTTAGGCAGTCGCTCCATAATATAGAATACAGGCACTTAGCTGCATCCGGTAAGACTAGAAGCCGACCCCAACACAGTTGTTTGGACTGTTCCCTATGTCCCTATGTGTTGTTTGGACTGTTCCCTATGTCCCTATGTGTTGTTTGGACTGTTCCCTATGTCCCTATGTGTTGTTTGGACTGTTCCCTATGTCCCTATGTGTTGAGGGCAAGGATGTCTTTAATGAAGTATTTTAATATAAGCAATTAAATATAAACGTATATTTTTCTTTAAATTACAATAAAAATTATAAGAGACATGCAAATGGCCGTAAACGATTTTTCATGGAGTGAAGTTGGTTGCGACGGTGCTGCCTCCTACTCGCAGATTGCACGATGTTCACGCCGCGGAATGCTTGCACTATTCGCCGCTTGATGGCGTTGTAGGTATATTGGACAACAGTTGAGAAAACGCTAGGCAGATGATGATTCTTAGGGTCATAATGAAGTTTCTAGATAATTGTGTAACATATTATAATTACAGTACTTTTCAAACTAGTTTTCTAAAAATCCCATACCTACTTACTTATAAATAAAAAATCTGTCTAGATCTTTCTGTGGTAGGTAACCAGGCATATATAAAAGGTTTTCACGAAAAAATATTAAACATTTAAAAATATTCTTTGCGAACGCTCTCAAGCCCAACAGGGTACAGGCGTGCCCATGAATAATTATTTGACCCTCTCCAATTAAAAAGTGCCGAGTGGGTACAGGTATTTAGCACTTCACAAACCTTGTTATTTGTGAATCATTTAACAAAAATACGTGGAAAAGGGCTAAGGTTACGCTGTATATGTGTCCCAGACGACTGTTTGAATAGATTATGAGGTTTTAAAGTATTACGATGAGAAATGGTGTCTGTATTTACTAGCTAATTTTAATTCTGATGGTGGTTTAAATATTAAACAAGTATTTTTATAATAACCGCGACCGTGTCATCATCATCATCAGCATTTCAGTCGAAAGACGTCCACTGCTGGGCATAGGCCTTCCCCAAGCTCCTCCACTTCAACCGGTTTTGCGCTTCTCGCATCCAGCGGATTCCTGCGGCCTTCACCAGGTCATTGGTCCATCTTGTGGGAGGCCTTCCAATGCTACGTCTTCCGGTACGCGGTCGCCACTCCAGAACCTTTCGGCCCCATCGGCCATCTGTTCTTCGAACAATGTGCCCTGCCCACTGCCACTTAAGTTTGGCAATTCTTCGGGCTATGTCGGTTGCCTTGGTTCTTCTGCGGATCTCTTCATTCCTGTTTCGATCACGTAGGGAAACTCCGAGCATAGCCTTCTCCATTGCCCTTTGGATGACTTTTAGCGTTTTGATAAGGTCCATTGTGAGCGACCACGTTTCAGTACCATATGTCATCACTGGCAACCGCGACCGTATAGTCAAATAATAAATAAATATATAGCACACCAAGAGCAAAGGGCAGAAGACTATTTATTTTGTACATTATACAGAGTGTAAGCGAAACGCTTCCAAAAACGAAGACAGGTGATAGGGCTAGTGATTCTCAATACCTACAGTACTATATACATTTTATTTTATTTTACCTAATTTTTTAAGCATTTTTTGCACATTATGCTGTGAGAACAGTTAAATGAACCATTATTTGAGATTAAACACATTTAAAAACGACTCCAAGTCCAGATGGCGGCTTAAGGTTTAGGCATACTTTGTAAAGCGCCGCCAAAATAAAATAAGTAGTAACATTACAGAAGCGACAAACGTTTTAAATTTTTGCAAAATAACCAATTTAAGGCGAAAGGTTATTGGTATCCGTTTGCATTTAGGTTGTATATAACCTACGTTCTGGTTTCGGAAGCGTTCCCCTTATACCCTGTATACTTGCTATATTTCGTAACTGTTTGTAGCAACAGCGTAGCAAATGCTACGACTGCTACGAGCAGCTCATCACAAAACAATCTGCGTAGACTTAACCCAACTATTTTGGGGTCGGCTTCCGGTCAAACCAGATACAGGTGAATAAGACGAATGAAGCCCGTATTATATACGGAGCGACTGCCTGTCTTACCTCCTCAACCCAGTTACATGGTAACTCCCACTACCACAATACCACATGGGAGGATTCGTTGTCAGACTTTCGGGGTTTTGACGACCCGTAACGACTGTCAAAGATCGACAAATGTCAGGGACCAACGGCTTAACGTGTTCTCCGAGGCACGGAGGGATCTCTATAGGTAATGGATGGTCGACCATCCATGAACCGACCGCAGCAAGTGTAGTTTAACCTTCGATCGACCCGTGGGGCTGTCATAGTTAAACCAGTAGCATCTCATAATTTTCCTTAAAACCCTGATATTTTTTGTTGGATTCATAAAATAGGCACGTTTTTCAAACATCTAGATAGAAAATCGTGCCCGTTTTATGAATCTAACTCTATGACTAACAAATATCCACTATCCGTTTTATAGTTCTTTCCATATAAATATCCAAAGAAACAATATAAATTTTACACCCAGTAAACGCTAAACTATCGTTAGTACAATGTTTATTTTTTAACCAATTCAGCAAAATAATGGCACAAACCATAACAAAACGCTGCTTCATTGAACCGTGTACTTAAAAACCAAAAACTTTTAGCCAAAACGTAACATTTAAAACATTTGAGAGACCAAAGTCTTTGAATTGAAATCTGAAAAGTAATCCTGAACAAACCTTTGAAGAGATACACAAAAAAAAAAAACATTTGAAAGACGTCAAGCGTCGTCCATTTCTGAACAAAATAAGGAAAAACACGAGTATATTTATAAACAAGTGATATTTTCTATGAAGAGTTATTCAAGGAGTGAATTCAATCGTTTATTTTGATATTTTTTTGTATGTGCATATCTAATGAGCCATCTCTTTCCGTGGTATTTAAAGGGTAGTCAAATTGCTGACGCATTCTCGAAACAAGAATTCAACGAATCAGACTATTTTTTTAAGAGATTCCATAACACTGCAGCGACACGCACAACGGACCGAATGGGAGTCTACGTGCGGAAAAGGGAGTCCCATCATCATCAACACTGCAGCGATAAAATTTAAAGATATAGGATCACTTTACTGCATAACATAAACTCCTGAACTCCCCGAAGAGTTAAATAATAATAAGTACGCAACTACACTACATACTTAAGCAACAGTCAGCAAGGTACATTGCTAGCAGAGCAGATGACCGATGGGGCAGAGAATTTCTGGAGTGGCAACCGCCTATTGAAAGACGTCCGGAACAAAGTGGACCGATGACCTTGGGAAGACCGCAGGTATCTGCTGGATGCGAGGAGCACAGAACCGGTCAAAGTGACGGTGCTTGGAAGAGCCGTATACAGCACTGGACGTCTTTCGACTGCAATGATGATGATGATGAGATAGACTGCTTGCCGATTTTTGCAATACGACTTAACGTTTTTCAGTTTCTCGATCATTCACTTCTCACAGTAAACATTTACACATAGACACAAACACTACTTTAACAAAAAATAATAGTTTAAAAAACACGCTTTAAAAAGCGTGGGGTGCTTGACATTAATTTATTGATTTTAGGAATTCCTCAAAAAGCACCCCTCGCTTTTGAATTGAATTAAATTATTTTCTCCTTTTTTAGTTTGGATTTTAAAGCTTGTTTTTTAGTTTTTTAAACTATTAATTATTTTTATTATTATTTTGTTATCCTTCTTTTTTCATTTTTCTCATTTTTTTTTTATTATTGAATTGTCATCGGTCCTCGATAAGTTTACAAAGTTTCAATGAAATCTGATCTTTTAAAGTGCGTCAAAATCGCGCTCTAAGGAGTCGGTTACATATAAACATATGTACAAGTGAAGCTAATATAAAACGTGTAAAAAAGAATACATCCACCAAACACTATTGGACTCACAACTCTTGAACCAACGAATATCCACTATCCGTTTTATAGTCCACTCCATATAAATATCCCAAGAAGCAACATAAAGTTTATACCCAGTAAACGCTAGACTATCGTTATTTCGTCACTATTTCGTCGCTTCGGTTTTATTGCAATTTATAGATAGATAAGTATATATATTTTTTCTCGATAAAAGTCGGTAATATAGACGATGGTGATAGAATTGAATCAAATGAAGATCGATGGAAACACTCTTCAGTAAATAAATGCCCACTCATCATCATCATCATCATTTCAGCCGAAAGACGTCCACTGCTGGACATAGGCCTCCCCCAAGCTCCGCCACTTCGACCGGTTCTGTGCTTCCCGCATCCAGCGGACTCCTGCGGCCCTCACAAGGTCATCGCTCCACCTTGTGGGAGGCCTTCCAACTTTACGTCTTCCGGTGCGCGGTTGCCACTCCAGAACTTTTCGACCCCATCGGCCATCTGTTCCGCGTGCAATGTGCCCTGCCCACTGCCACTTAAGTTTGGCAATTCTTCGGGCTATGTCGGTTACCTTGGTTCTCCTGCGGATCTCGTCATTCCTGATTCGATCACGCAGGGAAACTCCAAGCATAGCCCTCTCCATTGCCCTTTGGGTGACTTTAAACCTTCTTATGAGGCCCATTGTGAGCGACCACGTTTCGGTTCCATATGTCATCACTGGCAACACACACTGGTCGAAGACTTTCGTCTTGAGACACTGCGGTATGTGGGACGAGAAGATATTGCGAAGCTTCCCGAACGCTGCCCAACCGAGTCGGATTCGACGATTGACCTCTTTCTCGAAGTTGGACCTACCTAACTGGACAGTTTGTCCTAGGTAAACGTACTCGTCCACAACCCACCCAAACCAAATGCCCACTGTTGTACTTAAATTAAATGAAGCTTTTTTCTTATTTGTTTGTTATGGAATCAGACTTTCTAGGATGTATAACACACATAATCAGCCTATAATGATCCCATTGATGGGACAAAGATCTTCTTTCTGTGAGACAGTGGGCCGTAATAAACCACACGGGCCCAGCTTGTGGGTTGGTGGATGTCACATGTCTTCGATTTTTTGTTTCAGAACATGGCGGTTTCCTCACCTTGTTTTCCTTCACCATTTGAGAGCAGTGATGATGCATTTTTTTTACAAAAAATAAAGCGCCTACCGGGGTTCGACCCCACGACCTACAACACGTAAGTCGGGGCAGTTACCTCTGGGCCACCACTACTTTACTTTTTAGATACTGAAACTAAATACACCTATTTCATGTTTTTCTGGAATAGAATATAAGATGTACCATGTAGGGTATATCTCAGAGGAAAATTATTAACATCTTTAATTGGCTGCGGGTACAGCGCCTATGGCAAACCATCGAATAAGTGGATTCCGAGATTACATGCTTCCAACACCCCTGCTACCTCTGCTGAATGGCTAAGGGCCAGCGCCCACTACCGGTACGGCATAGCACGGGATTTTTAAGCCACGAATAGAAATACAACTTAATAGTATGACGATAAAATTGAAATTTCAACGGCAACAATGCCGCGGTATCCTTAGGCATGCCGCGACGTCCTTAAGAATCATCATTGAAATTTGAATTTTATTGTCTTACATAAAGGATGTATTCCTATTCGTCGCATAAAAATGCCTTGCCGTGCCGTGCCGTTAGTGGGCGCAGGCCCTAATTTATCATCGTGATTTCAGCCAAAAGATATCTACAGCTGGTTATAGGCGTCCTTCAAACGTCGCCAGATTAAAGCCAGCCGGCGAGGCCTGTGCTTCTTGCATCCAGCGGATTCCTGCAGCCTTCACAAGAACATCGCGGTTTCTTGTTGGAGGCGACCGTATCGGCCATCTGTTCTGCGAGCCATACGTATGACTGATCTATATTATCTTACATATTAAAAATTAACTTTAATTTATATTACATAAATAGATTTTAGTGTCTGTGTATACGCGTTGTTCTTCTAAACAATGCAAAGGATTTTGATGTGGTTTTGACCACATTTTAGTCAATTTATTTCAGAAGGTTTATGTGCATTAAATATTCTTATTAAACCTACATAAGAAATCTCGATGTTATGCCAAGTCATAAAAACAAAACTGTGCAAAGCAGGGGCAGGTCGCTGTTATTGTATAAATGATAGGTCATATTTTTAGTAACAGCAGTCTCGAATTATGTCAGTTATTCAAATCAGAGATTTAAAACTTTTAAACGCTACTTGAATTTAACGGTGTTCGCAATGCGGCGGTCTGCGCAATGAAACTAGATGACATCTTTGAAAATAGATCCATAATTTAACTTAAGCTAGTAACTGATCTTTTCTAGAAATATATTTGAATCTGACTTTAAAAAAGTAAAAGTAGGTACAACTCAGCTTTATGCAGGGTCAAATTAAATTAGCTGGCAAATCTTTACCCACGTGTTGGGTATCCATATTGTTACGTTTCAATAATCGTTTCAAAGTAACAATAAAAAAATATGGGCGAAGGTCAATGCCCGTTATCGATCAGCTATTTTTGTAATGTTTCGTGGAACTAAGATATTTTTTAAGTATTTCCCAAAAGCAAAACAGCACAGTTGCAGTGTCATTTAAAATTTCAAACAAAGTTGGGAGCGAAAGTTTTTTTTTTCTTGGACAATCGGTACCCCACACATGGGTAAAGTATTACCAGCTAATTTAATTTGACCCTGTATAATTTTACTTAATTTTGTACTTTGTAATCTCTTTAGGAATTCGCTACAGCAATGGTAAAACAGGCAATTTTCTAATAATGCACAAAATTAATTATCATTATGATTTTCTGGTTACCATTAAAACTTATCAAAAGACACAACAAGTATCAAGGGAAACTAAATTACAGCAGCTACAATAAAACTGCTCCGAACATTCCAGAACAAAACGGAGGCATTTCCCATTTTCTATCTTTAGCCTGCAGAAATGTTATCTACACCCGGAGTTAATTACTCCTCTGGGACTATAAGACAAATATCTAGACATAGACACGGACTAGGATAGGAATACAAAAGCCTGCAAAATGCGGGTAGAATAGCGTAGATTGCCGTTGTCTTGTTATGTCTTTGTCATCATCATGATCTCAGAAGAAAATTGCCTACAGCTGGACTTAGACCTCTCCACAGTATCATCATAAAGTTCTGCTTAAAATTATTTTTGCAGTCCTTATTTTTCTTGCTTCTTTTTTATGTTTCTGATTAGCACACAAAATGTTAATGAATATCTGTGAAAATAAGCGTATCGCAAAATGTTTTCTAACTCCTGCTCACAAAAATAACTGAATGTCAGATATTTCAGCTAAATTTTTTTTTAATGAAATGGTTGATAATCGAATCGATGTTATTAAGAAAAGAATGCCTAAGCAAACTTTATAACCCAGAGATAAATCTAAGTTGGTATTTAAACCAACCAGTAAAGGTTCATTGCTATTAGCCGAACGCTTGGGCACGGTCATAAACCAACTCCATAATACCAGGAAGCAAATCGAACTGGCAACTCAGACTTCAAGAAAGTCGTAACATTTGAATTGTAGCCGAACATAAATAAGAATTTTATACTACGATTTGAATTTTATTTTTCGAACTTCGATGGAACGCTATGTTGGGAGTTTTAAAAATCGTCCGTCTGATAGATGAATCTTGTTTTACACCTTCCAATCTATTGTTATGGGCTTATAGATACATATACAAGGTGAATTTTTAGTCACCGTTTTATTTTTATTTCGACCCACGTTCCTTGGAGAAAGTTATTAAATTTCACGGGTACTATCACCCTGCAAAATTTAAACGGTGACTAAAAATGCACCTTATATTTGCTGTATATTTATTAAAGGGAAAGCGCCAGTGTAGACAGCGAAATTAAAATTTTCATAGGTTTTTTTGTAATTTGTAGGTCAGTGTCAGGCTTTTGAACAAAATATGTTTCACGACCGTAACACGTGTGTATTTGCAGAATCATAATGATTAAAATCATCAATACAATTCAACCGTGCACCTAGCTTCTGACGTTTCATAAGTGCCCATGCAGGCTTATGTGAAATAAAATATTTTGATTTTGATTTTGAATCCTTTAAGTTCATGTAATCCGATTAAATGACTTTTTCTTTAAATATCTTTTGAGTAAACAAATACTTACGTGTTACGGTTACGAATCTTATTTCGTTCAATATATAGCCTGACACTGTACGGTAAATAAATAAAAAAAACTTAAGAAAATACAATGTCCAGAATCGCCCTGTGCAATAAAAGACAATGTCCAGAATCGCCCTGTGCAATAAAAGACAATGTCCAAAATCGTCCTGTGCAATAAAAGATAATGTCCAGAATTGCCCTGTGCAATAAAAGACAATGTCCAGAATCGTCCTGTGCAATAAAAGACAATGTCCAGAATCACCCTGTGCAATAAAAGATAATGTCCAGAATCGCCCTGTGTAATAAAAGACAATGTCCAGAATCGTCCTGTGCAATAAAAGACAATGTCCAGAATCACCTTGTGCAATAAAAGACAATGTCTAGAATCGTCCTGTGCAATAAAAGACAATGTCCAGAATCGCTCTGTGCAATAAAAGACAATGTCCAGAACCGCCACGTGCAATAAAAGACAATGTCCAGAATCGCCCTGTGCAATAAAAGACAATGTCTATAATCGCCCTGTGCAATAAAAGATAATGTCCAGAATCGCCCTGTGCAATAAAAGATAATGTCCAGAATCGCCCTGTGTAATAAAAGACAATGTCCAGAATGTTCCTGTGCAATAAAAGACAATGTCCAGAATCACCCTGTGCAATAAAAGACAATGTCCAGAATCGCTCTGTGCAATAAAAGACAATGTCCATAATCGCCCTGTGCAATAAAAGATAATTTCCAGAATCGCCCTGTGTAATAAAAGACAATGTCCAGAATCTTCCTGTGCAATAAAAGACAATGTCCAGAATCACCCTGTGCAATAAAAGACAATGTCCAGAATCGTCCTGTGCAATAAAAGCTTCGGCCATACACGATAATTAATTTTCTAGGTATTTATTAATGTAGTTCAAATTAATTTAACAAAATTAAACATTTCCTTTATCCTAACTTAACTAAAACGAATAAACTAAAACAAAGCGTCAAAAAACTCATCTGCATCGCTGTCGACTGGTAATGTACCCAAGACACTGGCGGCATTGCCACGTTGTATAGCAATGCTTAGCCTCTGGCCAAGGTAAAAACCAGCCCTTGGGTCACGGGAAGTGTCAACCAGCCGTTTCGAGATATCCTTATAGAGAGGTTGAGCACTCGGACCCCACGGCCCGAGGGTTTCAACCCCAAACGGCTCGAAAATATAATTACCAATAAGGTTGTTATACTATCACCGCTTCTAACCTAACTGATAGATTGTAATCGTTTTATTTTTTTAACTGTTGCCTATTTTTTTATCTGAATCACACTTTGTTTTATTTCGATTATAGTGCAAATAGGAGCTACAATAAAAAAATTCAATCACCATTCCATTATTATTATTAAGTAAAAGTATAATTTTAAAAACCTACTATACCCAATAAATAAGGTCACATTCTATTTTAAATAGGTAGTAAGAATAATGCTGAAGTGAACAAAACCTACATTTTTCATTACGATCAATAATCAGGGTCTTAATCTGTAATTTATTTATTTATTAGATTTACACGGCTTAAAAAAAGGTCTTATATGATTGTTTAGAAAAGTGTGTGGTTTACATCTGTTAGTAATCTGTTAATAACAAGTCCACACCATATAGTTCGGAATATAGTCAAACCAAATCAGGAGTAACCCAAAAAAGCAAACTTGGCCCATTACTTTTCCTCATATACATTAACGATTTACCTACAGCTTTACAACAACAGTGCATACTTTTTGCTAACGACATATCAGTAATCTTCGCAAATGATGATAAATCAGAAACCAGTCATGAAAAAAACCTTAATGAAACAGTAAGCCAAGCGTTAAAATGGCTAGAACAATTATCTCTGTGCAAATCGAAATCAAAATAAGTACATACATTTTCAAAAACTACAATTCAAAACCAAAATCATTCAAAGTTAACTGTCAAGGACAACAAATTAATGAGGTTAATAAATACAAATTTCTTGGACTTGTTTTAGACCAGCATTGTAACTGGATGTTACACATAGTAACCACCAACCTGCACCTTAATTGCGTAACTCACGATTAATAATAATCTGTTTCGTTTTGAAACTGATGGCTAAACCATTGCTTCATAATATGTTCGAAAAATGTGTTTGCTTGACAACGTAAATAACGCAATGAATATTTTTGAACTGTCAAAATGAAACCGATTATGATTAATCGAGTGTTACGCAATTAGGGTGCAGTTTGTATTTGCTCTTAAACGTTTAAAACGTAATGCGAGTGAAGCAGTTATTCTTACTGCTTACCACGGGTATGTTTCCTCTTTACTCAGGTATAGGCTTCTATTCTGGAGGAACTTGACGAACATAAATGAAGCCTTCCTAGTGCAGAAAAAATGCTTATAAGCAATCTGCGGTATTAGTCCTTTGACAACATGCAGACCACTATTTAAAAAAGTTAAACCTTTTAACACTAACAGGTCTTCTCATTATGCAAGCTGCTGTATTTGTGGAAAAGCACTCAAATCTTTTTATAGCATGCGATTTGCATTTAAAATATACCCGTCAAAACCCAACACGGTTATGAATTCTTTCACATCAAAGCGCATTAAACCATAAAAATAGCTTTATCACAGCAATTAAAATATACAATAATAGTATTCTCAAAGAAATAAGAGAACTCCCTCTTAGACATTTTTAATCCAAACTACATAATTGGCTTATTGGTAATTGTTTTTATAGTGTGAAACAACTGATTGATAAAAAAGTAACAGATAAATATGTTTACTGAGTTTCATTATTTTACTTTGATTTTCATGACCGACATGTTAGTATTAGTGTCGTTTAATATTTGTATGCCAGTCCATGGCGAAACATGTAAGATCATAATTTTATTAATAAGACCTTATTGTACCATGTTTTAAGTAAATAAATGTATTCTATTCGATGATAACCTCAAAACCTGTTTTTTTTTAATATATCTATTCTGCAGCTAGTCCGCTATAAAAATAACATCATATGGGAATTTACTAGTGATCAACAATACAACACAATTTTCCTATGCTCTTGGTTCCAGAGCGAACAATGTATGGGCGCAGAGCAATGTCCTTTGAAATTCGTGGGCTATCGTAGCCCATATTCCATAATATTATACATTGAACGTATCTAGATAAAAATGATTTGTACGCACACCTTACATACAAATAAAGCAGTCATTATTTATCTATCAAGATCGTGTTACACTACATGGCGACAGCGAAAAATACGAATCAAAGCTTCGCTTTCGGAGTAATAATTAAACGAAAACAAAGTGGTGTTACTGTATTTTAGTTATAGACAGTACGTGTTATTATGGAACACGCAAAACCTCCGTCCGAAATAGTATTAGAAGGACCAAGCCCGGGTCGACGGCGCGATGTGTTCCCCGCGCGCCTCACACAGATGTCAGCACCAAATGGGGGGGTCCGCAAGGCCCGATGCCTGCCAGGGGTGCGGGTTGTTCGAAAGAGATACCGCGGCCCCTGGCACACAGGCAACTGAGGGAACACGGGTGGGTTTTAGTCAGTAAAAGTCTGACACGCCCTCCCGCTCCACCCAGAGCGGGAGAAGTTATTTGATGATTTCACACCCGAAAAAAAAAAAAAAAAGGTGGTCCGGAAAACCGAGCTGACTCAAGGCGAAAGTGTCTCATCCAATTCTATTAAGCCTTCAGGAGGCAAAGTTATAATAGCCACTTGGGTCGATCGATCAGGTTAAGCTACGCTTGCCAAGGTAGTTCCGCGGATGGATGACCATCTTTACATACCGAGACCTGCCGTGCCTCGGAAAGCACGTTAAGCCGTTGGTCTCAGCTATCATTCGTAGCTCTTTGGCAGTCGTTACGGGTCGTCAGAAGCCCGAAAGACACATAACCAATCTTAACAAGGAGTATCGTATAACCCAGACTCTATTGCGGAGGACAGATAGGCAGTCACTTCATGTAAAATACTGATACCTATTCAACTGCATCCGATTAGACTGGAAGAGAGATTAGATTGGAAGAGGCTCGGCAAATTGATTGAGTGTCCAAAGAAGACAAGGATGTACAATCCAGTTTGCTTGTTAAGGTGGAAGCGCCAGGGTAGCCCGCGAAATTCAAATTTTGTTACGTTTTTTGCAATTTGCAGGTCAGTATCAGGTTGTATGGTGATCTAAATATGGTTCGCGACCGTATCAAATAAAGCTTTTCAGAATCATAATCATTAGAATCAGCAATACAACTCCATAAGCTAGAATTGCCCTCAAATGTCATAATTTCATGAAATAGTCATTCTTTAGAGTAATATGAACTTATAGAGATGTATTGCTGATTCTAATGATTATGATTCTGTAAAGCCATATTTGATACGGTCGCGAATCATATTTAGATCACCATACAACCTGACAGTGACCTGTAAATTGCAAAAAACGTAACAAAATTTGAATTTCGCGGGCTACCTTGGCGCTTCCACCTTAACTTAATAGGCGCTGATGAAAACAACACTATATTCTACTTCCAAAATAAAGGTGGAAGGAAAGATGATGATACCGATGTATTGATCCACTTCATCATCATACTGTTTCTCTTCAAACATTCAAATGGTTGTATTCAAGACGTCATTTTGGTACTGTCATGGGCAATGTTGTGTCATTTACAAATCTAATCCTCATAGCAATACTTACTTTACTGAAACGAAATCAAACAATTTTATAAATCGAATTGATCTCCCATTTCATTACTCAAAAATTAATCCATAAATAAAACAGTATCAAATTAAAACTAAGAGTCTTCACAAAACCTATAACTTACGCGTGTAAAAATATTAAAACCTCTTTTACCCGTAAAAGGTTGCGTAAATTTTACTATCGGGGTATTGGGCCATACTTGACGTGTTTCGGCTTGAACCAAATTATCCAGCGTTCTGGATTAGAGTCGATTTACATCGGTCCGTGGAGACCAATTTATTTTATTTATTTGTTACGTTAAACAATTAATAAGTTCGCTTTGATAAAAGAGCAAAGGAAATTAATTCTGACATTGTAAGACTAAATCAAAAACCGATTTATTAGATTATATATTTTGAAAGTCTGATTGCATCACAATGAAATCCTACTAATATTGTAAATGTGAAATTTTGTATGTTTGGATGTCTGTTACTCAATCATGCAAAAACGGTTTAACGGATTTGGATGAAATTTGGCACACAGATAGTTTATAACCTGGACTAACATATAGGATAGGTTTTATCCCAGTAATACGTTCTTGTGGGATAATTGCCAACATCCAAGTCCGCGAAGCTGCCGACAAAAGCTAGTAACTAATAAACAACTAAATATACTCTTAGCACTACAGTAATACAATGGTGTTGAAAGCAAAAATAGTCTTTGTAGTCTTATGACGTAGTAGCTCCTCGCCCGTGACATCGCCCGTGGAAAATCTTGGCGCCCGAACCGCCGCGTCGCGTCACATCGCTCCGCTCGCGCTTTTACTTCGTTTTCCAACTTTTTTTTAATTACTCCCCTCCCAAGGGTTGTAGCCTGATGTTAAGTAGCATATAAGCTGAATAAATAATAGTTTAAAAAACTAAAAAACACGCTTTAAAAACCAAACTAAAAAAGGAGAAAATAATTTAATTCAATTAAAAAGCGTGGGGTGCTTTTTGAGGTATTTTTATAATCAATTAAAGTCAAGCACCCCACGCTTTTTAATTGAATTAAATTGTTTTCTCCTATTTTAGTTTGGTTTTTAAAGCGTGTTTTTAGTTTCTTAAACTATTATTTATTTTCTATTTTTTAGTTCTGCTAACTACAAAACGTGTTTTTTTTTCTCATTTTTTTTTAAATTATTAAATTGTCATCGGTCCTCGACAAGTTTACAAAGTTTCAATGAAATCTGACCGTTTAAAGTGGGTCAAAATCGCGCTCAAAGATTCCGTTACATACATACATACAACCCGAGCTAATATAAAGCGTGTAAAAATTGAACTACCAAATTCAAAAAGAATTTTTGAAATCGAACTGGTTGATCCAGAGATTACCCACACGTAAAACTTATAATCTACACGCAAATTAATTTTACTACTTTATAATATTAGCACTGACAGATAAGAGATATTGAACCTTAGGGTGATACAGCAATTTGGTCGAATAAATACCTACCTAAATGAAAAACTGTGCATCGTTGTCTTCATGACCGCCTTTACTAGTGTTTTACTCGGTCCATTTAAACGTATGACACACTCTCACTCTCACACTACATCTAACGAAGGTGTAAAGTATTCAAGGAAAACAACATCAAGTTTAAAACTTAACAAGTTACCTAATTAAGAATGCTTTAAAATCTTTTTACGACTGCATCTGTACGCGATGCTACAAAACGAAAGTGTGTTTAAAAAGCAATCGAAACAGTAATATATGAAGCAGAGTTGCAAAAAGAAAAAAAGAACATTTACAACGTTAATACCTACGTTTTATATTTATGTATTTCATATATGCAGATAGAATTCAATATTTACTTGTAAAATATTTATTATAAAATTCTGCGTTCAAACAAGAATGCGTGATGTGTGAATCGACCTTATTCCAGTCGTTGGTGCGCGTTAAGGCGAAGTTACACACTTTACGACGCATATTTTTATAAACGCACCTGACTTATTTTATTAGCAAAGTTGAAAAGCTTATAAAACGTTCGAGGTATTAATACTGTACTGATACTTTACTGTTGGTATATACTCGTAAGTTTATATTTTATTACGATACTCGAGTTCGCGCTGTACCTATAATTTGGAAAAGCGCCATCTGTAGACGAATAAAAATCTGTAATCGGCGTATCTTATTTTTATTCTAACATTTTGTGGTATAGGGTGGCAATGTGAAATTTTGATTATATATATATTAATTGAGAAAAACAATTGGTGTAAATAATTACACCAATTAAATTTTATTGACAGCTACCATAAGGTCTGTCAATAAAATTTCTTTTTTTCAGCTGTTTTAGTATCATATTAGTTTTTATATTTTAAGTCCATTTTTAACATAAATTTGTACCAAAATAATTACAAACATTCAGTTCCAAAAAACCTTCAAAAGTCCACATCATAAATCTAACACAAAACAAACAAATACAATAAATCATTAGGTAAAACAACTTATTCAATTGAACCGTCTATTCTCGGTACTAACTGTCCAATGTTTTGTTTCGTAGATTCCCCCTGGGTAAGCGCGGTGGGAAGTTAGTGAATTGAATTTTACGATATTGTGCCCAAACTCCCTTTCGTCCTCGTGTGGAATCATTTAAAATTAGTCCCTATAGCAACGGGGTTTGTTTCCAAAACAAAAGTTCTTCAGTCCGTACGGGTATATTTCTCGCCGTATTTGGTTTCAACTTTGTCTTTGTTGAAGTTTAGTGGTCGGGAACTTAAATACTGAAAACGTGCGAAAACTGGTCTAGTTTTTTTTTTGGTTTTGGGTTTCAAATTTTACAAGGGAAGGACAAGAGAAAAAAAGAGAATGTCCAGCAGTGTGACATAAATAATTTAGAAAAAAAAATCCACTATGAAGTAGGGAATTATTCAGGACCTTAAAACTTCAACCAAAAAAATACCTTTAATATACAGAAAGTATAAAGCAAATTTTTTAAAAGAACTCGAGTTTTTTACCGGGTAACCTGTACCTACGGATAAAATAATAAGTAAAGCTACATACCGTTCACCGGAATATCAAAGTCGAGCACAGCCACTGAATCCAGCAATCAACTCATTAATAATGGCATAGTATTATCGTGGCTCTTAATTACACGAAAGTATTTTGTATATTTATACTGATCGACTCATGAATATGAAGATGCATAGCTTTATGATGAAAGATATTGATGTTTCTGATCATACGTTAGGATTTGGCTTTTGAGGTCTGAAGACTAAGAATAATAACTAAAAGAATTACAACAATATCCATACACAATCGTCTCATTTACAAAATTACAGATGAAGGGAAAAGCTAAAGTTGGGGGAATCAGAACAACCTGCTTCCTATACCCAAGCTGTTACTGATTAACGGGAAGACAGAGTATAGACTGTCAAAGTAGCACTAGTACAAGGTTGTTTATCATTGAATGTTATAAGCATTCGAAGGGATACCGAATATAGTTAACTGTATTTTAGCCATTGGCCTAAAGGCTAATGAAGAAATAAGTACATTTTTTGTTCATCCACCAATTTACCATTATGGCCATTCAAAACTTTGATCAGCTTCTGTCAAATATTCTGTTAATAAAATATACCAGACTGCTAATATAATTTTTTGGCGTCTGAAATTGTCACATTGAAAAAAACAAGATGGCGGCATTAGTTCCGATTTTCACCACGCGCCATTAGGGCCCTGTACCGTCATAACTATTTTACTACGTGACGAGGAGCTCTTGACCTTAACCGTATGAAATATTCTGCCGCATGACACTGCCGGTCTTTATGAAGTGCCAACGGTTTATTGTGTCAGTCTTAAAAGTTTTACGGATATTGAATTGCTTTTAAAACGAATGAAAATATTTTTGAGTTCTGCAGGACTATGGTATTTTGAGAATCAACATGTGTAATTGTTTATCCTTTGTTGTCTTTGATTTTTCGCTTTGTTGTAATAAATACAATAAAGTGCATCGGAAAGCACGTTAGATTGTTGGTCTCGGCTTTCATTAGTGGACATTCTTTGACAGTCATTAAGTACGGATCTTCAGAAGCCCGTAAGTCTGACAACCAGTCTTACCAAGTGGTATCGTATGGAGGTCAGATAGGCAATCGTTCGTAATTATAACTCAGTTTTACAGCACACATACAAACGAGTATTTCAAGTGACTTTTAACATTGCCGCCTGACACGTGTGTGTCGCGATTGGTGAGCATGAGGCACTGTGTTGATTCCCATATCTTGAGTATTCATTAGGGGCTAAGCCTGTGGTCTGGATTTATGGCCTGTGAATGGCGATAGGCTCGGCCCCTACTGCGTGGGACATGCTAAAATGTGATTGTATACCCGTACCTATCTCATCGAGGAAAACAAAGTTAATCTACACGATTACTGACAAATGCTTGCACTGACTGGACTTTTGCACTCAAATCTGTGTCGATATTTCTTCAAAAGACCACTTCATTCACTAATCTACATTGCCTTCACATGATCTGACAATATTATAATAATCTGGACTTTCAAAGAGACTTTGACCGTTTTTTTATGGGAAATCATACGGGCGGACTTCTCCCGCTGGGGGCGGAGCGAGAGGGCGTGTCAGACTTTTACTGACTAAAACCCACCCGTGTTCCTTCAGTTGCCTGTGCCAGGGCCACGGTAACTCTTTCGAACAAATCCGCCACCCTGGCAGGCATCGGCCCTAGCGGACCCCTTCATTTATTGTTGACATCTCTTTGAGGCACGCGTGGAACACAACGCGCCGTCGACCCGGGCCTGGTCCTTACCGGACGGTGAGCTACCCATTGCTCACCGTCCGCAAGCCCGCGCCTACGGTGGCCGGGAGTCCGCTATGGACTCCTAACGCCCAGGGCGTTTTCAACGGCGGTTAGGGGCGCAAGGGCGCAAGGATTGTCTCTCCTTCACGCTCTCCACCTCCTCCTTCGCGAGCATTACTGCTTCGCAAAAGGAGGTGATGGCTTCCCATGCACTCTCGCTCCGTACCATAGTCTGGACCAGGGCCAGACGCGAGAGATCGCCGCCGCGAATCGCCTCCGCGAGGACACGGCGGTGCTCCGCCCAGGCAGGGCAGACCTCCACCGTATGCTCCACCGTATCCTCCAGACGATCCACACAATGGTGACACCCGGGCGTTTCCTCCCGCCTTATCCGGAACAGGAACCTCCCGAAGCAGTCGTGTCCGGTGAGGACTTGCGTAAGGCGGAAAGTGAGGATGCCGTGGCGCCTCTTCAATCATTCCTCAAATAGGGAACTTACCGCCGCAATTGTGGCGTGCCCATAGACTTCGACCCTTGAGTTTGTATTGCTATTTCTTCTCAGGGGTAGTCAGATAGGAAATGTGGCCTCCATCCAACTTTTAATTTTTTTTTATAATTTTTTATATACATAATTTTAATTCATTTCACAGGCGTGTTGGTATGTTGTGTTATTTCTTACTTAAACCCTATAAATCTAACCTATACCTTCACCCACATTTAGCGAGTCAAGTTTAAGTCCAATATGAAAGAAAGCGAGCCTATTGCTATCAACAAATCCTGACTCCGAGCTGTTATTAAGAAATTCCTCAAAATCAAAATCAAAAGACATTTATTCAAACTAAGATTCAAACTAGACTGAGAGTCAGCTCTTTTTGAACGTCAAAATTACATAAGACAGTCCCCCTAAAACGCCCGCCCTTCACCACTTCCTAGGGCTTTAGCTGGGAAGAAGAATTGACGCAACAAACTCCCCAGCAGCACAGCTGTCTGTTAAGTTAGAAGAACTTGATTCTATACATTAGTAGATAATTAACATTACGAAACACAAAAAAAAAACATTACATTTGCCATATTTCAGCTAGCACACGCCAATATACCATCAAAACATTGATAACTATAGGTACCTAAACTATAGGTAACTATAAGTCCTGATGGAAAAACCCAAAGACACTTTTCCTGACTTGGGTTTTGAACCCAGGACCTCATGCTCAGCGGCAGCACTTGCGACCACTAGACCAACGCAGTCTCAGTTTATTTAAATCAAAGGATTTTCAGGCACTTTTGAAGTGTCAAGGAGTCACGCAGTCAGAAACATAAAGCTATTTTGCCCATTTCAAAGCGTAGTTTGTTCGTATGGAGAAGAATGGGTGAGTAATTCCATGGACACTCTTATAAATTAATTATTATATTGTCACAAAATACCATCCAATTAACGCCTCCTCAAATTCCATTTTCAAAATAATCTAATTGTTTACCTGGTTAGGTAAAAAATGCACACTTTTTCAAACGATTATTTTGAAAATGGAATTTGAGGAGGCGTTAACTGAATAGACTTTAGTGAAAAAACATAAAATTGTAAAGTTAGGTACATCAGGTGCCCTAGTGCCGGAGATATCACAGTCCGACGTGGTCTGAATTAATTAGTAACATTGACGCCGTCCCATGATTTATGTTCCGGATACCAACTGATTATTAAATAGGGCCGCGAGTGATGTATGGCCACTACTGCATTATCATACGTAAGGTAGAATTATATGAGAAACTCCGAAGTTGGGGGTAAAAGTTTCTGGTTTTCATAACATGAGTTTGATTCGAAAGAAATCGTACCTAAGTTAGATTTATATTTTTACACGCTTTATATTAGCTTTACTTGTATGTTTGTTTGTTTGTAACCGACTCCTTTGGACGCTATTTTGACCCACTTTAAACGGTCAGATTTCATTGCAACTTTGTAAACTTATCTAGGACCGATGACTATTCAACAATAAAAAAAAAATTGAGAAAAATTAAAAAAAGGAAAAAAAATACACGCGCGCGTTTTTGTAGTTAGCAGAACTAAAAACTAGAAAATAAATAATAGTTTAAAAAACTAAAAAACACGCTTTAAAAACCAAACTAAAAAAGGAGAAAATAATTTAATTCAATTATAAAGGGTGGGGTGCTTGACTTGAGTTTTTTGTTTAAAAGATTTGTTTAAGGGTAAAATACCCTTAAACAAATATTTTAATAACTTCGAAACCAGTGGTCCGATTTACATGATTCCAACTGGACTATCCGTTTTATAAATAACTTGATTTTTTGAACCTGAAATTATAAAAATGTGTACATATACAAAAAATTGCATTTTCAAGTTACGTAACTATTTGACTCGACGATCGACGATCCATTATATTATAAAAATACCTTAAAAACTCACTTATAACACTCTTATTAGATTTTAAAATGAAAACGATTTGCGTATCTGAGATAGATAGACTAATTTAAAGCATAAACTTCTAATTAAATGGTCTCTTAGAAATCTATTCTGACTCACGACCCGATAAGCATAGAGAAACTCCCGCTACTTCAAAAAAAATACCAATCTTTGAAATCGAACTGACAACTACAGGTTTGCAAAGGAATCCTCCAACCGCTTAGTTATTAAATAACGGCTATTTAGTTAACTTTCGGCAAAGTAAAAACTTTGCCGAAAGTTAACTAAATAGCCGTTATTTTACTCTATCATGATTGACTGCTTAGCTCTTGAAAGATAAGTATAGCGGGATGTTAATCATACCTGTAACTATTTGCTTTGTTCTCCCTATTAGTCCAGTGAAGCATAGAAAAAATTCGACTGTTGTGATACACTGGTATTTGTGTTCGTGTATACTGTATAACTACGAACTTTATACTTGTATTTTTTTGTTGTTCTCCACACACAGGCTTAGTCCGCCACTGATTATAGTGTGTCCTGAATGGACCTCGACTATTCTCGAAAGCTGGATGGGACCATACAATTTCAACAGATACTGCAAACTGACTAATGAAGACCAAACACATTTTTGACATAGGTAGGTACTCCTTCTTCATGACGTAATTTAAACATAGGGCTACCCAATAAGCCTACAAAAAGTTAATTAAACCTATCAGATCATATCATGAATATTCATGATCAATGTTTATTTGTGTTGAGTATTTTCTGGAATACGGGCCTTACTGTTATCACAGCTAATTCCAAATTAACATAAACAAACATTATCTTTTCTCTAAAAAGCGCCTAAAACATTAAAAACCACACACGACCTCTTGTCCCAAGGCGCCTGAAGAGTTTTAAGTCTGTGTAAGGGACTGATCAGATACCGTCGGCTCAGGACCCTTGGTGTACGTGACCTGTCACTCCGAGGGTTGCCGGAGGGCAGAGGAACCCACAGGAATAGGATATGATCTGGGAAGTAAGGTGGTGTTGGAGTATTAATAAGACAACCTTCTGGTTAAAGAAATAAACATAATTTATTTTAAAGGCATTATTTTAAATGGCAATTCGTCCGCAAGTGTCGTAAGTCGCATTTTCCAAAGTAGGTTTCGACTTTTGTCGTGCAGCGACAGGTCGCATGTGGCGGGTGACTAAAATCGACTGTGAGAATGTTCAGTCGCAGGCGATTTGAGGTGGTCGCCCGCCGCATGAAGGGCCACAAATTTGATCTAAAATGAACTATAACCTGCGATTTTTATCGACCTGTGTAAATGGGGTGGTGATTCGGTTTGTGAGGCGATTTGGCCGCATGGCGAAAATCGGTCTAGTGTAAATCCCCCATTACCAGTCCACTGGTACGAATCTTGAGTGATGAAAGAGCGGGACTTTTTATCATAGGTTTACAAACGCACAAACCAATCCCCATTCTTAAGTCCAGCGCCCACCATACGTGCCTGTCACTGTACGTCAATGTTATGGACGGATGTTAATAATAATAAAAAATGATGCAGATAACTAACTAAAATCTAACTACAAAGTCCTGAAGTGTATATTCCGAATGTTATTAACTAACATAATGATGTCAAGTGCCTATTAAAGATAAATGCGTTGCATAAAGAAATAATTTTTATTAAGGGATAAGGATGTAGTGTAGAACATAATAGTGGATTATAGAAATTTTAACATGATATTGCCATGACGTAGGTATACGTAGGTATACCCCGAAGGACTTACCTATACTAAGTATACCCAGATTTCGCCACAAACCTATTGCCGGGCACAAATCCGGCACGGCACTGAGGGCCGTTTTTTCTTAGTGCACCAAATTTTTTCGTTGTCTTAATCGCCACGCTTGGCAGACGGGTTGACGATTGCAATATCGTGGTGGTAATATACATAGAAAACAAGGTAAAATACATTGACTATTTGCAACAGTAAAAGACGACTAAGGGATCATAAGCAATGAGAGAAGTATTGCAGAAGCGTGTCCCATCCATAAGGCAACGCTGAGAGTTAGTGTTTCAGATGTGAAAAGTGGTGGTATTACCTGGATAATAGAGAAATGACTACACTGTACTAGGAAATGCGAGTGTAGCTGATCTCATTCGTACCCTAACGTAACAAGGACACACGACTGGATGCTTCCACTCCTGTTTTATTTAGATGACACCTCGTTTCATTTAGATTCTGATCCGGTGAGTAAGACCTTCTCGTTTTACATAAGCCTTAAGTTATTATGTCATTGCTATCCGTGATTTTGGCATAATGTACCTATGTAGAATCAGGGAAATAAATTGGCAAGCCAATTGAAATTATCCGTATATTCAAATCACACCTCTCATTTCTAAACATAGAGTTCAGTGGTGGCGCAATGTAAGCGGCCGCTACTTACAGTTATAGGTCGTAGATTTGAATCCAGACAGGTGTTTGACTTTGTATAAATTATTTCGTTACCTCTGCTCTCAAAACAGTGAAGGAAAACATCATGCCTAAAACCAACCATTTGACGACATGTGACATCTACCAACCCGCACTGAGCCCGCGTGGTAGATTATGGCACGCTCTTTCTCACAAAAAGAAGACCTGCAGGCTTAGCACGAGCACCGATTTGTCGACGTAAGAATAGACATGACTATTAACTAAATGACGTACAATAGGAGTTGTTTTAAAACACTGTCTGACATGGCACATCCAAAGTAAAATATGATATCGTTTTGTCTCATTATTATCATTATTGTCTGGACGGAAACAGAATACTAAAATAAAAACCCATTAAAAAGTTAGGTGCCAACAAAGATTCGTTTTTCTTGCAAATTTTACTTAAGTTTGGGCGTGTTTAAGTAATAAAAGAAGTGTAAAATCTCCAAAACCAAGTCAGTACCGACAAATTTTAAGTATCAAAAAGTTCAATAAAATTTATTGGTCACTGATTTATTAGGCTTTTTCATAAAACCCGATCTTCCAAAGGACTTTTCTTAATTTTTTCGCGATTTTCTTACTATAAATGATCCTGCATCTCACTCAATAACATTGTGCGTGTAGACTAGCGTCTAACTGCTCATCACTGATACTATCTCTGTCGAACACGAAGCCTGGTGAGACAGCGTGATTTTTAGCCAGGCCCACCAGTGAGTTCGAGCCCGCGACTAGGTTCCCCTTAAGGTGTGAGATTGCTTTACAATTAATTGCCCAGTCTGTACAGTACAACTATTTTCTTAATGTCCCTCGGCAAACTTCGTGTTTCGTCAGTCGTCCGATTTCTATCAGTTGCCCTTTGCACTTGGTACAGATCGGACGCTGTCAATCGACTTGGAAGTACCTATATAGAGTTGTTAATACTCTTTTAACTTAATATAATTAATTTTAAAAATGGGAGGAAAGCTCGTTTGTATTCGGAAACGCGATGATTCCCGAAGGACAGATAGGAGGATTTCCTCCGCTCCCTCTCTATTTAGAGAGGGAGCGCAGGGCACTTGGCGTCCGGTGCAACATGTTGGCCCGTAGATTTGCTTAGTGTACAACCAAGTAAAAAATACTATTTTTAAGGCTTATTGCCAAAGTCTGTCAATTACACCAAAAGATCGGTAGATGTCCTGCGAGTCCAGTATAATAATGGTTTCAGGATGTTGTTGAGACTTCCTCACTATTGCAGCGCGTCGGAGATGTTTGCGCAAGCTCGTACCGACGGTTTTCACGCGATTGTGCGCAAGAAAACCGCTTTGCTACTGAGTCGAGCGAGAGGCAGTCGCAACCACATCCTGAGAACTGTAGCGGAGAGTTTCGGTTCTCCAATTGTGAAGCAGTTTGTGCAGAGTCCATAGAGTGTTATTATGTTAATAACACTCTATGGATTCTTTTTCCAAAATAAAAATCAATAGTGCCTAGTTAGTAAAGTAAACATGACGAATGAAATGAAATAGAACTTATTAGACTGGCAGGGAAATTTAAATAAAATAGCATATAATGAATGCTCCATCTATTAATGATGGAGTATTCATTCACGTAATGCCCAGTATTGTTACGAATCTGATTCATTTACTTCGTTCCCAAGGAATAATTGGCTTCGGATCAGTAATTTCATCGCAATAAGAAATGTGAAACAACACACCAGAATCTATACATTGTTATGTAGATTTTCCGCTTATCATTCAACACACCAGAATGCCAATTTCCGTAGTTTAAAATGTTAATAATGAAGCTAATCGCAATTTTATCTCTTTAATTCTATCCACAATCAGTGTCAAAACTTGTAAAATATGAAGGACATACTTGTGTATGTGTGTGGTACCTATGTGTTTTATTCAAAACCTCAAACCAACTGGTATACTTAACTATATAAATAAAAAGAAAAGTCCTGACT
The DNA here is from genome assembly GCA_947359405.1 of Antitype chi. Classification (NCBI taxonomy): domain Eukaryota; kingdom Metazoa; phylum Arthropoda; class Insecta; order Lepidoptera; family Noctuidae; genus Antitype; species Antitype chi. The sequence goes on along the minus strand of OX375819.1, from coordinate 6,010,899 downwards.
GATTGACTGACTCATCAACACCCAGCCCAAACCCTTAGACCTAGAAAGCTAAAATTTTACACAGAGGTTCCCTTTATAATGTAGACAAGGAATAAGGAAGATTTTTTCGAAATTAAACCCCTAAGGCAGATAAATAGGGGATGAAAGATCAAAAGCTAGTGTATACTATTTATAAACTTTAATTAGCCTTTAATGTCCCCACTGCTTCCCAGCAGTAGAACTCTTCTCTTTGAGAAGGAATAGGTGCAGCTTGGCAGATGTCATATGATTTCGAAAGATTGGTTCTAGGCAGGCCGGTTTCCTCACGATGTTTTCCTTCACCGTTTTTGAGAGAAGTGGTGATGAAATAATGTACACAATGAAAAGCGCCTGTCAGGGTTCAAACCTACGACCTACATATCGTATGTCACGGCCGGTACCACTAGGCTATCACTGCTCGCATTTTAACCATATAGTCAAAGTTTTTGAGTCCCATCCTCTATGGTACCCATCCCAGGCTGATTTCCAGCCACCGTGGGTACGGGCTGGCAGATGGCGAAGAATGGGTAGCTCGCTGTCTGGTAAGAATGAAGCCCGGTCGACGGCGCGTTGTGTTCCACGCGCGCCTCAAAGAGTTGTCAGCATCAACTGGTGGGGTCCACAAGGGCCAATGCCTGCCAGGGGTGCGGGTTGTTCGAGTGAGATACCGCACACAGGCAAATGAAGGAACCCGGGTGGGTTGTAGTCAGTAAAAGTCTGACACGCCAACTTCTCCCGCTCTGGGGAGAGAGAAGCGAAGAAGAGGAGAGAGAAGCAGCGGGAGAAGTTAGTTGATGATTTCCCACCCTAAAAAAAACCCGTACGGTGTATTCTTATGGATATTTCTGTCAGATTGAGACAGATTAGAATGGTTCGTAAAAATATGTGCCCTTCCTTGCATCTGTCCTTACAGATGTATCCGTAGACCTGTTTTATCTCAGAGGCAATCCTCAGAGAAAACAGCTGTATAACTCAAGGTCAATGAATTTAAAAATCAGCTACCTTATCTTTTGGATAATTTTCAATTCGGAGGTAAATAATATTCTAACAATCCCTAGAGGCAGCGAAGGGACAAGACGAGCTTTTAGACGATCCAACTAATGGCGTGATTCTGGGAAAATTGAATTAGGAGACTTACCTGTCTTGGAGGGTATGGTTATAAATTATTTATTATTAATAAACTTTTTTGGTAACTTAATACCAAAAACATTTTTATACATTCAATCAATCAATTCATTTATTTATATCTATTTCTCTCTTCACAGTATTGGTTTCCTTAAAAGATAACAATGTTTTTGGTAATGTTATATCCCGGAAATAGGTTTTCGAAAAAGCCTGCGTTACAGGTCACCAGGGTAAAAAAACCACAGTAAAAAATATATTAAAAGGTTTAGAGACGATCTTATGTGAACATCGTTAAAACAACCAAAAAGATTAGACAATAATGTTGAAAGTTAAAAAAAATTGCAAATAGTAAAAACGACAAAATTAAAATAGACAACTAATGGTTCATACGAAACTGGTTATTTGTAGTGTCCAGTATGAAAGTATGTTGGGGTGTATGAATGTATGTTTTAGTGTATGAATGTATGATGGAGCGTTCGAGAGCGAGGATGAGATGTAAATCAGCCACGGAGGAAAGGAGGGAAGGAAATCTACTTGAGAACTGTCAAAAGGTTCTCAGTTTTTTGATAGTCAAGGGTTTTAAGAAATGTTTTAACTGTTTTGTGACAATTAGAGACGATTTTAGGATATTTAATTTGTTGTACAAAAATTGGCCAAGGAAACAAAACAAATTCTGATTGAGTGAAGATTTGAACTGCAATGAGGGGCAGACTCTTCCCTTCCGTCGTTGGTTATTGATCGAATTAATCATTTTAACCTTGGATATTCGGTACTGTTTTATCTTTATTTTTTAGCTGTCGGTATAAGTAGATCAATCTAGCTTTCTCCTATTTTACCGGGAATAATTTCGCAGAAACAAAATATATTGCCATCGTAAAAAGCAGCCCAGAAATCTCCGAACCAGCCAAGCGATACAATTAATTGTTAAAAAGCAATCGAGAAGCACTCGTTATAAGCACTAACCACCACTACAGGAGAAAAAGGCTAAATAAATTGCCTCCATATATCGTTGGCTCAATCTATTAAAACCCGTTAAACGGGTTAGAAACTCGAAAAGTAGTAGTTAGTGTCCAGGGGGCTCATTCAATAGATTCGAATAAGTGGTCCGTTACTCGTCCAGTAATATCCGGTCTGAAGCGGAAAAAATTCGATTAAAAAAGGTTAGGTTAATGGGCGGCGCTGTGAAAAGTGATGCAATTACGTGAAATTGATCCCACCCTTTGTTCTTTCACTCTTGAGGCATTGATTGGTAATGGATCTACTGCTTTTTATGTTGTCTGTTTAGATATACAATTTGAATTCTCAAAATTGTGAAAACTTCTTTAGGCGCGCGTATTTTGCGGTCTTTCGGTCAGTTACGAAACGGACATAATAGCCCCTGGTTGGAGGCCTTAATTTGTTGAAACACCCATAGGCTAGTCCAGTTGAATCCCGTACGGTTTATCGAATTACCTTTGAACGATATAATTGTCTACAGAAAGCATGGTTCACCGTTGAACGATAATACGAAAAAACGATTAGTCGATACCATTATTTAGCGACAGTACGTTTCGCCGAATAACGCTACATAGAATAAATGGTTGGCAGATAACAAGATTTGCCGATTTCATGGTTTCCCGGAACATGCTTGAACTAAATAATCTTATAAGTACCGATATATATTTTCGCCGAAAGCACCTTTCTTTAAGCCGATCCAAAACAATTGTCTTATGTTTTTTGCTCATACAATTTTGACAAGCGTCGATTAAATTGCATTAACTTCTATTTCCATGCGTTTGCTGAATCACTTGTAAACATTGAGAATGGCCTCAAATTTTTCATGGCATGGCTATATGATCATAAACTGACACTAAATGTATCCAAAACGTTATTTTAACCATTTGCTTTAAACAATAGTAGTTTACCAAAGTAAAGATGAACATGAGTTTTCGTGAGAAGAAGAGATGTGCGCTTTCCAGCAGAGGACGGTATCAATCAGGACTCCAAGATATTTGGCACTGTTATTTCTGATTAAAATTGTACAAGTACAATTCTGCGCTTGATTCATACAATCATGAGCTTTGAGAATGGTTTGGTAAACTACTACTCTTTAAAGCAAGTGGTTGAAATAACGTTTTGGAGACATTTAGTGTCAGTTTATGATCATATAGCCATGCCATGAAAAATTTGAGGCCATTGTCAATGTTAACATGTGTTTCAGCAAACGCATGGAAATAGAAGTTAATGCAATTTAATCGACGCTTGTCAAAATTGTATGAGCAAAAAACATAAGACAATTGTTTTGGATCGGCTTAAAGAAAGGTGCTTTCGGCGAAAATATATATCGGTACTTAAAAGATTATTTAGTTCAAGCATGTTCCGGTAAACCATGACATCGGCAAATCTTGGTATCGGCCAACCATTCATTCTTTGTAGCGTTATTCGGCGAAACGTTTTGTCGCTAAATGATGGTATCGACTAAAAGTTTTTTCGTATTATCGTTCAACGGTGAACCATGTTTTCTGTAGACAATTGTTCAAGGGTAATTCGATAAACCGTACGGGTCTCCTCTCTTTTTGCTTTTAATTGTAAATCCCTGACTATGAGTAACGATGAAAAAAATCATCGTGTAGAAATCTGAAGTCTGACTAACATACATTAATGAGCCAGCATGATAAGAATAGTTATTCACTCATTCTCAGTCCAAATATCAAACCATTTCAAGGACATTTAAATAAAACAAATTGTATTTTTTCTTAATATTTTATTTTTAATTTTCCTACAATTCCATCTTTTCGTTTCTTCTTTAAGCGGATTGTACATAGACTTTCTGTAAAAGGTACTTACTTATAACATAAAACAAAAACACGACCGCGGCGCTTCTTGAACCATAAGACAGACACGACCGTTTGTCCATTTACAAGAATAACAGAGGATTTTGCTTATTGAAAATCAATGGCTAGCTTAAGAGGTAAGGAGCACTGGCTTTATCTCCTTAATTTTAAAGTCAAATTCTTAATCCGCAAAGTATTCGGGGCACGTCTGGCCGTCGTGGCTACTTTGCGTTGCAAATATTGTGGGGTTCTGCAGGGTTAAGGTCCGTGCTAGGGAAAGTGTGTTTATATAATTTTGGGAGCTAATCATCCTATATAACTATAGCTGTTGTATTATATACGCTGGAGAATATCTTAAGCCGAAATCATAGTAGATTTAATTTTTATTTTTTGAGTTCTTAATTATTTTAAGTATCGTACCGTATTGGGCTCATCAAGTTCTGAGATACGATAAATGCGTGCACTGATTCGACAGGTCCACTCAATTTGTGTGGTTCTTTCCTCAAAAGACCATTTCAGACACCAATCCACATGGTCTTCACATGATCTGACCAAGATTATGTCTGGACTTTAAAAGAGACTGTGAACTCTGAGTTTGTTTCGGCATTTCTTCTCAGAGTAGTCAGATAGGAAACGCCGGCCTCATCTAGTTTAACAAAATATGTTTGACGTGTAAAAGTGTTTGTACAAACCTACTTACAGAAATAAAATCATTTATCATTAAGAGTGGTAGTATTTAGGTACCTAACCGATGAATTATATCTTAGAATACGACCACGTTCGCACGGGACGTAACATTTTTATTTAGATTTAATCGTGCACTGAATTTGCGATTGAGCCGAGCATTAAAAAAACTTTTTCCAAAAAAAAACAACCGACTTCCAAAAAAACACTACAAAGTGAAAAATAACTTTAATTTCGGAAGTCGGTGTCTTTGGAGCTGTATTTTAATTTTTTGTCACCGCCTTCCGAAATTAAAGTTATTTTTCACTTTGTAGTGTTTTTTTGGAAGTCGGTTGTTTTTTTTTTTTGAAAAAGTTTTTATTTTTCACTTTTTAGTGGTTCACATGTGCTTATCCCTTCACAGCATACCAGCGTGATGTTATGTTATGAACTGGTGTAAGCAATAGACAGAGATGAAATATCAGCAATCCCAGTCCATTTGCTATCATTTATTGAGGAGTTCCGTTGCCTATCTCCAAAGTTCTTCATCAAATCTTCACCAAATTGAAATGAGACCACTACGAGAAAGTACTCTTCCAAAAAATACCTAAATCGCTTTGTGTGCCTATAAAATTGGATGAGTTCTCTCTATTTCTCCAGGATCCCATCATCAGATCCTGACTTAATGATCATGGGACCACCTGGGAAGTATACTCTTTGAAACAAAAAAACAAAATCCAAATCGGTCCAGCCATCTTCGAGCAATCGGGGAACATACATAAAAAAAAAAAACAAAAAAAAAAAGGTTCCGACGAATTGATAACCTCCTCCTTTTTGAAGTCGGTTAAAAAGACTCCTTTGGATACTCAATGCTCGGCTCATTCCAGCATCTCATCGTCGAAAAAGCACTGTTCATTTTTCAAATCTCGGCGCTAACACACTGCGCGTTAAACATCCAGCATGCGAAAACCCAGCCGCGATATATTTACGTCCGAGTGAATGTGGACTAATAAACAAATGTCAAAATTAAAGTTTAATCATTTCCATAGACTGCATGATGCGGCCAGAAACTTTAAAAGTGACGACCGCATATCGGAAAATGCAGCATGAACCGACCGACTCTTTGTACCCACACGTTTTTCTTGCCGTGAACTACAGATTATTCGCCGTATGTAGGCAAGGTCGGCAGTGTTGTATGAATCACTATTTATTTATTTATCCTCGGACTGGAACGCCATATTATGCTTCCATAAACTTAATTTTTGCCACCGTTGTATGAAAAAAAAAAAACGGCAGTTCGTAGGCGGTTTATACGCCGTGTGTAGGCATGGTTCGTCACTGTTTTATGGAAGCCTGTTGACGGACACGTTTTTTCTGCGGCGCGGTTTATACGCCATGTGTAGGCACGGGTCGTCACTTTTGAATGGGTCACTGCAGATGCTCGAACCGTAAAAGAAACCGTGCCGTGTAGAAAGAGCCTTAGTCTAGCTATATTATTATTTGAAAGATTAAATTATTTAAAAATAACTATTTAAGGTAGGTACTAGGTCCTTCAAGACTCTTTGCTTAATCATCTCAGAAGTCTCATTGGGAGATTGAAGCTTCGGGTTCCAGAATTTGATTAATATCAACTTGGGTTACTTTCAAATTACATTAAGTTTAAGTTCAAAGATAGTTACGGGTCTACGCAGATCCGATAATTGAGTGAAATTAAAATCGTCTGAGGTTTCGGTTGAAAAGGATATTATGCAGTAATTAAAATGGCTCTTTGACGATAAAAAAATAGGTAGGTACCTACTTACTATGCAATCAGAAATAAAATTGGTCAACAACGTAAATAATGCAATGAAAGTTTTTGAACTGTCAAAATGAAAGCCATTACCATTGTTTGTGTGTTACGAAATTACCACGTAGGTCAGATGAAGCACAACTTGACAATAGTACGCGCGACGTAAACGCAACGTAAATTCGAACAATTATAATTGAAAATACAACTATCGACAAGCACAATAGTATCAGTTACAGATATGAATAAAGTCTCAAAACTAAGTTAATATTTCGTGCGAAAAGAGTACATATCTTTAATTTTAAAATTGCTGCGCCTTCATGCTTGGCCCTCTGAAATCAATAAGTGTAACGTTACCAACTTCTTTACCTACTTAACATATTGTAGCAGCACTAAAGAAAATAGTTCAACAAAAAGAGAAGTGGCGCCATCTACATAGCCACAGGCGAACTACGCAAGACTAACGTACAGAAATCCTAGATCGCGCAGTCAAAGTTTACCGCGCGACTCGCATAGGTACAACATCCCGACGTGAGGCAGTTGCCCACCAGACACAACACCCGTCTGGTCGGAGGATCCTCCCTTTACCATAGACTATGAGTGAACTTTACACCCTGTTCTTCATACCTCTATAATATCATCACGCCTATATTCCCCGAAGAGTTAAGCAGAGATTCAGGACAACAACATTATGCCCGTTATGTTTAAGTCCCATGTAATAAAGGGCGGGCCTTTTCCTATAAACAGGGCTCAAATCAGGATTTGAGCCCTGACTACGGGCTGCTACTGACAAATTCCAGGTGGAAAAACATAGTAGCACTTTGCCTGACCCGGTAATCGAACCCAGTATCTCATGTTCAGTAGTCTGTAGCGCTTGCGACAGCTAAACCGAGGCTCTGACGACTTTTTTACGTTATCTAAATACATAATGTAGACTTGTTTTCTAGTCTAATAATATGCTGAATATCGTATCCAGGAACAACCACAAATAGGCTGTTAGCAACCACTCCAGTAAACAAGACCAGAGCTGCTCTTGATAAGCGGTTGCATCGGATTTTAAAGTCAAATCGCCAATCGCAAAATATTCAAAGCTACCCTCACTGTTCCGACTTGCAAATCGTATAGCCGTGTTGTTGTTGACTGTTCTTGGTGTATTTAGAAGTAGGTACATGATTGTTGTCTTAAGCTATTTTGTTCTTAATTGTACATGATACTTTATTTTGTGTGGTGTTGTCTACTATGTGAAATGTAAATCACCATTTTTTTTAAGACCAGCCGTCAGCATTGGGAGCGCCTTAAAGACTTTTCCAAAATAAAAGTTATTCATAATTTATTTAACTGTTTACCTCTATTAAAAAAATCGTCTATTTCAGACTTTTAAACTGTCCATATTTTATTATTATAACATTATCTTAAAAACGATGTTAGTTTTGATGAGATCAATTGTATCCAAATTAAATTGAACTATGTTAATTAAAATTATAATTAAATAAAAAAATGGAAATAAATAAATTAACTATGATAAAAGACACGAGACGTGTGTTGTGAGGAAAGTTTTGAGTTCGAGTATGAATGTCGATGGCTATAAGAGTAGGGGGAGACCAAAGAAAGAAACGATGGATGGACTGTGTAAATGATGATATTATGGTTAGACAGTGTGTGACTACGGAGATGACGAGTAATAGAGAAGTGTGGAAATAAAAGATATGTTGCGCCGACCACAAATAAATTGGGGTAAGGACAGGAGAATAGTGACTATGATTGAGACGTGTTACAGATTGGGATGTAAGACGTGTTACGGATTAGGGTGTAAGACTTGTTACAGATTGGGATGTAAGACGTGTTACAGATTGGGATGTAAGACGTGTTACAGATTGGGATGTAAGACGTGTTACAGATTGGGATGTAAGACGTGTTACAAATTGGGATGTAAGACGTGTTGCAAATTGGAATGTAAAAACGTATTACAGATTGGGATGTAAGCCACGCACTGGCTAACTAACACTTAGACTTAACAATCATAATCTTTCAAATTTGCAAGCTCAGCGACCACACAGATTGTGCTGGGAAAAATTGCTTATACACGCAAAATCGTAAGGGCTATTAGCCGTGGCCCTGGCACAAGCAACAGCAGGAACACGGGTGGGTTTTAGTTAGTACAAGTCTGATACGAAGAGCGGGAGAAGTCATTTGATGATTTCCCAAACGAAGAAAAAAAGGCTGTGCTTCTATAACTCCATCGTCACAATAGAATCTACAAGGTGTAACCGAATAAGCGCAAGTCCTGAAAGTAGTTTGTTCATAATTGACTACTGAATCGATTACAGTGAATTTAACTGTAGGTATTCTTTTCAAAAAATATGTTTTTTGCCATACTGACCGCTGATTGAACCAAAGAAAATTAAATCTTATTTTAAGGTAATACGACTCAAATTTAAATGCATAAAGGGGTCATCACTATTTTCTAAATAATAATAGTTTGCTTTAATTTGCGCACATAAATGATTTCTATGCAATGATGGGTAGAAAAACTATGTCGGTGGTGCATAGTATGAGGGGGAGCCGTAACGGCATCCTGAAAATTATAGCGGATAGAATGGAGTCGGCGGTCATGCGTCGCTTAGTGTCAGTGGACCTGCGTGTGACAGGTGCAGGCCTGTTAAGAATAATAATTTTATTCCCAGTGTTATTTTAATTGTACTAACATAGTTTACAAGATTTTATGTTACTAATCTCTTCTTTGGACTGTAGTTGTCTGAGAATAAACAAATTTTATTTTATTTAATTTATTTTAAAAAAAAAAGTTTTGGTCATTGTATTATGATTGTATTGTATAAACTCAATACTCTTATTGGGGTAAATATATGAGGTCTTGCGTTAATTATGTTATCAACACATTTTATAATTATAAAATGTGCGTTAGTTACCAATTTTGAATATTTGACGCTAGATGGATCGCTAGATGGCGCTGCATCTACTTCAACGCGAGAAAAAACTCTGTATAAAAATCTTCGATCAACAATTAAATAGCAACTGTTGATCCAAGGTAAAAATCTTAATAAAATATTATTAGTGTAAATAACAATAAGTCAAATCATAAAACAATGACAACTTTAGTGACAGTGTTATCTACATGTATTATACAGACGGCAGCACATCAAGTTACCCCAATCTGTCAAATTTCTTTGATAGATTTTCTACTTTATTTCATAAGTATAAGGTTCGTGTTCAATTGGGAAAATTTGACAGTTTGGGGTAGCTTGATGTGCTGGCGTCTGTACACAAATTGTGAAGATAAGATCGTTACTGAATTGTTTTCAAAAGTAGCGTAGTAATTATATGGTCAAAAAAGCATATCGAATAGATGAAAAAATATTCTCTTTAAAGATGATTTCATTAAAATATTTGTTATGGTTCGTGCATTATATCGCAAGAGACCGTAAAACGCTTTTAAAGTAAGCGACAATAAATGAAAGTTAATGACGTCATAAAAGCAATTTATTTTCTCTTTTTTCATACGGAGAGCTAAATATTCTCGTGCATACATCCTAAGTGCGGCTTTCCCTTTTTTAAAACCTTCATAATGACTCGTGAAAAAAATTTAGTAGGGTTGGAAAATCTGAGTTAAATTCCTGATACTTCTGACTCCTGACTTTTTTGTTTTTCCAAAACGATTAGCAATATAATATCGTAAGTAAGCAATAGGTATGAAGGGCATGTACGAGTCGATCGATTAGGTTAAGCTACGCTTGCTGCGGCTGGTCCGTGGAAGGGTGACCATCTTTCCATACAAAGACCCCTACGTGTATCGGAACGTACGTAAAGCAGGTCCTGGTTGTCATTTGTGAACCTTTGACAGTCGCTATGTGTAGTCGGAAGTCCGAATTCTTACAAACCAGTCTTATCAGGGGGTATCGTATTACCCAGTAACTGGGTTGTGGAGGTCAGATATGCAGTCGCTCTATGTGAAATTCTGGTATTCAGCTCTATCTGGTTAGACTGGAAACCGACCCCAACACATTTGGAAAAAGACTAAGCAGATAATGAAATATAAGTCGCTAAGAGTCATTAAGTTAACAATATGACTCATAAATAGATTTTGCTGATCATAGTATTGCAAATTGCTAAACGATACGTACATTTCTCGATTGTAATGCCAGGGAAATCCACTGTTAAGCAAATTGTCTTAACTTAAATCGTCCATATATTCAAATCACAACTGTTATTCTTTGACATTTGTATGAAATGGCAATAACACGGCAAATTGACATAGAGTGTCAATTTAAAAATATAGATATCGAACCAATCTAGGTTGAAGTGGTTTTGGATAATTCAGATAAAGACTAACCTCTTCTTTATCCAACCTGCCATTGTCCATTGACCATACATTGCGAAACATTAAAGACAGGATGTATGCTGCCTGATAGTCGTACACAATAGTGAACTGTCACCAAAAAACAAACATTCTATTATATGCAGACCTTTTGATATCTAGTGATAAAATAAATTGAATAAGGCTAGAATTACATTCGGCAGCACAGCCTGGCGGTTTATAACCGCTTTGCTATGGGCTTCTATGAAGCTGTTCGAAGTAATTATGTAGAAGCTGTGGCGCTCTTAGCGCTTGCGAACGACCGATATAATATTCTGTAAAAGTCTAACTGTAGAGAACATTTGTGAAGTGAACTTGAAGTCACTTTAACAGCCGACATATTTTGTTAAAATCTCACCTTGAGTACTTAGGTGAAGTGACCTTGAAGTGAGCTGTCATTCCATAATTACGATGCTAGGGATTATCACTAATGACAGTTTGCTTTAAGTTCACTTCACCAAAATTATCACGGTTTTTTTTTTTTTTTTTTTGGGTGGGAAATCATCAAATAACTTCTCCCGCTCTGGGTGGAGCGAGAGGGCGTGTCAGACTTTTACTGACTAAAACCCACCCGTGTTCCCTCAGTTGCCTGTGTGCCAGGGGCCGCGGTATCTCTTTCGAACAACCCGCACCCCTGGCAGGCATCGGCCCTTGCGGACCCCCCATTTGGTGCTGACATCTCTTTGAGGCGCGCGTGGAACACAACGCGCCGTCGACCCGGGCTTGGTCCTTACCGGACAGCGAGCTACCCATTACTCGCCGTCCGCAAGCCCGCGCCTACGGTGGCCGGGAATCAGCCTGAGATTCCCGACGCCCAGGGCTTCTCCCGCGGCGACTACGGCCGTGAGGGCGCATATACTGCCTCTCCCTCACGTGCGCCGCCTCCCTCTTCGCGAGCATTACTGCTTCGCAGAAGGAGGTGACGGCTAGCCATTCACTCTCGCTCCGTACCATGGCCTGCACCAGGGCCGGACGCGAGAGATCGCCGCCGCCGATCGCCTCCACGAGGACACGGCGGTGCTCCGCCCAAGCTGGGCAGACCGCCACCGTATGCTCCACCGTGTCCTCTGGGCGATCTTCGCAATGGAAGCACCCGGGCGTTTCCTCCCGCCTTATACGAAACAGGAACCTCCCGAAACAACCGTGTCCGGTGAGGACCTGCGTCAGGCGGAAGGAAGGTGAGGACGCCATGCCGCCTCTCAAGCCACTCCTCAAAGAGGGGACTTACCGCCGCTATCGTGGCGTGCCCAGCACTGGGTTGCGACAATCGCACTCTCCATGTCGCCATGAGATCCCGCCGGAGCTCTGTCCGCTGCACCTCGATTTCTCGCGGCAGCGGAGTAACGCCCCGGCGTTTGGCCTCCTCGCGCCACTCCCAGATGTGCGCGAGGACCTTTGCCTCCAGATCCCATGGCGGTAATCCGGCAAGGAGGCCCGCCGCCTCACCTGAGATCGTGCGGTATCCCCGGATCATCCTGATCGCCATGACCCTATGGGACGCCTTCAGCTTTCGGGCTGGTTGGCGCCTCAATGTAGGCGCCCACACCGAAATTATCACGGTGAGATTATTACTGAATAGCACAGCAGTATGTCCATTTTGTAAAAATCACACCGTGAAAACTGAAAACTCCACACAAGGAGTGAGCCATCAGTGTCATCCCACTGATGCTAGGGTTTGACCAAACATTACATTTATAATCATAATCGAGAGTTAAATAAGATTTTTATGCTTATTTTATAAACACGACTGTGTAAGGGCGTTTTAAATAGAATAACAAAACAGAAAACATAAATCCACAGGTTTAGCTTTAAAATTATGATTAAATTCTCGATTAAGATTGTAAATGTAATGCTTGGTTATTTCCTAATATCACTAGGATGACAGTGACGGCTCATTCCACGCTCACTTCACCTACGTTTTCACGGTAAGATTGTTACAGAATAGCCATGCAGATGCTAGGGATTTACCTAATGACAGCTCACGTTAAGTTCCTTCACCTAAGTCTCCACGGAGATATTTTTACAGATTAGGTAGACAGATTACAGAAGGCGCTCCACGCAAAATACTGGTATTCAGCTGCATACGGTTAGGCTGAAAGCCGACCCCAAAAATAGTTTAGAAATATCTAGGCAAATGATGATGTAAGCAAATTTCGCGGCAGAGCGCCGGTACCCCAGTCTCGCGGTCCAGCCGCACATTACAATAGGAGCCTTAAGAAGTTTTATTTGCGGGGCATTTATATAAATTGTTTGTTGATCAAGCTCTTTGAGTACTGTCTGCCATCTTCTACAACGATGAAGTACATTATTTTCGCTGTATTTGTATTAGGTGAGTAAAATATCCTTAGTTTTGCTTGGTTATTGAATTCTATGTTTGTGAAATTCAGGGCTAAAATAACCATGGATATCTCTTCGTCTAAATTTAAGCTTATTTTTAATGACTTCTTTGTACGATTCTCCAATTTAATAAGTGCTTCTACATGTAATTTTACCTGTGCAGGTATATTTCTGCCTTCAATATCCTGTCATCGAGTGCCGTTCTATAGAACTGACTATACGTACTTTGAAGCCTTCGATGCCTTTTATAAACTTCGTGGAGGTGGAGAAGAAGATGTTACAGGAGCATCTTGGAGAAATGCTTTTAATGCTTGTGCCGACGAAGGAGCAACCCTGTTCTATCCAAAAGTACAGGGAGAGTGGACTCTAGTAAAGAACTTGACAGATACTGGAGTTTCAAATGTGACAGACATCTTCATTGGAATCCACGACGAATATAAGCTAGGAGAGTTTGTTGCAGTTGATGGTAAGCATTTAAAATTAAACACTACTACACACCATCACATTTTTGGTTCCGTTAACGATTTTGTAAAATGTTAGCAAACACCCTTCTACCGTTTTCAGGACACTCATTGCCTGATCCACTGGCTTTTGACAGCAGTCTACAGCCGGATTCACAGGATTTTGATAGCAGTTCATTGGCGAACGAAAAGAATTGCATAATTATGAACATAGATAGTGGAGTGTTCAAACTGGATAGTTGTTTCAGATCACCATACACGGCGTTAAAATTTGTCTGCAAGAAAGTTGACGATGAGTCGTGTCCGACTGTTGACCGCGGTAAGTGGTGTTCTTGCTTTTTCTTAGACATCCTTTTCGAATGTGAACCTGTTCTTCAATTTGTTGGTCCAGGACAATAGCAAGGTTATCACTAGGTTGTCAGTTCTAGTAGCCATTTTAAAAGTTTTTAGTAAATCAATTATGTGGGTGGGTCATCAGTGGGTCATTGGACGTGAGCTCAAGAACCAAAAATTCAAAGACTTGAATGTGACATCAACCAATCCTTCATGGGCCAACTTGATGGATTATGGCTCACTTCCACTCACAACGAGGTGGCCTGTGACCCAGCAGTCATTATACGCTGAATTATTAATTTTAATTTCAGGTTACAAATACATGAAGGCATCAAAAAAGTGTTACAAAATAAATAAAAAGCCGCAGCTATGGCAGGAAGCTATGAAGACTTGCTTCGTTGAGGGAGGAATACTGGTGGTTATAGAAGACCAGACACAGGCAGAAGACATTAAAGATATGGTAGAACCAGGGATATCATATTTTGTAGGAGTAAGAAAGCTCTCCAATCGCGGTGCTTATTACACAGTAAAAGGTAACAATATTGCAAAAAATAATAGTTTAAAAAACTAAAAAACACGCTTTAAAAACCAAACTAAAAAAGGAGAAAATAATTTAATTCAATTAAAAAGCGTGGGGTGCTTTTTGAGGTATTTTTATAATGAATTAATGTCAAGCACCTCACGCTTTTTAATTGAATTAAATTATTTTCTCCTTTTTTAGTTTGGTTTTTAAAGCGTGTTTTTTAGTTTTTTAAACTATTTTTTATTTTCAATTTTTAAGTTCTGCTAACTACAAAAACGTGATGTTTTTTTTTCTCATTTTTTTTTAAATGATTGAATTTTCATCGGTCCTCGATAAGTTCACAAAGTTTCAATGAAATCTGACCGTTTAAAGTGGGTTAAAATCACGCTCAAAGGAGTCGGTTACATACAAACATACAAACAAACAAACATACAAGTGAAACTAATATAAAGCGTGTAAAAATATTTTCTATCATGAAAGTTAAAATCTTTTTAATAAAAATCTCAAGGTTAACATTACATCACGCATATATTTCGCGAAGGGTTTTCGTAGAGATGTGCGTATAGTAGGTACACCCATATTTCACCAGTTATTTAAGTCACAATTTTTAAGTCACATGTAGCAACGAGAATCTCTAGCAGAATATTTAGGAAGCAAATACTTACTTACGTCACATGCCGTAATATAACCAACATTTTCAAAAGCGAGCTCCTGTATATGTATCAAACTAAAATCGACTTTTTGGGCTTGAAAACTAACCTCGAATGAACGCGATAAGGCATCCTTAACGCATACGCATTGAATTCTATTTGTAGTGCACTAATACATATAATTATGTATGTTTTATTTTCATTTTCCAACAAACTATTTAAAAAATATTTTAAAAACAAATTACAATGTAATGCCTGGCGAAACAATGAACGCGGGGAGGCAATATAATAAAACTTCCTGTATTTCAACCGATTGACTAAAACATTTTTTACGATAGCGTATATTTGTGTACCAGTGCTGGGTAAAAACCCCTCTTTTTTCCTTTCTCTATCTTGTGCGATCTAAAAATTATCTTGGTCGAAAAATCCTAATTCATCGCTGTCGACTGTTAATCGTCTATTGACTAAACAAAAAAGTGAACAAGAACGCCTTGTTTTTCAGGTAAAATATTCAGTGACATGTATCAAGGCCAAAACCAACGATCCTCAAATGGGAGATATGGGACTGTTTGTAATCGGGGCAACAACCTAGTTAACGAGACAGCAGAAAGTTTCATGAGGCTACCGTTTATTTGTGAAATGGAAGTTGCTATACAAGTTGAAGAAAAGAGAAGTGATAGAGTGGGAGATTTACTTTTTACAGAGAAGCAAGGTAACTTGGAGTAGGCCCATTGAACAAGACACGGTTTTTGATTTTCAAGATTATTCCTATTTTTATGCTATTATCTCTTTTCCGTTCCATGCGAACATGTACACAAGGCATACAGTCTATGTTTCTGCGTTGGTACCTTTCAAATTGATTTCACTAACTGGTATGATTGTTTTATATATAATAATAATATGTTTAGCCCCACCTTGCGAACCTGTTTAATTAACACCATTTTAGAATCTGGAAAAGTTCCAAAATCAATGTGCCATTCAAAAATAGTCCATAAAAAAGGCATAAAAAAGCGACGAAAGATATCGGCAATTATCGACCAATCAGTTCAACATCTCAAATCTTTAAAACTTTTATTAAGGTTATACATAATCGCATAGACGGGAAATTGGATAAACATCAGCCACCAGAACAAGCCAGATTTCGCCCTAGCTTCTCAACAACAACCTACACACCTTGAACCAGTTACCTGATTTTTTTTTTGGAATTTAATAAACCTCTCTACTTAGCCTTCGTAGATTATACGATGGCCTTCTACAGTATAAAATACTCTGAAATAATCAAGTCATTAGAAAATCAAGAACTGGAGCAGCAATATAACTAGACCTTCTCAGAAAAATATATCACAACAGCACCGCAGACATCAAACTGAATACTGCGGGACCGTTGCTTAGGATACAAAAGGGCGTTAAGCAGGGTGACCCGCTCTCTCCTAAATTATTCACAAGCACTCTCGAGGAGATATTTAGTACACTGACAGCGTCATGGACGACCAAGGGCATTGAAGTCGGCAGCAGGGGGTTGACAAATCTCTGTTTTGCCGACGACATAGTCCTTTTTGCTCCAACAGCTCCGGAAGTACAGACTATGACTCAAGACCTAAGCAGGGCAAATCTCAAGGTTGGACTCGCGATGAATCAGTCGAAAACCAAAGCCATGACCAATAGTACTAAGCGTAGGGTCGAGATAGATGTGTAGGAAATACAGTATGTCGATGAGTACATCTACTTGGGCCAGTTAGTTTCTTTTGGAAACAGGCAAGAAAAGGAAATCGATCGCCGCATCGAAAATGCGCACACATGAGATATGCAATAAAGATTTGAATTTGAATTTGACGCTAATTATGGGTGATCTACCGATTTCCCTGAAGCGAAAACTCACCGATATGTGTATCCTGCTCGTCCTAACCTACGATGCTCAGACCTGGTCGTTCACCGAGTCGCAAAAGTTCCGCCTTGGGGTTTGCCAAAGAGCAATGGAGCGCAGCATTTTGCGCGTTAAACGAACGGACAGAATTCAAAACACCACGCTACGCTCCAAAACGTTCCACGTTCATACGACACCGACAAAATGATATAGGAATGAAAGTTCATCTGCTACTTTGATTTCGTTTTTCGATAATTCGCTAGGCAAGTGCCAAAACCCAACCTCGTTGGATCGGTTTATCAATGAATTAATTTTTGTGTTTTGATTCTTTTTGTGTTAAGACGTTTTACTTCGAGTAAAAGGTCTGATATTGATTTTACGTGCAAATAACCGGTGGTAACGACCAGTGCGCTCAGTCAGGCGGTCCAAACGCGCAATATAATTCAAACCTAAACCAGAAGTAACACTAACCGTTTATATAAATAATATTCACTGAGCAAGTTGCTTTAATATCATCCAGCTTTAATGCCATCTTACATATACAACAATGAGGGACATTATTTGTTCCATGTTTTTATTTGGTTAGTATTTTTTCTCATTTAATTACCATGTCTTGTTTATTGTGTTTATTGCTTTAACTAACCGTAACGTGTCTTTTTAATGTCACCTAATCAACGTTTTCTTTTTCGTAATACTTCTGTCCTCAATCCATTTTTCTAGAGAAGATTGTTGACATTCAATGTAATTTACCTTTGCAGGTATACTTCTGCCTTCGATAATGGCTCGCCAAGTACAGTTCTATAGAAAAGACTATACGTATATTAACGAGTTCGACGCCTTTTATAAAGTTCACTGGGACGTGAGTGGATCAGCTTGGAGTACCGCACTGTTTACTTGTGATGACGAAGGAGCTATTCTGTTATTTCCGAAAGCCCAAGGAGAGTGGACTTTGGTGAACAAGTTGATGAATAAAACTACTGAAGGTCCTAATGTGACAGATATCTTTGTTGGATTGCACGACGAAGTTAAATTACGTGAGACTACAGACGGTTAGTATTCACGATTATACACTACTATAAATCATAATATTTTTTTATGAGCAAGCAGCTTTATGGCATATATAAAGAAAAGTTATTACGGCCTAGACACTTGCAGTACAAAAAAAAAAACAACCGACTTCCAAAAAAACACTACAAAGTGAAAAATAACTTTAATTTCGGAAGTCGGTGTCTTTGGAGCTGTATTTTAATTTTTTGTCACCGCCTTCCGAAATTAAAGTTATTTTTCACTTTGTAGTGTTTTTTTGGAAGTCGGTTGTTTTTTTTTTTGGAAAAAGTTTTTATTTTTCACTTTTTAGTGGTACACATGTGTTTACCCCTTCACAGCATACTGGCGTGATGTTATGTTATGAACTGGTGTAAGCAATAGACAGAGATGAGATTTCAGCAATCCCAGTCCATTTGCTATCATTTATTGAGGAGTTCCGTTGCCTATCTCCAAAGTTCTTCATCAAATCTTCACCAAATTGAAATGAGACCACTACGAGAAAGTATTCTTCCAAAAAATACCTAAATCGCTTTGTGTGCCTATAAAATTTGAAGAGTTCTCTCTATTTCTCCAGGATCCCATCATCAGATCCTGACTTGATGATCATGGGACCACCTGGGAAGTATACCCTTTCAAACAAAAAAAACAAAATCCAAATCGGTCCAGCCATCTTCGAGTAATCGGGGAACATACATAAAAAAAAATAAAAAAAAAAAAAACAAAAAAAAAAAAAAAAGGTTCCGACGAATTGATAACCTCCTCCTTTTTGAAGTCGGTTAAAAAGGCGAATGTACATAAGAGACAAGGTTGAAATGTTGACGTACTTCATAAAAATTCCACAGCAGTGGTCAAAATGGTGCTTATGTCTTAAATTTGTATGATTTGACTTGTCTTTCGCGTTCTTCTTCTTAGCGTATCGATGGGAAAAACTAAACGAAACAATTTATGAACTAGTTTTTTTTTTCATTGGTTCGGAATAAAAATTTAGCTACGCGAATACTCTTTGCTGACGCAGTAAATAGGTCCTCACAAGTACAGGTGACAGAGCTTGTGGTAAAGTTTGGGATTCTCGCAGTTTTCCCAGAACTTAAGACCTATCGTGTATCATGTGTAAAGTCATGCCAAGATACTTTGGATGAGTATTTTGAATGTATGAAACCCCTTGCCATAAGATATTAAGTGATCAACCCGCTTGTCTGCTACGAAGGTGGAAGGAGCATGACTGTGTTTTTGAAGGATTTGGTTTCATGGTGTTGTCAGCATAATAATGGCTCGCCATGGGATCTGGAGGCAAAGGTCCTCGCGCACATTTGGGAGTGGCGCGAAGAGGCTAAACGCCCGGGCGTGACTCCGCTGCCGCGAGATTTGCGGCACAGCGGACAGTGCTCCGGCGGAATCTCATGGCGACATGGAGAGTGCGATTATCGCAACCCAGTGCTGGGCACGCCACGATAGCAGCAGTAAGTCCCCTCTTTGAGGAGTGGCTTAAGAGGTGGCACGGCGTCCTCACCTTCCACCTGACGCAGGTTCTCACCGGACACGGTTGTTTCGGGAGGTTCCTGTTTCGGATAAGGCGGGAGGAAACGCCCGGGTGTTTCCATTGCGGAAATCGCCCTGAGGCCACGGTGGAGCATACGGTGGAGGTCTGCCCAGCTTGGGCGGAGCACCGCCGTGTCCTTGTGAAGGCGATCGGCGGTGACGATCTCTCGCGTCCGGCCCTTTTCCAGGCCATGGTACGGAGCGAGAGTGCATGGGTAGCCGTCACCTCCATCTGCGAAGCAGTAATGCTCACGAAGAGGGAGGCGGCGCACGCAAGGGAGAGGCAGTATATGCGCCTTCACGACCGTAGCCGCCGTGGGAGACGCCCTGGGCATCGGGAATCTCAGGCTGATTCCCGACCACCCTAGGCGCGGGCTTGCGGACGGCGAGTAATGGGTAGCTCGCTGTCCGGTAAGGACCAAACCCGGGACGCCGGTGCGTTGTGTTCCACGCGCGCCTCAAAGAGATGTTAGCACCAACTTGTGGGGTCCGCAAGGGCCGATGCCTGCCAGGGGTGTGGGTTGTTCGAAAGAAATACCGCGGCCCCTGGCACACAGGCAACTGAGGGAACACGGGTGGGTTTTAGTCAGTAAAAGTCTGACACACCCTCCTGCTCCACCTAGAGCGGGAGAAGTTGTTTAATGATTTCCCACCCAAAAAAAAAGCAAAATAATGGCTGAGATTTCAAAGCTTAATTTATTTTTCTCCCAATTGTATTCTATGGATCAAAACTTTATCCATCCACTTACAGAAGTTCGCTCAGACAATTTCATAAGGTAGCCCATATTCAATGATGTCCTTTTAACTGTGTCTGGTTTTCAGGACATTTTGTGCTGTCCAACGGTAACGTATGGTCAGAACCACATGACGATAATTGCATGACTATGAATATAGATACTGGATTATTTAAAATCAGCAGTTGCCTGAGAACTCCTGACACGGCGTTACCATTTGTCTGCAAGAAAGTTGACGATGGGTCGTGTCCGACTGTTGATCACGGTAAGTGGTGGTTTCGTGTTTTGCCTTGATGTCCTTTATTTAAAAGGTTGACCTGTGCTACGCTTTATTAATTAGGGACAAAAGCACCCTTGTGTCTAGTCAGTTCATACTTTATAAGCTGTGCTAGATGCAGCCAGACAATTTTTTTGGCATAAATCAACATCGTGTCGTTAGCATAAATTAATGTGTGGTGCTCTCAAAGTAATAAGAAAAAAAAACCTGTAAAAGCATAATTGTCGTGTTTTGTCATGGCTGGTCTAAGACCATTAAATTTTTAACAGTTGTGTGCACGATTAAAAGGTACTTATCATGATGAAAGGAAATTAGTTAAAATATTACACGTTTAGCAATTTTCCAATTTCATTTTTTTTTTTTTTTTTCTCATGGCTTGCAAATCTCTAAGGTACAATTATTATTATTTATTATTTTTATATTAATGATTTATAACTTTTACATTTATACATTAAATATCATTTGATTAATTGACTTTTGATTTTTTGAAATTGACAAAGGATTATTATTTTAGGTTACAAATATGCAAAAGCATCGAACAAATGTTACAAAGTGAATGAGAAGCCAATGATGTGGGAGGAAGCTATGAAGACGTGCTTTTTGGAGGGAGGGATACTAGCAGTCATAGAAGATAAACCGGCACAAGACATTAGACCGATGTTGAGCTCAGAAGGGACATCATACTTTGTAGGAGTTAGAAAGCTCAACTCTAGCGATGATTTTTATACAGTAAAAGGTAACAATATAATTTTCCTAGTTTTTTTTTTTTTTTTTTGGGTGGGAAATCATCAAATAACTTCTCCCGCTCTGGGTGGAGCAGGAGGGCGTGTCAGACTTTTACTGACTAAAACCCACCCGTGTTCCCTCAGTTGCCTGTGTGCTAGGGGCCGCGGTATCTCTTTCGAACAACCCGCACCCCTAGCAGGCATCGGCCCTTGCGGACCCCCCCATTTGGTGCTGACATCTCTTTGAGGCGCGCGTGGAACACAACGCGCCGTCGACCCGGGCTTGGTCCTTACCGGACAGCGAGCTACCCATTACTCGCCGTCCGCAAGCCCGCGCCTACGGTGGCCGGGAATCAGCCTGGGATTCCCGACGCCCAGGGCTTCTCCCGCGGCGACTACGGCCGTGAGGGCGTATAAACTGCCTCTCCCTCACGTGCGCCGCCTCCCTCTTCGCGAGCATTACTGCTTCGCAGAAGGAGGTGACGGTTAACCATTCACTCTCGCTCCGTACCATGGCCTGAACCAGGGCCGGACGCGAGAGATCGCCGCCGCCGATCGCCTCCACGAGGACACGGCGGTGCTCCACCCAACCCGGGCAGACCGCCACCGTGTCCTCAGGGCGATCTTCGCAATGGAAACACCCGGGCGTTTCCTCCCGCCTTATGCGAAACAGGAACCTCCCGAAACAACCGTGTCCGGTGAGGACCTGCGTCAGGCGGAAGGTGAGGACGCCATGCCGCCTCTCAAGCCACTCCTCAAAGAGGGGAC
The DNA here is from genome assembly GCA_947359405.1 of Antitype chi. NCBI lineage: Eukaryota > Metazoa > Arthropoda > Insecta > Lepidoptera > Noctuidae > Antitype > Antitype chi. The sequence continues at coordinate 5,988,864 of OX375819.1, read as the reverse complement.
TTACCGCCGCTATCGTGGCGTGCCCAATTTGCGTGCGTAATTTTCCTAGTTGAGTTACAAATTCCGATTTGTATACCTACTTACGTTGATTACAAAACGTTTTTAATTTCAAACATGTATAAGGATCATAGATCTTTGTTCGTTTGTCTTTCACTTTAACAACATTATTACTTCTTTCTTAACCACCCCACAAATTACAATGCAGTCTGATACCATCGATTCAGTATATGATTTTGAACCCTCTGCGTTGAAATTTTCGTCAGTTATCAAAAAATATTGTTGTTCCATTCATTTCAACTCGGGTCATAACAGCTATGTGAACATAATCCAGCATTATGTAAGCTATCACACCCTTTATACCAGGAGGCTTTTATTTTGGTAGTATGCTTTGTTTACATTTTTTAAATATTGTGCTTGAGTTTTTCATTTTATTTGTTGGTATATTGGCATGGCTAGCTGACATATGACAAATTATTTAAGTTCTTTGTCTCATAATGTTCATCATTTTGCCCACCTATGTATAGAATCAAGTCTATCTAACTAAACAGACAGCTGTGCTGCTGGGGAGTTTGTTGTGCCACTTCTTCTTCCCAGCTAAAGCAATACCAAGTGGTGAAGGGGGGACTGACTTGTGTAATTTTGACATTCGAAAAGTGCTGATTCTCAGCCTATAATTTGAATAAATGAATTTTGATTTTGATGTTTTGATTTTGACCTCGTAGGGCACTTTTCTATGAAACAACAGATTGTTTTTTATAACGGACGAAATTTTTTTTGGGTATCATCATGGTAGCATCATGGGGTGAATTCATGGTTGCAGTTTGCACTTTGATATCCACCGTGTATTTCTTTTTTTCAATATTTTTATTCAAACTGCCGACTGCTTCGTTAGTCTAGTCCCAAGTGCTACTGCAGAAGCTGAGGTCTTGGGTTCGATTCCCAGGTCGGGAAAATCGGTCTTATTAGGTTTTTCCATCTGGAATTTCTGGGTAGCAGCCCAGAGCCTGGATTTGTGCCCCGTTGATGGCAATAGACTCGCCCCCTATTATAAAAGACGGAGGTACAGCTCTGCTCAACCCTTCGGGGAAACAAGCCGTGGTGTTACGTTATATTATGATTTATCCATATTTTCATTCCACTGCTAAAATAATTATCCATTCTTTATCGACAAGGTACACTTCTTTCAACACAGCACTTTTATTTCGTTACAGGTCGAAAATTCAGGAACATGTACCCACTGACATTTCAAAGCGAAAGTTTTGACTGTGGAACCGTTTTGAAAAATAGCAACAATATTGTCACAGATACAAAAAACTGTGACGAAACAGCACCATTCATTTGTGAAATGGATATAAGCAGATCAAAATAAATATGACACTGTATACAAAGAAGGAAGGTAGCATAAGGCCAGTAAAGGTGTTGATATTGTAATAATTTAGATTTTTCATAGTACATATTTTTACCCAAATCATGTTTTAATCTTTTCGTCCGTAAATAGTCTGTTTTTGTCACAGACTTATTGTTGTAACACACCAAATAAAAAACCATTGGATAAATGTCGAGCGAATATTTTGCAAATTGCTCGTTCAGCCTACATCGCGTGTTTTAGAATATGCAATCGTTTATTAAGAAGTTAAAAAAAAATACGTGTCAGTTTTTTTTACATGAGTCAAGCACCATACTACCATAATAGGTACGTTATAAACAAAGATCGGATATTCGGATGCGTATTTAGTATGGATGCGGCTTTATAAATTATTTGTAATTCTAGCTTCCGCCCGCGGCTTCGCGCGCGATACAAGAGAGCATTCTATGTTAGCCAACATCTCAACTTTAGGTGAATATGCATCCGAATATCCGATCTCTGGTTATAAACCACCAATTGCTAATATCACAGAAAAATTATTTATTTGTTTTGTGGCAAGTAATAAAGTGATTTAAATCCATCGTCTTTGTATTTCAGACAAATTATACCCCAGAAGCGTCCACTTCTCAAAAGTGGTTTTCAAGAACGTTCTGAAATAATCAATTAAATATGATCATAAATACGTGAGACACTCAGAAACTTTTGCGAAAATAAAAATAAATGTTCCATAGGTAAATATTTTTTTATTTAATCTTTTCAAAGTACTTTCTACTAGCACAAAGTTTCATGCGTCTGAACCAGTTTTCGAAACACTTTTTCCAGTCCGTCGCAGACACCACGTTTACAGCCTGCTCTAACGCTGACAGCGACGAAAATTGTATCCCTTTGAGCAGATTTTTATATTTTCGGGAATAAAAAGAAGTCACACGGTGCTAAGTCAGGGCTGTCAGAAGGGTGACCCAGGAGTTTGACCGGCGTGCTGTCCAGGAAGTCCCTCGTTTCGAGCGCGGTGTGCGAAGGCGCGTTGTCGTGGTCAAGCAGTATCCCGCCGAGTTCTGTTTGGTCGCTTGTTGCTCACAACTAGAGACGGGTAGTGGGTTAAAACTCATTCTTCCCATTCGGGTTATCTCGGGATAACCCACTGAATTAGGGTTTTAACCCGGTTATAACCGGTTGTATCTAACTTAATTCAAAATTTAATTTACGTAACAATCGTCGTATATCCACAATTCACTAGAGCCAAATAGTCTGAACTTCGGATGTCTGTGAGTATGAACATCTTTTATGAGACGAAAATATTTCTGCATATTTTAGTTACTTACACTATTTCTATCATCGTAGCAAGCTTATTTGTTCCATACTCAGAAAACACTTTTATTCTTCACATAGGTATGTGGCCGTCACAATAATTTAGTAATAACAGGTTCTAGTTTTCCTATTATTTTATTGATTGTTCCTTCATTTCTACAATTTGACCAACCTAAAATGTTGTTGGTAAAATTGTAGGAATGAAGCGTTAAGTGCATGTCTGCGATTTCATGTTTTCCTTTTAACTCGTGATGCATTTTTCTGTATGTTTTGTCCAAAATGGTTGTAGAAATAGTTTTTCTGGTAAGCAATTTGTTAATTCAAAGGTTTGATCCGGGGTATTCCACTATTGAAAGGGGTGAGGGATGTTCCTAATACATTAATAGCCTTTGCTAAATGTTTTTTATTTACATAATTATGTTGTCAGCTGTCATATTCCACTGGAGATGCACTGCTCTCAAAAAAATCTAAATCACGATTATGAAGAATCGATAATCGTCCTGCCGACAAACTGTTAGGCAGTTTGGCAGGTTTATGAAATGTAAATACACTCGTTAGGTCCAAACTAAATGATTTATTTATTATTATAATCGTCGTAAATTTTTCCGAGCCAAGGTCATTCAGGTAAAAGCAGGAATAGATCGCAATACTGATAACAGTTCTGGGTCATAAGTAAAAACAAAATTCACTCAAAACGCTTGCTGATGTAAACTAGAGTGAGAGTTTGAGTAGGGAAGGACTGTAACCCCTGCCTCTCAGTCCTGCCACCACGCCTACCGGTTGTAGCGCGCTACATCTTTCAATATAAAGTTAAAAAACTAAAAAACACGCTATAAAAACCTAACTAAAAAAGTAGAAAATAATTTAATTGTATTAAAAAGCGTGGGGTGCTTTTCGAGGTATTTTTATAACCAATTAATATCAAGCACCCCACGCTTTTTAATAGAATAAAATTATTTTCTACTTTTTTAGTTTGGTTTTTTATACTATTGTTTATTTTATATTTTTTAGTTCTGCTTTTTTTTGTACTATTTTGTTTTTAAATTATTGAATTGTCATCGGTCCTTGATATATGCAGAATTTCGATTTAATCCGACGTTTTGAAGGAGTTCAAAATCATGTTCAAAGTTTTCGTTACATAGGCGCATACTAACATACGTATGAAGCTAATAAGTGCGTGTTAAAAATCAGAAATATTTTGTTTTCACCCGGACAAACCACCAAGTGGGTGGAATAAAACGGGTGATAACTGGGTTTTGAATGGGCGTTGAATGAACGGACTAGAACGAATCGACGGTTCACCGATAATCGATGGACTAGTCAAATCCGTAGACGCCTCTGACGGGGCGTTCACGGCGTATTGGCGTAACTGAAAAGTTGAATGCGACGACCTGCGACCGTCCGTCGCGAGAACGTTGATTCATTCGAACGCGCGCCCTTAGAAATAAAATAATCGTGCAAACAAATTAAAATTTTAAATCTAGTATGCGGAAGTTGATATTTGTACGGGTCAAATAAAATTATTGTTAAGTGAAAGAAAGGATGCAGTTATGATAGTTTCGCGTGTGCGAAAGAGGAAGGCAATGGACTGCTCGGACGATGCGAGACAAACCAGTTTTTACAAGTACAAACAAACGGGTTTTGTTTGTGTTTTTCACATTGCTTATATTTTTTCATTTTTGTCGTTCATTGTTTGACTATTTGCGCTCAAGCTTAGAGTTGAACCGGTGCATAATTACGAAAGTTCTGAGCTTTTTCGAATGCTATATGATTAACTAGTTTTGTATATATTAATTTAATTAATGTAAATATTTGTAAAATTGTAAATAGATAGTCCGTTCAGTGTCGTTATATAGAGTTTATACTGTTTTTAATTATAAAAAATATTCAAAAAAATCAGTTGATCTTCTATATACGCCAGAATAGAATAGTGAATACAACTTTATAATTAACTCTATTCAGTATTCAGCCTGGAAAAGTATGAAGGGAAGTTGAAATGAATATACCTACAGCACGCAGAGACAAGTCTTCCGCCTGCGTCGAAAAGTTTATAAAGTTGACGCGTAAACTAATCGACGAATTCGACTAGTTGATCGACTAGTCGATAAACGAAAATGGACGGTCTAGTTTCGTTGACGCCAAATACGTCGACGACCCATCTCTAGTTTTAACCCACTAGAAGGTTTGAATCTGCGTAATTACCCATGTCTTGCCATCCCCGCACACCAGCCGTAGCGCGCTACATTTTTATTTGAATCTTCAGAAATGTTTTGTTTTCACTCGGCCAGACCACCCGATGGGTGGAATGAAACGGGTGATAACTGAGTTTTAACCCAATAGTGGGTTTTAACCCATCTATAATCACAACAGAGAAAACTTCTGCCAAGAATTTGTTAGTATACCATTAAAGGAATTGACACCAAGTAGCCAGTCAAATTTAAAAAGCTCGCCATCAAAATCTTCCCCCCACTTCTAGATCGCTTCACTTTGGTAGGCGTTGATTCGTTTTGAAACACCCAAACCGTCGACTGGCGCTTTGTTTCTGGATCTTATTGATAAATCCAAGACTCATCATCTGTAATGATGTCGTAAACACCCCGAGACAAGCCTGCTTCAAATTTGTTTATCATATCTCGGCACCATTCCACCCGGGCCTGCTTTTGAGCATCGATGAGGTTGTGCGGCACCCAACGTAAAACTATCATCCTCCCGCGAAGATGCACGTATAGAATTTCGTGCAGGTTTCCCGATTCAACCTGCAGTATGTGCTGAATCTCTTGATATGTATCTTGCCTATTGTCATGGATTAAATTTTTACCACTGCTAGCATGTTATCTTCCCTAACAGCCGTCAAAGGGCGACCACTTCTTTCTTTATCCCCCAAAGTTAGTCGACCGCGCTTGAATTCATTACACCAACGATACACGGTTGCCTTAGAAGGGCCTTCATTCATGAATGAATTTCAGGCGACACTTGAAATCTGAGTCACTTTACGACTGTTAGCGCGGGGAGCAAACAAAAGTAGACTGTTTTAAATAGGCAATGGTTTATTGCAGTGCTTATTGACAATATAAACTTTTCTGGACAAACAAATAATAATTAGGTAAGAGAGCAGACTCCTCCGTCGCGGTGGACTCCGTGGAAGCGAGTGTTCGTTGGGCCGAGCCATCTTGCCACCGCACCGCGCCTCGGCGTACCGATGATGACGCGTCGTTCACGACGCCTGCGCGTGTAGATCGCGCGCAAGGTCGTGTGTTGGGTTCGATTCCTAACAACGACCACCATAATAGGTCTATCTCAGGTGTGCCTGTGCATTTTGAACTTTTCAAGAGCTGCGCAGCGCTATTTTAATACACGTTGCGATGATACGCATGCAGGAAGAGCTCTCCTGTGAGCCGTAGCATATGGCCAGCACCATCATCATCGAGTTTCTTATAATTCACATCTACTTATGACTATTTGGTACGTGCAATGTCAAGTCAATTGATCTACATTGGTTCATAACAATCTACTTATTCTAAAACAAATAAACTACGTGTATCCGCAGCTCTTTGCAAATCATCAGCATCATTCTCCTGCCGTTATCCCAAAACAAGGCCAACACGAACCATTTGGAGCCACTTTTGACCCCCTTATAACTCAAAAACTATTTTACATAAACATGTCTTTGGCTCATATTGGCAGCGGCCGTGGAGCAGCGGGGTGGGGAGCGGTGCACACACCTTAAATGAAACGGTTATTTAGATATTGACGTCCAAAATCATCATTTTTATCACTGACTGACCTATAGATCAAAACTCTAACCCAGTTCCAGATGACCTAGAAAGTTAAAAAACACTTATGTAAGTGTTCCTAATAGAATGCCTGTAATCAAATATGCTGTAATAGTGCCTGTATGTAGGAAATGTAATGTAAGAATCAGCAAACATAATTGATGACAGCCGGTCTTTATGTGGATTGTAAGGTCTTCACGTGAATATAATTATAACGAGTGGAATACCATCCTTATTTTTTGTTTAATACAAAAATATCAGTTTTTGTACTTTGCTTATAACTAAGAGTGTAGTCGAATTTCGTGTTTATTACGTTATTAACTGGGATTTTGTATTATTTATTATTTCAATATTTAGCGCACATCAATAGTGTGAGATCATTACTTATAAATAATTAAATAATATAGGTATTTCGGACCACGGCGTACGGTGCGGCGGCCGTGGAGCAGTGGGGTGGTGGGGAGCGGTGCGATAAAAACTGTCTACTAATAATTTATGTACAAAAAGTAATGATATCCCATCAAAAACATAAATGTGAAATGAGAGCCAAACCAAATATTATAATATATGCCTTGGTTGTTGACTTCATTGACAAAAGAAGTGAGATCTAAATGGGTGCCAAGTTCAATGGTCAGTTCTGAAATTGATATATAACAACATACTTAAAATATAATTTCTTCTTATAACTTAGGATAATATATTGAAGCCTAAGGTCTGACTTGGCTAGTTGTCATATACAAATAATATTATAGCCTTCGCAAGTTCGAAACTTCTAATTATAATCTTCTGAAAATTTGGGTTTTTTTTGGGTGGGACATCTCTATCTCAACTATGATGGCATCTTTACTTTACACGAGCATGATTAATGAAATTTCTCTTAATTACAGGCTACTACTTGTCTGTTTATATGTGTGTGCATAAATGATTAATAAATAAATAAAAATCTTGCACAAATAGTCGAGTTTTCTACTTTTATATCGCTTGTGGTGGCAACAAAATAAATAAAAATTCAATTAAAAATTGATTATTTCGTAACCTTATGAACACGTTTGTGATTGGAGCCTGCTTTTAAGCAAACAATGCCTGTATTAGGAGACTCCGCTCTTCCATAGCAAGGTAATTATATAGGTAAAATATACAAATGCTTAGTAATTGACATATATTTAAGTACAGTTTTTACAAATATCGCCTTTTTGTCCTCGTACAGGTCTTCCACTTTTTTTTATTATTTTCACTATTTTGTTATACCTAATATTGTTTGTTTTTCACCACTATGTTCTTCGTGTTAGTTTGTGCTCCCTGTGCGTGTCTGAAATATAATATTTTTCTTTCTTTTTTTACAGTACTGTACTGTATGACGTACGGTAAAGTTGCTCATGAAAGTAAAGATGCCACAGTTGATTGTACAGTCCCGGACTTTATTGATAAGCCACTATTAAACTTTCCAATTTTGCAGTTTTATACATTCACGAGATTACACGATTAAACACGAACTTAAACCGCATGCAAGATGACAAATTACTTATAATCGGAGATAGTCTTATCCGTAGAGGTTGACTAATAAATTGTCAATGATAAATCAATACACTGTTGCATAAGTTTATCCAATCTATTTGATACTGACCTCCTTTGAATAAGAGCTCATTAAATACTCGTTATTTCTGAAAACCTATCCAAAGACAGTGACAGTTGAAATGTCAGAGACGATAATTTCGAATTTTGGTGAATCGTAGCCGTAACTATTTATGTTTATATGCAACAGTTATCATATTTGTCATGAATAATTGCTAGCCCTGCAATTGGTTGACTTTGGGTCGTCACTCTGGACATGAACGAGTATAACCGACTAAACCCGATTTGCATTACACGGCTAAAATAGGAACTGTGGCAAGTGGCTTATCAATCAAAGTCCGTGGCTGTACCAACCAATAGAAAAAATCACAAATGGTAAAATTCACTGACCAATTTTCAGTGATTTCGAAGTTATCGTTATTGGTTTTTTTAAGGTACGAAGTAACAAGGAAACCTATAACGCTTTTAGTTCAAAATACAAGCATGATGTTAAGTTATAGATATACACAACTGTGATAAAATTCTCAATACATAATATAAGACTTAATTGGTTACCCACAGCGATGATCCCAATTTCCCCCGGGGCAAGTAAAGCATGTTTTGCTCGTACCAATATTTATTATACGACGATACTATATTATAGTGGGTATCACGCGAGCCTACATCACAGGCGGGAAATTGAAAACCATCGAATCATATTAGGGATTTGAGTGAATATCGTAAAAATATAAGCAAACGTTCCTTAGGAATAAGTCCAACAGAATAAAATATTCTGGTGTGGTTGAAATTGAATTTATTTTATTAATATGGCCAGTTTTGTCTGCGTCAACAATGTTGGGTCTCAATTCAGGCAGGGTACTGGAAATGAAACACCGACGTTACAAACTCAAAATCATAATAGTGACATCGATGGAAAAGTTATGGTAATTTTTCGGAATTTCGACAGTCGTAATGCTTCAAATAGTCTACTATAGGTAGGCATATTGACAACAAGGCTTAAGTAAAAAAAATCATACTTAAAATTGTATTAAAAAAAATACACCTAGGTAAATAATTATCAGGCTCTGTGTTGAATGAAAGATCATGACCAGAGATCGGATATTCGGATGCATATTCACCTAAAGTTGAGATGTTGGCTAACATGGAATGCGCTTTGGTATCGAAAAAGTCTTAATTTTAACTAATACAAACCACCCCTCCTCCAGTAGAGGTATTCCACTAAGGGCACAGATTTGAATGGCACGTGCTTGAACGGCACGTGAGCACTTCCACTAAGGGCACTGAAACAAAATTTCGTAACGTGCCTTTCAGTGGAACAGTTTATCGATATTGATTTCAGTGTCCGAACGGCACCTGTATACAGCTTGTAGTGATGGGACATATGTATTCTTTGTTCAGGACATAATACCAACATATCGATACGGCAAGTGCGTGTCGAACCACGCACAGTCAATGGCTCCATTGTCATGCGTTAAGAGCGCGGTTAAATGTTTACGTATGCATTCGTTTAACGTTGGATTTAAATCACATAAATGACGCCTGGTAAGGCCCATTGTGAGCGACCACGTTTCTGTACCATAGGTCATCACTGGCCACACACACTGGTCAAAACTTTCGTCTTGAGACACTGCGGTATTTGGGACGAGAAGATATTGCGAAGCCTCCCGAACGCTGCCCAGCCGGGTCGGATTCGACGATTGACCCTCTTTCTCGAAGTTGGACCTACCTAACTGGACAGTCTGTCCCAGGTAAACGTACTCGTCCACAACTTCGAGTGTGAGGCCTCCGTAGAAACTCTTGATGAGACAAAAACACATGTACTTATGAAAAACTAGTTCACTCATGATTGTTTTTTAAACTGTGTTCTTACTTAGTAGGTACCTATATTCATGTATTTTTGTCTAAACATAACATATCGCAAGCTAATAAGCTAGTTGGTATTGTAATCTGTCATTTTCTTTGGTTTTCCGAAAAAAAAATGTTATGCCGTAATAAATATCGGTTATCGTTTGGTGATCTGGCAAGAACTAGGGGGTACACCTATCAATCGCGGAGCCTTGGGGAGAGTGCCCAGTGGAAAAGAGGGGCCTGGACATCGGTGCGTAGGTAATCTGTAAACAGCCCTTATAGGTTGCCTAGCAACAGATTTCTAACAATGTCAATATTGTTTGAAATCTGTCATCAGGAGCGGAACTTGTGTGGGTAAAAAACCACAGTCAAAAATGTAAATATCGGAACGCAACTGCCTACTGTTAAATGAACGGTAAAACGAGCGAATGTGGACAGTAATGCAAAATCAGAGGTAAAGTAACCAAAAACAGTCGACGGTTTCAGTTTGTGTCCATAAACAAACTGAAACCGTCGACCGTTTGTCACCAGTTTGGCGCGTCATTACAACCCAAAAATGTGATAGACTAGACGGAAAATAAGTCCTATATTACGCCATGAATTATGCCTATGTTGCTGTTTGGTCGGTTTTCGTTAAATTGTGTAAAATCTATTCTAAACTTCAATACAATAAATTATATAATATAATTAATTAATCATATTACATAAAAAATAATTATATAATCATTATCTTACAATAATTATTATTGTAAAATAATGATTACTATAGAGCGATGGTGGTGACGGAATACCCCTCCGTGCCGTTGGTCCCGGTCCCGGCTGTCATTTGTGGATCTTTGATAGACGTTACGGGTCGTCAGAAGCCCGAAAGTCTGACAACCACAGTCATACCAAAGGGTATCGTGTTGCCCAATTACTAGGTTATGGAGGTCAGATAGGCAGTCGCTCCATGTAAAATACTGGTATTCAGCTGCATCCGGTTAGACTGGAAGCCGACCCCAACGTAATTGGGAAAAGGCTAGGCAGATGATGATAATGCTGGTGGTGACGGAATAAGAAAATAAAGAAAAAAAATTTTCTGATGTCAGGCATCCTAGAATGGAAATAAAAAGAGTACTTGATTAACTACATTTGTTTATCATAAATACAAAGATACATGGACAAGGTGGAATTATCCGGTACAAGACTTATGTCTGTGGATTTGTATCGATATGTGTTGTTTCACAATGCCTTGAACAAAAAATTATGTCCCATCACTAAACAAATTTTTAACGTAGGTGCCGTTCGGACACTGAAATCAATATCGATAAACTGTTCCACTGAATGGCACGTTACGAAATTTTGTTTCAGTGCCGTTAGTGGAAGTGCTCACGTGCCGTTCAAGCACGTGCCATTCAAATCTGTGCCCTTAGTGGAATACCTCCTCCAGTACATACACATATTTGTATCGAGTTAAACATTAATTATAAATCAATAGACATCTGAATTGTTATGCAATCCAAGAATCCCGGGGTTTTTAATAAATATTACAAATAATTTATAAAACCGCTTCCATAGTTTCATAGCTAAAAAGTAATCTTTAGGTAAATATGCATCCGAATATCCGATCTCTGATCATGACAAACCAAGGCTAAGAAAGACTTAGAATTAAAAAAAAAACGGATGTGAGTTAAGACCACATGTTAGAAGTGTAAACTTAGAACTGGTTTCGAATATAAGCGGATCAACGTCACCGACTGACTGGAGCCGCGTATACTCAGATTCAGCATCACCGACTCGAGCGTGACGGTTCAGTTTTGTTCACTGTTTACAAAGAGCGAAAAGTACCCTAAAAAGTTTTCAGTTTGAAAACTGAGTATAGGTTTTTAGTATACCTGCCTAAGTTAATTGCTTTAGCTGTAAACTGAACTATGGAAGCACAGGGCAGAGCTCAAAAGTACGGCAGAGGTACACTTGTTTTTTACTCTAGCTTACCTGTTTGGGACCGGGACAATGGCGGACAGCCGCACTCTAATGGCGGGACTGTATGACAATTTGTAGCACTAACCGCTCTGCTGTTACACAAATGCCTCTTTATGATCGATCGCCTTAGGTAACAACAGTAATATATATAGTTGTAAAAACATTATTTACTTGAAGAACACAGTCGAAAGAACTCTCTTACCCCGTGTCCTAATAGAATTCATTTGTCACTTATTTGTTCGGAAAAGCTGAACATTCCCTCTGTCACGACGCGTTCAAGTTCACTCAATAAAAGGAACGCGATGATCTCAAAACGGTAAAGGAAAATATCGTGACGAAACCAGCAATTATTAGTCCTAAAACCAAAAATTCGAAGACATGTTACATATACCAACCCGCACTGGCCCCGCGTGTTGGCTTACAACCCTCTCACAGAGAGGAGGCCTGTGTCCCGGCAGTGGGCAAATTATAGGCTGATTATATGATGTTGTGCAACGGGTGCTTATATTAACATTTCCAAAGTACACATTTATTGAACGGTATTTTATTTTGATTTTTGTTATTTTGCAACAATAACAGATAATTCAGGGTGGCAGAGATATCGACACGCAACTTCTGGCCATGGATTCAGTACATCATTATGGACCTTGACATTTTTCGTTGGTTATTAAAAAATAATAACTGTTTCATACATTTTCTTGTAGGTATTGCACTTTTGTAAGCTGTTCAGAATCAGGAACTGAATGGTAAGAGCCTGTGCGTCCTTGTTTCTGCCACCCCTGTTTACGGAGAAAATTATTAAAACATGATATGGGCAAAAATATGAACTATGGAAAATTTAAATCACTATATAATATCAATACCGGTACTAGTCCTACGCCACCTTCCCTCTTTATATAGCGACTGTGAACTGGCAACCGGTACTATCTCAATTTTGACAACTTTACAGGATGAGAAAAAATAAATGCTCGCATTCACTGCGCGTCGAAGTTAGTACAAGTTGAATGAAGTCGATTCTGGCGACAAATTTAAGGCCCATAGTATCCTCATCTCCCGTTTGTATGCTAAAGCACGACTGCCCCCCGCGCCCGCGCAGGGCACCTCTGAGCCTTTATCTCAAAATGGGGATATTCCTTTGATTAATTTACAATTGTGCTTCGGCGATTCTGTGGTACCTCTAACTATCTATTTTTCAGTGTATTTTTTTTTCCAAATAACGAAGCCGTTTAGTAGGAGTATGGAATAGAAGCCAAAATATTGCGTGTTGGAAAATATTTTTTACAGCAAAAGTATTAACCATACAAAAAAGTACTTCGGGCAAAATGATCTATATGAATCTATAGCAAAATCATATATTTTTCAAATCTTCAAGACAAGCCGTTAATGAGCAGTACTGTTCATAAAGTGACCGTGTTACGCTACCAATCGGGACGTAGGCCCTTAAATGTATCTGAGATGGGATTTCTTGCAACGCTGCGGAGTATGAAATAGTATAAAATACCTAGTATTAAAAAGTGAAATCTTCTAAAAACTTAGGTCGATGGTGTCATATTTATTTCCTTATACTTATACAGTTGCTTCCATTTCACAAATGAACAGAGCTTTTTCGTTACAGCATTTCGTCTCTGTGTAAAGATGACTGATCTGATTCCAAACGGTTCCACAGTCAAAGTCTTCTCTAATATACGGGTGTCGGTATATGTCAGTGAATTTTTGACCTGTAAAAGAAATAAAGTGTTATGAAAGAAGTAATAGTGGATAAACGAATGACCAATTATTTTACCAGTACAATCATCAATACATCTGAATAAAAATATTGAAAATACATGTACACTAAAGTACAGTTACGAGCATTGAAATATAAAAAAAAACCTAAGATACACAATCAGCGTCTCAAAAACGTCCGCTTTTTAATAGAGCGCTTTGTGCGCAGGTGTCAAATAGAAACGTCAATCATCTTTTAATCAGTCTTTTTGGACACTGCTTTGTAAAAACTAATTTATGTCATGCGTGTAAGGTTCAATTTGCAAAAATCGGTTTTTAACCGACTTCAAAAAGAACGAGGTTATGAATTCGACGTGTTTATATATTTTTATTTTTTATGTATTTTTGGGCGTAACTGCGTCATAATTATATAGACGGATTTGCAAAATTCTTTTTTGTTCGAAAGGAGTTTATTCCGAAATGGTCCCATAAAAATTTCATATAGATCTGATGATACGTTTCGGAGACAGACAACGGAAAATCTTCATAAAATGACAGCAAATCAATCGCGACTGCTGCTATCGCATAAAATTATGCATTATTTTGACATCAAGGATGATGAAATTTCGAATCGGTGTGGGGTAAGTACTATAACTAAAAAGTGAAAAATAAAAACTATTCCCAAAAAAAAACCAACCGACTTCCGGAAAAGCACAACAAAGTTATTTTTCACTTTGTACTGTTTTTCCGGAAGTCGGTTGTTTTATCATTACTAAAACAACTGATGTATAATTTGGGAGAGTTTTGAGTGTTACGTTTGTTTGAGACTGTGCATCTTGGATTTTTTCAAACTCAAACCATTTATTTCAATTATATCATTTACAGACACTTTTGGATTGTCAAAAAGTCGATCAGTTGGAAAGTTGAAACTAGTTGCCCATTCCAAAACGTAGATCTCTATGGAGAAGAATGGGCAAGAAACTCCAAGGACACTCTTTTAAAATCATGTTAGGTATTACAAAATCTTGGGAACATTATTCTTGTTGCTTCTATATGTGAGAACAATGTAAAAAAATAACAAACAATTCTAAATATAAGATTTAAAATAAGCCATGGAAGTTAGGAGACGACCAGTCTCAACCGACGGCGCCGGTTCACGAACTTGGCGCGTGGATCAGCACCATCTAGCTCAACCATTTTCTAGGGAACCGAATGATCCAACACACGCGCCACCATCAGTGAGACATTTAAGTGAGCATAACATAGGTACTCTCAACCGCCACGCTTTTACAAGTCAACGTACATCAAAACAACATAATGATTATACGGATGCGTGGTACAAACACTTACAAAGTTTAAACAAAATGCTTCTAAATTATACAAAACTATAGTTTGCAATACTCAAAGACGAGCGCTGGACCTCAAGAGTAACGTCATGGCCAGGCCCATCAGGCCAAAGAAAGAGAGGAAGGCCCATAGCTCGCTGGGGCGATGACATAATTAAAGTCGCTGGCACTTGCTGGATGCGAACAGCAGAAGATAGAGACCGCTGGTCATCTCTGGAGGAGGCCTTCACCTTCGAATAAGAGGGGTTGTTGCTATTAAAAATTTGAGACAATCGTTATAATACATATGTATTTAGATTAAATGTACTTATAAAAATAATCTTAATCTTTAATAATAGAAAATAATCATTTCTTTAATATATTTTTATTGTGATAATTATAAGATAGGCATTGTAAAGAAAAACGAATTAATGTAAAATTATAAATTATTAAATTATGAATTGAAATGTTTGAATATGATTGCATGCAGTATTTATATTTTTTAGTTTAAATAGCATCAAATAAAAGGCTTTTTTATTTTTATTTATTTATTTATAGTTTGCAATGTATTTGAGAAATTAATACAATTTAATTTCCAAAAAGAAAGAAAAATATTTAATATCTATTGAAATTTTAATAAATAATACTTGGTTCAGTAAAAATAAAAACTTATTCGTAATGTCAGAAAAAAATTATAACAATAGGAGCAGAAATGTTCGTAATGTCAGAAAACATAAAAAAGGGAAGCATCTCTTCATGCAAATATGAAATTCAGCATTCAGCATTCCAAATATGAAAATTTTAATTAGTAAGCCCAGGTGGCTGTGGAGCCGGACCAGCATTAAGCCAAGCATTTTAA
The DNA here is from genome assembly GCA_947359405.1 of Antitype chi. Classification (NCBI taxonomy): domain Eukaryota; kingdom Metazoa; phylum Arthropoda; class Insecta; order Lepidoptera; family Noctuidae; genus Antitype; species Antitype chi. The sequence goes on along the minus strand of OX375819.1, from coordinate 5,973,147 downwards.
TTTTATTTTATTTAGGGATAATAAACAGCTACAACATATAATTTTAACATGACAAAAAATAATAGGTGTGAATAACAATATTGCAGCCCACTACATTATCCGCATAACAACATCCGCAAAACCAGCTCTTTAAAACTAAAAAAGGAGAAAATAATTTAATTCAATTAAAAAGCGTGGGGTGTTTTTGAGGTATTTTTATAATCAATTAATGTCAAGCACCCCACGCTTTTTAATTGAATTAACTTATTTTCTCCTTTTTTAGATTGGTTTTTAAAGCGTGTTTTTTAGTTTTTTAAACTATTATTTATTTTCTATTTTTTAGTTCTGCTAACTACAAAAACGTGTTTTTTTTTGCTTTTTTTTTCTCATTTTTTTTTTTAATTATTGAATTGTCATCGGTTCTCGACAAGTTTACAAAGTTTCAATGAAATCTGACCGTTTAAAGTAGGTCAAAATCGCGCTCAAAGGAGTCGGTTACATACAAACAAACAAACAAACATACAAGTGAAGCTAATATAAAGCATGTAAAAACAAAATATGGGCAGTGAGTGCCACCAAAAGGCATTATTAAACATACAGTACCTACATATTGAAAATTATTACATCATTCACAACAAATAACTAATAAATAATTATACAACTCAGTGACGAGAGAAAATCAGAAATTTGAAATTATACAAAATAGGAGTAGATCTATTATTAATTTATATTTACCTACGATATAATCATCTAACTTCTATTATGCTTGTCTATGTAGTGTGCGTTTAATGCATGATTTAAATTTATTTTCATTTAGTTCAAGAATAGCGACTGGTATTTCTTTATAACATTTTACATAATAGGTACCCCATAAAATATGTGTGTACCTACTTTAGATAATCTGAAACGTGGTTGATCTAATTTGTTCCTATTTCTAGTGTTAAAATTGTGCCAGTCACTTATCTTACTAAAAAGATGTCGATTTTCACGAACATGTATAATGTTTTCATAGATATATTGACAAGGTACCGTCATGATGTTAATTGTTTTGAACAGTTCCCTTAGAGATTCGCGTCTGCGGAGGTTGTAGATGGCTCTGACAGCCCTCTTTTGCAGGATAAAGATCGACTCAATATCCGCAGCCCGTCCCCATAGCAAAATACCGTAAGTCATGATGATATGAAGGTAACTGAAATAGGCCAGTCTCGCGGTAGCCACGTCTGGTAATAGGCGGATCTTCCAGACAGCGTAAGCGGCAGAACTTCCGCCTTGCAAGTGATGTTAAGTGAGGACCCCACTGTAGCTTTGAATCAAGCGTGATCCCAGGAAAACCGTCTATTCGACGAATTCTAGTATCTCCTTATTCAATACAACGTGACATTCACTATTTCTAACATTCCGTAATGTAAATCTTATGCAATTAGTTTTCTTTCCATATATATACTAAAAAAACTTTTTCCAAAAAAAAAACAACCGACTTCCAAAAAAACACTACAAAGTGAAAAATAACTTTAATTTCGGAAGTCGGTGTTTTTGGAGCTGTATTTGAATTTTTTGCCACCGCCTTCTGAAATTAAAGTTATTTTTCACTTTGTAGTGTTTTTTTGGAAGTCGGTTGTTTTTTTTTTGGAAAAAGTTTTTAGTTTTCACTTTTTAGTGGTTCACATGTGCTTACCCCTTCACAGCATACCGGCGTGATGTTATGTTATGAACTGGTGTAAGCAATAGACAGAGATGAGATTTCAGAAATCCCAGTCCATTTGCTATCATTTATTGAGGAGTTCCGTTGCCTATCTCCAAAGTTCTTCATCAAATCTTCACCAAATTGAAATGAGACCACTACGAGAAAGTACTCTTCCAAAAAATACCTAAATCGCTTTGTGTGCCTAAAAAAAAAAAGGTTCCGACGAATTGATAACCTCCTCCTTTTTGAAGTCGGTTAAAAAGAGGAACGGACCCAAAATTGAGCCCTATGGTACACCCTTTTTGACTTTGATTTGAACTTGCTGCAGTCTATCATTCAAGTACGAGTTTACCAAGCTAAGCGCAAGTTCACGCAGTTTTGTATATCAATGGTTACTAGCATAAATCATCCCAGCAATAGTATCTGAGGGTCAATTCTCTAAGTTCGTCAACATTGATATGGGCCCATCTGAAAGTAGTTGATCCGTCAAAACAAGTCAAAAATTAAATTTTTGAATAGGCAAAAACTCGTCGGGGTTAGGGACAACTGTGAGATTGTGTTGTCATTCATGCTTAGTTCGAGCCCAATACTAATCTTATGTCCGTAGGAGATACGGATTTTGGCCAAAACTATGGATTTCGTGCTTAAGTACCCACAAATTAAAATTATCATCGTTATCATCATATTCATTGGCTAAAAAATATATACAGCAGTATTGTACAGTATGTTAATTCAATAATAAGAGACATGTCTTGCATCATAAATATCTGCCTACTTAGTTAAATTTAGAAGAATATTTACGTACAACTTTGTTGCTGATGAAAAAAAAAATTGTTGAACATTCTACGTAAATAAACCCAGATATCCCACGATTATTCAAAAATGTCTACGAAAAAGCTGTCATTTACATTTACAGAAAAGTAAAAAACATTGTTACCTTTTACTGTGTAATATTCAGCACTGGAGGAGAGCCTTCTCACTCCTACGAAATACATTATTCCCTTCCTCAACATTTCTCTTATTTCTTCTGCCTGCGCTGAATTCTCTAGAACTGCCAGTATTCCTCCTTCCACCAAGCAAGTCTTCATAGCTTCCTGCCACTTTTGTGGCTCTTTATTTACTTTATAACATTTTCTTGATGCCTTCACATATTTGTAACCTGAAATTATAATACGACGCCTATTAAATATTGACAATGCTAAGTGACCTTGTGAAGACTGCAAGAATCTTCTCAGTCATCAGTCTTAAGGCCAGGAGTTTTCCTTTTTACACGCTTTATATTAGCTTCACTTGTATGTTTGTTTGTTTGTTTGTATGTTTGTATGTAACCGACTCCTTTGAGCGCGATTTTGACCCATTTTACACGGTCAGATTTCATTGAAACTTTGTAAACTTGTCGAGGACCGCTGACAATTCAATAATAAAAAAATAAAAAATAAATCACGTTTTTGTAGTTAGCAGAACTAAAAAATAGAAAATAAATAATAGATTGAAAAACTAAAAAACACGCTTTAAAAACCAAACTAAAATAGGAGAGAATAATTTAATTCAATTAAAAAGCGTGGGGTGCTTGACATTAATTGATTATATAAATACCTCAAAAAGCACCCCGCGCTTTTTAATTGAATTAAATTATTTTCTCCTTTTTTAGTTTGGTTTTTAAAGCGTGTTTTTTAGTTTTTTAAACTATTATTAATAAAAAAAAATGAATCAAATTAACAAAACTTAAAAAAAATAACTAAAATGCCTCCCAAAACTTTCATATTCAAAATTAATTTATTTCCGTTACACGTCCGTGTCTTGGGTCACAGAAATTCATATCTGTATCAAATTTTTATATTCGATTCTAAGCAAAATGACTGTACAGAAAGACAGACACACGAGTGACCCTATAAGGGTTTCGTTTTTCATTCGGACGTACGGAACCACTCACCACGGTCAATAGTCGGACACGATTCATCCTCAACTTTCTTGCACACAAATGGTAGCGGCGTATCATCAGGTGCTCTTGAACAGCTGTCTACATTAAACAATCCGCTGTCAATGTTCATAGTTATGCAACTGTTGTGAGGCAGTCGACTACCCTCAGCGGGCAGTGGATATGGCGTTGAGTGTCCTGAAAATTGGCAAAATAATCATTTAAATATGTGACTGCTATCGTAAGCTTTAACAAAGTTGGCCATATCTTGAAGTTGTTTTAATTAATACAGAAAAACACATAGCCAGCTTCCATGATCATCATCATTATCTTCATTATATCATCATGCATCGTTTTCCTGAAGCTATGGGCAGAGGTCTACTTAAAGAACACCCATATTTTGCTAGTTATTGTAACAGGGAGCGAGTCTTTCACCATCAACCAGGCACAAATCCAGACTCCGGACTGCTACTGAGAAATTCCAGATACATAAAGCCAATACCACTTTGCCCGATCTGGTAATCCAACCCAACTATACCAACGAGGCAGTCGTCTATGATCAACTACGTAAAAAGCCTAGAAAACACAGATAGTGGTTTATATGCGAAAATTCGAGCACCAACTCTACGCGCAGGTCATGCAGACAGATGCCCTAGTTGTACCTAAGTATGAAACAGTACCTTGAATAAAAAATCAGCAATGCAATTATACAAAATTTGTGAATTAAACTTTCAACTGTACTATGTTGGCAGCGTTTCGACAACACTCTTTGTGTTGCAGCAGTCTAATACGCGATAACCACTTTCTATGTTTGAAATCCTAATACATCGAAAATTAAACAGAATGTGTATGCTTTTTTTACAGTATCAAACTATGAATACTCACCGTCAACTGTCATAAACTCTCCCAAATCAAATTCGTCGTGAAATCCAACGAAGATATCTGTCACGTTTGGAACATCATTCATTCTATTCGTCAAGTTCTTCACCAAAGTCCACTCTCCATGGGCTTCCGGATAGAACAGAGTAGCTCCTTCATCATTACAAGTAAAAAATGCGGTACTCCAAGCTGATCCACTCACATCCCAGTGTACTTTATAAAAAGCGTCGAACTCGTTAATGTACGTATAGTCTTTTCTATAGAACTGTACATGGCGAGAGTATGTCCTAGGCAGATATATACCTGCAAAGTTGTAATTGTATTGAATATCGATAAACTGAATATAGGAAATGGAAATCCTGTCAACGTCACTGCAAAAATACAACTTTGTCAGCCGACAAAATGTCTATTGAGAACGCAGACACACAGACGTCTATTGTATAAAGATTGCCTTTTGTGTCATCCAATTTAGGAATATGAAGGACCACTTCCACCATCTGTCTCCGTCATCTTCCAATTAATGATTATTTTACCCTCAAATGTATTGAATAATTTGTCGTTGGATCTGGCGCAATTAGTGGAAGACTACTGGAGACCCATATTCTACTGAACAAGGGGCTCCCGAGGATAGAGAATGGTAGAATTAAAATTGTCTACATTTCAGACGACATCAATCAACTTGTCACTGAAGATGAACTTTTTTAACAATTATCTGCTATTGCTTACAGTTGTTACTTATTTCGGTAACAACGTTATAAAGAAAAGTACTCACCCAGTAAAAATGCGGTGAAAATTATGCACTTCATCGTTGTATAAGATGTCACACTGAACTAAATGTGTTCAGGAAGATACCATAGCAATTAGTGTTTATTCAAAAAAAAGTTTGTTATCAAGCTCGATAGATGGCGTTGTCGCAAAATCTAGATCACGCTATGGTTACGTTACAATGATTTGATTGAGTTAGTGCGAAGTTTTTGGATATTATCATCTACAGAACAGACCGAACAGTATACAGTTTGATTATTTAGTTACAAACCTTTAACTAGATTTGGATCGGAGTAGGTGAAAATGATACCTAATCCACCTAATCCTAGTATTTAAAAATACCTAATCCGAATAGTTGTGCAATATAGCCGCTGGCCTCTTACCGATATTATGTATTTTAAGTGGATTGGGTAAGTAATATTCGGCATGGAGTATGGACGTTCCGCTTCTGATATATTGTACAACGGTGGATAATATTTCGTTTTTTATGGGCAAACGGTTCTTAAAATCAACGTGATTACGTGTTAGGTCAAGGTTAAAATTCATTGTAGAATTACTCTTTAACAACTCAAACGACATATTTTTTTAGTCTTATTTACCGAAAAATGGCTTAAAATTAAAACTGGTGTACTATGTGTAGAAACCAGAGCATCATTATATTAACATGAATTTCACCCATATTATTTCATGGGTTTCTGATTTTTACACATTTATTTTCTATAAAAGACACGAAAGTTTTATTATTGTTCTTCGAGAGTATCATCTTAAAATAGCGCCACCTAACAATGACGTTTATGCCGGGGCCACACCAACGAGAAACGCCGTTGATTATCGCGATGATGGACGCTAACCACAATTTATCGCAATAATCTTACAACGGCATTCACATTGCCATTTGACGTCAGGCGATAACCCGGGTAGCGGTCAAGTGTGGCCACTGAATTTATCGCTTTAATCATCGGAATGTATACCACGTTTTGTATCGTGATTTTGGGTATTGACGTTGACCGTTAGTGGGGTCCCGGCATTACAACATACATCGCTAGAGCACTAACTAGTCAAGTGTAATTGCGAATTTTTTTTTGTGATAATTTCGGTCTGAGCTGCAGCTTTCCTTATCGCACACTACGGGGGCAGACTTACTGACAGCGCGACGGTAATAGTTTCTTCAAATACCTATTTTTCAAATTCCTCGCAGGCCCCGTCCCCTCTTAACCCCCACATTTTAGGCAGTGTATGCGCCCTCACGGCCGTAGCCGCCGCGGGAGACGCCCTGGGCGTCGGGAATCCCAAGCTGATTCCCAGTCACCGTAGGCGCGGGCTTGCGGACGGCGAGTAATGGGTAGCTCGCTGTCCGGTAAGGACCAAGCCCGGGTCGACGGCGCGTTGTGTTCCACGCGCGCCTCAAAGAGATGTCAGAACCAAATGTTGGGGTCCGCAAGGGCCGATGCCTACCGGGGTGTGGGTTGTTCGAAAGAGATCCCGCGGCCCCTGGCATACAGGTACACAGGCAACAGCTGAGGGAACACGGTGGGTTATAGTCAGTAAAAGTCTGACACGCCCTCCAGCTTCTACTAAAGAGCGCCACTTGCATCCAGTTCAAGCGTGAGATGACTGTGTAGTAACTTCACCCTCGTAGTTCAACGTGACAGCGGAAGACTAACGTCACATCCAGAGTTTAATATGTCGCCACCAGAGTGCGCCACATACGCCACATATGTACATCAATTCATCGTGTTCACAGAACATTTTATATACAAAGTGACAAGCAAGTTTAGACTTTATTTATTTTTAAGATTTTTTGACTTTAGACTTAGAAAATTGTAAGTTTAGATAATAGAGAAGGTATTTTTATGTGTGCATGTTAGATAAGGACTTAGAATTTTTATTTAACTTCATTTCATGCGCTAAAACTTATAATAATATTAGAATTATGAACAAGTATATAAAGTAAAAAGGGAAAAGCTCACTGGGCATCAAAGAATTCGTCCGCATCGCTGTCAGTGGGAAAAGTGCCCAAAAGGCTGGCAGCGTTGCCACGTTGGATAGCAATGCTGATTCTTTGAGCTAAGAATTGGCCAGTCCTTTGGTCACGTGAAGATTCGACCAACCGCTTGGCGATGTCTCGAAATACTCGATGAGCACTCGGACCCCACGGCCCTAGTGTTTCAACCCCAAACGGCTCAAACATATAGCTCCCAATAATGTTGTTATATTTGCGCAGTTTGAGGCTTTCTGCACCTGCAGCAGCCGCACCAGCACAGCCCGCCGTGCTCAGAAGATGGGATGGCGCGAGGGTGTCGACACAGGTAGCATCCCACACCAAAGGTCTACCCAACTTCCAAGGCATTATGGTCATTCCGTCTGGCCTCTTCCCACCGTCGCGTGCCAAGCCATTGGCACGTGACGGTGGGAAGCACAGCTGGCACCCCGGCGGTGACGAGAGCCCGACGGATAATGTCATTAATGCTGGCGTGCCGTGCCAGCCGACCAGCGCTCTTGCTACAAGCAAGGCCATGGTGTCCGAGGCAATCAACTGCTTCACCGCACTGACAGCGATGCGGAACCACGCATGGAGCACCCAGACGCAGACTTGTAGCGAGCCGGAAGGTAGAGTCACCCAGCATAGTACCTACATTAGGTGACGGTAGCGCCTGAAGCCATAGGCCCGACTCCCATTCTCCCACAGCCAGTAGGTGGGCCCGCTCAGCAGTATTGGGGGACGTATTAATGAGATTATTCCGTACAAGGATAGGACTTAGAATTATTTCGTAATTTTGTCTGCGACAACAATGTTGGGTATCAATTTAGTGAAAATCATAATAGTACCATTGATGGCAAAGTAAGTATATACTAATGTTGCAAAATATACTACTGTAGGTAGGTATATTGAAAACAAAGAATAAATTAAATTCAAAAAACAAATATGTACAAAAAATTGTTTTATTATAACAATATTTAAAAGTAGGTAAATAATTATCAGAGTCTAAAGATCATGAGTTCATGACACATCAAGGCAAAGAAAGACTATTCATTTTTTTTAAACGGATGTGTGCTAAGAACACATGTTAGAAGTGAAGATCGAGAAGAAGAAGTAGATCAACCTCATCGACCGATTGGAGCCGATTCAGCATCACCGAGTCGAGCGTGACGGTTCAGTTTCGTTCACTGCGAAAAGTACCCTAAAGAAGTTTTCACTCCGAAAACTGTCAAAATTGAGTTTAGTATTTAAGTATAAGTACCTAAGTTCAATGCTTTAGCTGTAAACTGAACTATGGAAGCACAGGGCAGAGCTCAAAAGTGCGGCAGCGGTACACATGGGTTTGATTCTAGCCATTTTGCCGGTACAATGGCAGACAGCCGTACTCTAAAGGCACCCTGCTGTTGCACAAATGCCTCTTCACATTCCGTCCTCTTAGGCAACAGCAGTGATATCTATCGTTGTACAAACATTGTTTCCTTGAAGAACACAAAATACAATGAATCGTCACGCAAGTATGCGTTCGTCACGTTCCTTTGTCACTTATTTGTTCGGAAAAATTGATCACGCCATCTGTTACGACGCGTTCGGGTTCACGGAATAAAATTATAGAGGAAAACATCGTGACGAAACCAACATGTCCTAGAACCAAAAAATCGAAGACATGTTACATCTACCAACACGCAGTGGGCTAGCGTGGTGGATTATGGCCCGTTTTCTCTCACAGAGAGGAGGCCTGTGTCCCAGTAGTGGGAACCGTCTATGCTAATTATGATGATCGCTTATTTGTGCAACGAATGCTTGTATTAAGAGTATTGATACGGTGAAGGCTTAAAACATTTCCAAACTACAGATTTATTAAAAGGTATTTTATTTTTTCTTATGATTGTTAGTATTTTGCAACAACAACAGACATTACAAGGTGGCAGAGATATCGAAGCGCAACTTATTAAATTTTTCGTCGATTTTTAACAAATCAATGGCTCTTTCATAAATTTTTGCGCGAAGGTATTGTACTTTTGTAGGGGGTTCACAATCATGAACTGAATCTATAGTAAGAGGCGGTGAGTCTTTGTCTCTGCCACCCCTACATACGGAAGAAATAATTGAAACATGATATGGGCAAAATTTGAAATGGAAAATCTAAATCAGTACATATCAATACCGCTACTGGCCCTACGCCACCTTCCGTCTTTATATAGTGTCATATTTATTTCCTTCTACTTATACAGTTACTTCCATTTCACAAATGAATGGAGCTTTTTCATCACAGTTTTTCGTATCTGTGTAAAGATTGTTGTTCGGATTCAAAACGGTTCCGCAGTCAAAATTTTCGCTATTATAAGGTTGTCGGTATATGTCACTGAATTTTTGACCTGTAAAAGAAATAAAGTGTTATTTAAGAAGTAGTATTGGATAAAAAATGACTAATTATTTAAGCAGTACAATCAATACATCTGAATAAAAATATTGTAAATACAAAAACACCCAAGATACACAATCAGCGTTACAAAAACGTCTGCATAAATAGGGCGCATTGTGCGCAGGTGTCAAATAGAAACGTCAATCTCATCTTTTAATCAGTCTTTTTGGACATTGCTTAGTAAAAACCACTTTAAGTCATGCGTGTAAGGTGTTTTATCATAATTATAACAAGAAAAAAGTGTTTTATCATAATTATAACAACTGACGTATAATTGGAGACAGTTTTGAGTGAACTTTTCTTCGAGATTGTGCATCTTGGGTTTTTTGTATATCAATGGTTACGAGCATAAAATCATTCCGGCAATAGTATCTGAGGGTCTTCTCTCTAAATGCGTCAACGAAGATACGGGCCCGTCCGAAAGTAGTTGATCCGTCAGAACAAGTCCCAAATTAATTTTTTGAATGGGCAAGAACTCATCGGAATTAGGGATAATTATCAAATCGTCTTGTCATTCTTGGTTCGAGCCCCATACCAATCTTATGTTCGAAGGAGATACGGATTTTGACCATAACTACGGATATTGTGCTTAAGTACCCTCAAATTAAAATCATCATCGTCATCATCATATTCATTGGCTTAAAAATATATACATCAGTATTGTACTGTATGATGATGCAATAATAAAATACATGTCTTGCGTCATAAATATCTGACTACTTAGTTAAATTTAGAAGAATATTTATTTATTTATATATTTATCCTTTATTTCAGGCAACTGACGCCCATAAAACAAAATACATATATAAATATAAAAAAATATCAATGCATATTTTATTTAAAAAAACTTAAAAACTACTAACACAACGACTAACTATTAATGCACGTGACTGTACCGTACAGCTTTATTGCTGATGAAAAAAAATGTTGTTGAACATTCTACGTAAATAAACCCAGATATCCCACGATTACTCAAAAATGTCGACGAAAAAGCTGTCATTTACATTTGCAGAAAAGTAAAAAACAAACCTTTTACTGTGTAATATTCAGCACTGGAGAAGAGCCTTCTCACTCCTACGAAATATATTTCTCCACTTCGTACCATTTCTTTTAGTTTTTCTGCCTGTGATGTATTCTCTAGAACTGCCAGTATTCCTCCCTCCATGAAGCAAGTCTTCATAGCTTCCTGCCACTTCTGTGGCTTTTTATTTACTTTGTAACATTTTCTTGATGCCTTCACGTATTTATAACCTGAAATTATAATACGACGCCCATTAAATATTGACTATGTTAAGTGATTTGTAAAGACTACAGGAATCCGCTGGATGCAGGAAGCAAAGAGCTGGTCGAAGTAGCGGAGCTTGATGAGGCTATATCCAGCATTGGACATCTTTCGGCTGAAATGATGACGATGATGATGGTGATGCTAAATACTATGCTAGGTACTAAGAACTTAGATCACTCTTGAACACAGATCACCGATACGCCTCGACAGCTGCTGCTAGATCCGGCATGTCAACATTTTCCATACAAACCAAGCGTGTCACTGTTTACTCGCACTACAAATAACACAAGCGTGTCACAGAAAATGTGTATCTGAATTTTTTACATTCGTTTTTAAGCAAAATGACTGTAACAGATAATCAGACACACGAGTGACCATATATGGGTTCTGTTCTTTCATTCGGACTTACGGAACTCTAAGAAGTAGGAATAAACCACTTACCACGGTCAATAGTCGGACACGATTCATCCTCAACTTTCTTGCACACAAATGGTAACGGCGGATCATCAGGTGCTCTTGAACAACTGTCTACATTAAACAATCCGCTGTCAATGTTCATAGTTATGCAACTGTGATGAGGCAGTAGACTACCCTCAGCGGGCAGTGGATATGGCGTTGAGTGTCCTGAAAAATGGAAAAATAATCATTTAAATCGTAAGATTTTAATCGTAAGATTTATTTGTTAAAGCCATGTCTTGAAGTCGTTTTAATTACTACAGAAAAACACATAGCCAGCTTCCATGATCATCATCATCTTCATTATATCATCATGCATCGTTTTCCTGAAGGTATGGGCAGAGGTCTACCTAAAGAACACCCATATTTCGCTAGTTATTGTTATAGGGGGCGAGCCTATTGCCATCAACCGGGCTCAACTCCAAGTTCCGAGCTGCTACTGAGATATTCCAGATAGAAAAATCAAATACCACTTTGCCCGACCTAGGAATCGAACCCAGGACCACAGTAGTGCTTGCGACCGCTAAACTAACGAGCTAGTCTTCTATGATCCACTAGATAAAAAAGCCTAGAAGACACAGATAGTGGTTTATATACTTCGGCTTTTTTTTTTATAAGTACAATGCAATACAATACAATATGATATATTTCTTACCACAAATTACAAAGAAAGTACATAAATAATCTACAGACACAATTTAATAATTAATTTGTGGAAGACTGGTGCCTAAACTAAGTTTTTTACAAAACCTGTATGTCAGGTCACCAGGCCCCCTGCACAAAATTTGACATTATTATGTTATAGGTACCTACTGGAGACGATCTGATTCACATATAATATTCAAATAAAATCTCATACATTATAGTTATAATATCGCAATATTAATCATAAAACTTGATTTACAAAAACAAAAAGTAGTAAATAAGGCAATTTATGAAGGATACATGCAAGGGAGGATAAATGTGAATGTGTGTAAGGTGGGGGTGATGTGTGTGATGTGGAGTGAGTGTGTGTGTGCGTTGCAAAAGGAACATATACGATAATGCGAGCACTAAGTCTACGCGCAGTTCATGCAGATAGATGCCCTTGGTATACCTAACAATAGCTTACATAAAAAATGCAACATTTTTAATTAAAATTTCAATTGTGTCCATACTATGTTGGCAGCGTTTCAACAACACTCTTTGTGTTGCAGCAGTTTAAAACGCGATAACCACTTTCTATGTTTGCAAACCTAATACATGGAAAAGTAAACAGAACGTGTGTGCTTTGTTACAGTATCAAATTGTGAATACTCACCATCAACAGTCATAAACTCTCCCAAATCAAATTCGTCGTGCAATCCAACGAAGATATCTGTCACGTTTGGAACATCATTCATTCTATTCGTCAAGTTCTTCACCAAACTCCACTCTCCATGGGCTTTCGGATAGAACAGGGTAGCACCTTCGGCATCACAAGTAAAAAATGCGGTACTCCAAGCTGATCCACTCACATCCCAGTGTACTTTATAAAAAGCGTCGAACTCGTCAATGTACGTATAGTCTTTTCTATAGAACTGTACATGGCGAGAGTATGTCCTAGGCAGATATATACCTGTAAAGGTGTAATTGTAATAAATATCGACCAACTGATTATAGGAGATGAAAATACTATCAACCTAACTGCAAAAAGCTCTTCATCAAACCTTCATCAAATTGAAATGAGACCACTACGAGAAAGTACTCATCCAAAAAATACCTAAATCGCTTTGTGTGCCTATAAAATTTGAAGAGTTCTCTCTATTTCTCCAAGATCCCATCATCAGATCCTGACTTGATGATCATGGGACCACCTGGGAAGTATACCCTTTCAAACAAAAAAAACAAAATCCAAATCGGTCCAGCCATCTTCGAGTAATCGGGGAACATACATAAAAAAAAAAGGTTCCGACGAATACGAATTGATAACCTCCTCCTTTTTGAAGTCGGTTAAAAATACAACTTTTTCAGCAGATAAAATGTCTATTGAATACGCGATGCATCACTGTTCAAAGCAAAATGAACTCTCAGACGTGGTGATTTTTCACAATGGTTAATCTGCCATTTTTTATTTCTAATATTTTATTTGTTTATAGGTTTTGCCAGCGGCTTCGCCCGCGTGCGTTTCGAAAATTATCCTACGGGAACATACTATTGGGATAAAATGGATGCTATATGTTATTCCCGGATACAAACTATCTGTGTGCCAAATTTCATTCAAATCCGTTCAGCCGTTTTTGCGTGATGGAGTAACAAACATCCAAACTTTCACATTTATAATATTATATTGAGGCACCATCTGTTTGAGACTTATGAAACTTACGATTAATAACAACATTCAACATTGAAAATAAGTTTATTGTTAAATATAAATTAATAAGACAAAAAAAAAACTATCCTATCTCTCAAGTTGGAAAAAATTACATATAAATGCCCATTTTCATCAGAATTGGTTGACTTGGTGAAGAGTTCACTGGGAACATACATCATGACACTGGATTTTTATTTATATGTTTAATAAGATAAAACGATTGTATTACCAAGACCAAAATCCTTTCGCTGCTGGAAAACAACCTTTCAAATTTCTCGGAGTATAATTGATATTGAATGATTTGTCGGGCGATCTGGCGCAAATAGTGGAAGCCTACTGGAGACCCATATTCTACTGAACAACCGATGATAGAGAACGGCGAAATTAAAACTATTTACATTTCAGATGACATCAATCAACTTGTCACTGAAGATGAACTTTCTAACAATTACCTGTTATTACTTAGAGCTGTTACTGATTTCGGTAACAACGTTAAAAAGAAAAATACTCACCCAGTAAAAATGCGGTGAAAATTATGCACTTCATCGTTGTATAAGATGCCACACTGAACTAAATGAGTTTGGTTAACAATCATAACCTTTATACACTCGTAGTTAAATTTATTTTCTTGTTTATGGTCGGGTATAAACCTCGCATAAAGCGTACATAGACACTTTTGATATACAGGTTGATCTAATGTAAAATTGCATGCTTGCTTTAATATATTGAAGTCACTAACTCAAACGCACTCAAACCATTTATTTCAATTAAACCAATTACTGCGACGTACACCCACTTACTGGCACTTTTGAATCGGCAAGGTCATACAGATAATATAATTATCTTCTTTTGCTGATGAGAAGAAAGGATGCAATATAATATATCTACTGAGATGGCGGCTTAAAGAGATATAAAGGAAAAGTTTTTATTCAGTGCGCAAACTTTAACTATGAATTCAGCATACTATTGTAGACCCCCAGCGAATAATTTTTTTTACGGTTTTCCAAAAAAAAATCTGCTGTGTCATAGAAAAGTGCAATACCTACGCGGTCAAAATTTATGGAACAGCTGTTTCTTTTAAGTATCTCCGACGAAAAATTTCACCGTTATGAAAGCCGTGGTGATGAAATAATTCAAACGCAGTAAAGTGCTTGAGTTGGAACTCACGACCTACAACTCGTAAGTCAGGGCTGATACCATAGAGTTTTTCCAAACGAAGAATGCATGAAGAAGCCTCCTCGTGTAGCGCAATTTGTTCCTGGTGGAACAAAAGCTCGAATGAACCGAGCGCTCGGCGAATCTTGGACAATCACACCCAATACCTTGATGCCTGGCCAATTCTTCCCTTGCGGTGGTAGGGCTAACGCACGCCTGGTTCGCGACCACCCTCCCACCGGAGTCCGGCGTCAAGCAGCTTGCTGTGTTTCGTCGATGCTTGGGAGTACCAGTGCCTTGAACCAGAGTGAACAGGCATTTTCTGGGCACGCTCGATCCATCATAGACCTCATCAATCGCTTTGGATCAGGAGTGATCGAGGTCAAGAGCGGGCCCATTTAATAATAAAAAATAAAAAACGAGAAAAAACCGGTCAAGTGCGAGTCGGACTCGCCCACCGAGGGTTCCGTACAGATTTTTCCCTGTACTAGTAGTATAAGACGATATTACTTGCAAAATTTCATAGTTGTTATAGATCAACCCTATAAATTTTGATTCCCTTGAGAGTGTCGAAATGTACGTCTTTTGCGGCATAAACAGCCGTATCTTTTTTTACGTTAACTTAGAAGTTAGATTTTTTCACAGCTTCAAGACACTATAGACCTGAGTATATGGTTTTAATTTCAACTCGATACCTCCAGCCGTTCCCGAGATAAAAGGTCTTGACAGACAGACATATGGACGGACGGACGGACAACAAAGTGATCCTTTAGGGGTTCCGTTTTTTTCCTTTGAGATACGGAACCCTAAAAAGAGCATTTTTTTCCCGAATGCTTTCAAAATTTCTCTCAATAAAAAACTCTTTACCCAATTATGCGTGACAATCAATAAAGTAAATGTGAAGTCTACATCTGCGCGTGACTCCGGACATAGCCTAAAGCTATCACTACTTCACAAACACCTGAAAAAAATTAAATAAAAATCTGTTCTTGCTGTGTACATGCTGTATGTGATTTATTTTTTTATCGCTGGGAGTCAAAGGTTGCGTTGCACAGAACTATCTTTGCATACCTATACAGCAAAGTTTATTTGCTGCTGACAATACGCTGTTATTAATGTATATTTAATTTTATTTATCATTTATTTATTTAATACTTCACGCACAGAAATGTACAGAGGCGGACTTAATGTAGGTCGCACATACTTACATATTGACTATCAAAATCTGCAAACATCCTACTTTTTAGGGATCCGTACCCAAAGATTGCCAACGGAACCTTATTGCTCTAAGATCCGCTGTACATCTGTCGCAGGACTCTATCTTACCATCTTGATAGATAAAAAAAATATATGATGGCCTTAATCAATATAAACGTTATCTACATTTTTTTACTAGCCTGAGCTGTCCCACTCCTGGACAAAGACTTTCCTCCACTTTTTCCAACTTTCACGAGCCTGTGCGTCTTCCATCTAGTTTTGACGAAACCTATCCAGTTAGTCCCACCATCCCCGACGTGGTCTGCCGCGACCTCACCTTACTGTCTCAAAGCACCAGTTCTGTACTATTTGGGCCCACAGTTTGTCCGCCATCGGACACACATGTCCTGCCCAGTTCCATTTTAAGTTGGCCAGCCTTTTGAGCTACGTGCAATGGAGTGCAGTATACTAGGCGTTGAATTAACGGATCGTGTTCAAAAACAAAGATTGCTACTTATGAATAAATTAAAGTTGAAAATTAAAGAGGGTCCTATTTTAAGAGCCGTGTTTTATTCGGCGTTTCTTGTGGTACGGAACCGTTCGTATGCGAGTCCGAATGTTATGAACTGGTGTAAGCAATAGACAGAGATGAGATTTCAGCAATCCCAGTCCATTTGCTATCATTTATTGAGGAGTTCCGTTGCCTATCTCCAAAGTTCTTCATCAAATCTTCACCAAATTGAAATGAGACCACTACGAGAAAGTACTCTTCCAAAAACTACCTAAACCGCTTTGTGTGCCTATAAAATTTGAAGAGTTCTCTCTATTTCTCCAGGATCCCATCATTAGATCGTGACTTGATGATCATGGGACCACCTGGGAAGTATACCCTTTCAAACAAAAAAAACGAAATCCAAATCGGTCCAGCCATCTTCGAGTAATCGGGGAACATACATCAAAAAAAAAAGAAAAAAAAAGGTTCCGACGAATTGATAACCTCCTCCTTTTTGAAGTCGGTAAAAAAACAATCAACTCAAGATTTCAGATATTATTTCTGACATGCCATCTGCATTCCTTTCATCATAACTACTATTAGAAACGCTCTGTATAAAACTGAAGGAAGCGCCATCTTTTAACAGTATCTGAAACAAATTGAAAAACTGTCACATTGGTAAGACGTTGTGGCGTGTGTGGTGCGGTTTGGTGTTAGTTGTACTTGAATGCCATAACAGATGGCAGTAAATGCTTACAGTCGACGAAAAACATTTTCTCTATAGTGGGCCCATTTTAATTTTTCAGTTCCTAGTAGACTTACAAGGATCTTATTCACACATTTTGCCAGGTTTCGTAAATAGCCGATAACATAACATCACTCCTACATTCCGTCCGAAGGGTAGGCAGAGGACCTAAACCAAATTGCCGGTTATGTTTAAGTTCCAATATCTGGATGACCGAGCTTTGCTAGGTTTTTTTTTGGTTTGACGTTTTCTAAAAATGAAACCTAGCTAGATCGATTTATCGCCCCCGAAAAAGTCAAAGTCAAAGTCAAAGCATTTATTTCAAATAGGCACTTAAAAGGCACTTTTGAACGTCAACATTTACATTAAAATAGAATTGATTCTAGTCGCCCCTTCCAAAATGTAGTTTCGTATGGAGAAGAATGGGCAAGAAACTCCACCGTTACTCTTTTAAAATGTTTCAAGTACAATATTTACATTCATTATATGATTATGTGTGAAAACGATGCACCCAGAATAAAATTACCATACCAAAATGGGTAAAAACAATCAAATTGAAACAATACAGATAAATTAATTCTGTGATAGATACATGGTGTTCACACATTTACAAACATTGTAAAAGTAAGTATAGGTATGATTTTCCTACAATATTAACAAGTAATGAGTCAGTGTGTGAGTTAAAATAATTACTGAGTGTAAATCAATGTCATAAATATAATTAATTATATGTACAATTCAATTAGCAACCAGTTTGATTTTGTCTAGACTCTAGATTGTCCTATGGAGCAGGACCAGCATGTTTCCAAGCATTCTTATCTTGGATATAATCCTCTAATTTGTAATACGCTAGTTTACAAAGTTTACTTTTAATGTGAGCTTTAAATTTCCTTTCATTTAATTGCAATATATCACAAGGTATTTTGTTGTAACATTTAACACAGTACCCCATAAAAGATGTATGTACTTTAGCTAATCTGAAAAATGGTTGATCTATTTTGTCTTTGTTTCTAGTATTAAAATTATGTCGATCACTTATTTTATTAAAAAGATGTAGATTTTTTCTCCTGCATAATAAATTTCATGAAAATCTTTGGAGCCGTTTCCGAGATTCAAATTATCTACTACAAATATTATAAATTGTAATTCTGAAAGTTTGTGTTAGTAAGTATGTACACTATACGTTTGTTACTTCTTCATGTAAAATCTAATTGACCGATTGCGATGAAACTTTATAGGTACATAGCTGTTCCCTATAGCAGTTACTTTTTATCCCGATATTCCCACGGAATCGAAACTTACGCGGGTGTAACCGCGGGGCGCAGCTAGTATATACTACTTGTGTACTTATATATATATATACATACAAGAATTGATCGTTTAAAGGATAAAATATACACGCGACTTGCCAAGTACCTATTGGCAGAATTTTATTTCAGTTATGTCTGAAACCAACCCCGGGACTGACCGAGATAACAGAAAGAATAGCGCAATGTAACAATAGTGTTTTCAATTCTCATGCTCTAAAAGTACGCCAATATAGCCCTACGAAGCGGGACTAAAGTGACCACTTTAGTCTCAAGGGAGTCAAAGTAATTAGTTTTTTAATTTCCTTCATGTGACATAGACAAACTCAAACAGCCAGTAAATATAGGTACTATTATCTGTGGAGTATGGATCATCTTCATTGCGAAAATGTTGAGAGTTTTAGTTCCATGGTTTTTCAAATAATTCGAATTGTACATTTAGCTTCAAGTAAAAAAATCTTTTGTGATTTTTATTTTATTAAGTATTAATTATAACGTTTTTGTACTAAATTGACTATTTTTCTCGCACTCAAAGTGAAAAGTACAGTTTGCACCTCGAGACTAAACGCCAACTTAATATACACCCTCGCTTTCATCACTCGGAAGTTAAACCACCTCTGGTATATTATGGCTTCGTTTAGTTCCTCGATATAAAATATACCTACTATAAAACCCAATGCGGTTATTATAGTCCTATTAGAGTCCTACTAGATTTTCTTGAACTGCGTTTATACAACCATCTAGGTATCTATCGCAGATTTCCGTAAGCTGTGTGTTACACAGCTTTTGGATTGGTAGTCACAAGTTCTCATAGTTATATTATTATAGTAATATAGGTAGTCTATGCTATGTTTCTTGCACGTCACCGAAGAATTATGAACATAGTCAGTTTATATTCTATCTCGCGAGATTATTAACTGAATAAGAATTGTGATATGCAACAAATCACTTACAATTTAATTCATTATTTTGTGAGTTTATAATCTGTCCATGGCAAGCCGACAAATAGTGAACTGGTTTCAAACTTGCATGCGACGGGTCGCACCTTGCGGTAATGCTAAATAGCCAAATAACTTTTTTTTATGACGGGGACAAGTCCTCATGGATGTTCTCCGCCCTGGGGAGGGTGAAGGGGTATGTCAGACTCTTACTGACTAAAACCACCCTGGTGTTCCGTCCCACATTTGCACCGGCGATCACGGGATCTGATGCGACTCCCGCGATCCCGGCTAGTGCCGGCCCGCCTGTGTGGGCCACCTCGCGTTAGGGCGGAGTGAGGAGTTAAACTCCCCCCTTACATCATAGAGAGGCGCGCGTGGAACACTTCGCGCCGCCATCTCGGGTCTTAAGGAGTAGGGAGCAACAGATTTACCCAGATCCGTTGCCCCTGGACCCATTTAGGGGAGCTGTTTAATGTAGGTAGTAACCCTGTCGGTAAGTGCAGGTTCGTTCACACTATCGTAAATTAATATTTTAAATTGTAAGCAATATGGTACAGTTTACAATATATCGAAACTTTACTATCTTCCGAGATAAATTATAAACTAACGATGTTCACAATCATACGGTTACATATTTACCAATTTACGACTTGCAACTAAATTCAATAGCTAAACATAAAATAATAAAACACAATAAAACTTAAATTATTTATTTTAATGACTGTGAGAGAGTGTTTAACATTATGAACTAAAGATCTAACAATAGATTAGTAATTTAATAATTAATAAAAATACAGTCTAAAGCATAATATCATAGATACCAAAGCCACACTGTTCACATTCCTATATGCGTTATTGTGGTCCATGTTAGGAGTAGCTTTGATTTCGTCATGAACGCTCCTGTGAGAATGTTCCTTGATCTTCTCAGGTCTTGCCTCATCCGACGCCATATCGTGGTCATAGTTATGTTCAATCGGCTTAGCAGATACAGTAGCCAGACGGACAGTTGTAAAAGATTCTTTAATCTTAGTTTCATTATCCTTCTTGGGTTTTATAGTTTCATTTTCTTTGGGTTTCATAACATCGTTTATTAGAACTTTGGGTGTTGCTTGAGTTGACCTCAGCATATGGTACTCTGTGGTATGTCTTGATGACGATGTAGTTGCTGGACTAGTTATTACTTTGGTGGTTAGCTTAATAGAGGTTTCTACGGGTGTATTTATTGTATTTCCATCATTTACTGTATTTTTTACACGATCGCTAGTTTTAGTACAGTTTGCCAGATCTCTAATATCTATGAAAAAGAGTTTTCCATTGAGTTGTGTTTCATCGTAGTATTCGTAGTCAGTGTTTTGAACTTGAGATTCCTCTTCTACGAATACTTGAGCGACATTTTTCTCGGTATCTTCGGTTTTCGCCCACAGTTCCCTCAGGATGGTGTCCGGATTGCATTTCAAGTTTTCTGTAGCGCGCTTCAAGTAGTCGTTTTGTGTCTTGTTCATCAGTGACATGAACCAATCCAGGCGGCAGTCGCAGGGGAAGTTGTTATCTGAAAAGTGAAAATTTAAAATCAATATGTACCTCTATAAATGTAATATTAATGTCTATTGCTTTTTTTGCATAAGTCCCTCACTGTTGCTACAATATTAAACAGGGTAGCAGAGACATCAAAGAGACTAGACCTTCTAGCATAGAAATTTTAGTGTCCAAAAGACCGTCAGCTTCTTGAACAGCTAAAATATTATTAATTAACCGATGAAAAATTTCAGCGGGGGGTTCAGAATCATGAGTACTGAATCTATGGTTACAGTTTGCCCATCGATGTTCATACCACAGAGTATATTATTAGTATTAGTGATCATCAATGTGAAGTTAATTTCCAGATAGGATGCTTCAATGAACAGTCATGTCGTCATAATGTCTGAGCTTGGCAAACGGGGTGGTGATCGATATTTGCACACCGTCTAAATAATATCAGCTACGGTAAAGTCTTGAGGAAGATACGGAGGGCCACGGTAAGAGATAGGTTTCCGATATCCACAAAGGTCAATGAGTTGAGGATGAGTGTCCATTTAAGCCACTTTTATTTGTAAATTAATGTATGTATAATGATGAATATAACTGTGAAGACCAAGGTTTTACCAAGTTTAAGAATTAACTGGACTTTCCAAGTTCCAACAATAATGGCCGAACAAATTTGGATGAAATCAGGACTTTTTTATATCGGTAGTACGTACCCGAGGGATAATTTAAGCCGCTGCCGAAAGCTAGCGTAAATTAAAAAAGTAGGGACCTAAGCAGTTTAAAATACGAGTATGATTTATAAAAATATCTCACCTTCCACATCTAGGCTGCTAGAGTTGCCGTAGAAATTCTTCAATATAGGTGACATGACTTGTGGCTTCAGTTCAATAAGCTGGTTGCTTTTCAAACTCAACATAGTCAGAGATTCAAGTCCTTCGAAGGTTCTTACATTTTCGATATTCACCAGCTTGTTGTGTGCCAAATTTAAGGCATTCAATTGCCCTAATCCGTTGAACGCTTTCTCGTCCAACATTTGAATTTTATTCTCTTCTAAATTCAGGGTTTTTAATTTCATTAGTGGCAAAAATGTGTTATCTCCGATCACTTCAAGGCTGTTGCTACTAAGATCTAGCTTTTGCAAATTTACTAGCCCCGAGAATGTTTCACTGTTCAAACTAAATATACTATTTCTATCCATTTCCAGTTCTCTTAAATTTATTAAATGCACGAATGCTCTATCATGTAGGGTCGTTATTTTATTGTTTGTCAAAAACAGTTTTTCTAAAGCTGACAGTTCAACGAATACGTCCCTGTTGATCTCAATTATTTGGTTGGAGTCTAGTCCGATGACTGATAAGTCTCTGTGATGGGCAAAGGCATGTTTTCCTAACACTTTGATCTGATTATCGCTTAGAGTTATTTCTTCGATAAGGCTCAAATTGGCAAAGGCGAAAGCGTCAATTTTTTCAATATTGCCATACTTGATGTCGATTTTCGATAATTTATCCATGAATTTAAGGGCATTTGAGGGGATGTATGGAATCGCGATGCCTCTGGTGTTAGAGATGGTGAGTTTGTGGATGTCTTTTAACAATTCAAAACTATTCCATATTTTGTCATCTTGATGGAGGTCTTTTTTTACCAGGTGACAACTAGCAGTTCTCTCCTTTTCCATGGAATGGCTCTCAACACAGTAACACTGTACAGGGTTGGTATTATTGTATGCAGGGTCGCATACGTTTATCGTTGTGTCACGTTTTTGATAGTGGTACAATTTTGCTTCGGCGAATATAGATGTGGCGAAGGCCAGTGTTATAAATCTCCAGAACGCCATGTTTATTCTTTGATATTCCGCACCTGAAAATGAAAAAGTGGTAATTGAGTAATGTGTTTTGATATTTATAGAGCTTAGAAAAGAGTTACACGAAAAATGGAGGAAAACTTGTAATAAGAGGACATGCAGCACTGTCTTCCGGTTTTAATCAACCTGGAAGACGGTGCTGTTTATCTTTTTATGTATAACCATTTGGCAAATATAACGGCCCGTCCGTCAATGATATGGTAATAACTTTAAATATTGTCGTTATGAGCGATAATAGTTCTTATTGCAATCCGATACGGGTTAAAATCTGTTATAATAAATTCTAATAATAAATGAGCAAGCATTGTCATAAAAATGCAAATATAATCATATAAAATTAGATAATAACTATTTAATAATAAATAATCCATCACTAGATGCAGTTTGGCATTCGGAATTTTATGGTATATTTTTAATTATAATTATAATTGTTATTGAAGGGATGAACTGGTTTTAAAGATAATTAAGAGGTGACTTTCATGATTTTTTTATATGCATTACAGTATATTTAATTGTTTTGAGTTTCATCACGCTATGTAAAAAAGACTTGAAAATGTCATATATTTTTTTACTTTCAAAATTATTAACGGTTAAAAAGCCACACTGGTTTAAAAAAACACCTTTTTGAGCGTTTTCAAGAAATCACCGCCTTAAAAGCAAGCTTATATTTCCCAAAAGAGTATGCAAAGGTGGTTAGTAGGTACACCATAAAAACCACGTTGAGAAATTCTAATGAATACACTAGATTGCACTACCCAACGCGGGTATCGAACCCAGGAACATTAGCTCAACAGTCGACTGCCAATACTAAACCAGCGACAATTAGTTTCCTTTTGACTATTCTTCTCTTGCTATGGTCAAATAGTCCAGCGGGGTAATTTTGTAACGTACTAACATTTGCAATGCCTTTAATTTTGGCAATTCAACAAATTTCGTTGAGTTATTTACACTGTCGAGGAGACGAATTTTGCCGACATACGAAGCAATGGATTAGGAATTTCGTTAAAATCCTTGGGATTGTGTGTGGCAGAAAGTGCGTTACGCAATTGTGGTGCAGGTTTACTACTGCATTTACTGGAGGCCCGATATAACACATCGTTTTGTTCGGTACATTAATCTCGAAAAGTAATGAGCCAATTCCAATGAGATTTCCATCATTCGAATATTTATGATTCGAGACGGTTCCCGTTATAAATATTAACTTTATGTTTTCAGGGTATTGGAGCAGATAACATGAAAATGATGTCGCACTGCTGTCAAGCCTAAAATGTGTCTGTACTAAATCAAAAGAAGAATACACTGCACAAGAATATTATTTTGGGTTAATCACCAACTCGACACGAGAGACTAGGCACGCGGGTGTCCAGTTGGTGAAACTCAAAATTAGTATCACTTATTAACTGACGGCACGGTTGGCGCAGTGGTTCAGCGATGGACTGCTGCGCTGCGTGTCGCGGGTTCGATTCCCGCACGGAACAAATATTTGTATGATCTGCAAGTAGTTGTTCTGGGTCTGGCTGTTTGTGTATGTGAGTTTAAATGTTTGTAAACGCACCCACGATACAGGAGAAATTCCTAGTGTGGGGCAACGTTTAAAAAAAAAAAAAAAAAAAAAAATCGTCATCTGGACACGCCAAGATTCTTAAGCGTGTCCACATAGTGTGGACACGCTTAAGAATCTTGGCGTGTCCACGAATCTTGTGCCTATATTTTTGTGAGATAATACTTAGTATTAATTTTTTGTTATTAGTTTAGTGGTTATATTTGTACTTACTATGATTTATGTAATTGGTTTTTAAGCCGTGTAAATCTAAATCTAATAAATAAATAAATAGTGAAACTTAATTAATTATTTTTTTCTGCATTCTGTAACTTGGCGATCTGTTTAAACACAATAAGCCATTCAGTTGAAGTGTCACGTTCTGTGTATTATTAGCAGATGGAATTGTTGATAGTTCCTTTCATATCATGGTATGATCAAACCTTGCGGTGAGCTTGGGGACACTATGCCGTTTCAATCGGGAATATGTGGCACTTCCTGTGCCTACTAGTGCTATAATGCCAGTTCATTGACGTGAGTTGAGATTCTCGTCTGATAGCGTTCACTATGTCTAGCAATCCCTTGTCTGACAGTTTGATATTTAGATCTTCATGTATGTAATAGTTGCTCATGTAGTAGGGTATGTCTAGCATGGCTTGCAATGTCTTGCTCTGAAATCTTTCAAGAATCTCTACGTTGCTGAAGCTAGCAGAACCCCACAGCTGGATTATGTAAGTCCAGATTGGTTTGAGGATGGTTTTGTAAATAGCTATCTTGCTTTCGTGTGACTAGGCAAAAACATAAAAGTGATTTAATTTAAGTTTCACTATGTGAAAAATCTGGGCGTGTCCAGATGACGAAATAACAAGTGATACTAATTTTGAGTTTCACCTACTGGACACACGCATGTCCAGTCTCTCGAGTTTCGACATCATTCATTGTAGATGGCGGCGCTTGTTTAGATTTTGGCCACGCACTTTGTAGCGTTATCGTATTCATTCTTCTTTTGAATGGGAAAAGAAACTGTCAAAATGGCGCTGTCGTAGCTAGTCTTCAAAACAAGCTAATAAATCTTGATGTGAGGTGGTTTTTGTATATTTTTGTAAAAAAAGGAACCTAGTTATGTTCCTAAATGCTCGGAGATTGTGGCTTATAGCTATTAGTAGTTTTAATTTTATTAAACCGAGTTTATAAAATATTATGACTAAATTAATTTAGTCATAATATTCAACCGAGCTTTAAATCTGCCTAGCCTTTTCCCAACCATGTTGGGGTCACCTTCCAGTCTAACCGGGTGCAACTGAGCACCAATATTTTACATGAATCGACTGCCTATCTGACCTCTACAACTCAGTTACTGGGTAATACGAAACCCCTTGGTAAGACTGGTTGTCCGATTTTCGGGCTTCTGACGACCCGTAACGACCGTTAAAGATCCACGAATGACAGCCAAGACGAAGAGTTTTCCGAGGCACGGAAGGGTCTTGTTATGTAAAAATGGTCACCCATCTACAGACCAACCGCGGCAAGCATAGCTTAACCTGATCGATCGACCGGGTGGCTGTAATTTTTATTCATCATCATCATCATCATATCAGCCGAAAGACGTCCACTGCTGGACATAGGCCTCACCCAAAAGGGGGGGTGTGCTATAATCGCCACGCTTGGCAGGCGTGTTGGCGAT
Organism: Antitype chi; assembly: GCA_947359405.1. Taxonomy (NCBI): domain Eukaryota; kingdom Metazoa; phylum Arthropoda; class Insecta; order Lepidoptera; family Noctuidae; genus Antitype; species Antitype chi. The sequence goes on along the minus strand of OX375819.1, from coordinate 5,946,999 downwards.
CGCAGTACGGTGGTCAAATGCATACAGAACGCTGCTGCCCTTTCTCTAGTAAGTCCCTTAGTCGCCTTCTACAACACCCACGGGAAGAAATGGGATGGTGCTATTCTTTTACGTCCGGCACCACACGGAATATAATTTATTATACTTTCTTTCTAATATGAACTTAATATTACTTTCACGACAGAAGAACACAATATTATTACGGAACATCCTGAAGCTTGAGATAAAATGTAGAACATTCATCCAAATGATTTAGAAAAAGCGTTATTGGCAGTGGGCTTAAGTTAAGCCCCCGACACTCCGGCAAAGATCGACGGCCATTTCTCAAATGGGATTTAGTTAACTTCGTAACTTTGTACCAGGTGGCAGCCAAGGAAAACGTCTGAATTACTTGTTATTTTATACAAATTGAAAAGCTACTCCTTGGTCCTTTTTGTGGAGATAGAAACGATTTTTTAGAATAGAATAGAATATTGTAATATGGTCTTGTTGATGGTTAAACAATAAAGGTATTCTAAAATTAAAAAAAATGTGTCTCTATAACATCCCTTTAGGGTTTACAGGAAAATAAATAAAAAGAATATTCTAACATGAATAAAGAAAACAAAAAAAAAATACTATGAACAAGAACTGACTGACCTGAACTGACTTGATATTATGAATATCTGGGATGTGTAATTTTACTATCAGCCTGTTTTTTAGATCAGTAGCCTTAGTCAGTCCTATGTGAAAGGGGATTGAATTTTTTACTTTTTTCAATAATACACTGTATTTAATAAAAAAAAATTTTGCAGGATCAAAATATTATTCTCACAATTAATAACATTGTCGGTCTCTATTTTCAACATAACTGACCGCAATTTACTGTTCTTTGAAAAAGAGAATTTGCCCTAAAATTTAAAAAAAGAATTACTTGTGTTTCTGAAATGAATACTCTATCTAACTCCAATGGTATGCGTGCAAAGTGTCCAAACCTCCATACGATATAAAATCGTAATAAATATAGGTTCCTACTACCTTCCCATATAAATCCTAAGAACTTTATATTAATAACATACGAATAAAGATATAAAAGGCACCGCCTACTAACACTATACTAGCACATGCTTCACGCTTATGAATACCTAGTACTTGGTGCGACTAGTAATACCTCATTACGAATAAAAAGTATTCCTATTGAGTTCTATGAGTTACCGAACACAATACTGGTACTTTTCCTTGTAACAATTTTTACACGTTCAAAATCTTAGTATCATACATAACCAGCCATATTGTTGGTCTCCACTTTCAAAATCTGACTGGAATTCGGAAATTCTTTGAGAAACTATAATTAACTTCCTGAAATTTATTGTCTATCCTACTCCATTGGTGTGTTCAACGTGTTCAAACGTCCATTTAATGTTGTAAAGAGAAGAAAAGATTTGTTTTTTTTTTGTATTTTATTTGTTACACGTTTACGCTATAACAGCTGAGCGGATTTGGATGAAATTTGACACATGGGTAGACAATGACCTGGATTAAAGATTCTTTTTACTCGATATTCTTGCGGGTTGTAGACTTCATAGGATCTTCAACGCACTGCTTACCGCCGAGAATTGAAAATCGAACAATAAAACACAATATTCGATTTTCGACGCGCTGCGATGCTCTTTGCGGGATTCTCAATGCTCGGTCCAACACCGAAAGTCGGAAATCTAGTGCGCGATAAAATCCTGTCACGATTTTAGTACGTCCGTGTGGACGTTGACCTATGCGGATGAAACCGCAGGGGGCAGCTAGTACGTTATAAAATCCTAGTAGATCTAGGGAAGCCAGACTATACAACATAAGTCAAAGTCAAAGTCAAAGCATTTATTTCAAATAGGCACTTAAAAGGCACTTTTGAACGTCAACATTTACATTCAAATAGAATTGATTCTAGTCGCCCCTTCCAAAATGTAGTTTCGTATGGAGAAGAATGGGCAAGAAACTCCATCGTTACTCTTTTAAAATGTTTCCAGTACAATATTTACATCTTTCTAATATATATAAATCTCGTGTCACAATGTTTAAGCTCAATGGACTCCTAAACCACTTAACCGATTATAATAAAATTCGCACACCATGTGCAGTTCGATCCAACTTGAGAGATAGGATAGTTTAAATCTCAAATTATAGTCGCAATTTTAATTTATTGCTAAATATTTGTCTGTTATTATTTGACAGTCACAATTATTTATTAACTCCAAATGATTCTAACAGATGTCGATACCTTTCGACTGGGTTCAGTAAGTAATCAATAGATGGCGCTGCTATGGTAAATCTACGAACGTGTCATTTATGCTACATTTTAACAGCATAATTACCACGTGTTGTTGACGCTATAAAATTCAGCTAATTATTTGTCTGTTATTATTTGACAGTCACAATTATCTGTTAACTCCAAATGATTCTAACAGATGTCGATACTTTTCGACTGGGTTGAGTAAGTAATCAATAGATGGCGCTGCTACGGTAAATCTACGAACGTGTCATATAAGCTACATTTTAACAGCATAATTACCACGTGTTGTTGACGCTATAAAATTAATTAAATTTATAAATGCCACGGAAAAAATCTAACCTCAACAACGCGAGCACCAGAAAGGCACGACGCCAACGTGTTGAAAGAGCTCAGCAATTACCAGAACAAATCGAAACAAGAAATGCAGCTCAAAGAATCAGGACTGCAGAAAGTCGTGCACAAGAATCTCAAGAACAGCGTGACGAACGTCTGCAACAGAATATTACGAGATCAAGAGCGGCACGAGAACGAAACATAGCTACAGTACGAGTACTAGATCGACACAGGCAACGGATCAGCCGCTCATTAACACGTGCATCATTCGTTCGGCTTGCCTTTGAATATGCACCAGATATTAACTACTCAGCGCATTCAAAAATTGCTATCGGTGGAATGGATAAAGTATGACAATATTGTCAGGCATTGAAATTTCGGAATGAAGCAGCCGGCATGTGCTGCGCATCAGGAAAAGTTGTGCTGACACCTCTACCCGCTCCGCCGGAGCCTTTATTATCCCTTCTTACTGGCAATTCAGATGATTCCAAATTATTTTTGCGTAAGATACGCAAATTTAATTCTTGCTTCCAAATGACGTCATTTGGGGCAACTAAAATTTGCGATCGTGCATCCGATGGACGTAATTTTGAAACTACATTCAAAATTCAAGGCCAGGTGTACCATAAAATCGGATCACAGATGCCAATGCCTGATAACAATCCGAAATTTCTTCAAATTTATTTGCAGTGATTTGGCCATATTTGAAGTACAAAACATAAATAAAAATGACGAAATAGCACGATACCAAATGGGCAGATACATTAGCAGCAATGAAGCTATTTGGCATATTCTCAGCTTTCCCATCCACGAAAGAGATCCTGCTGTCCAACATCTGGCAATACATCTTGAAAACGGTCAACGTGTATACTTCACTGAAGAAAATGTTCTCCAAAGAGCGTTCGAAGCTCCGAAAACGACTCTAACTGAATTTTTTACATTGTGTCAAAAACCTGATGTTTTTGGCCAATTCGCGAAGACATTGGTGTATGGTGATGTTCCACGTTATTTCACATGGAACAAATCCAGTAAAAAATGGGAGCCACGGAAACAAGGAAAACCACATCCTTCCATTACAGGCATATTCAAAGCTAAGACATTGGGGAGACTTTACACGGTACATCCAAAGCAACGTGAGTGCTTCTATTTACGTTTGTTATTGGTGAATGTTCCCGGACCAACGTCTTTTGAATTTTTACGAACAGTTAATGGTCGAGTATTCAATACATACCAGGATGCATGTCGTGAACTGCAATTGCTAGAAGACGATAACCATTGGGACTTAACGCTTGCTGATGCTGCGTTGACATCAACACCGAATAACATTCGTCAGTTGTTTGCAATTATTTTGACGACATGTTATCCCTCGCAAGCACAAACTTTGTGGGAAAAATATAAAAATTGTATGACAGAAGACATCTTGCACCGAATTAGACAAACAAATCAATGCCAAAACATAGATTATACACCAGAGATGTACAATGAAGCATTGGTCTTGATCGAGGATTTATGTGTTCTTATTTCAAATTTACCACTTAATCATTATGGTATGCCATCACCTAATCGTCCAGCCACCGACTTAGTCAATACCGATTTACAACGAGAAAATCAATATGACCATGGAAGTTTAGCAACAATTATCATGAACAGTGAACCATTACTGACAGCAGAACAAAAAATTATTTATGATCGGATTATGCTGGCTGTTGCTGCTGAACAAGGCGGTTTTTTTTTTCTTGGATGCACCCGGTGGAACCGGTAAGACATTTTTAATATCGTTGATTCTTGCCAAAATACGGTCGCAACAAAAAATCGCATTAGCAGTAGCATCGTCAGGCATTGCGGCTACCTTACTGGATGGTGGGCAAACAGCACATTCAACATTCAAGCTGCCATTGGACGTTCATAATAAACCAGATGCAATGTGTAACATCAAAAAGAATAGTGGAATAGCTGCAGTGTTGCGGAAGAGTTCTATAATAATTTGGGATGAGTGCACAATGGCACACAAATATTCACTTGAAGCATTAAACAGAACTATGCAAGATTTAAACAGCAATAATAAACTTTTCGGTGGTGCTATCTTACTTTTGTCTGGTGACTTCCGGCAGACCTTACCGGTTATACCTCGCTCTACTTTCGCGGATGAGATTAATGCATGTTTGAAACAATCATTCTTATGGCGAAGTGTTGAAACACTTCGATTGACCATAAATATGCGAGTACAATTGCAAAATGATCCATCAGCACAAATATTTTCCGAACAACTACTACATATTGGGAACGGTAAAATAGAACTGCAACCAAATACGCAATGCATTAAACTACCAGACAATTTTTGCACTGTTGTTCAGGATAAAAATGAATTGATTCAGAGTATTTTCCAGGATATACAGAATAATTATTTGAATCATGAATGGCTTAGTCAACGGGCGATTTTGGCAGCCAAAAACGTTGATGTTGACGAAATTAACTTCCAGATACAACAGTTGTTACCAGGCGATCTGATGTCTTTTAAATCAATCGATACTGTTGTTGATGAAAATGAAAGTGTAAATTTTCCGATTGAATTTTTAAATTCATTAGATATCCCTAGAATGCCACCACATAATCTTCGATTAAAGATTGGTTCCCCTATTATTCTCCTCCGTAATTTGAATCCACCTCAATTATGTAACGGTACGCGTTTGGTCATCAAAAAGATCACCGGAAACATTCTTGAAGCAACCATTTTGGCTGGGAAGTTTAAGGGAAAAGTGGTCCTGCTGCCACGTATTCCGATGATACCATCAGATTCTACCATACCCTTCAAAAGGCTACAGTTTCCAATTCGTTTAGCTTTCGCCATGTCTATAAATAAATCTCAAGGTCAAACAATGTCCATTTGTGGATTTTTTGTTAGATTTGGAAAATCCATGTTTTTCTCATGGGCAACTATATGTTGCGTGTTCACGTGTTGGGAAACCGTCGAATCTATTTGTGTTAGCTAAAGACAGGTTAACCAAAAACATTGTGCACCGATTGGTGTTAAATTAAATTGAAATTGAAAGTATTTATAATTAAAAAAAATATATATTAATGTTTAAAAGTTTAAGACTGTCTGCCTTGCCTACCTCATTCATGAGTTTAAGCGTCACATGTTATTTACTGTATTATACTGTAATATACTTATATTTGTTATAAAATTAAATGGAAATAATAAATCTGATAAATTTTTATTTTGTACCTATTGATTTCTGCTTAATATCAAGTGTAAGAACATTTTAATTAATTGTGTTCAACGTACTTCCCCTTCAAATCTCAATCCAGTGAATTTGTATACCAACATCAACATTTTCGTCTTTGTTCGTAAATAATTTCATTGTACTAAAGGGTTATAGTAGTAGAAAGTCAAATAAGGAGATCACCATATTTTTTTACAAATACCATCTGTGTGAAAAAGCATAGTGGACTCCGTGACTGATGTTCTCTTATTGTTCCTCTTAGATTGTTTACTATAATGTAATATACCAAAAACTTTAGCCACAGCAACGCGTGGCCGGGTCAGCTAGTTGATTATATGATTATGTGTGAAAACGATGCACCCAGAATAAAATTACCATACCAAACTAGGTAAATAGAATCAAATTGAAGCAATACAGATAAATTAATTCTGTGATAGATACATGGTGTTCACACATTTACAAACATTGTAAAAGTAAGTATGGGTACGATTTTCCTACAATATGAGTCAGTGTGTGAGTTAAAGTAATCACTCAGTGTAAATCAATGTCATAAATATAATTAATTATACAATTCAATTAGCAACCAGTTTGATTTTGTCTAGACTCTAGATTGTCCTATGGAGCAGGACCAGCATGTTTCCAAGCATTCTTATCTTGGATATAATCCTCTAATGTGTAATACGCTAGTTTACAAAGTTTACTTTTAATGTGAGCTTTAAATTTCCTTTCATTTACTCGTAATTGCAATATATCACAAGGTATTTTGTTGTAACATTTAACACAGTACAACATAAAAGATGTATGTACTTTTGCTAATCTGAAAAATGGTTGATCTAAAATAGATCAACCATTTTTCAGATTAGCAAAAGTCTTTGTTTCTAGTATTAAAATTATGTCTATCACTTATTTTATTAAAAAGATGTAGATCTTTCTTACATACATAATATTTTCATAAATGAATTGGCAAGGTACCGTCATAATATTAATCCTTTTAAACAGTTCCCTGAGGGATTTGCGGCGACGTAGATTATAAATGGCTCTGACAGCTCTCTTTTGCAAAATAAAGATGGATTCAATGTCAGCGGCCCGAATTCACATAAACGTTTTATTTCACATAAACCTGCATGGGCACTTATGAATTTTGCAGGCAACCTTCATAGTACCTACTTAAATAAACCCTATGAACTTTCTATTAATAGCATACGAACATAAATCCAAAAGGCACCGCCTACTGACGATTAGATACTAGCACATTCTCCACACTCATGAATACCTAGTACTTTGTCAGGTGCGACTAGTAATACCTTATTACGAATAATAAGTATTCCTGTCGAGTTCTCTGAATTATTTTATGCGTATCCATACCTGGATTATGAGAAGTAGCTGTCAATATAATGTTGGTAGTATTCTGTAGTAATAATACCACCCAAGTTGAGTTTGCGGTTGGATTTTGGCGAAGTTTGATTCAGTTTTGTAAGTTATAAGTAACGGTAAATAATAATAATTTATAATAATAATAATTTATTTATTTCAGACAACATGATCCATTTTTTTTTAGTAAAATAGTGCTTAAAACTATGTTAGTTCACACATAAACGCATACAATTTTGAAAAAAGGGACAGTCATACCTATCCGCAATCACACTCAATATGCTGTTGCTACTCCGACGCACTCTTTGCAGCAAAGATGCCGCCTTTTTGCGTAGAATTGCCGCGAAACTATCTGTGCGTGCCTCCATGAACATGGCGGACGCACTGCAAAGGGTGATTTGAGGAACTTCCACACAAACTTTCATCCTCTAGTTCTTTCACTTCTTCTCCATACGAATCTACCTTTTCGAAAAGGCGACTAGAATCAATTCTATTTTTTTATGTAAATAATGATGTTCAAAAGTGCATTGTATGTGCATATTTCAAATAAACGCTTTGACTTTGACTGTAACCCTTTTAAGGGATGAATTTTACAAAATGTCTTTTGCAAATGTCAGGAAATTTATGATTGTTATAAAGTAAACAAGCTGTGTGCCCATGGTTTTTTTATCGGCAAAAATTACGAACTACCATTGAATTTTTCTTCCCCTATTTAGCCTCAATAGGGATAGATTTTCAAAAATCCTTCCTCAGTTGTACTCCCTTATAAGCAGTGATAGGAATAGGTAGTGCCTATTAGCCTAAACTTCGAAGAACAGAGACAAGAAACGGAGACTGCCTTAGGACTAAATTATTTCCGGCACATCTGTCTCGAAATTTCGAGACAACACTTAAATACATTTAAAAAATGTGTTATTTGGAATAAGTAATTCGTCTATATTTATCTAAAGTTTGTCTATAAATGTGATAGTTTGTATGGATGTCCATTACTCAATTCCACTGAAAATGCTGATTTTGGTAGTGATATAGATTAAGGTGTGGTGTGGTCTGGCAAATAAATGAATTATTTATTTATTTTTAATACCGACAAAATCAAAATCAAAGCATTTATTTCAAATAGACCATTTACAGGCACTTTTGAATAGTCAATGTCGGTCAGTCCAAGAAAAGTGAAGCTAAATTGCACGTTCCAAAGAGTAGGTCTCTATGGAGAAGAACGTGCAAGAAACTCCATGGACACTCTTTTAAATCATAGTATGTGTTACATATAATGCCTTTTTTACACTTGAACTTTAGAAATCTCACTAAACGTAGCCGAGAGTGAGCTAGAAAGAAGATATTTACTTCGAAACGTGTAATGCTTCTTATTCAAACATTGTGATTCATTGTGTATTACGATCAACAAGTCATTTACAAAATGTTCTCCAAAAAAAAAATCAGAAAATTTTATGGTTGTAACGACTGTGTATGTTATTATTTTATTATGATATATCTAGTCGCAAACTTTAGGTAAATATAGACGAATTACTTATTCCAAATAATTTTTTTTTTTAATGTATTTATGTGTTGTCTCGAAATTTCGGGACAGATGTCTCGGAAAAAATTTAGTCCTAAGGAAGTCTCCGTTTCTTGTCTCTGTTCTTCGAAGTTTAGGCAAATAGGCACTACCTATTCCTATCACTGCTTATAAGGAACTCTTGTGAAAAATTGAATTCTTCTAGAAACAGTGGTTTTATAGGCTTGTGCGCTGTCTCTCAGTCAATGAATCAATTTAATCAGATTAGGCCGGTATAAATTGGATGTATTTCATTTCAGTGCGTATACATGTATATATATAGCTTTTATGAAATAGATGATTAAGGGCCGATTAGATGTATTTTCGGTGAGAATATAAGCTCGTTTACATGCTCGTTATGGTCGCCATGGGGACAAATTGCCTCAGTGATTATCGCGCACGAACAGAGATGTTTATTCAATTTACACCGCTCGAGTTAGCATATTATGTTAAAAATAAAAATAAAAACACAAAAAACGAGTTGCTAATGTTCCTACACATAGACATTTAACCCTAAAATCTCGAGCATAAACAAAACAGTCCAACGACATCAGCTGTTACCCCAGAACTAGGGTAATAATATTTTTGAGATTAACACAAAATTAGGTCGTAAACGCCACCTGTGCTCGTGACTAACGCCGACTAAAACTGCCGTGAGGGTAATTACATTATATTTACCCTTCGTATGACATTGTTTTATGCTTTGAAAAGTTTCTTTTGTAACCGTTTCTTTTAATTGCATGTAGCTTTACTGTAAACCCATAATTAAATTTTAAGGAGAAGTAGTTACCTACCTCAGACTTTCGTAGATATTTAACTTTTAGGTAATTTTCTTGCGTGTTTGTATGTTAAAAAAAAACCGACTTCCAAAAAAAATGGGTATTAAAAACTGTAAAATTTGCTGTCTTTGGTTTGTCTTTTAGATGTTTTGCTACCGACTTCCTAAATTAAAGTTATTTTTCACACTGTAGTATTTTTTTTACCGATTTAAAATATTTTCTTAAATCGAAGTAACAAAAATAAATTACAATAGAAGCAAGGGAAGTTCCCCTTGCTTTTGCAAGTCGGTTAAAAAGGAAAAGAAGTAAAAATCAATACACAGCATTTTAATAGTCGTTAGTCCGAAATAAATATTAACCACACCGAATTTACCCCTCAATCCGCATAAATACCAAAATCCTCTAAATCTAGACCAGTTACCAATATCAAAGCTTAACTGTCGACAGCAAAACAGTGCATCCATAACGAATTACAAACAGCGCTTCATGTTGAATCATCAATTAAATTGATGATTCAGCATCACATCAGAAAAAGTAAAATAAGGTTGTACAAACAATATCTACCGCTACTTTGACTGAACAGTTAGCAGCAGTGAAACGGAACAGTGATTGATGGTGAGAATTTAATAGACCAGTGTATGCTTACTTATGATAATAAATGGAACTGCCGCGTTTGGAGGGTTAAATAGGTTTTCTTGGGTGGGAAATCATCAAATAACTTCTCCCGCTCTAGGTGAAGCGGGAGAGCGTGTCAGACTTTTACTGACTAAAACCAACCAGTGTTCCTTCAGTTGCGTGTGTGCCAGAGGCCACGGTATCTCAGGCAGAAACATACGGGTGAAAAGAGTTAGAAAAACATCTCACCGTGAAAATTTAGGTGAGCTAGAAGTGTGGGGTGTCATTCCAATTAATCGACGTACCAACTGCTACACATCAAGCTATAAATTTCCAATATAAGCTGATCTCGCGTTGTATAGGATTTCCGTACAGTGGGAGATCAGCGTAAACTGGAAATGTATAGCTTGATGTGTAGCCGTGTGTATACACAGACGTAATAAAATTACGGCGGGATTTTTCGTGCACTGTATCTTCGACGCACGACGCTCTCTGCGTCTGCGCCGCTCCTGTGAGAGAGAGTAGCCAGAAATCCACGCGGGCCCAGTGTGGGTTGGTTCTAGGACATGCCGGTTTCCTCACAATGTTTTCCTTCCCCATTTTGAGAACAGTGGTGATGAAATAATTTACACAAAGTAAAACGCCTGACTAGGTTCGAACCTATGACCTATAACTCGTAAGTCGCGGCTGTTACCACTGGGCCACTAGTGCTCTCAGTAGGATAGGATATTAGGACAATTTAGCAATATTGATAAATGAATCAAAACAGCGAAATACATATTTAACAGCTATTAACGACGAGGTTATAAACTTTCAGAATGCTCGTCGAATGAGCACTAACTATTGAGACGAGAGTTTATTGAAGACCTTAGAAACCAGGGAGATCTGCCCTGAGAGCGCTTGGCGATCGCTCTTTGATTTCCGCATGAGAAACGGGTTTACTTGTGCGGAAATCCACCTTGTAAATTCCGAGATAACCTCAGGGTATAGGGAGTCTCCGGAATATTCTAATCCGTAGTATGCACTACATACAAGAGCCAGGGGAACTGATGTTTGCGACAGCAGCTTTGCAGCAGCTTTGAAATCAGCTCTAAAACTGATTTTTCAATAGTAAGATAACTTATAACTGAGGAATAAATATTGAGGTTTGACAACTTTTGTGCAGAAAAAATGTCAAATTGACAGATTTATTCTTCTTATCTGATTATTGAAAAATAAGCCTTAAAACTGAAAATAAGTAAAATATTGTTATTATCATGTTTAAAAAGATTGTTCTAGTTTCTTAATTGGTAAATGTAATAGATTGTGTGCCTTTACAAATTGTAACGTGACAATATTACCGTGGAGACGCCCTGGGCGTCGGGAATCCCAGGCTGATTCCCGGCCACCGTAGGCGCGTGCTTGCGGACGGCGAGTAATGGTAGCTCGCTGTCCGGTAAGGACCAAGCCTGGGTCGACGGCGCGCTGTGTTCCACGCGCCTCAAAGAGATGTCAGCACCAACTGGTGGGGCCCGCACGGGCCGATGCCTGCCAGGGGTGCGGGTTGTTCGAAAGAGATACCGCGGCCCCTGGCACACAGGCCACTGAAGGAACACAGGTGGGTTTTAGTCAGTAAAAGTCTGACACGCCCTCCTGCTCCACCCAGAGCGGGATCAGTTATTTGATAATATCCCACCCAAAAAAAAACGATATTACCGTGGACGTATACGTCCAGGTCACAGCATCACGATATCACAGGGTAAGGTAACGTAAAGGTAAGTGTCGTATAATTATGCATAATCAACTTATAATATTCCCACACAGGTCTCCTCTCTATGTATGAGTGGGCCGTAATCCACCACGCGGGCCCAGTGCTGGTTGGTGGATGTCACATGTCTTCGAATTGACATGCCAGTTTCCTCACGATGGTTTCTCTTACCGTTTTAAGAGCAGTGGTGATGAAATCAAATACACAAAGTACCGGCCTGGGTTCGAACTCACGACATAATAATATCGTCATGTTAGAAATTATAACAGTAGACAAATTTAGTTAAAGTAGGTAATTTCTCGTCAGCTGTCGACATTTCACGTGATCAGAGGGCTGGGTCATTCTTTGGCTAAAGAATTAGCATTGCCACCCAACGTGGCAATGCTGCCAGTCTTCTGGGCACGTTTCCTGATGACAGCGATGCGGACGAATACTTCGACGCCTAAGTGTCCTTCTGTTTTTGTATTTATTTAAAGGAAATTCAATTAAAAATCATCTACTAAAAGTAGACAATACAAATACTAGTTGGACATGCTTCCTCAGTTCATCATCCTCCATTATTTTAGAACATCTCATGAACGACATGACAAAAATATCGATTAAAGTAAACAGTATTTTATGGATCCGCCATCAATAACATTTCCGTCTAAACGCGTGGGTGCAGATATTATTGTTTACCTATGTAAAATAGTAATTTATGATACAGTCCGTTAAGGATTTGTGAAACAATAAAAAAACAAATTTAGACATTCAGGTCATAATAACCAAGAGTAACTTTAGCTGACAGATAGAGGTCATAGGATCGAATCCAAGTTTTTGAATCTGGAAAAATGTAAATCTTACAAAGCTGACTAATCTTTGGATGATAATCAGACGTCATTATGTCTCTGTACCTGAATTTAACTCTCATAATTATAATATTAAGTTCACATAAGGGCTAAAATCTTGGATTGTTGGTACACTCAATAAAGTGGGCGGTTGTCCACTTTCGACCCTGGCCCTCAGTAATAATTAAGGTAGAAAGTGATCATCCGTAAGTCTGCCGACTATACTCCGCCATAACTGTTCACTATAGCGTTTTAAACTCGATAAGACAACATAAACAAAGAGCGTGTTTACAAACAGTAAATGCCTACGCAGCTACGCTATAATTATAGCGCAGGCGCAGGGCTGAGGATATAGAGGCAGAAACATCCCAGGACTGAATTGCTAGATCGTTCTGCCCTCTACCAATAGTAATTTTATTTATTTTTCTTTATTTCAGACAGATTATTGTAGTCCATAGTTTTAGACTCATACATTCAAAATAAAAAATAGTTGTGCCTCCAGATAAAGTTTATTGTATGTATGTATCTAGTCTTTGACCAGTGTGTGTTGCCAGTGATGACCTATGGCACAGAAACGTGGTCACTCACAATGGGCTTTATCAGAAGGCTTAAAGTCACCCAAAGGGCAACGGAGAGGGCTATGCTCGGAATTTCCCTACGTGACCGAATCAGGAATGAAGAGATCCGCAGGTGAACCAATGCAACCGACATAGCCCGAATAATTACCGAACTTAAGTGGCAGTGGGCAGGGCACATTGCTTGCAGAACAGATGGCCGATGGGGCCGAAAGGTTTTGGAGTGGCGACCGAGTACCGGAAGACGTAGAGTGGGAAGGCTTCCCACAAGGTGGACCGATGACCTTGTGAAGGCCGCAGGAATCCGCTGGATGCGGGAAGCACAGAATCGGTCGAAATGGAGGAGTTTGTTTGGGGGAGGCTTACGTCCAGCAGTTGACGTCTTTCGGCTGAAATGATCTAGGTGAGAGCAGTAGTGGCCATATGGTAACGGCCCCGACTCACAAGTTTTGGGTCGTGGGTTCGTACCCGGGTGGCGGTAAACTTTGTGTAAATAATTTCATAGTGCCAAATCAGTGTGAGAAAACCGGCATTTCCTAGGTCTAAAAATTCTAAGACATGTAACATTTACCAACCCCCACTGGGCCCGAGTGGTTGATCACAGCCCACTCCCTCTCGAAATGAAGACGCCTGTGTCCCAGCAGTGTGAACATTGGGTATAGGCTGATTATGGTATGAATCTAGGTATGTTAATACATACCTAACTAACCTATATAATAACTATAATACAAAAGTATATACTAATGTGTTTGTAAACTCTTGTATTTTATAGATATTTCCGAGATATCTATCCCGTAAATTGCACCTGCCATGTTTTGTCTCTGCAGTCATCCTACTGCTTTTTTTTTGGGTGGGAAAGCATCAAATAACTTATCCCGCTCTGGGTGGAGCAGGAGGGCGTGTCAGACTTTTAGGTACTGACTAAAACCCACCCGTGTTCCCTCAGCTGCCTGTGTGCCAGAGGCCGCGGTATCTCTTTCGAACAACCCGTTGACTGGTAGAAAATGCCTTTGTACAACACTTTTACTTGTGCATAAAGTTTTCCTAAATAAAACAAAGAGAAAAAATGTACTCCGTCTCTCGCAAGAATCACTGAGGAAAACTCTCTGATGATAGGTGAACAGGTGATATTAATGAGATAAATGGGCTCCACGCTGGCAAAATGCTGCAGTCTGTACAAAACCTAAACCAATACAGGCGCGATCATAGTACTGACCCAAAGAATCATTCAATAGGTTATGACACTCATTTTTGAAGTGTCCTAATTAGATTTTAAAGTGCTAATAAACCACTAAAAAACACAACATTGTTATTTAATCCATTAGTGTCGTAAAAATGCATTTAAAATTTTCCATTTTCAAATTTCGCGCGTAATTTGACGAAAACGCTGGACGCAGTGTACGCCATATTGGTCTGTGGGTATGACGCTAGTTTGCTAAGTAAACAAATGCGCTGATATTTTGTATGATTAATTGTTTGTAATTTAAAAAGAAATGTTATTATTCTACTTATCGTTGGTTTTCTGTTCCTGAATGCAAAAATATTATTCAAATAAAAATATCTTTGGAAAATAATAAAAGTACAAAGTTGTTCAATTGACATGCCGTATGACGTAATAACATGGCGGCTACTATTTCATGGTGTTCAAAAACACATTTAAAAAACTGAAATATTTGAATTGTATTTTAAAATTTATTTTGTTATTTCACATTTTCCGACTGCATTTTGCCTAAGCTATTACAATAATATATAATTTTTGGATTTTTTATCATAAAGAGTAAAATACCTTATTGCCAAGCAATCTAGCTTGCAATTACTCTGCTTCTGGGTCACTAAGATACAGGCTGTGCATATTTTGGGACACGCTGTTAAATCTGCCAAAATCTTCCGTTTGTTAAAATTCCACATCATACCTATTAATTTTGACTAAGTAATAATAGCTGCACTGAACCAATTTGAATTTGCTACCTTCAGCAATATCCAAATACTGTAGAAAGATATTTTTGAAGTTTTAACAACACGAAGTTTTTATATTACAAAATGCATATTCAGATAGAACTGTGCAATGTTGTCGAAAATGACAAAATTAAATTCCGCCTCACGAAGTTTCTTCGTTACTTTTACTTCAAATAGTTCTGAAATACCCAAGTCGACATCCTTATGATGCTGTAATAAAAGCAGCTTTGCACTCCTACATGGTTCCTCCATTTTCACTGTACACTTACTTGCAAGTTTGAGTATGTACATCTCCGTTATAACAACGTCTGTTATAACCTTAATTAGATTTGCTTGTCAATTTGGTGTAGCCTGACAGACAATCGAATCACGTCAATCCTATTCGAGTACATATTAATTCATGATGTTGTGTACTTGAGTGTGCTCGCAAGTGTGTATTTGTAATTAATTAATGTCCGAATTTATGAGGAATTGTGGTTAAGTTATGATCGCAAATTCAATATTAATTACATTACGGGGTAATTAAGCTGTTTAGCTTAACTCTAGTGCTCGCATTTTTTTTTACTATCTCTACTCTGAAGATGTTCAAAATACTTAGTTCTCCGAAATTAACTCAATTTGGTGCAAAGTTCAACAAAAGAGCAATTTCCTAATCAGTATTATACTCTGTAGCTAAGATAGTCCATCATCACCTGCTAGCCTTTTCCTAATTATGTTGGGGTTGGATTCCAGTCTAACCAGATGCACCTGAATACCAGTATTTTACATGGAGCGACTGCTATCTGACCTACACAACCCAGTTACCACAATACGATACCCCTTTGTAAGATTGCAGCTAAGACAGGTGTGACTGTAAAATACAGTAACATGAATAATAAATGAATGAATGAATCCACTTACTAAATACTTTGATTGATTCATTAAATCTGTAGAATACATACATGAACTTGGCAAGCATAGCAAGCAATAGACGTATTAAACGGAAAATATTAACAGCATTGCAAATAAATTCTTACTACCTCAAAATATACGAAATGTAGCAACTAATTTCCTAGAACATGTCTCCTAGTTAGATCATACGTATCTTATACGATGAATACGAGCAAAGATTAGAATTTCATTGGATGCATACGATTTGCAATATCGATCGGAATTGCTTTTGGGCATGCTTGAATAATGAATCTATTTGAATACATTTGGAAGGATCGTTCGTCGATCAGCGTTCGTTATGTTTGACAGCTCTGCCCGAGTTTATCATCCTTATCGGTTCTTTTTATTTGAATTTAGAATTCGCTTCAGGTTAATTTTTATGCGAATGTAGTTGTAGGTAGGATGTGCTGCAGTTGGGATTAATTTGGACAGTAGCGATAATCAGAGAGAACCTTTTTCAGAGCTAATAAATCTGTTACTAGCGGAACGGTAGTTCTTATCAAACGTTTAGGCTAGAGATAACACATTTTTATTTCATTATTATAAATCAATGTTTTTTTTTTGTTTTTAATTCTATTATTCTTTTGAAATGAGAGTTTTTAGTATTTATCCCTTAAAATAATAAGTAAGACAGCGTCACGCACATTTTAGAAATCACTCAAAATAATTTCCCACACGATATATCCACAAGAAAAAGCTTTACTTTCATCACACTTCTTACCTTTAAAAATCTTAAAATCACAAACAGTTCACATACAGTTCAGGCCACAAAAATAAGGCAAGAATAACATTTGAAAAAATGAAAAATAAAAATCACAGTTTCTTGCATTATTAATTAAACACGTGTTCATCCCACACCAGTCGAGTCGGAACTAACCCCGACATGTGTACATATGAACTAAAATGTTCTAAATAAGAACACAATAGATGTTGACTTAGTTATTTGTTTAAATATTATTGGAGATAGACTGTGGACTGACAATGTCATTACAACAATCTATTGATAAGTACAATGCCGGGGGCTACTATATTTTAATAATAAATATTGTTAACAATTGTGATGAATGCCGTGTGAATATACGTAGCTTATTATTGTTTTATTTTGATTTGCTAAGAGATTGACATCTGCACTTTCTTGTCGTTGCTGCATTAAACAACAACAAAAAATATTTTCTATGACATGTATGCATGTTTAATGAAACAATGAATAAATACGTTTAATTTTATCTATTTGTTTGTTTCAGCAATAACTGAAACTCTATGATTTTTTTTATTACAAAGCACACTAGCTTTTCCAATTCACTCTAGACATTTGTATATTGGTCGAAATTGGCTTTGCTTATAATTTTTTTTTTTTAGGAAACATTAATTGTATTTTATTTATACGGTGTGTGTGTTTGGGTATGTAAGATGTGTGCCATCAAGTATAACGGTAATGTGTATGTAAAGAAAACAAAAATATCTCCTTAATATGAAAGTACAAATTCCTTCCATGATTGATTCCAAAAACACTGTTTATGGAATTCTTTGTTATGGTCTCAGATTTGGATTTACTAAGCTATGAGACCAGTTTTAATCAGTATGTAGAAGGTAAGCACATTTTGTTTTCAATAATTACATTTTTGTTTGCACTTATCATTTCTAACAATAATATAATTAAACTTGATAGTAACGATCATAAGGAAGATGGCAATTCAAAGAGCTTCACGGACGTTTTTTCCGGGCTCTGCATGGACCAGTTCGAGACTTTCCGGCGTCCGTATCCTAGCTGCGTTTCGGCGACCTCTTCGGGGAAATCGAAAGTTTTGTCTGTGCGATTACGCATGAAGTTATCATGACGAATAATTATCCGAAATAAGAACCGACCTTAATAATACCGTCCATGATAATAAATTCAAGGACGGTACGGTTGACTTGCGCTTGAGGGAACACGGGTGGGTTTTAGTCAGTAAAAGTCTGATACGCCCTCCTGCTCCATCCAGAGCGGGAGAAGTTATTTGATGATTTCCCACCAAAAAAAAAAAAAATCCGTGTGGAGTCCAAAGTTCCATACTACAGGTAGGTATGTGCCCGACCCAGTTCTCGAGAATGGTCACATTGTACTGGGATCGATCTACCATCACTGACAGGACTATTGTAGCTAATAAGCCTGACATTGTGGTGATATCAATATTTCACCACAATACGACGCTCACGTCAATACAAGAGCGTCGTGCCATCATTGTTGATATCACTGTCCCTCATGACGAGAATCACGTGAAAACTGAGAAAGATATAATTATTCAACTTTGCAATCATTGTACCGATAATATAGTTTTAACAGTAAAATATATCCTAATAGCGGGGAGCATCGATTAAAACCTCAGGGGGCTCTAATTTTTTTTTTTTAAACGTTGCCCCACACTAGGAATTTCTCCTGTAACGTGGGTGCGTTTACAAACATTTAAACTCCCATACACAAACAGCCATACCCAGAACAACTACTTGCAGATCATACAAATATTTGTTCCGTGCGGGAATCGAACCCGAGACACGCAGCGCAGCAGTCGATCGCTTAACCACTGCGCCAACCGTGCCGTCAAGTGTGTCATTGCGCGGCTGGCTCAAAAAGCAGTACTCCTGGACACAGCACGCATCAAAAAGAGGTTCTTTTCTCTATGACCCTGACCACTGACAGCTTAAAGCCTGTTTCTGATGCCGAAGGCCACAATTTTTTTTTCAAGTTTTTGTGTTTTTTTTTTTTGTAAAAATATTTGTCTAATAAGTAAAAAGATTAATAATCGAAATATCCTTAACATGTAATCGACTTCTTTATTTTCATTAGTCTGCATTTTATGTATGATCATAAAAATAATTCATTTTATATGTATATTTGTCAAAAGCTTCATTCATCTCTTTTTGTAAAATGTCGAATTTCCCCCTTAAAAATACAGTCCAGAAATTAAATTCTTAGTTTCTTGAGAATACAGTAAGCGGATTTGTCGGTAGAGCAGACATGACGAAAACGTGAAAACACAAACAATGTCTAAAATCCAGTTTAGTACCAGGTGGCTTCCTTGAACGCTGACCTAAGCCTTTTTGAAATGATTTAGGTCAAAGTAGGTAAGCTTGTGTGAGAGCTGGACCCTAATTCTCATGAGTTATATTGTGGTGGAATGGGCTCAAGCAAACATATATTAAAATAGTAATCCTCGAAAGGGTATCTGCAGCATAAAATCTTCCAGAGATATCAAAACCTATAATGTATATTGAAATGAAAAATTAAACATGCAGATAAATGAGATGGTACCTACAGGAAGAATTTTTTACTATTGCGCTATCCATGAATTCAGCATATTGTTAACGTAGAAATTCGTCGCCGGTTATAAAAAATAGATGAGCTGTTCCACACATTTTGACCGCTTAGGTACATTACACTTTTCTATGCAACAGCTTTTTTTTTTGTAACCGACGAAATTTTTCTACGCTATAGGGAGTCTAGAATCATAATATACTAAACTCATGATTGCAGTTTGTGCACTGGAGATTCGAAAGTGCTAATAAACCACTTAAAAATCACAACATTTTTGCTTAATCGATTACTGCCGTAAAAATGCATTTAAATTTTTCATTTTCAAAGTTCGCGCGTAACTTGACGAAAACGCGGTGGACGCCATATTGGTCTGTAGGCATGTCGTCAGTTTGTTAAGTAAACAAATGCGTTGATATTTTGTATGCTAATTGTTTGTAATTGAAAAAAATAGTTATTATTCTACTTATCGTTGGTTTTCTGTTCCTGAATGAAAAATATTATTTAAATAAAAACTACTTTAGTTACGATAATAATAGAAGTACAAAGTTGTTCAATTGATATACCGTATGACGTAATAACATGGCGGCTACTATTTCATGGTGTTAAAAACAGATTAAAAAACTGAAATCTTTGAATTGAATTTTAAAACTTATTTTGCTATCTCATGAACTAAAACTAACATTTTCCAACTGTATTTTGCCAAAGTTATCTCAATAATATATTTTTAGATTTTTTCTCCTATAGAGTAAAATAGCCTATTGTATCCTATACTTAAAGTTAAGGCAAAAAAAATATTTTGTTAATATTAGGCATCACTACTTTTTCCTAAAATACGATTAAAATAAATGTAATTTTTCAAACCCTACTACAAACGTTTAAACTTGGTACATGAACCAAATCACTTAGCTCAATGCGTTTCTTAGCACACCATCGTAAAACGAAATGTCATGGAAAACTATCAAGTGCTTTCAATAGCAAGAGAGTAGTACACGTAAATGCATGCCAGTGACCGTGCACTTTGAGTTTTCATGGGGTAGGTACGTCATCATCATCATCATTATCATCATTAGTTCAGCCGATAGACGTCCACTGCTGGACATAGCCCTCCCCCAATTTGGGGGGTGGGGGCTTGCCATAATAGCCACGCTTGGCAGGCGGGTTGGCGATCGCAGTATAGTGGTAAAATGCATAGATACCGCTGCTGCCTCTTCTCTAGTAAGTCCCTTAGTCGCCTCCTACGACACCCACGGGAAGAAATGGGATGGTGCTATTCTTTACGTCCGGCACCACACGGTACGTATTTCATTTATAAGTCCGTATAGGTTCAAAACTGCATACATAGCATAATCAGCCTATAACTTTCCCATTGCCTACAGGCCTTCTTTCTGTGAGAGTGCCGTAATCCACCACGCGTGCCCAGTGCGGGTTAGTAGATGACACATGTCTTCGAATTTTTGGTTCTAGGACATGCCGGTTTCCACACGATGTTTTCCTTCACCGTTCAAACTGCAAACTGCATACATATTACCTGCCAAATGATTAATGGCGCATCGAAATTAAATGATGAAAAAATGATATAGCTAAATGTAGGTGTACTCTAGGCATATCTCTGCATAACTATATGGGCAATACAGGCGTGCCACCCACCCGATACCCACGAGACCCATATTCATATTTTTAAGACTCATTCTTTCTCATGTATTTACTACTAGGTACGTCCACAAAAATAATTTTAGCAATAAAGATCTGCAGAAGTAACATAACAATTTCAATTTTCCATTTGTTCACCACCTACTAATATTATAAATGTGAAAGTTTGTATGTCCTGATGTTTAAATGTTTGTTGCTCAATCACGCAAAAACGGCTGAATGGATTTGAATGAAATTTTGCACACATACAGTTTATAACCTGAATGAACACACGAGATACTTTTATCCCGATAGTTCGTTCCCGTAGGGTAATTGTCGACCTCCCCGCGAGCGAAGCCGCTGCAAAAGCTAGTACTGCATATTTACCGATCATTTTCTTTACAGGCGTTCCATTATCCCTCGTAAAATTCCCGAAAATTCATATTCTTGGTCTTGAGTGATCGATGAAGGCAATTCAGCTGTTAGTGTTGCCATCAAGTTATGAAGCGAACAGAATTGAGTGCTTCGACGGAACTTATTTCCTTTTTAACGAAACGTAAAATATTAATAGGTACTAAAAATGCTCCGATCGTTTGTTAAATATGTACCGAAGATTCTTTTAAGAAATGATTTGGGTGATGTTATTGTGTTAAGGGGAATCTAGTCGAAGCTCGAACTCACTGGTGGGCCTAGCTAAAAAGCACGCTATCTCACACGGCATCGTGTCCGACAGAGGTAGTATCAGTAATATGCTAGTCTACACGCACAACGTTATTGAGTGAGATGCAAGATCAATAATAGTAGAACAGGCGCGTAAAAAATTAAGAAATTTCCTTCGGAAGATCGGGTTTTATGAAAAAACCACTACATAAATCAATTACCAATAAAGTTTGTTGAATTTTTCGATATTTTAGCTTTGTCAGTACCGACTTGGCTTAGGAGATTTTACACTTCTTTTAATACTAAAACACGCCCAAAGTCCTAACTTTGGGCGTGTTTTAGTAAGAGCCAACAAAGATTCGTTTTTCTTGCTGATTTATCCTAATAAATGAGCATGAAAAACGAATCTTTGTTGGCTCCTAACTTTTTAATGGATTTTTATTTTAGTGTTCTGTTTCCGCACAGACAATATTTAATAATGAGACAAAACCATACAATGTTTGATTTTTGATGTACATTGGCGAACAGTGGAGTAATACACTCCCGAAGTTTCTATGGGAAAAATGTCGACTAGATTCACCTTAAGTAGGTACTTGACGGAGAAGTGCCAGTGTAGACCGCGAAATTCAAATTTTCTTTAATTTTGCGCAATTTTCTCAGGTTGTATGTTGATTAAAATATGATTTGCAACAATAACAAGCGTGAACTAACAGAATTATAATCAAATCAAATCAAAATATTTTATTTCACATAAACCTGCATAGGCACTTATGAAACGTCAGAAGCTAGGTGCACGGTTCCAATTTGTCGTTTCCTATGGAGAAGAGCCGGCAAGAAACTCCACGGTTACTCTTTTAAAAATAATAGGCTTTTACAATGTTTTCTAATTACAGTGGTAATAGGTATGATATGACAGTGCAGGCCTGTCAATAAGTACCAGGTAATTAGAGGAATGAAAATAACGAATAGAAAATCGTCTACAAATCTATTGGTAATCATTACCTACAATAACCAATACAAAATAAATAAGCATTTGAAAGCAGTGGTGATGAGATCGATTACACAAAGTGCAGTGCCTGTCTGGGTTTGAACTAACGACTGTTTTTTTTTCCTTGGGGTACCCTCGTGGATACTTCCCATCTGGGAAGAATGGAGGGTTATGTCCGACTCCTATTGACTAAAACCCCTTCCTTCTACTACCATGAGACGGTGACCCGGGAGATACATGTTCATTACCCGTAAAATACTTACAAAAACCACTACAAAATATTTTATTTAAACATATCTTTTTACCAACGAATTAAAATAGAATGTCCAATTACAATAGCAGCTAATGAATAATTTACGAACACAAAACTGACTAAAATCGAACGACTCTATCGACCGCCTACACCTCATCCTATTTTAGACTAGTCCGCCTATCTAGAACTAGTCGGGTTATAATTAGAAGCAATTATGACGCAAGTAATGTCAACCTTGCCTCGCCAGTGACCGGCAAGGATTACCTTCTAACTTATCAACCTTTCGTCTAAGGACAGGTAGCCGACCTGTCCTTAGACGAAAGGTTGACTAGTTACGCTAAAGGCTACTTGAAGACTTCGTAGCATAAACATAAGCATACCTAATCAGCCTTTAATGTTCCCACTGCTGGGACACAGACCGCCTCTCTTTGAGAGGAAAGGAGGTTTGTAATCTACCACGTGGGCCATTGAAGACTTCAATGTCATTATTATTTTTAACCGACTTCAAAAAGAAGAAGGTTACCAATTCGACAAGTTAATATTTTTTTTTCTATGTATGTTCGGGCATAACTCCGTCATTTATAGACGGATTAGCGAAACTATTTTTTTGTTCGAAAGGGGTTTATTCCGAAATGGTCCAATTCTAATTTCATATAGATCTGATGATGCGTTTCGGAGACAGACAACGGAACTCTACCAAAAATTACAGCAAATCAACTGCGATTGCTGCTATCGCATAAATATGCATTGTTTTGACCAAGGGTGATGAAATTTCGAATTGGCGTGGGGTAGGTACTATAACTAAAAAGTGTAAAATAATAAAACCTTAAAAAAAAACAACGGACTTCTGGAAAAACACTACAAAGTGAAAAATAACTTTAATTTCGGAAGGCGGTGGTAAAAAAATTCAATACATATCCAAAGTCACCGGCTTACGAAATTAAAGTATTTTTTTTGTTTCTACATTTGTTTTCTTCAGCCTAGGAACTGAAAGGACGGGCTTATTAGACGCTGCTTGGTTTTTTGTGCAGTTGACTGTATGGTAGACTAAACTATAATTGAGTTGGAACATTGGTGCAAGTTGTTCGAGTCTGAAGAAATTTTCTTCGTACTCTGCTCCTTTATGCAACGGGTGGTAGGTGTTCGGTTGATGGAATTAAGGGACTGATGAAGCTGTTTGGGTATTACTCCTATTGTAGAGATTACGTACGTTGGTCGTATTCTCTATGCATTTTTACCACCACACTCCGTTCGCCAACCCGCCTGACAAGCGTGGCGATTATGGCAAATCCCCTCAAATTGGGGGAGGCCTATGTCCAGCAGTGGACGTTTTTCGACTGAAATTATGTTGTGATAGATATTTATGATGACTGTTATTATATAAATTTATTAAATATAAATCTTTTTTTATGAAATAACCTTACAAAAAACTTAAAAATATAAAAATATTCTGGTCCGCCGGTATCGGGAGCAGGGTCCAAGCTAGGGCTCCAGAGATAGGAACCTCCTCACGATGTGAGCCGTATCGAGGAGTGCTGCCTTCTGAATCAGGCCTTTGATCCAACCGCCTAACGATAGCCTCGAGATATGTTGATCGAGGCTTTCGGCCATCAGTCCATTGGCTGATACGATAATCGGCACAATTACAGCTGAGCTCACATTCCACATGTCAACAACCTCGTGTGCTATTTGACAATCTTAATATATATAAATCTCGTGTCACAATGTTTAAGCTCAATGGACTCCTAAACCACTTAACCGATTATAATAAAATTCGCACACCATGTGCAGTTCGATCCAACTTGAGAGATAGGATAGTTTAAATCTCAAATTATAGTCGCAATTTTAATTTATTGCTAAATATTTGTCTGTTATTATTTGACAGTCACAATTATTTATTAACTCCAAATGATTCTAACAGATGTCGATACCTTTCGACTGGGTTCAGTAAGTAATCAATAGATGGCGCTGCTATGGTAAATCTACGAACGTGTCATTTATGCTACATTTTAACAGCATAATTACCACGTGTTGTTGACGCTATAAAATTCAGCTAATTATTTGTCTGTTATTATTTGACAGTCACAATTATCTGTTAACTCCAAATGATTCTAACAGATGTCGATACTTTTCGACTGGGTTGAGTAAGTAATCAATAGATGGCGCTGCTACGGTAAATCTACGAACGTGTCATATAAGCTACATTTTAACAGCATAATTACCACGTGTTGTTGACGCTATAAAATTAATTAAATTTATAAATGCCACGGAAAAAATCTAACCTCAACAACGCGAGCACCAGAAAGGCACGACGCCAACGTGTTGAAAGAGCTCAGCAATTACCAGAACAAATCGAAACAAGAAATGCAGCTCAAAGAATCAGGACTGCAGAAAGTCGTGCACAAGAATCTCAAGAACAGCGTGACGAACGTCTGCAACAGAATATTACGAGATCAAGAGCGGCACGAGAACGAAACATAGCTACAGTACGAGTACTAGATCGACACAGGCAACGGATCAGCCGCTCATTAACACGTGCATCATTCGTTCGGCTTGCCTTTGAATATGCACCAGATATTAACTACTCAGCGCATTCAAAAATTGCTATCGGTGGAATGGATAAAGTATGACAATATTGTCAGGCATTGAAATTTCGGAATGAAGCAGCCGGCATGTGCTGCGCATCAGGAAAAGTTGTGCTGACACCTCTACCCGCTCCGCCGGAGCCTTTATTATCCCTTCTTACTGGCAATTCAGATGATTCCAAATTATTTTTGCGTAAGATACGCAAATTTAATTCTTGCTTCCAAATGACGTCATTTGGGGCAACTAAAATTTGCGATCGTGCATCCGATGGACGTAATTTTGAAACTACATTCAAAATTCAAGGCCAGGTGTACCATAAAATCGGATCACAGATGCCAATGCCTGATAACAATCCGAAATTTCTTCAAATTTATTTGCAGTGATTTGGCCATATTTGAAGTACAAAACATAAATAAAAATGACGAAATAGCACGATACCAAATGGGCAGATACATTAGCAGCAATGAAGCTATTTGGCATATTCTCAGCTTTCCCATCCACGAAAGAGATCCTGCTGTCCAACATCTGGCAATACATCTTGAAAACGGTCAACGTGTATACTTCACTGAAGAAAATGTTCTCCAAAGAGCGTTCGAAGCTCCGAAAACGACTCTAACTGAATTTTTTACATTGTGTCAAAAACCTGATGTTTTTGGCCAATTCGCGAAGACATTGGTGTATGGTGATGTTCCACGTTATTTCACATGGAACAAATCCAGTAAAAAATGGGAGCCACGGAAACAAGGAAAACCACATCCTTCCATTACAGGCATATTCAAAGCTAAGACATTGGGGAGACTTTACACGGTACATCCAAAGCAACGTGAGTGCTTCTATTTACGTTTGTTATTGGTGAATGTTCCCGGACCAACGTCTTTTGAATTTTTACGAACAGTTAATGGTCGAGTATTCAATACATACCAGGATGCATGTCGTGAACTGCAATTGCTAGAAGACGATAACCATTGGGACTTAACGCTTGCTGATGCTGCGTTGACATCAACACCGAATAACATTCGTCAGTTGTTTGCAATTATTTTGACGACATGTTATCCCTCGCAAGCACAAACTTTGTGGGAAAAATATAAAAATTGTATGACAGAAGACATCTTGCACCGAATTAGACAAACAAATCAATGCCAAAACATAGATTATACACCAGAGATGTACAATGAAGCATTGGTCTTGATCGAGGATTTATGTGTTCTTATTTCAAATTTACCACTTAATCATTATGGTATGCCATCACCTAATCGTCCAGCCACCGACTTAGTCAATACCGATTTACAACGAGAAAATCAATATGACCATGGAAGTTTAGCAACAATTATCATGAACAGTGAACCATTACTGACAGCAGAACAAAAAATTATTTATGATCGGATTATGCTGGCTGTTGCTGCTGAACAAGGCGGTTTTTTTTTTCTTGGATGCACCCGGTGGAACCGGTAAGACATTTTTAATATCGTTGATTCTTGCCAAAATACGGTCGCAACAAAAAATCGCATTAGCAGTAGCATCGTCAGGCATTGCGGCTACCTTACTGGATGGTGGGCAAACAGCACATTCAACATTCAAGCTGCCATTGGACGTTCATAATAAACCAGATGCAATGTGTAACATCAAAAAGAATAGTGGAATAGCTGCAGTGTTGCGGAAGAGTTCTATAATAATTTGGGATGAGTGCACAATGGCACACAAATATTCACTTGAAGCATTAAACAGAACTATGCAAGATTTAAACAGCAATAATAAACTTTTCGGTGGTGCTATCTTACTTTTGTCTGGTGACTTCCGGCAGACCTTACCGGTTATACCTCGCTCTACTTTCGCGGATGAGATTAATGCATGTTTGAAACAATCATTCTTATGGCGAAGTGTTGAAACACTTCGATTGACCATAAATATGCGAGTACAATTGCAAAATGATCCATCAGCACAAATATTTTCCGAACAACTACTACATATTGGGAACGGTAAAATAGAACTGCAACCAAATACGCAATGCATTAAACTACCAGACAATTTTTGCACTGTTGTTCAGGATAAAAATGAATTGATTCAGAGTATTTTCCAGGATATACAGAATAATTATTTGAATCATGAATGGCTTAGTCAACGGGCGATTTTGGCAGCCAAAAACGTTGATGTTGACGAAATTAACTTCCAGATACAACAGTTGTTACCAGGCGATCTGATGTCTTTTAAATCAATCGATACTGTTGTTGATGAAAATGAAAGTGTAAATTTTCCGATTGAATTTTTAAATTCATTAGATATCCCTAGAATGCCACCACATAATCTTCGATTAAAGATTGGTTCCCCTATTATTCTCCTCCGTAATTTGAATCCACCTCAATTATGTAACGGTACGCGTTTGGTCATCAAAAAGATCACCGGAAACATTCTTGAAGCAACCATTTTGGCTGGGAAGTTTAAGGGAAAAGTGGTCCTGCTGCCACGTATTCCGATGATACCATCAGATTCTACCATACCCTTCAAAAGGCTACAGTTTCCAATTCGTTTAGCTTTCGCCATGTCTATAAATAAATCTCAAGGTCAAACAATGTCCATTTGTGGATTTTTTGTTAGATTTGGAAAATCCATGTTTTTCTCATGGGCAACTATATGTTGCGTGTTCACGTGTTGGGAAACCGTCGAATCTATTTGTGTTAGCTAAAGACAGGTTAACCAAAAACATTGTGCACCGATTGGTGTTAAATTAAATTGAAATTGAAAGTATTTATAATTAAAAAAAATATATATTAATGTTTAAAAGTTTAAGACTGTCTGCCTTGCCTACCTCATTCATGAGTTTAAGCGTCACATGTTATTTACTGTATTATACTGTAATATACTTATATTTGTTATAAAATTAAATGGAAATAATAAATCTGATAAATTTTTATTTTGTACCTATTGATTTCTGCTTAATATCAAGTGTAAGAACATTTTAATTAATTGTGTTCAACGTACTTCCCCTTCAAATCTCAATCCAGTGAATTTGTATACCAACATCAACATTTTCGTCTTTGTTCGTAAATAATTTCATTGTACTAAAGGGTTATAGTAGTAGAAAGTCAAATAAGGAGATCACCATATTTTTTTACAAATACCATCTGTGTGAAAAAGCATAGTGGACTCCGTGACTGATGTTCTCTTATTGTTCCTCTTAGATTGTTTACTATAATGTAATATACCAAAAACTTTAGCCACAGCAACGCGTGGCCGGGTCAGCTAGTTTATTATAATTATTAATCTGTACTGAGACGAATCTACGACAAACGGTTATGACCGGATGCGTATATCCAAAACGATCGGATCGTTTAGCTTCAACACTTTGCATCTAATAGTAAATGTTCCCGTCATTGTTAGCGGTTGATCTTGAGTAACTGCTGCAGACCAGATGAACTAAAGGTTGGTCCTATTACCTTAACCTTCTTCCTAATAACTGAGGCTTTATCGCAAACGGTGCAAAAACGTTTCCCTTCAATTATAAATCAAGTTTCTGTCTGATTACTGCCTTGTTTGACTCTGGGTCCTGTACATATTCAAACTGGAATCATACATAGGTCAGAGTGGTATTTAGACTTTAGAGTCTGGTCTAAATATTAGTGATACTTTTTCAAAACTACAACAAAACAAGAGTTAAAAAACATCTCAAGAATATTGTGCAACAATTTGTAATTATGCCAATATTCGCAAAATTAGGACAACAAAAGCCAACGAGTAATCGATTCTTATTTTAATCGTTAACTTACTTCAAAGAAACATCCAAAATAAACATATTTCCATAGCCAAAAGTATTTGAGCAACGAACAATAAAGCAGAAATAACGGAAAACATCTGTTTTCAATGTGCAGAACCTCTAGAGGATTATGATTTATCTCGGCACTCCGAATGTTGGAAGTCGAATCATTTCGACCGAGACTGTGTTGAAAACTGGATTACATATTCCAGGTCTAGTGTTGCGTAAATTGTGAATAGATCTCGTAAAAGCAGCCTCGTATACGCCGGTCACCAGAATAACTATTAACAAAAGTTTACTATTACAGTTTATCTACAATTTGCACCGTACCAGCTACTTTTTTTCTAAGCAGTTGATTCAGATTGTTCAGCTATAAGATACAGCGATTGTATTGACCGCGGTGAGTTTCCGATCTTATGAAAAACAGTAAAATAATAACGTTGTTTAAATCGGGTAGTACATCAGAAAGACCCACTAATTAAAGACCTATTTCACTTTTAGTAATTAAAAAAAAAACTTATTCTAAATCAAATGAAATGATTTTACAAGAGGTCGTTCGACTATCGAGGAGTTGAACTTTTAGGACATGTTTAAAATGTATGAGAGGACAAATACGATTATACTTTGGGCATATTTTGCGATTTAATGAAAATCTCAAGCCAAAGAGATTTATGATACTATTGTGAAGCAATAAGAAATGTCATAAAAACTGAATAGCAAAACCCCAAAGCCCCAAGTTTGACACGATACACTTTTACCGACACCAACCTTTTATTGCCAATCGTTAGATAGTTTGACTTATCTAAGATAATTATTTAATTTATCAAACACGCGGTAAATTATAAAATACTAAAGAAAATAAACAATAGTTTAGTTCTGTAATTTCATCACTACAAGGTTGGCAATACCACAAAGTACAATTCCAATATTTTCTTCAAATAATAATATATTTTTCTTTTGCCGGCATTGCGATTGGGACCTGTTATGTGGGGCGTATGACACGAGACCAGAACTAATTTGAACGAGATGAGACCTGTAGGACCTAGGACCTAGTGGATTTTGATGTTGTTCGCTTTGTTCAGTCTATCTTGTGTAAAAAATGTCTTTTCCTCTAGCAGATATCTCAAAAAAGAGGTATTTCTCCATTTGAAACAAGTCTGAGCCGGCTATCCAAATAAAGCGGTGATTAAGTCTTTTTTTGTAACTTGACTTCTCTACAAAACATAAAATAATGTTTTATATAAAATATGCAAGATTTTCAATTCCCAAATGCGTGCCCAAAATTAACGTGTAAAAGTTTTAAGTACCTACAAAAATTATTCTGGTAACCAGGGACCCCATTATTAGTAGGTATTCTGAAGGAAAAAGTTTTGGTATAAAAATTAAAGACGCGACAATATTTGCGTTCAGGCATTTTTAACTTCAGAAGTATGTGTTGGAAGCACTGATATTAAAAAACAGCGCAGGATGGGAACCAAAAAAGAATTTGCTAAGTTAATACTTTGACGAGCTCACATACAGATCTCCCAGCAAAAGAATGCGCTTCGACAAATTATCGGCTATATATTTGGAAACGTGATGATAAAGAACTGTCACAACCATGAAATTAATTACCAATTTTGTATTTCCATGGTTACAAAATTTGATTATGTCAAATCACTAGGTACTAGTAAAAAGTACAACTGCAATTTTAAAAAAAGTTTTTCAAAAGTGGGGACAGAGTGGGTAACATAACAAAGACAAAACTTCATACAAATGACTGGTACACTACGTCAAAGGGCGTCAGTTTAAACTTAGGAGCTTTGCCTCTGTGGGGGGTGCCTTTAATATGGAAAAGCGAAGATTACCGAAATGCTTATCTTTTCTGGTCCGGTAAGGACCAAGCCCGGGTCGACGGCACGTTGTGTTCCACGCGCGCCTCAAAGAGATGTCAGCACCAACTGGTGGGGTCCGCAAGGGCCGATGCCTGCCAGAGGTGCGGGTTGTTCAAAAGAGATACCGGGGCCCCTGGCACACAGGCAACTGAGGGAACACGGGTGGGTTATAGTTTTAGTTTTAGGGTTTTAGTTAGTAAAAGTCTGACAAGCCCTCCCGCTCCACCCAGAGCGGGAGAAGTTATTTGATGATTTCGCACCCAAAAATAAAAAAACCTGTACGGTCACAAAAATCAAGGTCGTCCAATATAGTTGTAGTTTATTAAGAAACCGATAGAATTTTTCGAATAAAATTTAATTTAATGAATAGAAAACAAACAGAAGTAAAATTTAATTCGAAAACATCCATCGGTTTAAAAAACTTCAACTATATCCGAAGACCTTGATAACTTATCTATTTTAGTGACTGTACAAACCATGGCCGTTTTTTGAAAATACTAAATCACATTTGCACTCTGCTTCCAAAATTGGAGCCAGTGTTGGCTCCAATGTTACATTGGTTTTGCCTACCAATATTCAATTTTATAGGAACACCACTAACAGTAACTCAACAGGTAATCAATTTTCTAGCCTTTCCCGACATGTTGCGGTCGCATTCCAGTCTGCGGCCAAATCAATATTTTACATGAAACGGCTGTCACATCCAGGACTGCACGATACCGATATTTTAGAGTTTGACCAACCACTAAAAGTCAATAGACACCGTACTTTTGAATGGAAAATAAATGTTCTGGATGTGCCAAAATACTAGAGCTGTCAAGAGACCAATCAGTGTCAAGAGAGAGAGTTGAGTAAGAGAGCAAAGAGTAGAGAGGCTCAAAATATCCTCGTGATCATTTACATTTTTCATTCCAACCACGGAAAACTTATTAATGTAGCAGATTTCAACTTTAAGCAAAATTATTAAGCTCCTGAGACCTGAAATGAGGAACAAAGTAAAATAATGTTTCCTTGTATATCCCGGGAGATATCCCTATCTATTTGGGATAAAAAAACTAGGCAACTTCTGGTATTTTTGTTGGGAAATTTAGAAGTTTTTTGAAGATACCGGTGCTGTAGCATATAAATGAACCATAGTGTTTCAAATGAATTCTACTAATATTATAAATGTGAAATTGTGTATGTTTGGATATTTCGATTTTTGTTACTCAATCACGCAACATCGGGTGAACGGATTTGGATGAAATTTGGCACACAGATAGATTATAACCTGGATCAATACAAAGGAAACTTTTTATCCCGGTAATACGTTTTCGTGGGATAATTTTCGATTTTCCTCCACGCGTCGAAGCCGCTTGCAAAAGCTAGTATATTTATAAATAGTGTCATGCGTACTTTAATTTAAACATCTCGAGCTCATAGTTTTATTTAAAACAACATTATTTATCCTCTTTAATAACAATATTAAAACGTTGATGTACAGACGCCAGCACGTCAAGCTATTCGAAACTGTAAAATTTTCTAATTGAACATGAATCTTATACATATGTGATTTCTGCACTCATTCTCCATATAAACCTTATCTGTTCCAAAATCTCATACTCCTCTGTCCGCTTAGTTTTCGTAAAAAGGGGTGAAAAGTTTTTGCTTCACGTATTGATATCAGATTTAGTGACATTACTCATAATTGAAGATTTACAAATGAAAACATGCAATGATTTTTTTGAGCCAGGTATTTTGTCATATCTCAGTCTAAGCGGTAAAAAATAAGTGTGTCACCTACGCAGTTATACTTACGACATGACATCGAAAGTCATAAAAAATCATTGGACGTAAATTTTCTCGCGTTAAATTCATGCTGATGTGACACAGACAATTTTCAATTTGCCGCCAAATCGTAAACAAATGACAAAATGAATAAAATAAAATACACACTTACACAATAACATTGGCAAAAATGTTCCATTTTCAAAATTTGAACAATTTTTTTTATTATATCGTTTACAAGTGGCCAGTTCTAAAAACTTTCAGTGTCGCCCTCGTACCTACCACTTTGTAAATTTCGTCTATAAAATACAAAACCAAAAAAACTACTGTTATGGCTATTATCATCATTCATCGTCCAAGTAAGTTTCGTACCTAAGATGTACTGGTAAATTGTATTTGTACCGTAACATACTTTCAAGAATACCTGAAAGTAAAGTAATCTTAAAATACACTCACGGGAAATCATAAAATGGTTTTTCGAGCAAAAATAAAAACAGCACAACATAAAATTACTTTCATCGATTCGACATAAAACAAGGGACAGAAAAGACTATTTTTACGATACAGGCACCCCAACTGATGGAAATTTGGTCACTGCCGCCTGGTCATCTGCAATACTAGCACCCTAATTGTGAAACACACTATCAATCTGAATCTGAATTATTATGAAGAATGCTAATTAATTGCTTAACATGTTCGAAAATGTTGTTGAACTGTCAAAATCAAAGCCATTCCTACTGTTAGGGTGTTACACAATTACCCCGCAAAGACCTCATAGGTGGTTAATAATGCGCTGACTATGGCACACTTTCCATATATTTTTTTTTAAGTTGTTTCATGCAGGCACTAAGCCTACTTGGCTCGAAATAAAAAAACGTGTGCGGGTTAGGAAACCCTGGTCAGAAACGAATTTGGCGCCATCTTGGATTTTTTTGCCACTACTCACGGGCCACTATCGGCAGTAGCATATGCACCCTCGAAAACCATGACAATGACAACCATGTTGAAAACTTGAAAGTTTTCTCGGCCGCCATCTTGAATTTTTATGTTGAATTCTAATGGTTTCAGCACTCACAAAAACTATGAAAACTATCTCTCTCATCGTCTCTCATAGAGATAGAAAGTCGCATAGCACTATTTCGTTACGTGACGATTTCTACCAGTTTACTTCTACCGCAGAATTTCGTTCCCAAAAACAGACATGATTTCACACCAGTTACACTCGTTTAAGTGTTAAAAACACAAATGCTTTTATTAAAAAAAAATGTGGCTTCATCTAGAGACTCTAACAACATGTTAACCCCATTAGTGGATACGAGTATTAATTAAGGATGCATGATGTTTCGCGAAGTGAGGCGAAAATGTTAATGTGTTGTGCCTTCTATACGTAGTTTCATTTGTTAGAGCTTTTAGCAAAAATGTTGCAGCTCTTTTACCGTGCACGAAAAAACTAGTTAACTAAGTGAAACAACGTGTTTTTTTATCGTAGTGGAAAGTTAATTCAACAGCAGTTTATTTTCAGAAAATAATATTTTGATTCACAGCCCATTTTAACTCATTAATCATCCAACACATTTAACATAAACAACCTATAATGTTCCGACTGCTGGGATACAGGCCACGTCTCTGCGAGAGGGAGCGGGCCGTAATCCACCACGCTGGCCCAGTGCGGCTTGTTAGATGACACATGTCTTCGAATTTTTTGCTCTAGGATATACCGGTTTCCCCACGATGTATTCCTTCACCGTTTTGAGAGCAGTGGTGATGAAATAATTTTCACAAAGTAAAACGCCTGCTGCTAACACTAGGCCACCACTGCTCTGCCTCAAAACATTTATCCACCGATTAATGAAAATATGTATTTAAATGATTACGGCCTTATTCATAAAAAGTTATCGAACATCTAAACAGTTGCTAATGTCTGGTTTTCAAAGAGAAATCTCACTAAACACATTTTTTTTTTATATTACATTATTAAATTGGTATCCCACCGGTATCGAGAACAGGGTCCAAGATACCGGCGGTCATGGCTACAGAGAGAGAAATCTCCTAACATGCGAGCTGTGTCCAGAAGTACCGCATGAATCAAGGCCTTGATCCTGTTGCCCAACGAGAGCCTCTTCAGGTGTTGGTCGAGGCTCTTGGATATCAAGCCATTGGCTGTAACGACTATCGGCACAATGATCGCTGAGTCTACATCCCACATGTCGCCAACCTCACGAGCCAAGTCAAGTTACTTGGAAATATTTAAATTATTATTATAACTACCAAGATAACTAAACAATAAAGCACTATTAACAGTTTTAAGAACAACCTTATCACAATAATAGTAGCTTATTATGAGACCGTTGACCCATGTAGAGATAATAATAGACATAATAGTCAATAGAAACATTCAACTCCCTGTTTATCTGTTACTGTTATGGGAGCTGGTATCGGTCTGTTTATATTTTTAGATTAAAACAGAAGGGAATAAAAAAAAATAGAATGAGGAATATGAAAGAGATAGTTTGTCTATTATAAAAATAGAAAAGTTATAAGATACTCAACTGTTTTTAAATTATTTATTTATTTTATCTAAACACAGGTTATTGTTCTTAAAATTATACAAGGCACACTATTAGACCTCTGGGTCTGTCTTAGCATGCCATGGTCTGGAATTACTCAACGCGCTACTGTGAAATTAAGGTAAAATGGAGTGGTAATATTCTTTGAGCTTGTGTTTTACGTTTTTCCTGTTCATTGAGTCGCGAATGTCTATAGGTATTTGGTTTAATAAGACGGGTATTGTGAAAGATGCAGTGCGCCTACCATAAAAAATTGTTTTTACGTGGCACTTTAAGTGATTTTATCTTTGACTGGCGGGTATTCACATAAGCAGTTAAACATTTTTTTTTATGTTATTGTATGTACAGCTGCACGGGTTGATCGATCAGGTTAAGCTACGCTTACCGCGGTTGGTCCGTGGTTGAGTGACCATTTTGAAATACCAAGACCTCTCTATGCCTCAGAAAGCTCGTTAAGCCGTTGGTCTCGGCTGTCATTCGTGAATCTTTGACAGTCGTTACCAGTGGCGTAACTAGGGTGGGCCAGGCAGGGCAAGAACCCTGGGTGCCTATTGAAGGGGGGCGCAAAAAGTTGTCAATTAATAAATAAAACATCAATAAACCATTTCATTGTGTTACCTATATCTAAGAAATCTGAAGAGCAATTTGAATATATTTTGCAGTACGAGGATGAAAGTGTATTTCCTAATCTGCCTATTTCTATTCAAATTATCTTAAAATTGCAGCATTGCAAGCGATTTTAAAGCAAGTTAGAATTAATACCTTCGTTATTGAATTGTATTTAATATAAATTGTATATTAAATTGTAAAATTGTATATAATATTGTATTGAATAACCACAACTCACTCCTAGATAAATGTGAGCGCTACGGCATCAGAGGTCCAGCGTTAGAATGGCTGAGAAGTTACCTCAGTAATAGACAACAGTGTGTTGAAGTATCCCGCATTAATGATAAACTCGTTGTGATGGTATATAAATCTATATATAGACACAATGGGTCTGGAGTACCTCAAGGAAGCATCCTTGGGCCTCTTCTCTTCCTTTTGTACATTAACGACTTACCAAATATAACAAATCATAAGTGCGTACTATTTGCAGATGATGTGTCAGTAATAATACCGGAAAATAACAAAACATTACATGAACTAGAAGTAAATCAAACTATCAACGACATAATAAATTGGCTAAACGAAAACCACTTAAAAATAAATTTATCTAAAACAAAATTCATTCAATTTGCAAATTACAAACAAAATCCCCCAAAAATTACTTTAATCTCCAATAACGAAGTAATTAATAAAGTAAATAGTATAAAATTTTTAGGTCTAACACTCGATGAAAATTGTAATTGGGGAACACATATCGAAAATCTATGCAAAAAAATAAACAGATTTGTATATGCACTAAGAGAACTACGTAAAACAGCGAATGAAGAAGCTGCACTCAGCGCCTATCACGGCTACGTAGCATCTGTATTGAGGTACGGCTTGCTTCTATGGGGCAACTCGTCTCAAGTTCAAAGAGCTTTCATAGCGCAAAAAAAATGCTTGAGAGCAATAACTGGGGCGCCTCCATATGAGAGTTGTAGACCAATTTTTAAAAAACTAAAGGTTTTAACGATTTGTTCTATTTATATTTTAGAAATAGCAATATTTGTAAGGAAAAATTCACACTTCTTCTCCACAGTAACCGAAAATAATAGATTCACAAAAAGGGACCCCACCAAATTAAAAAACCAATTTTGTAACAGCACTCTCCACTATAGAAACAGTTATCTGATGTCCATAAAAGTTTACAACCATATTCCAAAACGAATACGAGAATTACCATTACATTTCTTCAAAAAACAAGTAAAAACTTGGCTTCTCCAAAATAATTTTTATACACTAAAAGAATTTTTTGAATATAAATAGACAGGTATTATACATAGGTGTTAGATTTTTTTATATTAATACGAAGTTTATTATTGTTGTGTTTTACTTTATTTTATTTTATATTGTGTGTGTGCCCTTATAGTGTTTTATATTGTGTTATAAAGTAAACATAGTTTAAAAGTTAGGTTCTACACCCATGTGTAATTACTAATTATTGTAAATATTCGTATGCCGCTTTTAGCGGCGGATGTGTCCTGAACATATTTATACTTGACCAACTCTGTATCTACCATATCCAACGAATAAATATCTTTGTCTTTGTCTTTGTCTTTGTCTTTGTCTTGTCTTTGAAGGCTAGAATTGGTCAAGTAAGGTTATGCGACCTAGCTTTGCTCAGTGTAGACCGAGAAGATAAATTTACGAAGGGGCGCAAATGTGATGCGTGCACTAGGCGCCATTTTCTATTGGTACGCCCCTGGTCATTACACCCGTAACGACTGTTGTAAGTGTACTACTTTCAAAGTACATTTACAACCTATCACTATGGATTACAGATTGAATTCCCTGTATGTTGAATTTTTTTGACAGGTATTAATAAAACCGCTGTTCCATATATTTTGACTGAACTTTTCTATGAAACAGCAGCATGTTTTTTAATAATCGACAAAAAGTTTGAATCATGTGCTGATATCATGGTTTCAGTTTGCTTGAAGATTTCCCTGTCACCCTGTGGTTTAATGTGAAGAGCATGCCTCACCCCAACTACAAATTGACCCATTTTAAAAATAGATAGTTATGTACCTAATTAAAACGTTTCTGAAACTATTATTACCGAATGTCAATGAGTGATCTGTAACAAATTTTCCAATACTGAAACCCTTGCCAAATAAAATATCCAGGTTTAAATCTTTAAACCTGGATATTTTATTTGGCAAGGGAACATTTATAATATTAGTAGGATACCCATCAAGTTTGTATGTCTACATGTTTGTTACTCAACCACACAAAAACAGCTGAATTTGGAATTCCCGTGGAATACTTTCGATCTCCACGCGGGCGAAGCTGCTGGCAAAAGAAGGTTATGTATATAAACTGGAAACTTCATGCCAATATTGCCAATAATATAATGCGCTTGCGAGCTAAAACCTTTTTTCATTTCCTATCCAATACAGAAAACATACATAACAAAAAGGAAATAGAAAAACCTACACACATTTAAAATAAATCACACCCTCCCTAAACTTAAGGTGTCACAGACTAAAAATACAGCCTGTAACAGAAAAAGAAATCTGCCAGTACAGTAAGTGATATTTATTCTGCGAGTGTTGCGTAGCGTATGTTATGCTGTGTCATAAACCGTCGGAATAATGTCGTGTTCGTGACAATATGGGGCAGTAGCTCACGAACAAATCCGAAGTGCTTCTAATTTTGAAAACCATGACATCATATACGATGCATTCGATGATTGAGTCACTTTGTACGCGTACATTGCTTATTTATGTTTTTTTTTTCATATTTCCTGGGCTAAGCATGGCGTTGAATGACAGATACAACATATGTTGTTAGGTAGTTAAAACTGAGCTGGAATGACAATCATGACTGATAATTTGTTATGTTTTGCAGATTTGAAGATGACATGAGTTGCAGTATTTTGACAATAAAATCGTGTTAAATAGTCCTACGTGTGACATGAAATAGTTATCGATCAGTGACTGAAAAATTATTGTGATGGTCATCAGTCTTATCAAATAAAGTCATGGCGCCCAGGGAACGACAACATTGCTTGAAACATGAACTTTTATGATGTCACGTTTGCGTTTTTAATGTTTGAATTTAAACGCTTTTTTTATCAACAGAACGCAAAACGATTACCTTGCCAAATGAAACGTACTCAGAATTACCTATTAATAAATGATTTCCCGCTTTTCTTAGTCACCCAATGTTTACTGTAATCTTCTTATTTTTAGCCTAGTTAATCACACATCTACTATTTTCTCACGGACGCTTTCAAACGGTCGGTTTGTTTATCAATTGTGGCCGATCCCGTAAAGTCAATGGATTCATCAAGAGAACAGCTGATATCTAAATCTGTCGTAAGCATGAGATCATTCGAAATTCGAATAGTGTGCCATAAACTATGCTTTATTGGTACGGCTATTTGAGAATTTTACACCTATTGAGAACAAGCCAGTATTATGTTGTTGCTTTTTAAAAAGTTCCGTCACTGTATTTTTTAAACGACTTAAAAAAAAGGAGGAGGTTCTTTATTCGACTGTATTTTTTTTTAAATGTTTGTTGGCTCAGAACTTTCGACTGGGTGAACCGATTTTGATGATTAATTTTTTATTTGAAAGCTGGCGCTTCCCGTATAGTCCCATTTAAATTTCATATAGATCTGATGATGCGTTTCGGAGTCAGACAACGGAACACTTCAAAAAATGACAGCAAATCAACCGCGATTGCTGCTATCTCATAAATATGCTTTGTTTTTACCCCAAGGATGATGACATTTCGAATCGGTGTGGGGTAGGTACTATAACTAAAAATTGAAAAATAAAAACTTTATCCAAAAAAAAAATTACTGACTTAAAAAAACACTACAAAGTCAAAAATAACTTTAATTTCGGAAGTTGGTGACTGGTGACATGAAAATTAAAATACAAACCTATCCAAAGTCACCGACTTCCGAAATTAAAGTTATTTTTCACTTTGTAGTGTTTTTTTTATAGTATGAAGAAAAGAGACTGCCTAACTTTTTATAAGTCGAATTTGATAGAGCTTGTTAAAGAATGGCACACTACTTGCGCCTATACAAAGCCTTATGAAAAACCTGTGACCTGTGTCCGTCTATGAGACCTGCGTCCCTGTGACCTGTGTCCTGTATATCTAACCTATGTAATATTTTAATGCCACATACTGTGGCGGAACACAATGATGCCCTTATAACACCCTATAACATTTGGATACAAATCCATTGTTTTGATTTCAATTAATATTTTTGTGAGCATATCTCCTTAAAATTTTCAATGGACAGGAATCGTACCTTGAAAAAATTTCCTAAATTATTTCCTTCGCATACCTATGCGAAGGAAACAAATTAGGAAAATTTTGCTGGCAATATTTCTGTTGATACCTACCTAGGTATAACAGAAATATTGCCAGCACTAACCTTCGACAGTCGACGTTTCTTATTTAATAGCTAACAAATAACGCTGTAGTACGTTTTATTTGGCACTTACGACTTCCTCCATAAAATCGGCTTCTGAAATTTTTTCTCGTTTCGTTCCTTAGGGTTCTGTTCCCAATTTGTGTGCCTAATGTAATTGGGTCTCTCTGGTGTATTCTTATTAGAAGTTCCGCATTAACATTGTGCTGCGTCAAAACATTGTAACTCGAAACTGCTAATGACCTGTGAATCTAATGACTGTTGCCAAATTACTGAACCCGTCGACCCTCGATTATGGCAAATAGAATTTTTGAAAAGGACTGCCACACTGGATAGAGAGATGACGACAGAGATGACTGATAAAAGGTGAACTTTTTCTAAAACTAAACATACCATCCAGTTGGGTACATGCATAAACAGCCTATAATAATGTTCCCACTGCTGGGACACAGGCTTCCTCTCCGTGAGAGGGAGTGGGCTGTAATTCACCACGTGGGCTCAGTGTGGGTTGTAGACGTCACATGTCTTCGAATTTTTGACTCTAGGACATGCCGGTTTCCTCACGATGTTCGAGGGGTGGATTAAGAGGCTTCGTTTTAATCCACCCCTACATGTACAACATACATCTTCGAATTATAGGCAGAACAGTTATATTGTGCGCGCAAGCAGGAATTTCAATGATATAATTATATGCAAGGAATATAAATTTAATCCATTCACAATTAGTGTGAATTCGGCCAGAAGGTGCTTAAGCCTTAGATTTTTCAAGTAGCGGTAGGTTACACTTTTTGTTTTTTTTATTATTTTGTCTATTGTTTTAGTTATATAATTGCAAACTTAGTATTTATATTTTTTTCTCTATTTATTAAGGTAGTTTGTATTTTTTACACGCTTTATATTAGCTTCACTTGTATGTTTGTATGTTTGTAACCGACTCCTTAGGGCGCGATTTTAACCCACTTTAAATGGTCAGATTTCATTTAAACTAAGTAAACTTATCGAGGACCGATGACAATTCAATAATTTAAAAAAAGAATAGAGAAAAATAGAAAGAAAAGAAAAAAAAAACTGAAAAAATCACGCTTTTGTAGTTAACAGAACTAAAAAATAAATAATAGTTTAAAAAACTAAAAAACACGCTTTAAAAACCAAACTAAAAAAGGAGAAAATAATTTAATTCAATTCAAAAGCGTGGGGTGCTTGACATTAATTGATTATAAAAATACCTCAAAAAGCACCCCACGCTTTTTAATTGAATTAAATTATTTTCTCCTTTTTTAGTTTGGTTTTTAAAGCGTGTTTTTTAGTTTTTAATCTATTATTTATTTTTCTTTGTTTTTGTGCTCACACCATAATCTATTATAATAATACTTCTATACATGAGGATTTGTAATTGGTTTTCTGGTGTCTATAGTTTCTTTCTTTTTGTCTGTTTTAATAGCTGTAAGTCCTCCATGTTCTGAAATAAATAAATTTAGTCATCATCAGCCGGTCTTTTTCCAACTATGTTGGGTTCGGCTTCCAGTCTAACCGGATGCAGCTGGAAACCAGTATTTTACATGGAGCGACTGCCTATCTGGCCTATCTGAAAAAAACTAGCGTGTAAAAAAAAAAGTTTATTTGCACCTTAAAAAAAATTACATAAAGAAATAGGTTCAAATAAAATAGGCCGAAAGGTTTGTGGACAACCCACTAGTTCTTTTGTTCTTTAGTATCATAATGCTCATGTAAAGAGAGAAGGTGACATTGCAATGCCGAGTATCAAACGGTGTACCTATATCTCTACTTGTTACTGTAATTTCATTACAGAACTTGAACTAGGACGGCTAAAGTCGCATTATATTGAAATTCTTGCTCCGTACATCGTAGAGCTTAGTCTGAACTGAACGTGATTGCTCCCGTTGATTGATCTATGTTTACTGAAGCGCTCACATAGATAGAAAATAGTACACCGTTGAAATTAGTATGCCACCGTTAAATTGTATTTATAGTTCAAACAATTAAATGGCATTAGATTAAGATTGACAGTTGAAAGTTTTCAATGCAGTTGATTCTTTTGAAGATCATGTACTATTGTTATTTCATGAAGTCCTCCTGAAAGCGTTTTCTTCTTGATAAATTCAAGCGACAGCCAAAATATCTAGATCATCAGTTTAAAGCACGTTTTCTGTTCATATTAAAATTGTGTAAATAATAATTATGTGTCATTTCCGTACTTAAACTGTTTTTTTTTATGGTTATACAGGGTGATTGGAAGATGGGTGCAAAGCTTTAAGGTGAAGATAGTATAGACAATTTAGAACCATTTAAGCCATGGTTGTCTCAGACGAAGTCTTACCAATTTTTTTTTTTTAATAAGGTTTAAAAGTCGTATTGTACAATTTTTTTATTTTTTCTGAGCTTTAAATGTCTGTAAAAAAAATGTCTAATGACACAGAAGCCTAAAACATGTTTTGCTTGATTGCTTACACATTACTTTAATTAAATAAATAAAAAATGAATTCATTTATCATTCAATTTGGCCATAATTATGCAGTTTACATTAAATTTTGAGAATTTCCGAAAAAAAACTTAAAAATTTGGTTAAAAATATTTGGTAAGACTTCGTCTAAGACAACCATAGCTTAAATGGTTCTAAATTGTCTGTACTATCTTCGCCTTAAAGCTTTGCACCCATCTTCCAATCACCCTGTATATCTAATAATATTGTTTTTTGTAAGTTGTGTCCATCCATCACTTATTATTATGCACTTGGCTTGTATGTTGGGTTGTGTTAATTTGTGTGGCTTGTTTTAATTACAAAATGCACGCTGCTCAATAAGGTGAAACGGAATAAAAGGGGTCATGTGGCTATCACGAACTTTGTTACTCCGTAGTATTGGATTATTTCGTACGAAAGAAACTTCTTGTTTATCGCTATCTTGCCGACCCTGTCCATGTAATTAAAGATTGTACTATTTATCCTTATTAGGTTAACAGTGAGACGTCCCATCTTGTTTCTGTTTATACACAGTCTAGCAAACTTTCCGGATGTCTGGTTCAATAAACTGGAATAGAGGATATTTTGCGCCCAGACAAACATTTCGTTTAGTCGGAGAAATGCTAGCTGAATGTTGTGAAAAAAATATAGAAGAGCCAATAAGAGTAAATTGAA
Organism: Antitype chi; assembly: GCA_947359405.1. Classification (NCBI taxonomy): domain Eukaryota; kingdom Metazoa; phylum Arthropoda; class Insecta; order Lepidoptera; family Noctuidae; genus Antitype; species Antitype chi. The sequence continues at coordinate 5,903,265 of OX375819.1, read as the reverse complement.
GGAGCCTGCACAAGCCGACGACGGGGATACAAAATATTGTAAGGGACAACGCTGACGGATTCATATTGTGTACTCAGGCGCACATTTGTTTTAGTGGAGAGTGGAGCAACGAGATGGTCACGCAGTAGTTTAGTGCATTCTCTAGAACTTGCCACTCGATATATATTGAACAGTAGAAGATTGCAATAAAGATTCATGGCTATCCTGAAGGAGATGGTGATGAAGCCTTTAAGACTCTAAAATATTTGTGCGGGATTAAAATAATTTTAAAAAAGTGTGTCTTTTTTCACTACGATGGTGATGTTTTTCCGCCTTTTACTATGCACAGACACTCAATGACATCACTACCATTTGGGTCAAGTCCAATGTAGGGTACTTTGGACTTGACCAAATTGGTTAACAAAAATTGGACAATGGCTATAGCTTTCGAATTGGTGTAAGCCATTCGTTTGAACGTTTAGACACATACTAAGAATGGATGTCATTTTTTGTTTTGTTTCCTAATATGCCTCATTGTGAAAGTAGTTTTCGGAAATGCAATATTGTTTTGCTTTGCCACTTTCTTTTCTTCCAAATATTATGTCAGTGTTGTTTCGAGATTTATGAAGCATTGTAGAATCATCTCATCTGCCTAGCTTTTTTTGAAATCTGTTGGGGTCGCCTTCAAGTCTACCCGGATGCAGCAGATACCAGTCTTTTTTAAGGAGCCACTGCCTGTCTGACCTCCACTACCTAGTTACTGGGTAATACGATACCCCTTGGCCCATGAATAACAGCTAAGACCAATGACTTAACGTGTTTTCCGAGGCACGGAGGTGTCATGGTACGTAAAAATAGTAACCCATCCACGGATCAACCGCGACAGGCGTAGCTTAACCTATCGATCGACCCGTGCGGCTGTTATTACTTAGCTACAAGCCCCTATCACTTTACTAGATTACTGGCTTTTCTTCACATATATATTGCCACGGGAAACAAGTTTCTAATATTACATTGACATTGTAACGGTGATTTTATTGCACTCGCCAAGAAATTAATATGTCAGGTTTAGTTATTCATTATTTTATGTACTATCAGTATCCCTTTTATTATCTTGCAAGCATATCCGTTTATCGTAAAAGAAAGTATTTTTATTGCTCTTCCGGCTTTCGACACCATAACTTAAAAGGAATCTACATTGCTTTTGATCACTCACAAGTTATTACTGTCAGCTAACAGTGACGTCATCATAAATATTTCCACGCATCTAAACTTGCGTTTCATAGAAGCGCCTACGATTGTTTGGTTTACCTCCTTACAAGTTTCGTAATCGTTTACTTTGCATTCAATTTAAGAATGATCGTTGCCATATTGTGACGTTGTAGCTGTCAACTCTAACTTAAATTTTGATCAATTCTGCTTAGATACTCATACACCAATGTACCTATACCTACGCCTTACAACAGTCCTTCACTTCTTTGATTCATTTGATACTACGTCTACAATGTTTGATGATTACATGTTTATTACCATAGTTTAGTAACTGTTTTTTGCCCAATTTCCAATGCATAGTGTGACAATCTACACTATTCTTAGATGTTACAAGATCATCATTATGATAACAAGATTCAATTTGCGATGACAGATGTTGGGATTAGATTTTGACATAATAGAGAGGTAAGTTATTCATGAGATCTCTTTACGTAGGTACTCTTTGGTAAAGAGGTTTCATTATATTTGAAGAAGTTGAATTTTCTAATGGTTTCAATCTCTTCACATATAATAGGATACATTCATCGAGTGTTGAGAAGCAACTAAGAAAGGATATGACATAGAGTGCCGAGTATGGAACAATACGAGTATATCAAAATGTTGGGGAGAATCCTCAGTGTTACCATCAATCAATTTAAAGCCGGCTCATAACAAAATCCAATTGCAGTTGCAATTTCCCCCAGAAAATTGGTTTAGAACCTCATACCAATGTACTGATTGAAACTGACAGGACATCGGATTTAATGGACTTTTCAAATCAAGTTGCCGTTTGGAAACGGTTAACAGAAATAAAGTAAAATATCTCGTTTAGAGCGCAACGTTTCTTCTTTACTTCATTTTATCTTAGGTTCCTGTAATATTAGAAAACGAGTGTTTGGTAATTCCGAACTCTTTGAAAAGCTTATGACCGTATCATTAACAGATGCAAACAGTGCATAAGGCTTATTTGTTTGCCTCCATTCATCAGTATTTTGTCGAATACATGTCTATTGATGTTGTTGTATATGTATATTGTAATATTAACCTGAATTTGTAACATTTGTTGCATATGACTTAAAATTCTATTGAATGAAACCCACCCATTGTATTCTAGCTGTTTGAAGTAGAGTGTACCACAAGAGGGAACACAAATTGACGATTGAAATTTTAAATGTCGTAAAGGACTTTGGATTTATATGCCCCTTAGGTAATAGGTAATACGGGCTGTTATCCGCAACTCCACGTCAAAGCGCGTATTTTGCGTACGTATTTTACGTATATGCCCCTTACGACATTTGAAAAAAAAAACCATTGTCAAACTGTGTAGGAACGTCTGAAACTAGGGAGAGTGCAATTTCCTTCTAAACCTTGAAGTACGAATTCTACAGCAAATCACAAAGTTGCCAATGAAATCAGTTTCAATGATGATAGAAGTCTAGATCGGAAAGATTTCAATTTACCTCATCAATAATTTTGAAAGAAATAGCTATCCCAAGACACGGTATTAATGTTTATAAAAGTAGCTATCTTGGGACTCTCTTAGCACAAGAAATTGAAACTGTCGCAATAGAACGCGAAGAAATTGATGGGTTTGTAAAGAATCTACACAAAAAGTGCTATTTTTTCACTTTCCCAGGAGAATGAAACTGGGGATGCTGAATTAACAAATAATATAATCTATACAATTTACATTCGGGGAAACTGGATATTGTAAATAACAAAACTGACACAGGGATTGTTTAGTTTAATCCTAACAAATAACATATGTAAAAGTAAACTTATTTATTTGTTTTCAGGCCATAACGGATGAACGGATTTGAAATAGATCATGACCTGGGTAAGGACATATTATGCTACATTTCATTCTGGATCGCGAAATCGCGGGGAATCGCTAGTATTTTATATTTTTACATATTCTAATTTCGTAAATGAATTAAAATTGTGATACGACACTTTCATTTTACTATCCTTATATATATAAATATCAATCAGCCATTATCTTATTTGTAGTCCCTTTTAAGCCAAAATCTCGTTTGTTACACCATCTATGTTTAGCATTATTGGTCTTCCACTATAGCCATCAATATCCATACTCCAAACTTTTCTCGTTACTCTTAGTCCGTCAATGGTTGGTGCAATAGTACAAAAATGTCGATAACACGATTAAAATATCTCACAGTTTCACACATATTTTATTGTTTTAGCCCTGCTGACCTCGAATATGTAAATAGGACTAAAGTAAACAAACCTTACGGACATGTGTAACGAGATGGTTTGTATACCGCTACTACCAAATGTAACGCCTCACAAATGTTGTTTGTAGAACATTACATAAGGGTTTTGTGTAATGTTTTTGTAATTTGCTCCAATAATTTCAGTTGCTTATTTTGGAAGGATGTCGTCATCCCTACCTATAAGCCCTTCATTAGCCTCTTATTTGTTTGTGCCATGTTCCCCATCGAGGTAATTACGTAACACACTAACAATAGGTACAGCTTTCATTGACAGTTCAACAACATTCATTGCGTTATTTACGTCGCTGAACAGACAAATTTTTCGAACATAAGAAGCAATGGATTAGCAAAATCCTTCAAAATTATTCAGATTCTGATTGATAGTAGATTGACACAATTAAAGTGCTGGTCTGTTCGAGTCTCATTCAAGTTCTACTCTGGACCTTAAAGTAGATCATCTAATGAAGGTTTAAGTTTTGATGACAATTAAAGCTTGGCTGGTCAAACATTAGTTCCTTAAGGTAGAACAATCATTATATTAGGTACGTTTGAGTAATTGATAATCGAAAGAAGTCATTATGGTTAACCTGATTGCCATTTTATTAGCTGGTAAGAGCAAAACAGCTTCTGGTAAATCATCTTTATGACCCTCGACTAATGTAACATTTATTAGGACACAGAATAGGTTACATGCAATGTCTTTATTTCTGTGTTCACTTTAAAGAATTCCATGTAGACTACAAGTAATTAAAAAATAAAAACACTATTATATAGTGCAAGAAATGCTGTATTAAACTGAAAGTTTAAATTTTTCACGACGATGACGTCACTCCTGTCTGTCAGTGGTCGTTCGTCGCTGGCTTTCATACTTTTGCATATTTTCTCGACTTTCGAGATATTTTTCTGCAAAAATTTAAAATTGACTATCCGTCAATATTGGGCTCTCATAACAATACCACCAATGCTCTGAGAAAAGTCTGCGTTGACTCATGTTTTGTGCCGATGTGTCCATCTACTTCAACAAATATTGTTCTTCTCCTAAATGGGTTAAGGTCAATGTCGTTTCATCTTTTACCATATTAATCTATAGTTTCAAAGAGCTTTGAAAACAAATTTGAAGCACCTTCAATCTAATCTCAAGTAGTCGAATAAAACTAGGAGTACATAAACCACTCATACCATTTTTATATAGAAGGTTTTAGTACTTCTGAGGCTCGGATCTGGTATCGGATTTTTATAAACAGGATACTCTTAAAGTACTCTTACAGTACTAAAGCTAATCTAATCTTACGTCTTTCCCATCCTGTGCTTGAGTGGTGAAACAATATTAGAATATCAAAAGGTGGGTTATTAGGCCTGATTGATGGCAAACCCTGAGGAGAGTATGGGTGGTAACTGGCATGGAGTCAGACGGATATTGTATTTTGTATTATATGGTTTTTTTATGTCATCACTGGCTGTGATTTTGACTTGATTTTCTAGTAACAGAGGTCTTAGTGTGAGTTTCATTTAATCATCTCGATCAAACGCGCTCGATGCGTTTGATCGAGATGGTTAAATGAAACTCACACTAAGGTCTCTGGACAGTTTTTTATTCATGTCATCTAACACTTAAAAATTGTGCTTAAACTAAACTAGAGGAATATTATCTTGATTAAATGTAAAAATCATGTCAATTGCATGAGTGATTCTGGAGTTACATGGACAGGCAGACAGAGAGTCCTTGCGTTCCACACGAGTGTGTAAAGATAAACCCAGTTAGCGTAGTCATGACAACGGGCTTATGGTAATCTCATTTTTAGCAGAGAAGCTACGATTTGGAGTTCATTGAACTGATACCATACATTTCTACACACCTTTCTTGTATATTTTCCTGAAATCTTATAATAGCCGTTCTAAGAAACCATTATTTTCACTTTCAGTAAAACAATGAATTTATCAAACGTTTTTTGTGTACAGAATGGTTGTGATTATAGGCTTTGTATTGGGTTAATAATTGTTATTCTTATCCTCAATTGCTACACGTGGTATTCACTACGCTAAGAGTAGCTACACTAACACTAGCACTCAAGGCTGTGAGGGCCGTGAGTCAGAACTACTTAACTCAAATATTTGAAGCCCGTAAAATTCTCAGTCTACATTGATCGATTATGATTTAAAGATTTTTTTTTCCAAAATCGAATTCGTCTACGAAACAGGGATGGAAGGTTACAGCCTAGATTTCAGCGATGACCATAACTGCGTTAGTGAATACTGTTTGAATCAGTGCTGCACGCTCGGTCGATCTCAATGCTGTCTGGACGACGAGCTCGTCGTAGACTAAAACCAACACATTGTCTTTTAGAGAATAGCTGGCTGATGTAGATAAAACTTAGTGACGATACGTAAGAAAATGGAATAGAATGCTCTTTATTATGTACACCATAAATTACGGATATAAATGTAGACATTTTACAAGGGGTCGTACAATGGGCGGTCTTATCGCGAAAAGCGATGTTTACGATGTTGTCGTATTCGTCAGAAGCCAGTAAATCTGGCAACCATTCTTAACAAGGAGTATCATATGACCTGGTAACTGGGTTGTGGAGATCACAAACGCAGTCACTCTAAATAGTTGAGTCCAACATAGTTGAGAAAAGGGTAGACAGAAGATGAGTTATTTTAATTCCCCGTTTTTTTTGGATGGGAAATCACCAAATTACTTCTCCCGCTCTGGGCGGAGATTGAGGGGCATGTTAGAATTTTACTGACTAAAACCCATCCGTGTTCATTTAGTTGCTTGCGCCAGAGCCACGGTAATTCTTTGGAGCAAATCCGCGACCCTGGCAGGCATTAGCCCTAGCGGACCCCTTCAATTACTGCTGACATCTCTTTGAGGACAAGACAGATCCCCTTGCAGACTAGAAATGTTTACAAACATGATTCATGTTGGGCGTTAGGTATAGATACCATTTAGGTAGATAATAAAAAAAATCAACAAAGTCCTCCTCATCCTGTCCTTGAACAGATTTTGGAACTATTAGCATGAAAATCAAAAGGCAGTTCGCTTATTTAGCCTGATTTATGACTTCGAAGCCCGTGTGCTGCATAAAAAATTATGTCGGCACCAAAATGTAGATGCATTCTATTATGCAGGACCATTAATGTTAACCGACTATGTAAGGTTGGAAGCAGACCGAAGGTGCTTTAAACTGTTTCGTTGCCATGTATTTTTTAGTAGATGTGTGTAAGAAAAAGTTGCTTTTTTAAACGTCAAAAGCATGGTGTGAATGTTGCTGTGCTGGTTTGTTGTGCTCAGATAGGCATTCGCTCCATGTAAAACACTGGTATTCAGCTGCTTCATCAGCATTAGGTTAGGGATAATGATGATCAAGGCATATGAAAATGGTCTTTTGGAGCAAATCTGTCTGTGTTTGAATATCAGAAACTCTTTAGGGTTATATAGACGATTGAAGTTTAACATAGTAAAGGTGAAAATAAAATGTTACGTCATCATTTATAGGTAAGCCTTATTTATAAGCTCGATAAAATTCAAGGCTGACTACATAATAATAAATACTTCAGTGGGAAAAAAAATCATCATTACAATAACCAAATTAGTCACTGCATAAATATAAGTTGGCAAACATCGTCGCGCAAACTGAAACCATGAATCTAGCACAAGGTTCTAACCCTACTAGCGCAGAAAATTTACGCCGATTATCAAAAAAAAAACATTCATTTCATAGAAAAATGAAATGCCTACGCGGTCAAAATGTTTAGCAGGGAATTTGTTTTGTCAGGGTTCAGAATCATGTACTACGTTGTGCGTCGTTGTCTCTGCCACTCGGTTCAAGTACGTACAGTAACCACATGTTTTTTTCTGCGCATCATAAATAAACAGACTGATAACCGTATGCTCCCGCTATGTCTAAGCTTTAATCGGAATGAGTCACTCAATGACATAATGCACACCGTTATGAGTACAATAAATAATTAATTCGATATCCAATGAGCGACTGACTCACTGCGGAATAGCGTCAAACCGCTCATTCATAAACTACCTATTAATTTATCTTTTATGCGAAACATTAGCGCGATCACAATAATAAGTAATGTACAGAAATCTCACTTTGTAAATCAAAGCAGAGCATTTATTTCAAATAAGTAAACGATTTATAGGCAATTTTGAACTGACAAAAGACTCTTTGACAATTGGAAATTGCCTAATCAGTTAGAAAATTTAATCTAGTTTAACATTCCAAAACGTAGATCTCTATAAAGGAGAACTGACAAAAACTTTATTAACCTACCTGTATCATAATTAACATGTTAGATTTCGATTCGATTTCGACGATTTGATTTCAATTGACCTATCCCTGTATAGTGTATACAGAAAGCTTGATCAGCACCCCAAAATCATTACACATTTTGCATCAAAATCCGAAGGATTTTGACGGAAATTCGAAATCAATCCGAAGGATTTTAAAGGAATTTTAAATGTAATAATAGCGCAATTATTTTTGTTGAATTAACAAAATGAAAGGCTTTGCAAATGTACCCGAGAAGTCTGTGATCAATCAATCCATTAATCAACGTATGTCAAATCTGATGTTAGTTTATGTGATTTATTCAACATATTTATTACTACCAAGCACATTACCTAGTGTTAGCATAATTGAGTTTTAACTACATTATCATTATCGAGATCTTCTTAAATATTTACGGTCGGAGCGCTTATAAAATTAACGTCTCTAAATACACCCAAATCACAGAAAATACCTTAAGTCATCCACAATAACCCGTGTCAAAATATGAAAGAAAAACGGACACTTTCCTGAACTATTTTCGGCTTTCATTCCAGGCGTACCAGAAGCGGTCATCCTTTCCCAATTTCACACGGGACGGCTGACATCTGACCTCCACAACCCAATTAACTAGGAAATGCGATACATAAACTACTTTGATCAACTCACATCTCAAGTTCTAGCTACCCATTCTAAATATAGGCTAACCTTTACCTAAGCCATTTTGGTTATCATCACCAATCTCATCCACGGGTATACTAAGCATTTTCTGATGTCAAAAAATGCGAAAAGGAACTTCACGGAGGAAGCCATTATTACGGTACAGTACCTGAATGAGGGGGCAATAATGAGAAGCAGAGGTGGCAGAGTGGTAATTTTATTTTATTTATTGAGGAAAACAAACAATTACACATTAAGAATTACAAAAAAGATAGGACACAGAAATGATACTAATGTGAAATCAACCACGTTTTCCACAGGTATTCAGTGAGACAATTTGGTAAATTTTAAGACTAGCCTTGTTAATAATAAAAATAATAGTTTAAAAAACTAAAAAACACGCTTTAAAAACCAAACTAAAAAAGGAGAAAATAATTTAATTCAATTAAAAAGCGTGGGGTGCTTTTTGAGGTATTTTTATAATCAATTAATGTCAAGCACCCCACGGTTTTTAATTGAATTAAATTATTTTCTCCTTTTTTAGTTTGGTTTTTAAAGCGTGTTTTTTAGTTTTTTAAACTATCATTTATTTTCTATTTTTTAGTTCTGCTAACTACAAAATCGTGATTTTTTTTTCTCAATTTTTTTTTTAAATTATTGAATTGTCATCGGTCCTCGACAAGTTTACAAAGTTTCAATGAAATCTGACCGTTTAAAATGGGTCAAAATCGCGCTCAAAGGAGTCGGTTACATACAAACAAACAAACATACAAGTGAAGCTAATAAGCGTGTAAAAAGAGGAATATTAATAGTAAATTAAGTATTAACAAAACATAAACATAGTGCCGCATAAGTAGAACAATAGTGCACATTAATTTCTCAATATGTAACATGAGTCGAAACTTTCTATGCAATAAGGCAAACAGATACAAACTGCAGAAATTCTTATTAAAATTGCTCGTAAGGCGACGAAGAGGCGCACGCAAGCGCCATTTGTCGACGACTGGAGGTAGTGGCGAATACAGGTCGTGTGCGCACCTCGCGTCCATGGCATGTTTTGGGTACAACACAACTTGTTAACAGTGTCTAAACAATCATACGAGTTTTTGCATAACTCATACAAAAATTTAGTTTCAAGAAAAGTACGCCTTGAACTCAATGAAAGCAGCTAATATTATTTAAGTAACTCACCATAAGAGAGATAATAACAACTTTTAAAGCAGCGATAATGCACGGACTTCAAAAATTTACATTGTATGCTTTCGATACACTCAATATATTTATTGTAGAAGGGGTTTCACACAGATACTGCATATTCTAATTGAGACCTAACTAGTGATTGATAGATATATACATATGTACTAGGGTGCATAAATTCTGTGGATGATCTCATCACAAAGCCGTACATGCGATAAGCATTATTAACAATTTTACTAACTTGTGTGTATAAGTGCAGATTATCGTCAAGTATTTTTCCCAAGTCGCGGTTCAAACTCTCCCTTGCTAGAGTTTCACTATGTATTGCATAGGGATACTTTAATATATATTTTTTTTAGTGAAGCTAATAAAACAACATTTAGGAATACTGAGTTGGAGTTTGTTTTTAGTGCAATAAATCTGCAAGACGATTGAGGTTTTGTTGAAGCATTTGACAGTCAAGCATAGTTTTGATTGGGCACGCCACGATAGCGGCGGTAAGTCCCCTCTTTGAGGAGTGGCTTGAGAGGCGGCATGGCGTCCTCACCTTCCGCCTGACGCAGGTCCTCACCGGACACGGTTGTTTCGGGAGGTTCCTGTTTCGCATAAGGCGGGAGGAAACGCCCGGGTGTTTCCATTGCGAAGATCGCCCTGAGGATACGGTGGAGCATACGGTGGCGGTCTGCCCGGCTTGGGCGGAGCACCGCCGTGTCCTCGAGGAGGCGATCGGCGGCGGCGATCTCTCGCGTCCGGCCCTGGTTCAGGCCATGGTACGGAGCGAAAGTGAATGGTTAGCCGCCACCTCCTTCTGCGAAGCAGTAATGCTCGCAAAGAGGGAGGCGGCGCACGTGAGGGAGAGGCAGTATATGCGCCCTCACGGCCGTAGTCGCCGCGGGAGACGCCCTGGGCGTCGGGAATCCCAGGCTGATTCCCGGCCACCGTAGGCGCGGGCTTGCAGACGGCGAGTAATGGGTAGCTCGCTGTCCGGTAAGGACCAAGCCCGGGTCGACGGCGCGTTGTGTTCCACGCGCGCCTCAAAGAGATGTCAGCACCAAATGGGGGGGTCCGCAAGGGCCGATGCCTGCTAGGGGTGCGGGTTGTTCGAAAGAGATACCGCGGCCCCTAGCACACAGGCAACTGAGGGAACACGGGTGGGTTTTAGTCAGTAAAAGTCTGACACGCCCTCCCGCTCCACCCAGAGCGGGAGAAGTTATTTGATGATTTCCCAACCAAAAAAAAAAAAAAAGCATAGTTTTGATGGGTCTCAAGACTTTAAGGTCATCTGCGTAAAGTAAAATAAAATTTTGAATTATAAAAGCACATGTCAAGATCATTGTTCAGCAAATAGAAAACTTCTGTAGAAAATGATATTGCTGTATATAGCAAACTTCCAAGTGCCATGCGCACAGGGCAACCATCGTCCATGAGTTAATGACCTTATAAAAAACCTTTTTTACAAGGAAATTGGAGTCTTTGGATCTGTAGTTTAGTTTTCCAAACTTTAGACTTCCAAAGTTAAAGTTCATTTTGCAGTGATTTTTTTTTGTAAACCTTATTAATTTCCACTTTTAAGTTATAGTACCTACTTATCAATTCGTAGTATACAACTACTTGTTCTGTAAACATCAGTGGCACGATGTTTAAGAACGTCATAAGAAGATACATTTACATACAATGGGTTAAATACCTGTTATCAAAGCTACCGAAGCGAAGTTAATAAAATGTAGGGGAAGGTGAGGTAATACGATCCCTGGAGGTCAAATGATCCCCCGCCGTAAATCAGAGACAAATAGTGCCATCTATCCAAATGCTCATGAAACATATTCCCCGCACCCCTGCCAGTTGCCTCTCTAAGTGTCATGGCGGTGTGAGCACTTGGCGTGATTTTATTAAAAAATAATCAAAAAGTGTGGCTCTGATCTAAGGTAAGCCTGTTTTTGGACTTTCATTACTTTTTACAGGTTCGTGTTTATTGAAATTTTGTTTTATTTGCGGCTTTTAATAGCAGTTAGCTAATATTTAAGCAATGTTCGATCACCGCACGTGGTACTTGAAGGTTATGTTTTGATCGATATCTTGGAATTTGGTGTTTGGGGCGAAATGATCCCTTTCCGTGTGTTTAAAATGATCCCTGGAATCATTTTACCCCATTAGTATTTGTTGTTGTTACAGATCATGCCGAGAACTTAAACTTAACTTAACTGAAACACTACAGCCTTTACAAGTGGATGTCCAAGAATCCCTTCATTTAACACCTCAGCTGTCTCCACTTCAAACTTCGACTCCACTGATGACTCAAAAATCTCCACAAGCACCACAGTCATTGCGGCAAGCACCGTCCTTCCCAAAAAATACCTCAACGTCTGAATCTTCTGAAAGATTACTTCCAGCTTTGGCTGTTGGTATTCCATCCACATCTTTTGGTGTTGTGTCACCCAGGGAAGTTCGACCAACACCAAAGATAGTTGGAAAAAGAGCGAGTGCAAGACGAATAAAAGTAGACACATCAGTTCTGACCAGCACACCTTACAAAAAATACCTTGAAGAGGAAGCTAAAAAGAAAACAGACATAGAACAAAAGAAAGCCCTTAAGGAAGCGAATAAAATAAAAAAAACGGTGACCAACAAACAGAACGATAAAGGAAAAGGTGGTGGGAAAGGAAAAGGAGTCGGGAAAGGAAAAGAAGGCGGAAAGGGAAAAGGCAAAAAAAGCAAAACAGATCAGATTCTTCTGAAGAGGAAAGTGATACCGAATGCCTCTTCTGTACTGAAAGCTACTCCAAAGACAATAAAGGCGAAGGGTGGATTAGGTGCGCTGTGTGTCTTAAATGGGGACATGAGACTTGTGCGGGAGTAGATAGTGACGATGAAGACGACTATGTTTGCAATATTTGCCTTTCTGGTAATCAATTTGATAGTGTGAAAAAAGTTCCTGATAAGAAAATTATTATTTTTTTAAATGAATACAGAGTTGATTTTCTATTGCATTTTGACATTGATAAACAATCTTTGATAGGGATGAGTATTATTTGTGTTTTTTTTTTTTGTATTTAGAAGAAGAGTTTTCTTATTTACCTTTTAAAAGTTTGTTGCAATGTGTAATGTTTAGTTTTGTTGATTGTGTAGTAGATAATTCCAAAAAAATATCTCTAATGAAACTGGAAGACTGCAAAAGTTTGAGTGTTTTATTTCAGTGATATTTATTAACTTATGGTATAAAATGATCCCTGGGATTATTTTACCCCAACCCCAGGGATCATTTTATACATAGGTGTGTATAAAACGATCCTTTACTAAACTTTAACAAAAACCTCTAATACAAAAAAACTACATTTATATAATAAAAAATAAGTATGCAATTACAAAGATAAGTAAATTCACTATACTTCCAACAATAGAAATGTTGCGATTTTGCCTTCAACTTAAGCCACAGTATTTTTTTCCGTTAAGGGGATCATTATACCTCACCTTCCCCTATATGGGAGACAAATGCTATCCAACAAAATGTAAAAAAAATAATCGAAATCGATTCACAATTGCCGAAGATATCGCGAAAGAGACATACAAAAGAAAACAGACAAATTGAAAACCTCCTGTTTGAAGTCGGTTAAAAATAGAGCTTTAAAAGTCTTACGTACCTTATATTACAATTAGTTGTGTGGGTTTTTGTATGACAGAATCGCTTATCCAGTAATTTGTTCATAACAAACAACTTTCCGTATATGGACCTTCTGTATCCTATCTCTATTGAGTCATTAATTTATATTTATGTGAACATTTGATGGTTGCGGTACTCGTATCATTGAAGCTATGACTGGAAGGCCACTTAAAACTTTTAATTGCTTTTTTATTAATGTGCAACAATGATTACTGAATAATTTATTATGACATTAGAATAAAATAATAATAATACGTGCATTGCTAATTACTACCAATCATTTGAATAGAACTTTGCAATAATTAGTAATACCTATTGCCAAATGTGTGATTACGAGGCTTATTAGCAGAGGTCGGAGTAGGTAGATTGATTTAAGGTCGTTGACGTCAAACGTAGAGGATAATATGGATATGCCTCCAAAATACCGGAACTTCATATTTATTGTGATATTTGTTCCGGAATTTTGAAATTAGCACGAATTTGTGTTTAAGGTGAAAAACGTATTAATAATATCAATCTACGCTACCAGTGTTAGCTAATGGTGAAAGAAATCAGTATTTTATTTTATACAAAAATACCTTATTTTGTCCCTTACTGTTGAATTAGAAATGACGCTTGACGCACATTATGGATAAAATGGCATGTCCATATTATAATATCTTGACGCAAGTATATAAAATCAATCTACCTACTTCGACCTCTGCTTATTAGTCGCTTCGCACGAATTTACTCGCCCGAATTATGTTATATAGGCGACTCGCACTAAGTTAATTTATTTTTGGGCGAATTGACAATGCCATTAATACGTATTAGGCAATCGGCACATTTTCTATAAAACAAAAAAAGTACACTAACTTGCTAATTGCCTAATAGGTTTTTCTGGAATTATTGTCGATTCGCCCACTAATAAATTAAATTCGTGCGAGTCGCTTATAAATATTACAAATATTTTTTAAACTGACAACTCGCCCGATTCCGGAAAATTTATTCGTGCCAATCGACTGATAAACCTATTAAGTGATGAGCAGGGTAAGAATATACCTAATTATAGCATAGCGATGGACACGCTCATGTCTCATACATACAATAACAGAATTATGTCAGGAATTTTTCAATGGCCGCCTGGAGTACGAATTTGTGCCCGGATGGTAATAAGCTTCGCCGCCGGAGAAGCCCTGGGCATCGGGAATCCCAGGCTGATTCCCGGCCACCGTAGGCGCGGGCTTGCGGACGGCGAGTAATGGGTAGCTCGCTGTCCGGTAAGGACCAAGCCCGGGTCGACGGCGCGTTGTGTTCCACGCGCACCTCAAAGAGATGTCAGCACCAAAGGGTGGGGTCCGCAAGGGCCGATGCCTGCCAGGGGTGCGGGTTGTTCGAAAGAGATACCGTCGCCCCTGGCACACAGGCAACTGAGGGAACACGGGTGGGTTTTAGTCAGTAAAAGTCTGACACGCCCTCCTGCTCCACCCAGAGCGGGAGAAGTTATTTGATAATTTCCCATCCTCAAAAAAAAAAAAAAATGGTAACAAGCTCGCCCCTATTACTTGAGACTTAAACATAACTAGCTTAATGTAGTCTATTATAGGTACACCTCTGCTTAACGCTCTGGTAAAATACAAGCGTGATGTAATGTAACGTTATGTGAATATTTCAAAGCTAGAGACACGTCTTTTCAATATTAATACAAAAGACTATCGTAAATTGCAAACAATCCACGGTTTTTGTAATACCTACGTAGATCGTTTATGTCCCATAAAATTAATCATTTTCTATTAAATATAAATAAATCGGTCACCATACAAAGAGATCTGATAATAAATGGGTTACTAAACATATCCATAACAGTGGTAAAGACAATGGTTTCCCGTCACTCCCCCGCAAATGATATCTTCTGTAATAAATTAGTAGCCTTGACCAATACAATCATAGAAAAAAAAAACAAAGTGGTTTGGTTTACTTTTTCGAAATTGGAAAAATACTCTCGGAAAGCCCTTCTTCTGGGGCAGTCGGGTATTTTTTTTAACCATATAGCGTACAAAAATTATACTAAGTGCATTGCGAAATCTATCACAGAACTGTGTATACAATCAAATTTTTAGACAAACGTTTGGAAATGATTCTTGAACACGGTAGTAATCATTCTGATTTAACTTGAAACGGCTGCAATGGATGTGGGGAAGCAAAAAATACATAAACACGTTTTACATGAAAACGTTCCTCTCTGCGAAATCATTTTCATAAGATTTAAGTTATGTACTGTATCATTGTGTAAACTATAGACAATCATAATTATAAAACACTAGCTTTTGTCAGCGTGCCAGCATGCAAATTATGCCACAGGAATATAATACCAGAATAAAAAGTCCTATGTGTTAATCCAGGTTATAAACTATCTGTATGCCAAATTTCATCCAAATCCGTTCAGCCGTTTTTGCGTGATTGAGTAGGTAACAAACATCCAAACATTCAAACTTTCACATTCATAAATGATAAATGATTTTATTTCTGTAAGTAGATTTGTACAAACACTTTTACACGTCAATCATATTTTTTTTTACTAGATGAGGTCGGCGTTTCCTATCTGACTACTCTGAGAAAAAAGGCCGAAACAAACTTAGAGGTCACAGTCTCTTTTAAAGTCCAGACATAATCTTGGTCAGATCATGTGAAGACCATGTGGATTGGTGTCTGAAATGGTCTTTTGAGGAAAGAACCACACAGATTGAGTGGACCTGTCCAATCAGTGGACGCAGCTTAACTCAGAACTTGATGAGCTCAATGATCTGACGAACAATACCAAAGAAAGGACATTTAGGTAGGCCGCATAAATTACTCAAACTGCCAGACCATGATTAAAACTAAATGAGAATAAAAAGGAACCAAAAAAAAAGCAATATAATACTTTATTAAGTAAATATTAATGTCCTTATTTAAATAAAATTCATCAATAATATTAGTAGGATTCAAAACTGTCTTTTATTTGATTAATATCGTGTTACAAATCCCAATTGGAGCTACTTCTGATCTCGTTCGAGAGTGACTTACGAATCTCAACACGCCATGCTCCTTAACTCTATTTTCAATACCCTCATATTCCGCAAAAATCATAATCCACTACTCTTGTCAATTTATTACGACCCATAACAAATCAATCTTTGAACATCGGTATTAGGTTGCTTTTCATTAACACCAAAATTGTGTGGGAGATATCCGATATCCTCGACATGAACATTACGTTAATACGAGACAATGGAACCTTGACCAATATTTATTTAGACTCTCGTTAGCTGTATAGGTTTCTAGGCAATAACGCCTCAAGTCCATTAGACTACTAGAGAAACACACAGAACGATTTTACGCCCGCGCCCGTTTATTTATTCGCCTTTGAAATCCCAATGCACAAAGCCACAGTAAATCATGACGCTATAAAAAATCTTATTCGTAATCTCTAAGATTTATACAATCCAACTTGCAGCGGCCTTGGTGGAAGCGTTCTATGTATATTTTTATGTGTTTATTTTTTAAATGAGGTCAGCTATAAAAATGCCAATCTATAAATTCTGTTTGATTTATAAGAGAACACACTCACAACATAACTGTAAAGTGCTAAATGAAAAACATGAAAAAAAAATACATAAATACAGTGTCATAATAAATGATAATCCATTTTAAATCTGTCACCTGTAATACAGGATACATGACACATACATATTTATTATCTTCATGCATCATTCATGACAATTGCCGACAACCCGAATGCAAAGTTTTATAGCCTTACATCGGATCTGAATAAAAATGAATGAGTAATGAACGACACCGTTAATGCAGCCAGCCACAGCCAGCTTTGGCGATCGGTGCCATACAGTCTAGCTATTCAAAACCGCGATGCGACCGCGCCAAACGCTAGCAAGAATATATTTACAATTATTAAGCGTTGAGATCATCCACTAAGAAGCTCGCCGACGTATTCTGAGAATGGCTGCATATAAAATTTACTACAGCAGCACATTTGTGATAAAATTGAACACTACTGAGGAACTTTAATTAAAATTGCTGTAATAATATTGCGTGGAAAATGGCATTTTACAGCATGATTTTAGGTCAATTACATAGTTCCTGTTGTACATTATTTCCAAGTAAATGAATGATATGATAGCTTAAATTATGTTCCATTTTGTTTTAAAATTGGGTTCTTTATGATTCTTAATTTGTTATTCATATCTACTTAACAGAGTTTATCCGAAACAACTATACATAGATGACGTTATTCTTTCAGATTCCGGATATCACCCACTTTACAAAAAGTATGTACGTAGGTACTGTTATTGTAACTGATAGAGAAATTCTGTTGCACTAGTATTAAACAGAATTTTACTATCAGGCGGGTGGGTTGGCATGATTCGCTACAGCGGGGCGGCAAAATAATAGGTCGGGGAAAAGTAATTTTTAGGTATAAAGTTGTAGTTCAATCGCTTTGGCTGTACTACAGCTGCTGCTCGAGGCGTCACCGGGCTGGCGGTCGACTTCAGGACCCCAAGCGGGACCGCCCAACAGCGGGAGACCGACCGCAGGGGTTGAACTGGGGTGGTGCCCGGATCCCCCGTTGCGTGACGGTCACCTGCTGGGATGACGACTGCCGCCTGGGACGACGCCTGCACCTAGGGAGTGAGGAGCAGCAGCTACGGAAGCCGGATGCCCCGTGGAAGGCAACCCCAATGATTGGCCCGTCTTTACGGGCCACTGTATAGCTGCCGCGGTCAGGGGGCGATGCCCCGATACCGCCTGCCGCGCCCCCTTACGGGGTCGCTGCGACTACTACTTGGCTGTACTGTTTGTATCTGGCTGCTTTGAAATAAATAAAAAAAGTATAAACGACTTCCCGCCATTTTCAATTGTTTTTCTGCTCGGCCAAATTAATTAATCTAATGAATGAAGGTATTCGATACACTTTGAAGTTTTATTACAGAAAAGGGAAAAAAGCGAAACAAGCCGCGACAGAAATAAGGGACGTGTACGGACTTAACGCAGTCAGTGTCAGTAAGAGTAGCACAAAGTTGGTTCAAGCACTTTCAGCCTGGGAATTATGACGTCAAAGATGCTGCTTGTTCTGGTCGCCCTGTTAAAGATAAAGACAATACCATTTTTTTTAAGTGGAGCCAGAGATGTGTCGTACATCTGAAGAGTTACGGGTTGGGCGAATATATATTATTTATAATCAAATGTAAATAACCGATTGAAAAATTATCTTGAATTTGTTTATGAAATACGAAAAACCTTTTTCCCCGACCTTATATACAATTTTGCTGAAAGGCTGTGCCGAATCATGCCAACATAGACAAGACTTGTGTAACACCCAGTTGCTACCAAGCTGCAAAGGTGCACTTGCCTTCAGTCGAGGAGACCTGAGTCCCAGCAGTGGGTAACAATAGGCTGATTATGTATGTTTATGTAGCAATCATCGTAATAGGTAGGTACACCTACTCAAAATTATATAATAAGTACCGGAAACCACTGTCTGCAACGCGTTTTGTTTTCAAATCTAGATTATAGAATACGGCTCTTTAAAAGTTCATACAGGTTTGCCTACACAAATGACTTAATTCTCAAATGTCTCATGTCCTTGATGACTCACTAAGTCATGACAGTGTTCTTATTTCTGCCATGTTTATTGTTCCGCTGAGTTCCGACGGAATATCAATACTCCCATTTTTAGAAACTATTATGCCTTGTACCTCTTCATTTTCTTAGTATTTTTCAATGATATGGTGTAGTGACATCATTCGCGGTGTGTGGTTTGTTTTAACTATGAGTTTATGTAGAAAAAATATGTTTTATGTCTTTATTTAAATATCATGAATCATCATAAATTCATAAGCTTATTTAGCTTCATATTCATGAATGTTCTAATTTTATTAACATTGCAAAAGAATCTGTTCATTTGCGATTTTCCTGATTAGCAAATTATGTAACGGAATACTATAATAGTTATTATTAGTAACGCTTATGTACATATCTGTTATTCAAACAGTTATTAGAGATACCTGGTATATAGGAATGAAGGAATCCGAATATTATTTAAATCTTGTCTGATAACAGAACTAATGTACCTGTTGTCAGGCACCTGCTACCTAAATACGCAGATGTATTTTATACTGCAAGTGTAAATTGAAAATTTTCCCTCAAAATGGATGCTAATTTAATTACGTTGCAACACACGCAGCCTCCAGAAATATTGCGAAAAATGTGCTATGTCATTTTTGGACGAAAAAAATGAAGACTGAAAAAACACGGTCTGTATAATGTGAAACAAGAAAATATGCCGTGGCCGTATGGCACTTTGCCGTAAAGCTTATATTCGCTTACTACTGTTAGAATGTATTGTTTAAGTGGCATAGGACCATAGCTTTCAGATGACAATATTTTCTTGTTGTATACTTTTTAGAGAGTGATGTTTCAGTAGCCAGGGTTTAGTTTTTGAAAATTGTTTTTGGGTAAGCTCACAATATATATTTTTAAAATGTGCTAATTAAGCCCTTTCATTTGATACTCAACATGGCATCATTTAAAAAAAACTTATTTTATGGTTCATCACTTCTCACATTCATAGCATACCAGCAAAAAATCAAGACGCTTCCGCAACGATACATCATCTGTCAAATTAGGATAGGTAGTTTACAAGTTATGTGGGAACAGTTGAAAATACATCCGTAAATACATACATACATAACCCTCCTTTTCGCTTCACCATAGTCGGCTAAAAAGAGAAATGTTTCACGACCTACTTCGTTATCATGACTCAATCCAATTGCTTTCTACGTTAAAAAGCATAAAAGAAGAGATGACTGATGTAGGTACCCCACACTAGCTCGCTCATCGGAAATCCATCAAGTTCTGTATACAATTTTATGACGCCAGCAACCGCTGATATGTGAATTTTAGATATTGAAGACACATAAATTGTGCACTATTTCTGATGCGGAGGAATTCTAAGTTTATTCTTGTCTAATGAATGTACCTAATGTTTTTCTACTGCAAGAACTCCAGATTTATCGAACACAGCAGAAAAGTTGCCCAACTTTCGAAGCAAGACAACAGAAAACTGGAGAATTAGGGTAATTTTACTAGAAGAACGATCCTTCTTTATACCGATTAAATTAAATAACGAACAATACAAATTCTAACTATACAACACAAAAAAAAGGACACGCGTCGACATGGTTCATTCTCTACCTCTCATTTCTAGATTGCTGTCTTCCAAAAATGTGCCCTATAGACTGGGAGGATTGCCACGTTGAATGGCAATGCTAATTCTTTAGCCAAAAAACGAACCTGCCTTCTAGTTTAATAGGGTATTTTACTGTATAAGAGAAACAATCTAAAAATATATTATTGTGATAGCTTAGGCAAAAAGCAGTTGGAAAATGTTAGTTTTAGTTCATGAAATAACAAAATAAATGTTAAAATTCAATTCAAAGATTTCAGTTTTTTTATCTGTTTTTGAATACTATGAAATAGCCGCTGTATTATTATGTCATAGCGCTGTTTAAACTAATCAACTGAACTTTTTACTTTTATTATTTTCGTAACTAAAGTAATTTTTATTGAAATAATATCTTACATTCAGTAACAGCAAACCAACGATAAGTAGAATAATAACTCATTTTTACACGCTTTATATTAGCTTCACTTGTATGTTTGTTTGTTTGTATGTAACCGACTCCTTTGAGCGCGATTGTGACCCACTTTATACGGTCAGATTTCATTGAAACTTTGTAAACTTGTCGAGGACCGATGACAATTCAATAATTTAAAAAAAAATTGAGAAAAAAAACACGTTTTTGTAGTTAGCAAAACTAAAACATAGAAAATAAATAATAGTTTAAAAAACTAAAAAACATGACACAAATTGAAATCAAACAAATTGAATTAAATTATTTTCTCCTTTTTTAGTTTGGTTTTTAAAGTGTGCTTTTTAGATTTTTAAACTATTATTTATTTCAATTATAAACAAGTAACACACAAAATATCAGCATATTTGTTTACACAGCAAACAGACGTCATTCCCACAGAGCAATATGGCGTCCATTGCGTCCATTGTTTTCGTCAAATTACGCGCGAAATATGAAAATGTAAAATTTAAATGCATTTTTATGGCACTAATCGATCCAATAAAAATGTTGTGTTTTTTAGTGGTTTATTAGCATTTTAGAATCTAAATAAGACACTTTTCAAAAATGAGTGTAACACCCTATTGAATTTAGCATCAATGACGTCCATTAGGTTCTCAGAAATGCAGGTGTTTGGACTCTTGGGACACTAGCAAATGTGTCATGTTCTGGACACGGCACCGCACTCAGATTTGCGCTGTTAACACCCAGCGAGCGAAAATTCTAAGAACATTTCATAGAATCTGCGCCAACAGTGATAGAACAACAAACAAATACTCCATGTTTGTTTACACCTATACCCCATTTGTAATAGCTTTAGAAAAAAGAGGCTCGTAGAAGCAGGAGTGCAAAACATTTTATTCCAAAGTTAAGTTCTAACTTTTTTAGGTAGATTTAAGACAGTACTAAATACTGAGATAAACGAAGTAAAAGTAATGTTTATTTTAGATAATGTTCTATTTACAATAACATCTTCATCACACATTACAAACCTACAACAAAACGAATGAATGAAACAAACAATCATATGATGATTTAAATCTAATTAAGGTTATAAGAAAATAAAATATATATATTTTTTACAATACTTTATTTTAATTATCAACTTATGACCCACAAAACGTTTGGTAAAACTTCGTCGTCATAAACTAATTTAGTTGCTTGGTGTTTTTTACTCCTGCTTCTTTTAGGTTTTTAGCATTGACACTTTAATTTTTTTGGCATAAATCGTAACACACCTTTAATAAAATTTTGTTACGAAGTGTACATTAAAAATAACCTTTTTTAATTTCTGTCTAATGCTATTGTAAATGGAGTATAGTGAATGTGACCGAGCTAGAATGTCGTTTGGTAACGCATTTTCTGATGTCGGACTATTGTACTACAAGCTTCTGTCAGCGGCTTCACTCGCGCGGAGGTCGGAAATTATCTTGCGGGAACGTACTACCAGGATAAAAAGTACCCTATGTGTTAATCAAGGTTATAAACTATCTGTGTGCCAAATTTCATCCACATCCGTCCTGTAGTTTTTGTAAGTAAGTACACAGACAGTAATATTAGCAAGGATGTAGTAGGATTAAGGATACGATAGAATAGGCCGATTACACGTGCCGGGCACATAATTATAAGTACCTCGTATCGACAGGAGATCTCGACACATAAATTCGCAGTTTTCATCGATATTTATTTGCAAAACGAAAGGTCAGGTCAGGTTTCCTAACCTTTGTAGACCTAAGGTAGGTAGGTACCTGACTTCCAGGCAAGACTGATATAAAGAGACTGTACAACCGGACATCGGACCCTTCGCAAAAGGGAACAAATTCTCGGAACATTCTAAGTATCGTTTTCTTCCATGTTGCTTGAAAATGAAATTCATAAACATAAATATTTTAAAATATATAGTATATCTATGAAAATTTAGTGTAATAAATGAAAGAAAAAGTGAGCAGATTTCGATTCTAATTTCTACATTATATTCATCAATATTGAGAAAGCAGAGGCTTGTGGCTAACTGATAATTGTGGAACTATGTAGTATGGAACCACCTATGTAGCCCCACGGTTCGATCGAAGGCTTGGCTACACTTGCCGCAGTCGGATCATACTCGTAGATAGGTGACCATTAGAGATGAAACGGATATCCGGTAACTATCCGGTATCCGGCCTATCCGGCGCCCTAAGTTCTATCCGGCCGAATACCGGATTTAAAAAAATTGGTAATTATTTTCTTTATATAACTAGTATCACTTAAGAAATACAATTAGTAATCAAAAGATAATTCTACAACTTAGAAAATGAATTAGTACTCATACTGCACTAAGGGCAAATCATGGTGAATTAATACTAATTTCTCTGCATTAAGAGGTACCCAGCGGTTCCACTTGTCTTCGTAAATAAGGCCAGCTTCAGAAAAAAGTCTTTTGGTGTACACACTATTGCAAGGTGCTGAAAGATAGATTTTGGCAAACTTTGTTAAATTTGGGTATTTTTTAGCATTAGCTGCCGACCAAGAATAAGGGGCAACGTTCCACCGGATATTCGGCAGTCGAATATCCGTCTATCCGGCTACAAGGTTGGCCGAAGCACTTTAAGCCGCTGGTCCCTGCTGTCACTCGTTAAATCTTTGACAGTCGTTACGGGCAGTCAGCAGCCCAAAAGTCTGACAACCAGTCACACCAAGGGGTATTGTGTTACCCAGTATCTGGGTTGTCGAGGTCAGATAGGCAGTCGCTCCATATAAAATACTGGAATTAATCTGCATTTGGTTCTACTGGAAGCCGACCCTTCCGTGCTGGACACGCTGGAAGACGCGACGACCTACATTGTTAGCCACAATTAGGGACAGCCTAAACCAGTTGTTCTAAGGTATTTAAATACACTAGTACAAATTAACTCAAGGTACATGATACAACTTTATTGTACAGTCATTTGACAAATACGTTGAACTTCAAAAGTATGTCCCTACAACACCTACAAAGAGCGAAGGGTTGTCCTATTTGTCCTCAAACAAACCGTAGGTACAGAGCAATTACAAAGTGTAAATAAAAAACCCACACGTTTAAGTTTGTGATCTCTTTTTGAAGAGATTTATTCAAATTCAGTGGGCCAACTTTTTTGGGAGGACGTGTACGGACCACCCTATTTCAAGTTTTCCTATCCTTTGTAAAGGTTTTAGGTGCCTACCTGGTGAAATAAGTTTGTTTAACTTTTTGGAACGTATAGGAAGAACAAAACACTATTCTTGCTGAGTTATTTTATTGGTAAGGTTTACGTTGGGTGTATCAAAGTACCGTTTTTCGGTTGTATTTGGCGACAGAGTTGGTTAAAATTTATTAATTATTTAATACACCATTATTTTATACTGTATTTTACACTATTTTCTAAACTCATCATCATCATTTCAGCCGAAAGACGTCTACTGCTGGACATAGGCCTCCCCCAATTTGGGGGTGTTTTGCCATAATCGCCACGCTTGGCAGGCAGGTTGGCGATCGCAGTATGGTGGTAAAATGCATAGAGAACGCTGCTGCCCATTCTCTAGTAAGTCCCTTAAGTCGCCTCCTACGACACCCACGGGAAGATATGGGATGGCGCTATTCCTTACTTCCGGCACCACACGGACTTCTAAACGACATAAGTTTTATTTTAACAATAGGTAAGTAGGTACAGACTTAATAAACAGTTTGGATGACAATGCACGGTTAATTAACTGTGTCACGTCATTCTAAATCCAATATGGCGGAACACCAAGATAGCGGACTATAATTTTTTAATGCACACTTACAATATCGGCATCATATGAAAGGGCTTGTTGAGAATAACACATAATACACAATTTATATGATATAAAAGCTTGTCGCAAGATTTACCTCTGTAGATAAACAAGTAAATTAAATAACTTGATCTGACTGATTCGATTTTTTTAAATTTTCAAACTAAGTAAATAAGAGTACCTACTTAAATCTTGTGACAAGCTTTTATATCATATAAAATGTGTAATGACGTTATAAGTTGATGGTAAAAAGTTTAAAGGAAAAGTTTATTTTATTCTTTTTAGCCCATTTAAATAAAAGATTGTTTAAAAAAAAAACAGTTTTACTTTTTAATCGATCATCGCCATCTATCAAGCTTATGTAAAATTTTATTGAACCAATAAACGAAAGATATTTTCCGTTACTGTAGTTTTATTTGTAAATAATAAGGTGCTTAATACAAAAAGTATTCTTATTACACATTTTAAAGGAGTTTAGTGAAGTTTCTTTAAAGCGCTATTTGAATCCGGGACTTGGAACGACCTATAAAACACTTTAGTACCTATCAAGAATCAAATTACCCTTTGTTTAGGGACTACATTATTTTAAAAGGAAAAGTCTTCTGGTTAAAGTTGCATAGTGACGCAGGTATCCAACGTGGAACCCTATGGTCAAAGAGCGAGGCTAGCTCTATACCAACTATTTCAAGCCTATTAAGCTGAGTTTCCTTTCATAAAAAGCGACATTTTAATTGTGAAACACACTAACAGGCTATCATTGAATGGCTATCATTTTGACAGTTCAATAACATTCATTGCATTATTTACGTTGTTGAGCAGACAAAGTTTTCAAACATTATGAAGCAATAGATCACCAATATTATTTAAAATGATTCAAATTCTAATTGATAGTGTGTAACGCAATTAGGGTGCTGGTGATCAGGTGAGTACCAACAGGCACACTGAAGTAAGATCAATTGTTTAAATGTTTTAGGGTAAGAAATAAACTGCCTATCTATAACATACCTACCTTGTTCCTCACTGGAGTCTCTGTTATGCTTTGACGCTAAACCGGCTGAATGGATTTGGATGTAATTTGGCACATAGCTAGACCATGACCTGGGTAATAGTAATATTATTTTTTTCAAGACTTAAACCTATTTACAGTTCTTGTACCTTAAAATAGACTTTATAAGTTAATAGCTAGAAGCAAAACATGTGAAACTGGGCTTAAACTAGGAGGATTTCTGTGCTACAACCACCAGTTACTTCCAGCACCACCGGAAGTAACTAGTGCAAGTGGTGGTGCTGGTGTGGTGTTTCTGGTGGTAAAGACATAGGTACTATAATATATTTTATGCTGGATCGCAGACGAAGTCACAGGCAACAGCTGGTCATATATAAAGCCACGAAGGGAAGCGACCTTCAGTAAACAAGCACGCGACTAAGAAGAAGAACATGTTTAATTTAATTTTACATCACATAACGTCACCCATTGTTTCCCCAAACGGTTAGGCAGAGGTCTGCCTAATTACATTTAAACATCAATCAAATATGTGTAGGTACCTACCTGAACAGTTAAATGATTATGCCCAAAGGTCACATTAAAATTAATTTGGCTTGTTACTATTGCTAAAAATAATCATATCATATATTTCTTATGGTCCGGATCAAAAATAGAATAATTCCTTAGGAGGTACCTACGTAGATATAAATAATCTCAAACATATTCCCGAAAAGCCTCAGTCGAGAAGCTTTGTTCTTTTGATTCTGCAATGAATATAAATAAATCAAGAGACCTCTCTGTTTGTCTTAGTCCCTAGCGAGTAAAAAAACTGAATAACTGAATAAATAATCTGCTGCTTGCTCCTGAATTCGCTGAAAAGGCGCTTCTGATCTATTGTGGCCTAAACAAGGCCAAAAAAACTCTTTCATATTTTGTAAATTATGCAAAATAAGTTGACCCCAAAAACTATGAAGACTTTGATGGAATGTCCTTTTTTGTTAATACAGCCTTGGCTTTTGTGTCTGGTTTTCAGTCTTTTATTGTGTGGAATGAGTACGTTTTTCTAAGATAAGCTTTGAATGCTAACGATCTAAGTGCCACTTCATTATTCAAATAACATTTAAATTCCCATTTCTGCTCTTAAAGCTTCTTCTATGTTCCTGTTCTTATCAAAATTGTACTTTCAGATAGGTACCTTTCGTCTGTTTATTGTGTGTTAATAATAGTATATTTTATAACGAGGGACTAAACGAAGCCATAATATACCCGAGGTGGTTTGACTCCCGAGCGTGCGAGGGAGTCAATGAAACCGAGGGTATATTAAGTTGGCGTTTAGTCTCGAGGTGCAAACTGTACTTTTCACTTTGAGTGCGAGAAAAATAGTCAATTTAGTACAAAAACATGTACTTACCTAATAAATATTACTTAACAAAAAAACAGTACAAAGTGAAAAATAACTTTAATTTCGGAAGTCGGTGTCTATGGAGCTGAATTTGAATTTGTTGTCACCGCCTTCCGAAATTAAAGTTATTTTTCACTTTGTAGTGTTTTTTTGGAAGTCGGTTGTTTTTTTTTTTTGGAAAACGATTTTATTTTACTTTTTAGTGGTTCACATGTGCTTACCCCTTCACAGCATACCGGCATGATGTTATGTTATGAACTGGTGTAAACAATAGACAGACATGAGATTTCAGCAATCCCAGTCCATTTGCTATCATTTATTGAGGAGTTCCGTTGCCTATCTCCAAAGTTCTTCATCAGATCTTCACCAAATTGAAATGAGACCACTCCGAGAAAGTACTCTTCCAAAAAATACCTAAATCGCTTCGCGTGCCTATAAAACTTGAAGAGTTCTCTCTATTTCTCCAGGATCCCATCATCAGATCCTGACTTGGTGATCATGGGACCACCTGGGAAGTATACCCTTTCAAACAAAAAAAAATCCAAATCGGTCCAGCCATCTTCGAGTAATCGGGGAACATGCATAAAAAAAAATTAAAAAAGTTTCCGACGTCGTCTTCGACTTCGACTTTTTGAAGTCGGTTAATAAAATAAAAATCACAATATCTATTAGGTATGTCTTTTGCTCTTTGCTTGACGTCAAACTCTTCACCAAGGAACATAATTTATAGGAACATAATATTTGTCACTGGACATTCTTAATAAATTTATTTAAAGCCGAACAAAACACTCGACAAAAATTCTGAAATTTTCGCGGTCTTTTTTTTCTTCTAAACCAGTAACAGATTAACAATTTAAAACACATGGCGCCACCTTGGCAAAAACCATGGAACTAAATCAACATTTTCGCAATGAAGATAGTCCACACTCCACAGATAATAGTATATTTACTGGCTGTTTGAGTTTGTCTATGTCACATGAAGGAAATTAAAAAACAAATTACTTTTTACTCCCTAGGGACTAAAGTGGTCACTTTAGTCCCGCTTCGTAGGGCTATAATGATGTCTTTTTAGAGCATGAGAAGTGAAAAAACATGTAAATCCTTTACTTTAGGACGAAAAGTTTCCTCAACGTTTCCGACTGAATAAAGATGACATTTTCCTACCTTTGAAACTGTGGCAACACACTGGCAGCCCCGTTGACATCCCGCAGGTGGCTTTTCAATAAATAAGCTGGCTTTCTGCGCTCCCCCCGAGAGCATGTCCACGAATTTAATTTAAAACTTTCGTATTTTTATACAACTCTAAGGTATATT
This sequence comes from Antitype chi, assembly GCA_947359405.1. NCBI lineage: Eukaryota > Metazoa > Arthropoda > Insecta > Lepidoptera > Noctuidae > Antitype > Antitype chi. The sequence goes on along the minus strand of OX375819.1, from coordinate 5,874,861 downwards.
GGATAACTTGTTGAAGAATGGCTAGACAGACCCTTTTCTGAGTCTAGTCTCATCAAAAAATCTCAGGCAACAAACAGGATTTATTAAAACTTATAGTGTTCAGAAGAAAATATTACAAAACAAATCTTGGAACAAAGTTACGTTGTTATTGTGACTTCGTTCTTGGAAAAACTGAAATGGCGACGACGTCCCTATTTACTGCTATATTTTACAAGGATTCTTAACACCGACAACAAATGTAAAAAAACGGTCAAGTGCGACTGGGTCTCGCTAGGTGAGGGTTCAGCCGGTAAAAATCTCACTCTAAAAACTTAGGTGAAGTGAGCTTAAAGTGAGCTGTCATTCTTTCTCATGCTAGGGATTAATACTTTTAATAGCCTAGATCGGCTGTTATAGCAATAATAGCACGAGCGTACGTGACTTTTAAGCCTAAATCAGAACAAAACGGTGACATAATTTTTTGTGATTGATGGAATTTGATGAGAATTTTGTCAGACAAATACTTTTAGCTGCTTTAAAGAAGCTAGATCTTGTTGGGCAGCGAACAGCTACGTAGATAATGATACGTTTTGTCTTCGCTTTAATGCCGTACGTTCTTGTGTTTGTTCTATAAACCAAAATGTCAGATTGGTTAAAGCAGAGTTACTACTTATTTGACTGCCTCATTGGTCTAGTAGTCGGAAGCGCTACTGTGAAGCATGAGGCTCCAGGTTCTCCTTTTGTCATCTGGAATTTCTGTGTAGCAGCCCGAAGTCTGAATTTGTGCTCGATTCATGGCAATATAATTACAAGGAACTTAACCATAAAGAAATGTGGGTATACTATAGGTCATCTTACACAGCATATCTCAGCCTAATCTTTCGGGGAATACAATGGGCTATGTTTATGCAGTGGCGTAACTAGGGTGGTGCAGCCAGGGAAAGTGCTCTGGGCGTCTATCGAAGGGGGCCGCGGAAATCGGCAGTTATTAAATTAAAAAAAAAAACATCAATAAACCATTTCATACCTAACCTAACTCACATCTGTCTATTTCTATACAAATTCCCTTAAAATTGCAGCATTGCAAGCGATTTTTAGGAAGTTGAAATTAATACCTTCGTCATTGAAGGCTATAATGGGTCAAGAAAGGTTTTGGGACCTGGCTTTGCTCAGTGTACACCGAGAAGATAATTTACAAAGGGGCGCAAACGTGATGCGTGCTCTAGGCGCCATTTTTTATTGGTACGCTCCTGTGTTTATGTTATGAATTTAAATTCATTCTATGTGCGTAACCCTAGAACGATCTAGTTGGGCGGCCATCTTGCTACCACCTTTTCTATAGAAAGTTGTAAGTACCTTCCAATTACATGTTTATTTTACAGTTTCCCTACATACATTTTATTTAAGCGATTGCTGTTACGAGTTTGTTTGGTGATGTAAAAATATTGGAGGCATTAAAACAAATTGGGATGTTCAATAAACTTTTCTCGGGCCTGAATAAAATAACAATACGTAATGTTTTATTGCGGACGCAATAATTCAGAGGCAAAATTGGTTATTACGTGTTTCGTAACATCTGCTCCAATCTAGATTTCTTTTCTGAATTTTCTTGTAAAGGTAAGTTTTTTATTTATATTCATAGTTTCCTATCAATAAAAAAACTACTTCTACGCAACTAATTATGAAACTAGTTTAGGACCTTCAAGTTTGTTTATAATTCTTTCTGAAGAAAAGATTTTTCTTTATAGATTTATTTCTATGTTTTGTTTTTATATGAATATATTAATAATATTTTTACACACGGCTACACATCAAGTTACACATTTCCAGTTTATGCTGATCTCGCACTGTACGGAAATCCTATTCAATGCCGGATCAGCTTATACTGGAAATGCATAGCTTGATGTGTAGCCGTGTGTACTTAATTACCTTTTTTTTTTAAAGGTTGGGAAATCATCAAATAACTTCTCCCGCTCTGGGTGGAACACGGTGGCGTGACAAACTTTTACTGACTAAAACCCACCCGTGTTCCCTCAGTTGCCTGTGTGCCAGGGGCCACAGTATCTCTTGCGAACAACCCGTATCCCTGGCAGATAGCTACCTCAATTTACTTCGAACTACCACACATGGGATATATACCTATAGGTACAAACTGTAATCATGGATTTAAGCAGCGTTTCTAATGATGAGTTAATTGACTATTTTCGCCTCATAATTTAAAAAAATACCTACAAGATAGCAACAAAAGGTATAATATCAATATTATTATCATTTCCTAGCCTTTTCTCAACTATTATTGTGTCAGATTTCAGTCTAACCGGCTGCAGCTGAACATCAGTATTTTACTTTGACCGACTGCGTACCTACTAGACCTCTACAACCCAGTTGTCAACTCTGCCGACCTTTAACTACAAAGGCATTAAACCCTCACTCGGTCAATTTTTACTTTTTAATAGCATCTAAGAGAGTTAAAAATTCTCTATCTTTCTGTCTTACAAATATTTTTACAATATCAATAGTTCCCAAGATATGAAAAGTTTGTAGGCCGTTAACTTGATTCTTTAGGATAAACAGAAAGAAATATCAATTGATGTGTCTTACAATCAGTAACGTAAGTATCAGTTTTTAAGAAATAACGATTCGCGTGTTTTTTGGTATTTTCTCGGAAACAACTTTTAGGGCCTAACGCCTTTTTAGTTAAAAAACGGCAGAACTGGGTAATACACCCCTTGGTAAGACTGGTTGTCAGACTTTTCGGTCTTCTGACTACCCCTAACGACTGTCAAAGATCTACAAATGTCAGCCAGGATCAACGGTTTAACGTGCTTCCCGAAACACGGACGGATCTCGATATGTACTAAACGGTAACCCATCTACGGACCCGTCCGGTTCAAAGTCAAAGTCAAAGCATTTATTTCAAATAGGCACTTAAAAGGCACTTTTGAACGTTTACGTTAAAATAGAATTGATTCTAGTCGCCCCTTCCAAAATGTAGTTTCGTATGGACAAGAATGGGCAAGAAACTCCACCGTTACTCTTTTAAAATGTTTCCAGTACAATATATAACATAGTACATTCATTATATGACTATGTGTGAAAACGATGCACCCAGAATAAAATTACCATACCTAAATAGGTAGGTTGTTGTACTTAGCTAAGTAGTAGTATAAGCTAGTATGAGCCCCAAATGAACTAATTTTAACCACAAATAAGATCATTCCAGGTCCACAAGATCACATCTAAGATAAATAGCAGTAGCTAGGTATCTACCTACATCAGGAACCATTTGTCGTCTCAAGAAGGCAACCGGACCTGCTATGATTTATTATACGTCACATGAGAGACACTAAGGGATAGGATATGATCAATATATTTTGCTAAGCACATCCTTGATATTCTAGCCGTGAGTTGTTAGAGTTGTGACAGTTAGTAACCTACCACACATGTAATTATATTATATTATATTATCCTTCTAATATTATAAATATGAAAGTTTGTATGTTTAGATGTTTGGATATTTGTTACACAATCACGCAAAAAAGGCTGAACGGATTTGGATGAAATTTGGCACACAACCATGTAGTGTTTTTTTGGAACACGGTTGTTTTTTTTGTTGAAAAAAGTTTTTATTTTTCACTTTTTAGCTATAGTACCTACCCCACACCAATTCGAAATGTTAATGATCACCCAGTCGAAAGTTCTGAGCTAACAAACATTTAAAAAAATATATAAAAATACAGTCGAATTGAGAACCTCCTCCTTTTTTTAAGTCGGTTAAAAACCTTAAAGTACTCACTGTACATTGTTATCATACTTGTGACCTGTTGATCGCAAGATTGGGCATACCGACGCGACAGTTTTCAAAACATTATCTTATTACGGCCTTATTCATAAAAAGTTATCGAACATCTAAACAGTTGCTAATGTCTGGTTTTCAAAAAGAAACCAGACATTGAGGAACCAGAGGAACCAAACAATGACAGCTGAAACCAACGGATTAACGTACTTTCCGAGGCACGGAGGTCTTAGTATGTAAATATGGTCACCCATCCACGGACCAACAGCGGCAAGCGTAGCTTAACCTGTTCTATCGACCCGTTTTTTATGTATATCATTAGAATATTTGGTTAATCTCTTTCAGTTTTACCAAACACTGAATCAAATAGGTATTCGGTATATTAGAGCCTTGATGAGATACCTATAGACTTTATAGTCTATGTCAGAGGTCAAGAGGATCTAATGTGCCATAACTGTCCGGCACAGATATTGAAATAAAGGCTTTGAAGAAGGTACTGCCGAGAGTACTTATAATGACACATTTATTACATTGCCTTTATTACAATGGAAAGTATCTCACAGAAAAATGTATTTTAGCAACTTCAGCTTTAGTATTTTAGCTCTTATTACACTCAAGGGCTCATAAACGCAATTAAACCTTATTTTTCCATTTCAAAACAAAAACGAAACACGTTTTAATTTGTCTCGCGAGGTTTACATATTTGGTTAATTAAGTTTCAGTCCTCGCTGAATGCTTGTCTCTTTAGTTTCCCACTCGAGTGACAAATAGTTACCCGTGTGGACACGTTTCGCATGTGGAACATGGAACAAATAATTCAATTTTGACAAAGCTGCACATATAAAATGTTCCAGTTTTTAGGCACAGTGAGAAAGTAGAAAGAAAAGAGGACATGTGTCATGATTTTGTAGTGATTTTAAATACTAATTATAAAATTTAAAGTAAGTAATTTGCAAATCAAATTATTTTGTATCAGTGTAGTGACGTTTAAAAGAGTATCTCATTTGACAGTTATCAAAAAGTACTGGTTTTTTGACGAAATAAAATGGAAATACTATGAGGTTTGGAACATTTACCTAGTTTTCTAAGTCAGTTTCCTTCGAGCGTCGAAATCAAAAGGCTGTCTCGAATAAGTCTAATGGTTTGTTGAATATTGCTGTAAACCAGGTTAGTATGTGCAAGAATTTAAATACAGAAATATTTGTACTGGCTGGTATTTGTACTGGTGTGTTTATTACATAATTATGGTTTAATGGTTTATTTAATAAAAAAAATAAAAATCCCTCGTTTAGTAACTAACGGAAGATATCTCTAAGAATGGCAAACTGAAGGAAAAGTCTATTACTCCGTCTGCTAACGGAATCTAAGAATGGGAAACTGAAAGAAAAAATGGGACCTAAAAGAAACATTCAAAAGGTAATGAGTACCAAATTAGTAACAGACTACAAGTTCTCGAAAGGTATAGCAATACTTGTAAGTATTGCTATACCTTTCGAGAACTTGTAAGTAGTTGTAAATTGGGGTTTCTAGATCAGATCTTTGCGATCTGATCTAGAAGCCCCCAATTTACATTGTTCTTCTATTCAAACAATAAAAACATCTATTTAAACACAAATACAGGTACAAATGTATTGCTACGGTTACGATGCTGATTGTAAATTGAATTAATGAATCATGCAGTGATCAGTGTGTTTTATTCTATAGACTAGACACTCGTAAGTAGAAATGCCTTCAGAAGTATATTTCACTTTATTTTTAGATAGTTTAATTCCGTTTATGATTCAACCTTTGAACCACAATTGTAGGAATCGAATGTCGCATAAAATGACTGTAGGTAATTTATAGTTACTTGGACTCCATTGCTAATAGCATTTAGTAGCTCATTCAGCAGACAATCAATCTATCGTCCTCCACTTTAGAATAATTTTATACTTGTGTTTCTTTAAAAAATAGACGTTTTGATTTGTCAACATAATCTGTTCCTTTTACAGCTTTTAAATAAAAGCAATCAGGAAAAAATATAGCATGTTGCATCCAAGGATCATCGTAATATTCCCAGTCCTCGATACCACCCCCACACGAAAAACACATAACTTTATCGTTTAAACCACTTCCACAGTAAAAAAAACCAGCATCAACCATTTCCATCACCAATCTTCGTTTTGAATCTACTGTAGCCCAATAATGTCTGAATGAACATAATCGAATTTTATATTCATTATATATTTCATATCGCGGGCTGAAATAATTTTGAATCATTTTATGAGTCTTGATACGGGTATGTATGAAAGCATAATGAAGTCTTGTAACCGGTGTTGTCAATTTATCAAGATGTGCAGCGAGTCATACCTTATGGGGCAGGACTTACCTTTTGATGTTTTTTTTTTTGGTATCTTTAGAATATTATAGCACAGTTCCCTGTGGTATTCTGTATCTAATGTATTTTTTATGAAATAAAACAAGAAAACATTTACTCTAAAATTTGTATATTCATTATATTGATAAGATATAAACAGCTATACAAATTACTTTCTAACTTATATTTATTCAAGGCAGTCCCTTGTCTTCTAAATTACTGTTAAAAATACTTTTATTATCGATCCAATGTTTTAAACAAGTAACATTTTTCAAAGCACATACATTCGAATGATACACACAGCTAAATATATTATTGGACATTCCATAATCATCAAATAATTTCTGTAAACTAGGACAGTTCATTTCTTCTAAATTATATATTTTATCATGTTTTACGATGTTCCTTAGCCACGACACCTTTTCACATCCTTTAACATAAATGTTTTTATCTTTTAAATAAGGTACAATATATTGCTGTAAGTTTAAGTATGGTATAAACCCTTCTCTCCAGAAAATTTTTCTGTTTCTCTGTATCCAATATACTTGCAATCTTTCTTTTTTTGTGAGATTGTTAAATGGGTATGGTGGTTTGATTAATAATACCATAATTTGATTTCCGCATGCTATTGCTATTTCTTTCACGATAAACTCATTACTTTCCGTCTTAAACCCTTGCACATCGACTATGGTGTTCATAACAATTTCCTTACAATACCACTTAAAGGTTTATATTCAATCAGACGATCGTTGATGATCAGACAATAAGCAGATGTATTTTCTGGTATATCTTCAGAACTTTCTATGTCCAGTCTCACATCTACAGCTCCAGCTTTCAAGGCTTCGTTCTGTCTTGAGCAATCAATTACAAATAAAGGAGCCTTTTCTTTAAATTCGCTCAAATCAAGCATCGGTTCAGATCGGGTGTTATAATAAGACTGGCGAAATTGGGTAAACATTTCGTATAATATATAATACTTATCTTCAGCAAATTTTGCATTAACCGATTCGTATGGATAATATTGAGAATTTAAAAAAAGAGTAACATTAATTATTTTGCCATGGTCAAATATTGAACAGTCTCTAGTTTTTATATTTTTTCTATTTGTCTGCAAACCAAAGATCACATACCTTGGTTTTTCGAGCTGTGAAGCAGTTTTAACAACCCAGGAATGTTTTGTAGTTCTAGGTAATAAAGGATATTCGTACAAGTCCCAGTTTCTAAAAGCTATTTGTATAGGACGATCCTTTTCTAAATATTTAAGTAAAGTTAACCTTTCCCGGTCTGAAACTTTTATATGAGGCACACGCCATTGCACTCTCTCCACATTTACTTCAATGGAGTCATTATTATCAAGTGTAACACTGTTAAGATTCGAACTGCTTCTTTTGAGTATAAGTTCATGTTTACAGTTAAATATAATTTTGTTATAATCTTCCGCAAATCCTAAAACTTTATTCAGGGGTATGAGAGCACTAAAAATGCCATCATTATTTTTAACCCCGCTCAAATTCCAACCCCAAATAGCAGCAGCCTTACTTTCCCCTTCACTCATAGACACATACGATTTTAAAGTTGTAGTAATACCTGCATTTTTTATTCGGTCTATCTCAACACCATTAATTTCATATCGAATGTCTTGAAATAGAAATGATATATAATTATTAGTAAAATTAACAATCTTTCGTGTTAGTTTTCCCGCTGCATCTTTCGAAACCGCTGTGGCTCGACCTTCAACGTAAATGTAGCTGGCTGAAGGTAATACGTACAAATCTTGCTGGTTTATGGGTATACGTATTTCATCATTTTCATTAAAACTGTTGCTATATGGATTATAAGTATGAATTTCATAACTCACTATAGAGTTGTCGAATTGTGGTAAATCATTTACCTGAAGAATACTCATAATTTAAAACCCAAAGCTTGAAGAAATAATTTATTATCTTTAGTAATTTTTCTTATAGTTCGTATATTATGTCCTCGTCTTTTGATGGTACGAGAACGATTAAAGCTATTAACTTTAGCAGTTGATTTTATATTAAAAACTAGCATTTTTTACTGTAATTTAATTGACATTCGTCTCTTGTAACAGATAACATTAAAGTGTCTTCTTATGAGTACGATACGTAACTTTTAAACCTTTTTAAGTGATGTTTTTATAAAATCTTGCTTTTTCCAAAACTCTTTAAGAAATTTAATACATAAATGTCCGCAGTTAAATAAGTTATTATTTTGGAAATTATTGTAATTATAATTGATATTGTAAGAACCTACATAGCAAACAAATTCTATTGGAGGTCTCAAGTTGCCGTAACTGTCAAAGTATTCAACATATTCATTTAAAATTACATAGGCTACCCAATGTGTACCAGAATTTTTGGAATTATCTAAATTTATGATTCCACACTCTTTACGAAACGGAGCCTTAGGCAAGGTATCTCTCATATACACCCCGCGAAAATATGGAACGTCTCTAGTAAAATTTATGATATCTACATTAGTAAGAGGACGATTAGGTAGCCTATAATTTAGTTTTTTTTCTTTAAATTTGTATATATTCCAAGTCCATCCTTGTAACGGTTTAGCCGCAGCCCATTTCCAATACATACACCTTCCACATTCCTATTTTTCATTTCTTCTAAACGTTTTTTTGCAACTCTATATTCGTTTATGGTTTTGACGATTCCAGCAATACCACTTGCAATACTGCCAGCGGCGGACAAACCAGCAAATATTGGTATCAAAGGTAGAACACCACCGGACTTCGGGATTGGTATTATGCGTGGAACCTTGGTAGATGAATCACAATTCAATTCTCTAGCAGCAGCGTAGGCCAATTTTATTAGTTTTTTCCTGCACTTCGGTTTAATTTTTTTAATGCATTTTTTAGTTTGGGTCACTAAGCTTTTAAAGTTTTTTTTTAGCCCTGCTCCAGAACTGACTTTTGTTAACATTATATTATTAACTAAATTGGCAGCAATTTTTTCTCCTGTGCTCGCATCGGAAGATAAAGCACGCTTTTTTGCCATTTTTAATAAAATTATATCTGCTTTGTGACGATCTTTTAAGCTTTTGGAACTATTATATGCAATATCGTGATATTTACAATATTCGTCTAACTTATTAACACCTTTATCACCTCGAGCCAATCTTTCACTTAATCTAGTTCCTGGACCACAATAATTGTATCCCGGTAAATGAAGCTCAAATGGTAGATTATTAATTAAATTATTGACAAGTCCTTCTCCCTTCATGTATACAAACAGAATGGGGTCAGTACCCACCGATCATGATGTTATACTATTATCAAGCCACTCATAAAACATTTGTATCGTCAATCCAACTATTGTTGCAGGATGATAACCCCAACCATTTCACGAAAACTTTTCTCCCTTTTCGTTTCAAAACTTTTTCAACAAGGTAAATGTCAGGATGTTTAGTTTTTTGTAATTCTTGTTCGTAAAATGCTCCTAAAATAGGTTGTTTTTTAACATCTTGTAATAAATATGTAACAGGATTTGTGTTTTGAACTTCATTGATCTTAAATATCTCTGTTGACCAATTAGGTGTGTAACCTTTTTCAAAACAACCCTTATGTTTACTTATCCGAACAAAATCTCCTGTCTCAAACTTACGATATTTTGTTGCTATTCGATTTTGATTGAAATATCTCTGTATTAGTTTAGTTTTATTGTTATGATTAACTTGAGCAGGTGGTAAACCAATTGTTCTATGTGTTGTTTGATTATATCCATTAATGATATTTGCAAGTGTTCCGTCAGTCCATTTATAATTTCCCTTGAAACTAAATTCCTTGAAAAGCTTACTCTTTATCGTCCTTATTAGTCGTTCTACAATTGAAGCCTTTTTCGTTGAATAAGTGCAGTAGTGGTTAATAGAATTATTTGCTAATATTTTTTTAAAACTTCTGTTGTAAAATTCTGTTCCTAGATCTGTTTGCAAGTTTCTAGGGATCCGTTTTTCTCTATTCAATAACATGTTGAAAGCTTCAGATACAGTTTCTTTATTTTTTTGTTTAAGTGGTATAGCCCAAGCATATTTAGAGAGTCCATCAATGACAACTAAAATGTATTTGCTGTTGTTGTTGAATTTGGAGTAACTTTGCATATCCATTAAATCAGCTTGCCAAAGATCATCAATATCTTTTAATACTACATGTCTTCGAGGAAAATTGATTCTCGCACTTCTATGAATTTCGTTTATAATATCTCTTTTCACTTTGCTCATTCTTCCAACTGTTACTTATGAATTACAAAATTGTACTGACTTTCAGTTTAATATGGTGAGTCTTTTTATTATTTTATAATACCCGCTTCTTTTAACTCTTCAATGATTGATAAGATTTCGTTGTCAAGATTAGTATTACCTGCAGTTTTAGATGCGATCAAAAGTTTAAGTCTGTCCACTAATTCATTAGGATCATCCCAATAAACAAGTTCAGTATTTTTTTTATATTTTTTAAGATACGGCAGACCAGCACCTCGTTTTTGTTTAGACTTAACTTCAATAGGTTCTTGTAAGCGTTTACAAGAATCGGAAAATAACGGTTTGATCACTTGAGAATATTTTATACCTTTATCACCTTTAAATTGACCTGCAGGGTCAAAGTCTCTTTTATGAGCATTAGTCGTGATGAGTATTTCTTTGTAAACTAATTTATCTTTTAAATTGACCAAATTTAAATCAGGTTTTTTGCGAAGCAATAATTCTTTTAGACCGGGTGTTATTTCATACTGTTTATTAGCTATGCGAATATTATACACTTTACCAGAATTATCTTGGGTGGTAAAGAAATTAACTATTGTATTTCCGATCATATGCTTATTATTCTCACTACGTATGCCAAATGGTATATTCATATCATCATAAATTTCAAAGATATCTTCTTTTTTCAACGACACATTAACTTTTTCTGATTCAGAAGTGTTACTTTCTTCGTCTTCTGAATAAAAATGTTCTAAAGAGCTTAATTCATCAGATGAATCATGTTTGTACATATCATGCAATTTATCACGCAAAAATATTTTTGAACCTATATCGATATTTTTGGGTTGGTCATCAAATGTGTCTTCATTTTTTATTATAGAAATTGGCTTGTTAGCTGCTATTGCATTAAGAGGGTCTGCAAGAGGCTTAAAAAAATACTTCAGATGAGTGTCGGTATTAAACTCATAATCTTTCATTAGTTTCACTTTTTCCTTAATAGCGTCTGCAGACTTTATTAATTCATCGGTTATGTTGCGGTCCATTATACGACTTATACTTAGAGCTATTTACGCTCAAATGAATATTGTTTTTCCATCCATAATTTATATAACCATTAATCAAAATAAATGAAGCTGTCAAAGGACTGCCTATATCTGCCTTTGTTTAGTTCACAATCTTTATTAATAGTCAAAAAATCATAAGGATGCATCCAGATTTTAGAATACATATCTTTGAACCTAGAGAACTCCATATCAGAACTAACATGTTCATCATATATATGTTTCATGTTAACTTCATCTTGCTTGAAAATTATCAAAAAGTTAACATTGTCCCGTAATAACTGCTTTGGTATTTTTGAATACGTTTGAGATAAATAAAAACAATCTATACTTCTATGTCTGCCCATTGTGAAATAATTTCGTATGTTAATTTGCTTTTCACAAACCACATCATCAAAAATTATGATAGAATTTGGTAATGCGTCATTAGGATGAATAACTTCGTCGTCAAAGTTAAATATAAAAAGTTTTACATCGGGCACCCTTTCTAAGATCTGTTTTAGAAAACGATATTTTGGTTGAAAGCTAGTCTTGGAATACAAGTAAACATTTTTAAACTTTAAACCGTTTTTGTGAACTAACAAACTAATAATGACGTTAGTTTTTCCACAATTCGAAGGACCACATATTATACATCTTATATTATTCGGCAGAAGAACACTATGCTTTGCGTGTAGCTTATTTTCCTTCACCTCAATATTTTTAACTTCTAACGAAACGGGTTGCTTGACCCACCTCATATTTGTTTCTGTCAGAAAAATCATATGTTCTAGTATTTATAATGGTTATCAGAAAGGGTAAGTAATTATAATTCCCATTAATCAGACCATTAATGTTCTTTTTTTGCATATATACGTTCGTCCAATATGTTCGCAACTAAATAAAATTATCGTATTAATAAAGTAATGTTGACAAAGGATTATTAATAAAACTGCGAATAGAGTCCAAGTAAATATGTATTAAATAACGATATAATTATTCAATATAATTATTAAATGTAATTAAATAAAGTAAGTTAAAATTGACAAGTGGAAATGCACTTACAAATAAGCAATAATTATAATTATGCTATAATATTGTATTTATTTAAAATATTGTGGCACAATGCCCCCATGGTAATGTATCTACTTGATTTGGTAGTATCTGTCTTTTGTCGTCACTTTTATTGATAACTACTTTATTTACCTCTTGGGAAAACAATACATGTTTTATTGATTTAATGGTATTCATTTTGCATTTCAATGTTTTGTTACTCATTAATGCTTCATTATAATTATATAAACGTAATCGCTTTGTTACATGCTTAGTTACCCCCTTAGCTTTCTTAATTTCTGCGTTTAAACTATTTATGCAGTATAGCTTAGCTCTAAGCCCAGTGAATTCAGTAATAATATCACCCCCAAGCTCATCTTTAAATAGGCCCGGAATCTGTGCGTTGACTCTTGGCATATTATAGCTATTGTTAACATCAAAATTACTAGTATCAAATTTTTGTATTTCTTCTTTAATGTCTTGATATATATCTGGAGTCTTAATAAAATAAAGCAAACTGTCTGTATCTGTATAGCAAAGCCTTGCTTTATTTTTATATTTATTTTTGATATAGTCATAGTGAAATTTGTACAAATGCTGTTTTGCATATTCCAGAACCGTAAAGCCAATATATATCGGCCGGTCAAGAATTATTTTGTCTGGACTTAAATGAACAGCAACAAAGTTTTCTGAAAAAATGGTAATATTTTTTAAGTTAGGTTTCGCAATTAATTTTGCAGCACCGAGGCTTTTGTTTGTTTTGTTGTCTGTATCATTCCATGTTGTCAATAATTTAATGTTTACTTGTTTTCGTCTATTTTCAATCGTTTTTCCAAATACAGCATTGTTAAGTAGTTTAAATAAGTTTTTTTCAAAAGGCGAAGATGAAGCTTGACGTAATTGAGTATTTAAGTCAATATATTTCTGTAAAAACTTTTCTTGCCTAAATGTTAGTATACGATGAATGTTTTTTAGAACAAGCCCGTTTTTTATACATTCTTTTAAATGAACGTAATGTATGACATATTTACATTTATCATATAAGCTTGCAATTAATTTCGGGTTTTTGCCCCCGGGAGGCGTAAACTTTTCTGCAGCAAAAGGTAAATCACGATGAGCTTTATGTAAATAGTCTGGATAAACCAAATCAACTTCCAAGATATACCCGTAATCTGAATCATCTGGTATGCTAGTTATATTAATTGTGCATATTTCTTCAGGTGACAAAAATCGGAAACCAGATATTGGTAATTTTTTTGTCATCGCGTAACCGTACAGATTATTACAGTCAAGATATATCAAGTAAGTCGATGCTTCAGAGACATCAAAATTAGGTAAATATTTATTATTAGCTTTTGCATTACGAAGAGAGCACTGTGCTAAGCCCCCACGTATGCCTTTTTCTAAAAGCTCATAAATCTCAATATCATTAATTAATTCTAACTGAACCTTTGTGAACAACAACATCGCATCCCAGCTCAAGCTGGGTGCGGAGATATAATAAGCTGGATCAAGGTTATAATGCCGTAAACAGGTATCCCTAAACTTTTCAAATATATCACAAAGCAACAACACATCTGTTTTTAAATACAAATCTGTATATTCACCAAGAGATTTAATTCTAAAACTTTGCCATATTTTTTGTGCATGTCTATATTCATCATCGGTTATATGTTCACTTTTTAAACTATTGTAAAAACATTCTTTCGGAGGAAGATGTTTTCGATCGTATTTCGAAAAAGAATCCATATAATCATAAGGATAAACGCCTTTTTGATGCAATAATTTCACCAAGTTTGTTTCATGGAATTCATTTGATAAACTAATAAAGTCATTATCACTTAAAGTTTTAGATAAGACATCCAAACTAGTGTTAAGGAACTGGAACGAATCAATAAATTTTATTTGAATAGGGTTTGAATTAGTTTTAATAATTTTAGTAACAGACATGTACTTTTCTTTAGTTTTTGGTATTATTTTAAAATCACCTTTATATTTTGCTAATTCTTTGATAAATAGATGGCAATCATAACCTGCCAAGTTATGGAAAAATACCGGCACGAATGGGCACACCCGGTACATTAAATTGCAATGAGAGTGTGCAGGTCCTCGATATTGCGATGTTACATGATCATGATCTCTCACCTTGTCATCGAATAATAACTGTTTACAAATATGACATTTAGTGGCATTATTAAAATTATTTTCTTGATCTACTGTTAAGGGCAACATAGGACGTTTATTTGATAATATTTGACAAATTTCTTCTACATCCCTTAGCAAATTTTGAACAAATATTTCAACACAATCTAGTCCTCTATATGTAACATATTTATTTAAATTACGATCATGTGAGCAACAAATATAATAACCAAAACTAGAAGGTTCGTGAACTTTGTACATACGAGTACTCTGTGTTATACATTCGTTATGGTTTAATAGTATACTTTCAAAGTCTGCATAAATAACGAAGTTAATTTTTTGTTGCCTTTCATAATTTTTAAATTGTAGTATAGTATTTTTCTCTGGTAGTGTAGTTAATATTTTGTTACACATATGTGAGTTGTACTTTACTTCACTTGTGAAACATTGCAAACATAAATCGCATAAATACATTTTACCTTTATGATAAGTAATTTGCCGTTTAACCAGTCGTAAAAGACTTTTGATTAAACAATAGTGTCCTTTGCCATTTTTCTCAAAATACAACAAGTTCACATGATTGTGCTTTCTTGAATTAGTCACATATAAAGGACCAGTTACAATGTTTTTGTCTAATCCATAAATATTAACACTTATGTGAGAATTTTTCTTTTCAAAATGTCTAATATCAGTGTATGATGGTGGAAACGTCATATTATCTATATTCAGCACTGTGGAGTAATGCGGATATGAATTGGTTCTGCTAACATTACTCTTTTGCGGAAATAATGCTGCCACAATACTCCACAGGAAACAGTGATCATCGTTGTTCTGTATATTAATACAACTTTTTGAATGTTTCACTACACTAGGTAACTCTATATACGAGCCACCTCTCAAAGGATTGTATTTGTTCATATTAATCTCTAGATGACTCATAAAGAGACAAGTCCAACCAGATTCACAGTGTTTGAATTCAGATAGTTTTCTTTGAAATGTATGTATGATATTTAAATATAATTCATTAATATCGGTACTGTGATGTATTGATACATACTTTGTATTAAACGATTTCAGCTCTTGTTCTCCTGACTTTGGTAGAACAAAGTAAGCAAAAAGTTCGAAGTTAACTTTAATACAAATATGTTTTACAATACATAGACTAATTAATTTCATGACATGTTCTTGATTATCCATTAGGAAAGCCTCTGGTGTGAGGTACTCTTCTGATGGATTAAGTCGGTATGTAATTATTCTATTTTTAAATGCCGTAGCAATTATATCAACATTCTCAAATTCGGATTTTAATAGGCAATTCGATTTATGAAAATTCGTTCTCAAGTGATATTGAAATTCGTTTTTAGGTATTTCAATTTGACAGTATATACAATTCAATAAATTATTAGATCTTGCGATGGAAGGGCGTGTAACTGTAAACAAAGATACAACACACACATTAATTAAATGTATTTATTGTAAATAAAAATTATTTTCCACAATACAAAATTATAAAGATATGAGTAAATATGCAAATCAATAAATTACCTAGGTAATGAATACGTTAACATTCGATCAATACCTAGGTAACTGCAAATACTATAGATAATTAGTAATTAAGTAAGATACGCAACGAAACCGTATTACCGTTAATACACTATCCTGAATTCAAGCGTCCTTCCTGATTATAAAAGTTTATCTTTTCTAGCATTCTGAATAATCATAACGTCATAGGGAACCAAACTTTTCTCGATGGGACAGTAAAAATCGTAACTTGCTAAATACCATCCAATTTCTCACAATTCAGAGAGTAAACTAATTCGGATTTACGAAAGCCTTAATTGAGGATAATGTAATAGTGGCTTATGTATCTAACATAATAGTTAAACAAGTATATTTTTTACCAGTAATAATTTCAACATGGTCAGTAATAATTACTGATAAAGGTAGGAGAGCAATTGCGGAACTCTTTCCGGGTGGCAGTAATAAAGTTAGTTAGATGCTGCCACGCGTCTGTATTTTGGTCAGTACGGTTTTTGACGCAGACAATTGCATGACGCCATCTATTCAGGGGTTGCACTTTTTCTATTTCATCACAACTATAAACTTTCAACTCTACATAGTGTGTCCCCGGTTTACAATCAAACGTTTGACGTGACTGTCCATTGGAGAGTCTTCTACTAATGTAGGATTGCAGCTGTGGAATAGGTTTACCCGAGGATGAAGGCTGTTCCACAGCGTCGTCTTCACTGTCGCTCCCAAAGATATCATGAACTGTGGCCTTCTTCGAAGTGATTGGCTTTATAACTGGCTTCTTCTTACCCCATGATGAAGACTGTGGACACATAGGGGCAGGGCTCGCTCGTGATGTACTCGGTGCCGACAGTGAGCACGACGGGGAGGTCGCTTGTTTCCGTTTTTTCGATCTCTTCTCAGGTTCACGCAGCTGCTGAACTTCATCGTCGGATGGGAACAGCGCTTCAGCATTTACGTGGTGCGACCTGAAAAAATAAAATAGATATGATTAAAATTCCATTCAATAACGGGAGGGAGGCTTGCTTTTTGCAATCATTATGTTTAATTATTCTGGGTGGTAACATAATTATTCTCATGAAAGAACTTCGATGAGAAAACTAACAACAAAAGAAAACAAGGAAACTAAATTACATTAGGTAGCTAAGCATAATGTGACAAAACAGTGTTACTATAATGAGCTACATGTTTAAATTAGAGTTAATAGATAGAATGTTTAACCGTTTCGTTTCACTGAATTAATTAGGTATAATAAATAGGCAGCCAATCAGCTTGAAATAAAGCACTCCGATACAACATCACTGAGATCCCACTTTCACATCCGAATGAATAGACCATTATCTTATTAATATACTACATTATAATAATGAAAAAATAATGTATTAATAATTATAACTTACATTTTTATAGCTGGGTAGTCCTCGATGTTGATATTGGTCGGCAGAGATATGCAATGATGCTTCAGATGTCCGCGTCCCGATTTAAATACCAACAAATCTACGTCATTTTTAATCCATAACTGGAAAGTAACAAATACTAAAAATCCTGAGTCAGTTTGTTTCAAATTATGGGGAATGCTGACCTAGCGCTAACATAATTAAGTGGTTCAATTCTCAACCTTAAACATTCGCAATTAGAATTGTTTTTAATACATGTAATTTAATTTGCCACTGCATGAAAACGCACATACTAGTCTTATACCCCGACTTTACTTTTACATTAATATCTTTATAAATGTATGAAAATATTGTCAACAAACAAACATACATTTGGATCTCAGATATTACTATTGAAATATTGTAAACAATGCAGCGCTGACGTCGGTCCGTCGGGAGAGTCCTGTTACATCAAACCATTTATGTAAAGCGTGGGAACGACTTAAAAAGATATTTGATTTTCAACCTTAAAAACATGTTTAAAAAATATATATAAATGGTGAAATAAAGAGAAAAAAATCAAATCGAATTCTCAGTCAGTTTGGGCAGGGTGGATAAATAAGTAGCTGTCAAATATGTCGGTAAGAAAATATTTTTATTATTTTTCGGAAATTGTTAAATTATGCATTTTATTGTTACTTTTATATATCTTAAAGGTAATGCTTAATATTATTTTATACCTTTTGTGAGATTATATAGTAATGATATTATGGAGGACTGCATACCAGAAAATCAATGCATCATGCTATAGTTATTAAGAGATAATAGAGTATGTAATTAATATTCATGTTTTTGTTACATTTCCAGGACTCTCAAGATCTATTCATTTTCCCCCCTATGGAACCTCGGCTAGTGCAAAATGAGGTTGGGGAGGAATCGTCGAAGCGTTTGAATCTGAAGAGGAAGTGCAATGATGGAACGCATTACAGTTTTGTGAAGCGGCCTCTAAAAGGATCAAAGATAATCCGCATCGAAATATACGACGCAAAAGATTTCACCGATCGCGAAGAAAGTTCATGCAAATGCAAAGCCGATTTGTGCGTTCAACATGTTGTTAAACATACCATGATGGACGGTATATACCAATCAACCAAGGACCTCATAGTTAGGATCCAGGAAAATTTGGAAAGTGTTTTTTAATTAATAGATACGTCGTAAATATTTACTTACCTAATAAGTACATATAGGTACTTACTAAATAATTGTAATAATATAAGAGCCTTATTAAGTACGTGTAAATAGTTGTACCTACTTCATAGTTATAGATAACGTATTTAAATTTACTACTACTAATTTGTGTAACCTTAGAATAAACGGGTATTTAAAAAAAAAGGTTTTTTATTTAATGGATACTTGCTATTGATTATTATTATTATGTAATATACCTATTACTGCGTCGGCATATAGCGGGTTCGATTCCCACTCAGGACAAACCTATCTAAACTTGTAGCATCATAGATTTAAAAAAAAAATTTAGTAAGTACTCAAACACTCTAATCAGTAGGTGTGATGTAATAGAACATGAATTAATTGAAAAGTTAATTGCATGCACACATAATTATTCTGTTGGTAACGAAAGAATGCAGCTATCTTCCATATTAATAACACAAGATCATGTTCACCGTTTCACGTGTAGTACAAAGCCAAGCGCCACACACGATGTTAATATTACTACGTATTAGTTAGTATCTACTCTATAGTATAAAACACACATTGATCACTGCATGATTCATTCATTCAATTCACATTCAGCATCGTAGCAACACATTTGTACCTGTGTTTGTATTTAAATAGATGTTTTTATTGTTTGAATAGAAGAACAATGTAAATTGGGGGCTTCTAGATCAGATCGCAAAGATCTGATCTAGAAACCCCAATTTACAACTACTCTTGTAGTCTTGAAATCTCACACACCATAACAAATGTTATATCAACTGCCAATTTTCAGCTACTAGCTAGAAAATGTATTACATTATTTCCTCGTCCCTCCCATCAAGTACATGAAACTAGGTTCAGTAGCTCCAGAATTATAACTTTTAGTAGTAATGTTTGTGAAAACGACGGCCTTAGTACCGTATGTTTGAAATAGAAGCACATAACGCATTTACGTCATTTAGAAACATAAGTTTAGCCTCTCCTAAATCTTGAAACAATCTATTTTCTTGCTCGAGGGAAGGAAAATAATAATTCTCGGGAGGATTTTTGGAGGGTAGTCTGACAAGACTACCTACCCACTTCTAGTAAACTTGAGTAATCATGCCTAGAAGGTGTTGGCGTGTAATATCTTAAGTTTAAGATGAAAATTCGTAGGCCAACATCAAATAAAGTACACTAGGGAAATTTTGAGTCGGCAAATTCTTTGCAACAGCATAGTAATAGTGAATTTAAGACTATATTATACAGGATGTCCCAAAAGGTTACGTAGCTGGGAAGGGGGGTGATAGGGGTGGTCACAAGGGTCACCAGAATAATAAAAAAATAAATCCCCTCTGGGTATTAAAAAAAATAAATGGCATTTAAAAAAAAAACGAAAAAAATTACATCTTGTGGGGCTATTTTGCTAACTGTACCTACAAATATTGCTGTATTAAAAAAAATGCTGTTATGTAATCGTCAATAACCCTTTATCAAATTGAAATAAAAAAAACAAAACATATCTAACCAAGATTTGAAATAAAATTAAGTTCTTGTTAGTTTAAAAAAAATAGTTTAAAAAAAATGCCATTTATTTTTTTTAATACCCAGAGGGGATTTATTTTTTTATTTTTCTGGTGATCCTTGTGACCACCCCTATCACCCCCCTTCCCAGCTACGTAACTTTTTGGGACACCCTGTATATCATTGCGCCTCTATTCCCCAAAGGGGGTCTATTTTTTACGGTTATTTGACACTCACAATGTCAAGGAGGTCGTTAGCTACTTACCAGACTTTATAGAGAACCTATTGGAATTTATTAGAAGTCTATGAGACTGGACTTCAAAACTTATATTTATTTATTTATTTATAATAATAAGCACACCAACAGCACTGTCACTTACATTTCAAATAAAACTTACATCTAACATTATTATCTATATATTAGTTACTAATCCAGAGTTGATGAAAAAAGGCTCTTTATCTGAGCGAGCCTCATTGCGAGGTTGTGGAGGTCAGATAGGCAGTCGCTCAATGTAAAATACTGATATTCAGCTGCTTCCGGTCAGACTAGAAGCCGACCTAAACATATTGAATAGATAGTTGGCAAAAGATGACGATGATTATGAGTGATGTATACTCCATTTGAAATAAGATTAGACATTTAAACAAACCTTATTTACAGTCAGATCAACCGATTCTGACTTCTATACCGTAGGCATAAGGATGGCATTAAAAGCAAAAAAGTAGTTACAATACCAACTGTTTACTGCAGCTGCCATTTGTTATGCCACCAACGCAATAGAAGTCAAAATCGGTTGATCGGACTGTAAAGAAGGATTAGTTAAATGTCTAATCTTAGGTACCTAAGTGCCACTGCAAGCCCAACATAGGACTGCACTATTAAGCTGCACTCAAATTTAATATAAACAGGCCTATCTTCCACGATGGTAGGTACCTACTCAAAAGTCATAGTTCTCCTGCTCGTATCCCAATTTATTTGGGGTCGGCGCAAGATGTATAATATTTCTTCCATTTATCTCTACATATAAGTCGCCATCCCGACGGTACTCGAAAGAAATGTGTTTTAAACTGAAATCACCAATAACTTCCCGATGTGAGTATTTCAATGGCGGGCCCTACTCTTGAGTAGCGTCGTCGACGATCGGCCTTATAATTTCATTGATTATTTATTTTTGCAGACATCATGATCCATTTTGTTAGTAAAAATAGTGGTTAAAATTATGCTATGTAGTTCACACAAACGCATACAATGTTTGAAGAACGGCAAGTCATACCTGTCCGCAATCACACTCAGGATGCTGCTGCTCACACGCACTCTGTGCAGCAGTAACGCCGCTTTCTTGCATATTATAATGAGACTTATTTATTTTTATTTATACTTAACCGTTTATAAACACAATTAAAGAGACAAGAAGATAAGAACAGAAAAATAGGTACAAAGGTGATGCTTATTTCTAAAGAAATCTCTTTCAGTATACCTACCTATCACAGGAAAGAAGATAAAGATATGTAGACAGCGTGTGTGAGAGTAAAACAGAAAAACAAATACTTTGTTACTCTTCTTTTAATAACTGCAATAGTTTTGTCTTACTTTTAGTTAAAACAATAATTTAAAAAACTAAAAAACACGCTTTAAAAACCAAACTAAAAATGGAGAAAATAATTTATTTTAATTAAAAAGCGTGGGGTGCTTGACATTAAGTGATTATAAAAATACCTCAAAAAGCACCCCACGCTTTTTTTCTAAAGGGTTTCTAAAGCGTGTTTTTTTAGTTTTTTAGACTATTATTAATTTTTTATTTTTTATTTCTGCTAACTACAAAAACGTGTTTTTTTTTCCTTTTTCTCAATTTTTATTAAAATTATTGAATAGTCATCGGTCCTCGATAAGTTTACAAAGTTTCAATGAAATCTGACCGTTTAAAGTGAGTCAAAATAGCGTCCAAAGGAGTCGGTTACAAACAAACAAACATACTTGAACAAAAACATACAAGTGAAGCTAATATAAAGCGTGTAAAAAGGTAACATTGATTACCAAGCAAGCTTTCGGCATTTAGTTTCTCACTCCAACTTTAAAGTAATTCAATATTCCGTTTTCGTCTCTCAATTCCGTGTCTCACCGAATGATTTTAATTAAAATCGCGGCATTGGATTTGGTGCGTCAGTGAAACGCCAAAAATGAACGTAGGAAGAATTTCTAATTATATTACGGTTTTCTTTAGGCTTCCTGAATAAATGCTTGTGGTATTTATAATTTGCTTTTAACGTCTTTGAAGTGAAAGCAAGTCTCTATATGTAGGTGAGTTAGAAGCGTTTTCATAGCTACCTATACAGACTATCGATATTTTTTAAATAAAATTAGGTAAAGAGGTGATTCATAAAAACTTTTTCCAAAAACAACAGACTTCCAAAAAAACACTACAAGGTAAAAAATAACTTGAATTTCAGAAGGCGGTGACAAAAAAAAATATACAGCTCCTAAGACACCGACTTCCGAAATTAAAGTTATTTTTCACTTTGTAGTGTTTTTTTGGGAGTCGGTTGTTTTTTTTTGGAAAAAGTTTTTATTTCCCCTTTTAGTGGTTCACATGTGCTTACCCCTTCACAGCATACCGGCGTGATGTTATGTTATGAACTGGTGTAAGCAATAGACAGACATGAGATTTCAGCAATCCCAGTCCATTTGCTATCATGTATTGAGGAGTTCCGTTGCCTATCTCCAAAGTTCTCCATCAGATCTTCACCAAATTGAAATGAGACCACTCCGAGAAAGTACTCTTCCAAAAAATACTTAAATCGCTTCGTGTGCCTATAAAATTTGAAGAGTTCCCTCTACTTCTCCAGGATCCCATCATCAGATCCTGACTTGATGATCATGGGACCACCTGGGAAGTATACTCTATCAAACAAAAAAAAAATCCAAATCGGTCCAGCCATCTTCGAGTAATCGGGGAACCTACATATTTTTTTTTTTTTAAGTTTCCGACGGATTGAAAACCTCTTCCTTTTTGAAGTCGGTTAAAAAGGAAAATTTAAATTACAAGACTTTACAATACTTATTGCTATTTTGCCCACTTACTTAAAACTACAAAATAAACGATATAAATTTAACTAAAATAAAAATGAGATCATAATGTAAAGTATAGCTTCTAAAATAGAGTATAATGTACTGAAATCACATATCCGTATCCAAGAAAACAACGAATGAATGAATAGAGTAAGAATCCCGTATGTAAATAGTCTGTTTCTCCATAATACTACTTTTCCAGCAAATCCGAGAAATGTCTAGTTATTATTGAAAGTGAACGTAGTCAGATGTACGAGATACATTTAGCGCAAGTGTTTGTGTTACAAAGACACGACGCGCTTCCAGCAACACTAAAGCGAAGAGATCGATTTGGAAGCAATTTGGCGCGAACGTCGCATTTAGCTGACGTAGCACAGAGCTGGCTGGACAGTTATGCTGGAAACGTACTGTGAAAATGGATGCCGAAAAAACTTTGAAAGAAAAAAATGTCTAGGCATATTGCTATAGGTAGACATGTTGGTATAGGAAGGTATATGGGAAAGCATTGGTCAGTTCTTGGAAACACGTATTTGGAAACAAAGAAAATGTCCAAAATATTGTTAACAAAAATGTCTAGACGTGAGGTCAGAAGGGCAATTCTCGTAATTTTAAGAACTTTCACTGTCTGATCTCAGTCTCAATCTGTCAAAAATACCTCGAGTTTCCATACATTTTTGACAACAGATTGTCCTTGAGATGAGACTGCGACTAGATTTTGAACGTTTTTAATTACGAGAATTGGCCTTCAGTTATTTCGTAAAACATTTTAATACATACCTGCCTACTCAGCCTATAATGTTCCCTCCCACTGCTAGGACACAGGCCTCCTCTCAGTGAGAAGAAGTGGGCTGAAATCCACCACGCAGGCTCATTGCGGGTTGGTAAGAGTAACGTGTCTGCAATTTTTACACGCTTTATATTAGCTTCACTTGTATGTCAGTATGTAACTCTCCGTGGGTAATTTTGTTATTAGCTTCACTTGTATGTTTGTTTGTTTGTTTGTATGTAACCGACTCCTTAGAGCGCGATTTTGACCCACCCTAAACAGTCAGATTTCATTGAAACTTTGTAAACTTATCGAGGACCGATGACAATTCAATAATTTAATAAAAAAGGAAAAAAATGTATAAAAAAACACGTTTTTGTAGTTAGCAGAACTAAAACTTTTGAAAATAAATAATAGTTTAAAAAACTAAAAACACGCTTTAAAAACCAAACTAAAAAGAAGAAAATAATTTAATTCAATTAAAAAGCGTGGGGTGCTTGACATTAATTGATAATAAAAATACTTCAAAAAGCACCCCACGCTTCTTAATTGAATTAAATTATTTTCTTCTTTTTAGTTTGGTTTTTAAAGCGTGTTTTTAGTTTTTTAAACTATTATTTTTATTTCTAGGACATGCCGGCTTCCTCACAATGTTTTCCTTCACCGTTTTGAGAGCAGTGGTGATGAACATTTTTCAAAAAATAAAGCGCCTGTCAAGGGCGTTACCACTGGGCCACCATTGCTCATATAGGATAATACGAGTACCTACCTACTATCTACATAATATATCAAGTAAAACGACTTTAGCTGGACCTTTAAAAACGGCCTCCATTGATATTACGAAACTGTCAAACAGAGTGCTAAAAGATTTCATTGTGAAACAATGGATTCCTTTATAAGGCTCAGTATTACGTAATGAATCATTGAGACAGTATAATATTACAGTACCAGGTTTCCTTAACTAGTGATGTACCGATAAAAGACGTACCTTTACTTATGGATCGTTAGCATAAATATTTATACCATTTTTTTTTCAGATAACAGCATCATCTGCCTAGCCTTTTCCCAGCTACAAATGTTGGTTTTGTCTTCCAGTTTGACCGGATTCAACTGAATACCAATATTTTACATGGAGTGACTGCCTTTCTGACATTTTGTTTTTTACAAAACAATTCAATTTTTTGGCTTTTACAAAATTTACTCGCCAAACTTTGCATTTTGATGGCGAGAAGTGCTTGTTGTTTACTACATTTACAATGTTATTTTAAACTTATATTAAATAAAACTACTAACTAATTAATACTAAACAAATAACTAACCCCCACAATCCAGTTACTTCTTTAACAGGTAACGTTGTTGTAAAACCCAGAAACAATAATGCAGTAACAAGTTGCCTAAACCTGAACAATCGTTTTAAAAACAATAGGTACCGTGTTTTTGCGAATAACATGGTTTTTAATATAGAGATAAACTGGACAAGTTCTCAACATACGTGGGTGAAGGCCTATTGGGTAGGTAAATATGTAATTGTGAGTGGTTGATTTGAGAAATTCAATGATGCATGGCATACTATCGCACCTTATAGCTGATTACAAAATTTAATCCGACAAAAACTTTTTCCAAAAAAAAAAAACAACCGACTTCCAAAAAAACACTACAAAGTGAAAAATAACTTTAATTTCGGAAGTCGGTGTCTTTGGAGCTGTATTTGAATTTTTTGTCACCGCCTTCCGAAATTAAAGTTATTTTTCACTTTGTAGTGATTTTTTGGAAGTCGGTTGTTTTTTTTTTGGAAAAAGTTTTTATTTTTCACTTTTTAGTGGTTCACATGTGCTTACCCCTTCACAGCATACCGGCGTGATGTTATGTTATGAACTGGTGTAAGCAATAGACAGACATGAGATTTCAGCAATCCCAGTCCATTTGCTATCATTTATTGAGGAGTTCCGTGGCCTATCTCCAAAGTTCTTCATCAGATCTTCACCAAATTGAAATGAGACTACTACGAGAAAGTATCTACTCTTTCAAAAAATAGCTAAATCGCTTCGTGTGCCTATAAAATTTGAAGAGTTCTCTCTATTTCTCCAGGATCCCATCATCAGATCCTGACTTGATGATCATGGGACCACCTGGGAAGTATACCCTTTCAAACAAAAAAAACAAAATCCAAATCGGTCCAACCATCTTCGAGAAATCGGGGAACATACATAAAAAAAAAATGTTCCGACGAATTGATAACCTCCTCCTTTTTGAAGTCGGTTAATGAGACACGAAATCAAAATATATCAAACTGAAAGAAACAATTTTATTTTATATCACAAGCAAAAAACTCAAACTTGGTGTTCATTCAGTTTTCATCATGGGCATCAATCTGCCTAGCCTTTTCTCAACCAAGTTGGAGTTGGCTTCCAGTCTGACCGAATGCAGCTAAATACCAGTATTTTACTTGGAGCGACTGCTATTTGACCTCAATAACCCAGTTACTTATAGGTAGACTGTCAAAGATGTACGAATCACAGTCATGTTGTCCGAGGCACGCAGTAGTCTCGATATGTAATGGATGGTGGTCACCCATTTACGAACCGACGACGAGAAACAAGAAGCAAGGTAAAGCTAACCTTTGAACGACCCATATGGCTGTTATTATGTAGCCACGAGCCCATCATTATTTATCGAAGCCATAAACAGAATTATAATATCTAGTACCTATATAAAATTATGCTTCTTCACACTCATTAATCCTCCAGCTCATGCAACGAAACGTTTCTGCATCTATTGTTTTAATTGCCGCATTACTCACTGAGACGAATATATCGGAAATTCGCTGCTCATTCAACTATAAATTAAGACTTAGAACCTGATGTGCTTGCTACTGATCCAACTACCCACATATTGATCAGTAAAATCGGAAGTTGAGGTCATGAACGGTCCCGAAATCGCGCAAAAAGGAGTTTCTTTGTTAGAAAATAGCCAGCAGCGGTTTCAAAGTTTTGGCATGTGTCTTTTCTCGTGTTGGTAGGTGTGTGTTTCAGTAGTGAAGAGAATTAGCTCGTCAGTAAGGTTATTGGCAAGGTTTTTATCCTGCCTAGTTTACGCCGGACGTCGGTACTTAAATAATACCAGCGCTGCGACACTTTTTAAATGTCGTAGCATCATGCTGAGATAGTGGCCTTTTGGCTTCGCACAGGACTTTGTTTTTTAGTTTACCTTTTTTTTTTGTTGTTTAATAATTTTAATTTTATTAAGTAGCATAGCAGTGTTTTAGTTTATTTTTTATTCGTTTAATAATTGTATTGTGTTGTAGTTAAGTTAGTGATATTCCTGTGCGAGTCCAATAAATACTTTTTCTTTCTTTCTTTCTTTCTTTCTAAATATTACAATAGCCTACTCCAACAGACGTCCGCTAATAATGTCATGAGCAAACTATTATATCTACAAAAGCAGTGATATAAAAGTAGTAACGGCCACGATTTAGGAGCTGTACGCCGAAGCTTAAACCTAGACAGGTGCCTTACTTTGTGTAAATTCCTAATTCATCACCACTGCTCACAAAAACGGTCAAGGAAAACATCGTGAGGAAACCGGCATGTCTTAGAACCAAAACTTCGAAGATATGTAACATCTACCTAAACGCACTGGACCCACGCGGTTCTTACGAGAAGGCCTGTACCCAGGCTGTGGGAACATTATAGTTTGATAATGCCACAAAAAACTTATGTGACCCTTAATCGGTTGGCGGATACTAAAAGAGACACAATATACGTTTTATTCTATCATAATTCCACGATAATTCCATCCATTTAGGTAGGTTTTTAAGGAATTACTATAAGTTCCACACCATATTTACGAGTTCAATGTAAGGCATTTCTGATGCATTTTTAACGATACAGTATTGCACGGAGACGGCGATCGTTAATCATAAAAGCCGTGCATCCATTAAAACCGTTTTCACGGGTCGTTAACCTCGCGAAAATATTTTTGCAGGAGATTTAAGGCTAAAAATGCGGTTTATGGAGTGCAGAAAGAAAATGGACGGTCGAGCAGGTCAAAAGGGAGGGAAACGGAACTTTCACTTCCGTCCCAAGAATTTGTTCAACATTTTAGAATAATAATTTTTATTTTGCATCTTGAGTTGTCTTTTATGGTATAGAACAGTCCACTTCTGTGACTGTCGTGAAGTAGCAATTAACAACTGTTAATATACCACAATCAAATCAATCAACTCAGCCTATCGCAGTCCACTGCTGGACATAGACCTCTCCCAGGCTGCGCCACAATACTCTATCCTCCGCTTTCCGCATCCAGTCTGACAAATCAACGATATTTCTACCGGTCCGTCACTATTCAAAAATAGTTCAACCAAACTTCAGTGAAATTAGTTTACAAAAACAATCTGTCCTCCAATCCGATTGATGGTGCAGAGTTTAATGCAAAAGTCATTGGAAAGGAAATAACACCGAATCAATTTGGGATGGGAAGTGAAAAATAAATCGCAGGTACAGCTGCCCCACATTGCCGTAACTCGATATCGGTATGCCCCGAGCGATGCTCTGACCGAAATGTTCACATTATCGGGAATTTACGTAGCTGCACGGTGCACGAGATGTATCTGATGGACTTAGATATTTTAATCCGCAAACTGGTGAAGATGACAACCAGTAAGGAAAAAATCTAGAATATAATTATAGTACAGACGCCAGTACATCAAGGCTACCCCAATCTGTGAAATTTCTTTGATAGATTTTTAACTTTATTCCATAAGCATAAGGTTCATGTTCAATTGGAAAAATTTGACAGATTGGGATAGCTTTATGTGCTGGCGTCTGTACCTACCAACAACTTTACGAGGGTCTTTTGGCGTGTGGCTGAAATTGGTACTCATACCGGTACTTTTATTTTTTCAATACATTTCCACAAATCTGTACCAATAATGCCCCCCCTGTCAATGTCATTCAAGCTCCACATGGACCTATAGCTCTATGGATCCTATGACAAGAAAGTAAGAAAAAAGATCAAGAAGAAAAGCTTCAACTAATCTTCGTTACACTAATAATGGTTCTGCTATCATTGCGAATAGCCAATGCATACTTGAGTATTGATAATTTGCCATAATATACTGAGGAATTGATTTTCTATGCTAAATCTCCAAAGCTTTACCGCTAAGTGCTTCTTTAAACAAGTATTACCATATTAATACGAACGAGTATATAAATATGGTAGCATCGAGCTCGGAACATATGAAATTGATATCAATCCCTATACAAATAAGTGGCCTTTTATGACACTTGTGGGAAGATGTCTTCTAGCGCACCACTCGCAGTCTACCAATTCTAGTTACTATATTTTACAACATAAACAATAAAAAAAGTATTTTCACATATAAACTCTCAACTATACATTCATTAAACGCGTTTACGATTTTGTACTATAAATAAACTGGGTCAACTCTTATTCTTAGTTTTAGCAGAAAACAATTCGAAGCGAACAAATATAAATTCAGGGCAGATCGAGTGATTCATCAAACGTATAATAAAAGCTTGCACCTACGCTAGAAGTAAAGTAAACAGCACAATAGATTGAACTACAAAACCAGCGCTTACGCAGCTAGTAGCTATATCTTTTAGCGTCTGAATGATATTGAGAGGGGGGCCGTCGTTGGCAAACATTTACGAAATTGTCACAGAAATTGTATTGAAAAAACCAAAATGGTGGCATTAGTTCCAATTTTAAGCCACGCGCCAAAAGAACCTTGTAGCACTGTACGAAATAAAGCCTCTGTAAAAGTCAAAGTAGGTGCCTTGATTTGACGTGCCGCTGACAGACAGCGGCACGTCAAAAACTGCCAGTTTTTCTCATAACTTTGAAGTATACGGAGGTTAAACAATCATTTTTTGATGATAAAATTACTCATATAACTGCTTTTAATGATGAATTGCCCCACGTTTTGTAACAGAAATTGTATTGACAAATCAAACGGCGGCGTTAGTTACGATTTTGGCCATCACACGTCACTAGAACCTTCTAAAGCGTTGTACGAAATAAAGTCATTATAAAAGTTTGTACCATGGACTGACGTGTAGTTGTCTGTACTAATACTGACAAATTCACACGTTGTTCTCATAGCGTTGAACTCCATGGAGGTTAAACAAACATTTCTTGAAGATACAATGACTCATATAACTGCATTTGATGATAAATAGCCCCCCACATTTAGTCGGACAATGATCTGAAACCCAGTTACATTCCGGGAACAAGTTCTTTCAAATAGATAGGGTTACATCTTACGATAGAGACGATGGAACGTTTGAAGATTATTGGATTGGTCTTACAAACGTTCATGTCTGAACTAAACCGGATAGGTAATACTAACATTTATTTCCAAAGATTTCTAACTAGGGCAGATTTTGTTAAAAAAACAGATTTTTGCGATCCGTTCTTGGGAAAGTAGGGTTCGATATAATACCAGCTACATAGCTCCATTTCTCGTATCGTTACGCAAAATCCCTAAATAACTCTGTACATAACTCCATATCTTCAAGAAACCATAGAACAAACAAGGGTTATTAAACTCACGTACGAAATAATACTCAGGGGTTGCAAAGTTAGGTTCGCCGGAACATATATGGCTGATCCGTTGTGGCTCCCATGGGCGCAGTACGGGAATCCGAACCCTAAGAGGGCTGTAACCGAACTGACCCTAAAACGATTTGTGTAAATTAGACACAACACAAAACAATCAGTTAGCTGGACACTGATTAATAGATATTTTACTTGTGAATTTCAAAAAATATGTGCGAGTGTATATTGAGTTTGAGCCTATAAAAGTTTGTTTTTGTTTACGAGCTGAGCGAAGCTTTTGAATCATCTCTCTCACATAACCGTGTCACAAAGGGCTATTAATGCCTGTTAGGCATCATCATTAATATATAAGTAAAGATGCTGACATTCCGATAAGATAATGTGGGATGACTTAATATTCTGTGTGGTCCTGAATATATTTAGGTCACGCAAGTCTTTGTGCAAGTGTGGCAAGATGAGATTAAAGGTACCGACAAATTATATCTGACATCCTATTAGGCCAAGATATCTTAAGCTTGGCAGCATAATTTTGGTACCTCAATTACCTTGGAATATCCAGTTGATAGTCCACAAAAATGTACCTAAGCATAAAAACAGTACTGTAATATCTAGTCCAAGAAATACCATAATTAAATCTCTTGTGTTCCCACACTAGTTTTTAGAGTCAATGAAGGTCAATAGTTAATGGGGTGTTGATTTAATTAGAATGAGACACAACTATTAAAAGTGTTTCATGCCGATCTATAAAGGAATTGCTTTTTTGAACTATATAGCTAGAGTTGACTTAACTAGCTTAGTTTTCAGCCCGCGTAAGCTGAAAGCTTCGGTACTAATTAGGAAAGATAAATGCTGTAGGAAATTAAACTGTACGCAGGAACAATTTAATGAGATTTTTTTCTCCCACGTGCCTTTTCTACTTATTTGCAGCACTACAGACATAATCCTAGGAAATGCTGAAATGTCACGTATACAAGAGAGTACAGAGCTCTCTTTATCTCAAAGATACACACAAATAACGGCTAATTAGAAGCTCGTTTGATGCCATAAGGAAGATAGGAAGTATGGATGCGATAAGCACAAGAACAGGAAAAAACGTTAAGCTGCCTAAATCTGTAGGATTTTATTTGGGAGGAAGAGAAAAATTAAGATAACGATAAGATTTTAGAAATCGACCAAAACATTGCATTTTTAGATCCTATTTAAAATGTTTTGAGTTTGACGCTATTCTAATCAACAAGCAGCTGATGCAAAAGTCGCGATATGCAGAATTTTATTGTGGTTTTTGACAAAAGTAACCTAAATCGTGAGTAGAGTAACATCCTAAAAATTGCAGTTATAGGAAACTTGCATAGCACAAAATGTCTCAAACAGTGAAACTATAAGTCATATCTTGGCAAACCACATTTTGGTGTCTCGTGTGTGATCTTCAATAGTCGGGTATGAGCGTGTCACTCTTCGTAATAATAACATCGTTGCGCCTGGCCTAATTTTCGCACGAGGAAATATTTGCCGAGTCAACAATATATAATTGTTGGTAGTTGGAATAGAAAAGATGAGCAAAGAAGATCCGCTAAAGCTTTAGTCTAGTTGGAGTTTTCAGAACAAAAAAATAGAAGTCAAACCAAAGCGGGGTCAAGGACTCGCGCGCAACTTCGGCGGACTAACCAATCGATAAGTTTTTACCATCCCCACACAATTTGTAATGGAGCTTGGAATGCTTTCTTTCTATCGCCAGAACGAACTCGCAATTTATTTAGTTAGTAAATTGGAATACTGACATTTTATTGTAGTGAATTATCCTAAAAATAGTGTATTTAAAAACTGTGCATAATAACCCAGTATCATATAGGTATTATGATTAAATTTCTCTCCAGCATGCTTAGAAAATATCGTGAGGAAACCGGTATGTCCTAGAACCAAGAATTCGATGACATGTGACATACACCAACCTGCACGGGCTCCGTCCGTCTCATAGAGTGGACGCCTGTGTCTCAGCAGTGGGAACGTTGTAGGCTGATTATTTTATGTAGGTACGCTCCTTCCAGCAATCTAATCAGAACGATAATACACTCTAAGACTCCAAAATCGAGCCACCCTCTACTTTTTGTATCTACAAAAGTCCTTTGAAATGGTCGTGAATTCAAATTCGGAACAAAGTCCCCTCTTTGAGGAGTGGACTGAGAGGCACCATGTCGTCCTCACCTTCCGCTGACGCAGGTCCTCACCGGACACGGTTGTTTCGGGAGGTTCCTGTTTCATATAAGGCAGG
The DNA here is from genome assembly GCA_947359405.1 of Antitype chi. Taxonomy (NCBI): domain Eukaryota; kingdom Metazoa; phylum Arthropoda; class Insecta; order Lepidoptera; family Noctuidae; genus Antitype; species Antitype chi. Next base: position 5,841,963 of record OX375819.1, on the reverse strand, counting down.
AGGAAACGCCCGGGTGTTTCCACTGCGTAGATCGCCCTGAGGACACGGTGAAGCATACGGTGGAAGTCTGCCCGGCTTGGGTGGAGCACCGCCGTGTCCTCGTGGAGGCGATCGGCGGCGGCGATCTCTTGTGTCCGGCCCTGGTACAGATCATGGTAAGGAGCGAGAGTGCATGGGTAGCCGTCACCTCTTTCTGCGCAGCAGTAATGCTCGCGAAGAAGAAGGCGGCGCACGTGAGGGAGAGGCAGTAATGCGCCCTCACAGCCCTAGTCGCCGCTGGAGACGCCCTGGGCATCGGGAATCCCAGGCTGATTCCCGGCCACCGTAGGCGTGGGCTTGCGAACGACGAGTAATGGGTAGCTCGCTGTCCGATAAGAACCAAGCCCGGGTCAACGGCGCGTTGTGTTCCACGCGCGCCTCAAAGATATGTCAGCACCAACTGGTGGGGTCCGCAAGGGCCGAGACCTGCCAGGGATGCAGGTTGTTCGAAAGAGACACCGTGACCCCTGACACACAGGCAACTGAAGGAACACTAGTGGATTTTAGTCAGTAAAACTCTGACACGCCCTCCTGCTCCACCCAGAGCGGGAGAAGTTATTTGATGATTTCCCATCCTCAAAAAAAATACCTATGACACCAAAACAATGGCCAGTACGTCGGCATCAATTGTTCAGTGTCTCTATTTAGGAGTTCAAAAGTGTATTTTGTTGTGAGTTTTTAGTTTGTTTGTTTAGCGTGGTCTTTCTGTCTCCATATTTATTCTTACTCGTGTGAACGTTTAATGTAAGCATTTAAATTACTTATCAAACGTTTGTGTTTAAAGCATTACGTAGTAAGTAAATTAATACAGCGTATATTGTAACTAGGTAGGATAATATTTGACTTGGCTGTTTGATTAGTTAGACTCGTAGTCCTAATTAAGATTACATAGTTATTGTAGTGTAAGGATATTTTATTCGGAAAATATTATAGGTTGAATATAACTAGCGAAACTGTTGACATCGCTATTAATTTTTAACGGAGCTTGCAGTAGGAGTCAAATTGTAGAAATCGTCACATAACGAAAAAGTGAGATAGTTTCATTTTTTTTCGAGGGTGCTGAAGCCAATAGTGAGTGAAAATCCAAGATGGCGGCAGCGAAAACTTTAAAATGTTTCATCATGGTCAAAATAAAGTTTGAGTATTTTAAAGATAGAGTTAATGTTATTACTAGTTGAAGAAAACGCGTAAGGAACATCGTTCCTGAAGGGGTTCCCCTCCAACCCCACATGGTTTTTGTTTACCAGCCATATTTCCATAGACCATGCTAATGAGAAAATATTTCAAATCCCACTAAAAGAGCTTAAAAATTTAAGCATTCATTTAGCAGAGGTATACATTAAAACTTCATGCTCAAGAGTTAACTAACACCTGTGCAGGTCAAGCCATCATTCCATCAGTTGGCTATACTCTCGCAAACTTATAGCGAACCACTCTATTAAAAGTAGCCGTAAAACTTCGTGCCAAGTTCTGACGTCAGCTAAGTGCAGAGAAACAGCAAAATTAACGAAATAAAGGGACTCTTTAAGTGCTGTGGCGTCATACTTTGTAGTAGTAATTAAAATCTTCAGTGGGACTAATCAGTGATTCTACGTAAGAAAACTTTGACGTGCTTTTTGTTGCAATGTTTTTAATTTTTAAATTGTTTTTTTTTGCCCTGTGTAAACCATCTCTCTTGTGAATAGATGACCATCAGCATCGTCCAATCTACTTATAATTACTATCCACACACGTGGTACGATAATCACACACACCTTGTCAAAAAATGGTGACTATCTGCAACGTTCACTAGGAGGCCTAAATTCATTAGTTGGGCTTCATAAGCTGACGAAAACAATGCTGACTCAGGGGGTCTACTCTCAAAGCACGAAATCCGTAGTTTCGGGCCAAAGTCAGTTTCCTACTAGGTGGATAGGTGACCTACCTACGGACATAAGATAGTTGTTCTTACTTCCGATGTATTTTTGCCCGTCTGGAAAGTTAATTAATCGGGAGTTAGGTTCTTTCTGAAATTTCGAACTATTTTCGTACAGGCCCGTATCTTCGTTGACGTTGAAAGTAGGCCCCTGATATTAAACAATGCATCTTCCGATAATACATCGCCCTTATTAACATCAAACTATCAGTTCATTGACCCACACCATCTCACCTAATTCCCGTCTATGGTAACAACGTCCCATGTGTACTAAAGTATCATGATACTCTCTGAACCGAGTGATTTTGTCTGTCGACCCATTTATCGTGTTAAATGGTGTAACAGCGCACAGACTGTTTAATTGTCCAAATTGATATCACAACGCATTGTACGCTTTTCATTAGGATTAATTTGGGAGATGTATTTGCATGGCCAGTTTGCCTTGTGATTGAGGATGCACGTGTATTGCGGATTACTTTTAATTCAGGGCGTAATTAATAGGCTGATCTTTAATTTAGCGATAGCTATATTTCCCGATGGGTTAGGCAGAGTTGCACCTACCGTATACTCACATTTCGCCAGTTATGTTTGAATCCCATGTAATGGAGGCGATACTTTTGTCATTAACCAGACAAAAATCACGATGCCTAGCTGCTACTGACAAATTTCAGATGGAACAAACCAATAACACTTGGCCCGACCCGGGATTCGAACCAAGGACCGTCCTCAGCAGTAGGACTTACTACCACCAGTGGTTTAAGCCACCACCAGTGACCTCGCTACCGACCTAGACCAATGAGATAGCGAGGTCACTGGTACCAATAAAGAGAGATAGTAATATCTGAATGAAATTGAACAAATATCTATAGTATAATCAAATGCGAGTAATGCCCTAAGAAACACTAGGAATCAGAATCATAACTTTATTTGCTATGAATGTAGGTACAGGTATAAGATGTTGTACTTGTGTACAACATAATCAAATCATCTCATCATCTCATTAATTTATATTAATGAGATCAGCTACAGTCTACCTTACGGCCTGTAAATTATTATATAAATTAAAATATTAATACAAATGAAATAATGTCAGCCAAACAAAACAGAAATTAAAGTGAAGTCAATTATTATTATTATAGTCAGGTACATAAGTCATAAATTGTCAAATGTGCAATCAATAAATTATAACAATCATAATCAGCTATATTCATATCTTTCAGAAAGTCTTTCAGTGAGTAATGTGCAACAAGCATGTTTTCAATGTCTGATTCTGTTGAATATTGTCCGATACAGTAAAATTACAGAAGAATGACATGATACATTTCTTCACAAGTTGGATTAATGTAGTCTGATAAGTAAATAGAGTTAGTCTAACAAAAGAATCTTGATTCAAAACCTTTTTTAAAGATTTCATTACGCACTCAGGCTTTCTTTTTTAATAAATCCTTGCGCAAATATTCTGATATCTTTCTTTAGACTACAATAATAGAAAATCCAAAAGATATTTGGAAAATAATATTTTTACGCTCTCATAACAATGAACGCTAAGAAATAATGCTCTTTGTCCATTAGTCGTAATTAGATTCTGGCGTTTAGTATCAAATTACTTCGTCAGTGTTTTGTTCTATATTTTAGATGAGAGTTCCACAGCTTCAGCAACTTGTAAGCAAGTTTTCTTGTACGAAGAGTAATAAGTCTAATTAGCTGTGTCAAACAAGAAATTCGTATCTTCATTTCCTTTCACGTTTTCGACACAATTTCTTGTATGATGGACGCTGCGAATTGTTAGCACCTTCACCTTGTATTCGAACTTTTCGAGCTGTGATATGACAGTCAACTGGCACTTTTTCACCGGAAAAATGGCGGACGAATGTCAGTTCGGAGTACTGTCCTATCTCACATACATAAAGCTGGACTTGACAGCTCTACAAACTTTTCTGGAAGAGAGAGAAATTGTAACAGCAACTTGACACTTTCATGATAAGTTCGGAGTGAAACGAAAAATTGGATATATTCTATCCTGTATATAAAATATGAAAGTTTGGATGTTTGGATGTTTGTTACTCAATCACACACAAAAAGTTTAACGGATTTGGATGAAATTTGGCACACAAATAGTTTATAACCTGGACTTAAAGGATACTTTCAATCCGTGACGTACGTACGACTTCCACGCGGGCAAAGTCGCTAGCAATATCTGGTTGACAATATCTCTACTAGCAGCGACCTTAATTTTCATATTCCAAGGAGAATGTTAATCCCCTACATAGATCATAATAGATATAGCCTTTAATTTAACTGCTAATAAAACTGATATATACAATAGCTATAGCGCAATAGTATTCATGTCACGCGTCAATTAAACACATTAGTGCAATTAGGTTAGGAGACACTGAGGATCGGTTGTGAAGGGCTTGGTCTGCGGTAAATAGGCTTCAGAGGAAGATGAGGGCGTTAATTAGGTGTATGCAGGGAAGTCTCGTACTTACTGGCGTATATGCCCGGCTATAGCCTAGAGGTCCTTAACTTAATGAGGGTAGTTCGTTGTGTGTAAGTTGGGTTAGTATTAAGTGTTTGGGGAAAGAATAGTGTCTCATAGTAACAATGAGGTGATGTTTCTTTTTCTTATTGTCGTGATTATTTTCAGTTGTTTTAAGGATCCGCATTCTTTTCTCTTGGTCTCCTCTTTAAAGAAAGAAAGATATTTTATTTGGACACGCGCACGAAATACGATCAATTTAAAAAAAAAAATGTAACAAAATCATGAAAAGGAAGACCAGAAAAGGCTCTTTCCCACCAACTTTTGCAAATTTTTGGCTCCGTTAAAAAAAAAGCAATTCAATATAGCTTCTGCCCATTGTTTTTCCTCCGTTATCGACATAGATCTATACTCTAACCAATAATATATCTCAATCAAAAAATCAAGCTCCAATATTTTTCCTTCTACAAATTTTACCACAATTGATTATCATATCACAAGCCGTACCTTTACCATTTCCTTACAAGATCGTTTTATCTGCTAACCATTTTTCATCGGCCCACCTGAACATTAATCAATCTATTCTTATAATAGCCAAATGTAAACAGGCTGACCCTTTTAGCAGGTATTTATTAGGAATGATTTGCTAACAGCCTTCGTTCCCACGCTGACTCGCGGCCTTAACAGACGATGGACTAAAATTATTGGTGTAATTGGCGCAAATGACACAATCTTGCCCGTAACGTTAGAATTCGTCAAGATGACAAGGCAAGGGTAAGAAAACAGAATAACTAAAAAGTACGTGAGTGCCTTCGTTCCCACGCTGACTCGCGGCCTTAGCAGACGATGGACTAAAATTATTGGTGTAATTGGCGCAAATGACACAATCTTGCCCGTGACGTCAGAATTCGTCAAGATGACAAGGCAAGGGTAAGAAAACAGAATAACTAAAAAGTACGTGAGTACGTATGCGCAATAACGCTAATATTTTAGTGGTTTTGTGCAATCATGAAGGTAGGTATAATAGAAAATAATTACCCAATAAGGCCAAACTTATTGACCCAGTGTCGGGTTTGTGAGTCATCTCTGTCTACTTACAGTCTTTTGAGATTTTGTGAAGATAGGTACTTAATGTATAACACTTAAATTTCGTGTTTTTACAGCAACCGTAAATCGCACTGTAAATACTCAAAGTAGTGATTGACGCTAATGCGCAATCGTGAAAATATATCACAATAAGTCACAAGTTTCTCTCTGTCAGTAAGCGGTATGATATGTAAAATCTGTGAGTGTTTTGCTTACAGAACTAACACCTACATATTTTCGAATTATATTGGTTATTATGGAACGCTCCGTAGTAAAATCGTTCATTATAATTTTATGGGCTTAAACATTTTTATGTCTTCAGCATAAAACAACAGCGTAATCTGACGAAATGTAAAAAAGTATATATAAATTTTAATGTCGGTACGCCATATTGCCATTTACTAAAAAAATGAAGACATAATATTAATGAAAAGCTCGCTGTGACAATGTTTAATGGTCTTGCTAAGCAAATAGGGTCACGTCAAGCCAAAAGCTTGAACGAGTAATATGTAAGCCAAGCAACAGCTTTCAATGACAGTATTCCCTGATGCATTATTTAAAGCGAAATACAAAAACGCTATTTCCCGAAAAAGTAATTCCAGTGTGCGTGTAGAAAGGATGGCTTCAACTATACTAAAATTATTTTAGTGTCTCATAAAGTCTTTCGCAGAATTAGGTAGCTTATATTTCCTCGAAATATTCTTACTTTTACGTTCCAAAATTTTAGCATACGCTAACTGAAGTGTAGACGACGCGAGATAGACTCTTTATGGTACAATTTATATAGAACTTTACGAGAACTGTTAAGAACAAAAACTGTTTGTTCCTATGTGAGATACCTGGAAGCAATATTGTCTCATATTTTGTAGCTAGAGAATTTTTCAATTGGTCGAAATGTAACTTAAGTATTATGATATAATTGAAGTTACGTTATGTTTAAGTTTCTACCTATGAATAGACCAAACACTCAGACACACAGAAACATCAAGGTAAAAATAGAAACTTAATTGCCTGATCCAAGAGGTTTAAGTTTACGGTTTGACAAGCCAACTGTCGATTTTACGATGGATACCGAACTAAATCCACTCAGTGATTATGTCCGCAAAGTGGCCAAAAAAGCCGAACGCAGTAACTCAAACAAAACAGTCGTAAAACGACAATGACGTAATCCAGGCCAGTATACCCTGCAGGGCTTTATGGGTGTTTAGTAAAACAGGTCACCGGGATGGAGGTCGTAAAGAGAAGTTTCCTAGATTGGTGCAAGTTGGGAGATCTTGCGGCCACAGGATTAGGAGGCGTCAAAGAAAACTGTGTTAATAAGTTCTTAGGAGTCTTTCGGGATCTTTTTAATAAGATAATAACACTGATGGGTAGTCATGTTGTTTTACGTCCTCATATTAAATGCATGAGTGACCTAATTACCTTTTCTAAATAGTTATCTCCTAGTCAGTCTATTCTATTGTTTGCGGCTTCGTAGTTAAGCTGGCCAAACATATGAATAGACTAATTGACATACATTCGTATTTAGTATGGATGAAACCAGACTGCACAACCAGCGAATGCATTCCGCAACAATTTCTGGAATTGCAGGTAACCATTCGAAAATGCATGAGAATACATTGAAGTGGAGGAGAGTCTAAATAAACAGACAGCTGGATCCAATAAACTTCTTGATGTAGGGCAAACAGCTACAGAAGTTTCTATAAATGATGATATTCTTTACACTTTGATTCGCATGAACGATGAAATCTGAAGTCATTTAAAGAGCTTTCATAAACACGAGAATCATAAAACAAAGACTTTTTCAAAGTTTTGCACTTCTTTGTACCAAGCGTGAATTTGGACGGTAGACTTTTTTCGTTAGTTTTTAAAAACTCTTTTTTTATTTTGTACTTTCGACTCCATAAACTAAGAAGGTGCTTTTAATTTTGCATGCCCGGAATTTTGGTTAAGCGTTGTGATCAAACGTTCGGTAACATTGTTGTTAATGAAGCAGCTAGGATTAAGGAATCGTTTTCTCTAGCTACATATATAACGGCTATTTTGCTTTACCAAAGCAGGTCATTTTTTTTTTATCCTGAACCCTAACAGTCTTTTTTAGCGGAACTCATCATCATCCTCCTGCTTAATCTAATTTATTTTGGGTTGGCGTAGATTGTAAGCTGAACTAGGACAACGAAATGTAAAAGTGACAAAATTTATACGATTCTTATGGCAACATAGGATTTTAAACATCATTCATCGCTGAAAAGTGTCACGTAGTAGTTTTATGACAGCGGTCCCATTCTTTCTCAAATTAAAGTAGGTAACATTCCAAGTCAGTATGTGCAAAATGTCAAGTATCGTTTTATTTTGTTTATTCAGGTGAATTGTCCCTTTGTTCAGATTTGAGAAACATTATTTCAAATTTGGCTATACCCAAATCTCTAGTACCTAGTCCTTCACTTCGACTTTTCCTTCAAGACAACTAGATCAAATATTCCGGGAACAGTCAGGCTCTCTGTAAGGTAACTTTTCGCTTCACTTCAGTAGCAATTGTAGGTACTCCGCCAGTTACAATCTGAGCATCGTTGACCCATGTTACTGCTTGACCTACTCCCTTTTTGTTTTCAGCCTACAACTTTTCTTTGCGGCCATAATTAGCTTCGGTTAGCATTATTAAGTAGTCGCTTATTACTGGTTATAATGTGATGATTTGAAGATAGTTGTGTTAATTACGTGCAATATGCTAGCTAATTGTTCAGACTCTATTGGAATTCTTTGATTTATTTAATAGTTGCTAGCCGTTTTGGGCAAGTTTGATACCAGTTTCACAAAGCTTGTTTATTTAACCATTTATGTTGTTAGCGTATGTACATCTTCTTAGAGAAATTTCATGTTTATATTCTTAGGAAGGTACCAACATTTCATAATGCTTTCTCTCTTCACTTTGCTCAAAACCAAACACCCTTGAATACAAACATTGTTTACAACTTCACAAGTTCCTTTATGCTTGTAACAGACCACGTTGCATAAAGTTTAATTTTAACCAGATTATGTTCACAGATTCTCGGTAACTGCACGTTACGGATATTTATTAACTGATAGTTAACCCGTTGAACCGTTTTCATGTGTTGTCTAACCATTGCGTTAGTATTTATTTATGTTTTGTGTATTTTGTTTACAGTATGGTGCGGGGAAGAACGAGGAGAACTGCTGTTTTGTGTGTAATATAGCCCTTAATATAGGGCACATGCTATTGTCGTGTTTTCAACGGGTCTTGTTTGTGTTATATTTTTATGGGCTGGATGACAGTTGGTTGCATTATGTTCAAAACGTTTTATCCTTGCCTTCAAATTGTTCGGGCTTGGGGCGTACCAGCGTCATGGTGCATTACATTTAAACTAACATAATTATTTAATTTTTATCTTATGATTAGAAAAATATTTCCTGGCAGTACTTAGGGGAGATCTTTGCCCAGCAGTGGGACAGTATAGGTTATGCTAGTGAAAAAATTTAGAATGATTTGTGAAACTTAACTAATTAATAATTAAATCTCCTTACCATGTAAAACGAAAAGTTTATTTGCTAGAAATCTAATCAAAGAAAGACCAAAGCTTGTAAGTACACTATTCATAAACATTCTGTAAAACTGCCAACCGTTCGTCTTTTATTCTCCAACAATGTAAACAAAATTCTAAGTACGAAATAAATTAGTAATTAATTTTATCTGTCAGTTGCCAGAACTTGATTCCGTTATCAGAATACAAAAGAGACATTGTCGGTGGCTACTGTAGGTCTTATCGCTTCACAACTGTGTTATCACTTATCATAGACGCACTTTTACTCTTTTCCAAACAAGTAAGCGGTATGCACTGATATGAGTCATATATACAGAGATCGGATATTCGGATGCATATTCACCTAAAGTTGAGATGTTGGCTAACATGGAATGCGCATTTGTATCGAAAAAGTCTAAATTTAGGTAAGTAGTTTGTTTATTTTTTGTTTTAACTAATACAAACCACCCCTTCTCCAGCACATTCAGATATTAATATCGGATTAAACATTAATTTTAAATTAATACACATCTGAATAGTTATGCAATCCAAGAATCCCAGGGTTTTTAATAAATATTACCAATAATTTATAGAGCCGCTTGCATACTTTCATAGCTAAAAATTATCTTTAGGTAAATATGCATCCGAATATCCGATCTCTGGTCGTATAGTAAAGTTTTATATGGGGCACGGTGTGTTATAATAATCACCATTATTCATGTTGAAGAAGGAGCTCTGTACAGGAATCGCTTAGGCTTCTAGTGACAATATAATTTTATATTTCGTCGAGACGCTCGTGGCTAAATAATACCAGCCGCATGGGTCGATCTTCAAGGATAAACAACGCTAGCCGAGGTCGGTCTGTGGATGGGTGAGCATTCATTACATTTCGAGATTCGTGTCTCGGAAAGCACACTAAGCCGCTGGTCCACCAACCAGTCCATAGACCAAGGGGTATCATATTACCCAGTAACTGGGTGGTTGAGGTCAGATAGGCAGTACCGCCATGTAAAATATTGGTATTCAACAAAGCTGGGAAATGACAATTTTATATACAATATTGAGAAGTAAGTTTTCAACGAGACTTTTGATCCAAGTGGTCGCTGGCAAAGAAAAGGCAACACAAGAACCCTGCAACCTGAACCCAATTAAGAAATAATGCATATATTGGTTGTGCTGTGAACTGCTAATAACAACATACTTGGATTACCCGTCTGGACAGGACAGCGTGGTCAATATGTAGGTATGGCACTCTTAGTATTGTTCCCAACAGTGATACCACTGATGAACATTGGTTCATTGGGAAGTAAACGGACTGATATGAGATAGTCAATAAGGTTTTTTTTATAGATTTGAGTGTTTTTGCGCTGATAAAGTAGGGTATGCCACTGGCTCAACATATGCTAGAAGTTTATTGGAATGGCAAAAACAGTCGATGAACTGTTAGGTACCAATAATTGACTTTGAAAATTCTCACAATGCTTGAAAGTCAGTGGACAGACCACTTTTCCTAAAATTAGCTACCACACTTTAGGACCGGATCGCCAATGAGGAAATACGTAGTGATGCCTAAGAGCTTTCGCCTTTGAATATTTGACACCAAATAAATAGGTCACTGTTTTCGAATTCTTTTTTCGACATTTACTAAAGCAGTGCTTGCAAGTGCGTCCTAGGGGCATTCACAATGACCAGAAATCATATACTCGGTTGCATATTTACCTCCAATTAATTTTAAGCTATGACGGTATGAAAGAAGCTTCTTAAATATATATTTTTCCACCCCATGATGCCAGAAACACCGGGAATTCATAACTAGTCGGGTGTATAGTATGTAAGTAACTTCTAAAAAAAAACCGGGATTCGTGGATTGCATAACTATTCAGATGCATATTTATTTAAAATTTATGTTTAACCCCCGATACAAATATGTGTATGCACGTAAAGTTAAAAAATAAATGATACAAAAGCGCATTCCATATCTCAACTTTAGGTGAATATGCATTCAATATCCGATCTCTGATGATGACCGACCGAGATCTGACATAATAAACCTACACAAGTACCTAACACGTGCATATAACCCATATGTAGGACGGAATCAGAACAAGCAAATCATTTGTTGCAATCAGCGGCATGCGAAAGAAGAGATTGTGCGTGATGCGCTTGAGCACGCGATGTCAAGCTTCATTACAGTCTTGATAACGAAGCCTGATTAACTAAGGGCGGGTTACGTCACCTTACACATGTTAAGAAGAGGTTCTAAAACTTTTTTTGAATGTTGTAGTGGATCTGTCATTCAATTCAATCTTTTACTGTCAATTATATTTCAATGTAAAACACACGGTTGTATATAATTTAACATGGTAGCAGAGCGTGGTTAATATAGTTACTTCGGCGCAAAACTTGGCTGACATGTTAACGAAGCCGCTATACAAGCCAAGGCTGCTCTATCTGACTGAGCTGATGAGCCTCAAGTGAAGAAGGGTGGGAATGTTAAGAAGATTTTCTAATACTTTTTTTAAAATATTGTATTGGAAGAGAAAGAGGAGACCTGTGTCCCAGCAGGGACATTATTAGGCTGATTATACTAAAGCCAGCAACGGTTGGTACAAATATCAATAAGTAAAACTCTGTATGAGAAACAGGACAATATTAAGAGTTCTATGGTGTCTAAATCATGGAAATGTAAAAAAAAAATACTTTACAGAGTCAGAAAAAGCTTTCAAACTAAACCAGTGAACAAGTTTGTTTAAAACTTTACCAAAATCAATTGAGTAAAACCAATATGCTTCGTCTTCACATTTTATAAGCAATTTCATTAAAACTACAATAAATGATAACTTTGTTTCGAATAAAGATCAGACCACAAATAAACAAACTGTTAAGCCAACGACTTTAATGTCTGCGCTAAGTAGCGTCCTAAATGCAACCCGTAAGATTCTTTGAAATGCAGGCAAGCGCGAAAAAAATGTTTCTGTGCAAGTCTTTTATTTAAAATATACTTAAACGCCGCTCATTGAAAGCACTTCCTGTATTTACTCAAGCGTTTACTTTCAGAAAAATATACTGACGAAAGGAAGGGTCGGGAGTCGGAGTTGTAAGACAAACTGGGGCAATGCATGTAGGTCAGTACATGTGGTCGCAGGTTAAATTATGCATATAACTGCAGCGGCTGTCGATAACTCCGTACTGGCCGGTGGCTGTTATAAATTGAATGAAGCCCGTCTTTCAAGCAAAAAGGACGATTTATATCAGGGAAAATGCGGCTAGTAAAATCAAAAAGGATATTTTGAAAATATATTATCATAGTACATTTCATCACATAAAACCTTCCTTTGTCATAGGTTGAAAAAAGATTATCATACATACATAATTATCACCATACCAAAACCTGTTGTCATAGTTTAAAAAAGTTTTAGTTACGCAAATGTCTTTAAACCGAAATACTGCTAAAGCGTAACTGAACCCCATCCACGATAATTACGGCAATTCAAAAGTTGATAAAGTTGCACTACACAAAGCACTTATCTCCAATCTGGTTTCATGACTTGCCTGAAATTAAAAGGAGCTGAGGACGTGCCTCTATTGTTCAATATGAATTGCCAGCTAAATCTTTTATGTATTTGGATGAGAATTCATGAGGCGAATATCAAAATACTCCATTATGCCCAATTTAGGAGTGGCCTCCTTCCGCTATAGACTGTTATTGGTTAAGATGACGATGATATCCAAATAGTTCAAAATTAGAACCACATTAAACGTTTAACTTGGCTATTGATGGCCATGCAATTACTTCAAAGTCTTTAGCTAACCATCCGTCTCTGCCCAAACTCAGCACAATCAAAAAGATAGATAGTCCTAGTTTGCAGAATTCCTTTCCAGGGGAAATTTACGAGCTACCGATATTCCGGAACTATTCGACAAGCGAAATTTTAAACAAAATAACTAAGGTAATAAAATTGTAGCGTTCCATGTTGTACAGAGCTATATATATATATATCTAACGCTATTGTAATGGAACGGGTCTCTTTGTGCGATGTTTTGCAGTGGTGTGGTTTCAGTGTTCAGCGGAACTCCACACTTTCAGGAGTTCCGTAGCTTTGTCCTGTTATTTGAATGAAATAAACGTTTGTTATAACTTTGTGATGAGCCGGTATACCTACATTGTTATTATGTATGACATTTTCTACTTTATTAAAAGTTTTCATCATTTTAATTAACGGAATATATTATTACGTTTTTACTCCTCAAATAATTGTCATTGTGGTAAAAGTAAGAACTGGATATTATAAAATAACTTCACTAACGAGGGTTCTGAAAGAGGTTTATTAAATAACTGTGTTTATAATAAGTAACATTATATTTTCCTGTCTCACAGTTAAAGCGTTCTAGATTACCACAATAAATGTGACCTGCGCAAGAAAATAAGACATTGCAGTCGCCGAGAAAAGACACACGACGGAAATTAAAGTGTAGAGACTATTACGCTCATATAATATCATCTTATATTATTTCGCCCGCTCTTACAAACAGCCTCACTCGTGAAAACTTTCAATTTGAGGAAAAATTCTCCACTTATTTTTATGCGAAACTAGCGTTGGTATAACTCTTCTGCTGCATTTCCGGGGTCCTATTACGGCAAGGAAAAAATATTTTCTTGGTTATCGTTAAAAGCGACTGCGAATTTGTAGTTTGGGAATCGGCAGTACTGTCCTACACGCAAATGAATAAAATCTCGAAAAGTTTGAGTATCGATTATGGAAGACCACCAAACTTTATGAGCTTACGGTGTTTATTTTCTTGTTGATTTTGCAACACGCGTTAAAGTTAAATGTGAACGACATAATGCTGATCAATAACAATGGGCACATGATTTTTGTAAACCTCGTCTTTGTACTACGGAACGCGTCAGAGCTTTCATGACACCATGACACCGAAAGCCTAGACAGAAGTGCACCATTGTTTGTTACAAATGCAACCAAAAATAACCATACGGTTCATTAAAATTAAATAGATTGTAGGCAAGGTGCCCGAACAATCACTTGAAACACTTGAACCGTCCAGGTGGAGTGCTGCGTGGGATACGAGCTATTCGACACATAAGTAATTCAAGTACTCACGGCACTATTTCTACAAATAGACAGATACAGAAGAATCACGGCTAATTGAGAGGATTTGAGTGTGAATTCCAAACTATGCAGGACTGTATTGATTAACTGAGACTTGAAAAATCTTTCCATATTCAGCGTACATACTTATAATTATGGTAGGTAAGGCACACAATTACTGTCAAAATTATCAGAGTTACACCATTCTTGAAGATATCGCTCACACAACTCGGTCTTGAGAAATATAGAGAGCACTTTAACTTCTCAAGTTAGATTAGATAGATCAACATATTGTGCGGTGCGGTGGAATTTACGCCAAATAACTCTCGCACATAGTTCTTACAGACTAGAAACAATGATAATGTTATGTAGACACTGTCCTTTCCATTAACATTCTTATTAAAGAATTCTCTAGATTGATTAGTGAGTATACAGCGGACCGCATGTTTGTGGTAACGTCTTTGAATTTGTGCTGGCCTACCGTAGTACGGAGTTTCAATAGAATCAGATGTCAGCTTTACTAAACAGTGGTAACATAACCATGTTACTTTTTTTTTTTTGGGTGGGAAATCATCAAATGCGGATTGCGGAAGTCCTCAAGAGTCTCCATCTGTGTTCAGGGTCCCATTAATTTCGGCGGCTTTCACAAACACCATATGCTTTGTGAAAACTTTCCGCAGTGAATATGACGAAAAACCATACCCTACATAACAGTTTGTCCCAATTTGTTCATTGTCCATTGGTCTTAAAAACTCTAAACTTTCCTCTACAAAAAGTTCAAACAACATTGTCAAACAAACATTGTTATTATCTTACACATATTAGTGGGTTCTAGAACGCGATTTCCGCCACATTTCCTTCTAGTCTAACTTTTCTTTTCTTACGTCTTCAAAGAAAAGTACTAGGAAATAAGATGTCAAAAGTAACAATGCAGAAAGCAGGGTAATGTAAACGTACCTTTCTATCACACACGTAATACATTTCTAGAAGTATTTGTTGTGCGTCTAGCACAGAATTATAGGTAAAATGAGGAGACTCAGAAGGATTAGTCTATAACTCTGTAACTTAGACGATTGTGAACTTGGCTGTCATTTGTTTTGTTTGACCTTTACCAAACCGCATGAGCAGTTTCTAGAACTTACTTATTACTGTAATTCAGCAAGCCTTATTAACCATTTTTCTGTCGGTTAAACCATTTATGAATCATAGTGATGAGACTTTTGTCTCTTTGCAGATAGATATATATGTGTGTGACGGGTCGCACAGTGTGCTGGATTGGTAGAATTTCAACTGGAGACCAGTCTCTGTGAAGATGGACGATGGTGGAAGTACTTAAATAAAAATACTATATTCCACTGTCAAAGGTAGAAGAGTCTAAAGCTTACTCAGCCTACTGATGTGTACCAGATCTGAATCGGAACGGTTCTAATACTTGTAAGGTGCAATGATCAAGCGAATTATGAAAGGAATCATCGTGGTGTATTTCCTGAATATGTAGAACAGTGTCACTGTAGCTCACTCTCCCGAAGTCCCGACTAGAGGAGGCCTGTGTCCCCGCAGTGAGAACATTATAGGCATTATGTATGTACAGACGTCAGCACTTCAAGCTACCCCAAACCGTCAAATTTGCCCAATTGAACATGAACCTTATGCATATGTAATAACGATGAAAATCTATTAAAGAAATTTTACAGATTGGGGTAGCTTGATGTGCCTAGGATGATCTGTATATATGTATGTCAGTCTCGCATTACCACCACGAACTATTTCTAGGTATTTAATAAGTGCACGAGTTATGCGTATCACCGTAAAAGCATACCCATATTATCATTGAAATATTAGCATCCAGCTTTGACGATATAATTTTATCCTGTACGCAAAGCTATTTTAATCACGATTTCCTGCAGTACATGTATTATGCTATCAATAACGGTTCGTCAGATATAGTGGAAGCTAGCTGTAGGTGGATAGTTAGCACGAAGGTCAAAGGATATCCGTTCGAAAGTTGTGACTTGAATCACCTTATAAAACCAGCAGGTTTTATATAATAAATGCCTATAAAGTGCATAAAAAAGCTTGTTTATGCAATTTATAGGCATTTATTATATAGGTATTAGGTAAAACAAACGTCCTTGCATATAATACAATAGTTAAATACTTGCAAAACAATCGTATTATAGCTTTATATTTTTGTAAGCCTGATTGCACAGCAGCGTTTGAAAATGCCTGCTTTTTTTAACAAAAGGTATGTTTTGATTCCTCCACTGCGCGTTTTCCCGATAAGTAGTTGACAATTCACAACATTGTTGAATTTATTTAGGTACTAATATGTTTATAGTCGGATCAGAGTGTGATGTCCACTATCTATATTTAGCGACTAGCTGCTGCCGCGGTTTCGCTCGTGTTGATTTCAGAAACCGCTGCCGTTCCTACTACCGAGATAAAAGTAGCCTATGTTATCTGTCAAAATTGGCCCAGCTGTTTCGGAGATAAGCCGGAACAAACACACAGACAGATAGACCAAAAAACGATTAATTGTTTTTTGTTTTTGTTTTAAGTACCGCATATACTTTCGTGTTAATTTAGTAAAAAGCTGTTTTTTTTTACATTACAAACTGACTCTTTCAACTTAATTTATTTGTACAGATACGTACAGATGAAGCCATATTTGAGAGCAAATAGGTACTACTGAGTATTGGCTCCGATTTAAGAGTTTTTGATTATGGGTTCCGACCCAGGCAGGTGCTTAAAATTCCTGTACATTATTTCATCACTACTGCTCTCAAAACGGTGAAGGAAAACTTCGTGGAGAAAGCGGCATGTCCAAGAACCAAGAATTGGATTGAAAACATGTGACATCTACCAACCCGCACTGTGCCAGCGTGGTAGATTACAGCCCACTCTCTCTTGACGAGCGGAGGCCTGTGTCCCAGCTGTGGGAACAATATGGGAATATTATTATTATGCTTTGGTTCCGTGTGGTGCCGGACGTAAAGAATAGCAGCATCCCATCTCTTCCCGTGGGTGTCGTAGAAGGTGACTAAGGGACTTACTAGAGAACGGGCAGCAGCGTTATCTATGCATTTTACCACCATACTGCGATCGCCAACCCGTCTGCCAAGCGGGGCGATTATGGCAAACCGCCCAAATTGAGGGAGGCCTACGTCCAACAGTGGACGTCTTTCGGCTGAAATGATGATGCTTTGATAATGCTTTGAATTGGTCCTTTAGGTGAATTAGCTCAAAATATAATTGCTAGTGGCCCCAAGAGACGAGTTAAGACCTATCAACATAGGTAGCGGCATCTGCCTGTGTACTAATAACATTATGCTGCGGTCAACAATCCAATCAACCGGGGAGATTATGCCGATGTCTCTCCAGGATCGTTTGTTGTAGCGGTCTACTCCGGGCTTTAGTGTTTACTTATGTATATTGAGATGATATGAACGCTGGCAATCAAAAGCTGAAGATTGTGTGAATAATGTTAACAGCTATAGGTACTCAGTTTGAAATAAGATTAGACATTTAAGTAAAACTTTTTTACAGTCCGATCAACCGATTTGGACTTATATTGCGTTGGTGGCATAACAAATGGCAGCTGCAGTAAACAGTTGGTATTGTAACTACATTTTTGCTTTTAATGCCATCCTTATGCCTACGGTATAGAAGTTAGAATCGTTGAACGGACTGTAAAAAAGGTTTGTTTTAATGTCTAATCTTATTTCAAAAGATTGTATTTATCCTAGGTACTATTCATTCTCTCATTAAAACTAAGGACAATTTAGAAAAAAAGTTTTTTGTTTTTAAATAGTAGCTACCCCAGTACCGGTATCTACTATTAAAAAAAAAAACTTTTTTTGATGAACCTTTTTCATGACCCTTCATGACATCGCCGCGCAAAGAACCATGCAATCCGCACATGTTTAAAAAAAAATCTGCTGTTTCATAGGAAAGTGGACCTACACGGTCAATATAAAGAAGGCAGTTTTTTTTTAAATAACCGACGCAAGAATACGCGACGCGAGATGCGAGAATCACGTGCTGAATCCATGGTTACAGTTTGCGCATCGATGTCTCTGCCATCCTGTATTATTTGCTGGTATTATTTAAAATGTTTTCTTAGATTTGTAACGGCTCCGAATCATTTATTTATCAAACGCTGACAAAAAAAGATACAAAAGGCGGACTTAATGCCTTAGGCATTCTCTACCAGTCAACCAAGGGTGGTGCAGAGATTAGATGGCAGGTGCTTTGGTTGAGAGGAACATTAATAAAAAACAAAAAAAAAACAGTGGCTCTCCGGGAGTTCGAACAGAAGTGAAAACTTGAAAAATTACTTGTGTATTATTTGAATCGTCAGGTAATATTTTTTGAATCGTCAGATACAACTTTCAACGTTCAACGTTGTTCGTTCGTATGTTCATGTTGTCAGTGGTCTCGGTAACAGTGTCGCGAGTTCAATTGTTTTTTCCCGTCTCAAAAAATGCCCAACGCGCCTAAAGAAGTTTTCACTTAAAAAACATACACCGTGAAATTTAAATAGTTGTTTTCCCGCGGCAGAACACTTTGCCATAAGGAGTAATTTCGAAGCATAGAGTAAAAGTAAAAAAAAAAAAAAAAATTAAAAGTATTCATAAAATCGAATCGTACGCGCCGCCGACAAAGGAAACAGCGATCCATTAATGTTCAAAGCAAAATAAACTATCGCACGTAGTTGATATTTCACAATGGTTAATCTGCCACGTTTTGTTTCTAATATTTTATTTGTTTATTAAAACCATCGTGTTACCAAGACAAAACCGTTTCGCTGCGGGAAAACAACCATTAAAATTTCACCGTGTACCTATACGTAGTAACTGAATCCATGGTAATAGATTGCACGTCGATATCCTCTCCACCCTGTCCGCAATCGCCAATCCACCTTGAACAAGCATGGTGATCAACACTCATGCATTCTCTGAATTAAACGAGCCATTTGCCTTAGCAGGACAAGAATCAGCTAGAACTATTTTAATGCCACCGAAAGAAAACGATTACCCAAACTTTGACCTACCTAATAAAAAGAAAGATTTAGTTCCAAATAAAATTGGACATTTGTTTGGGGTAATTACTTGTCTATCAGTGGCTATCAAGGAAGACAGTGAGAGCTTAACCTAATTACTTCCTTGCCTGACAAGTGGCCATTGATGTTGAAAAGTAGGTAATAAACCTATTTTGGTTTTTCCATCTTCAAATCCATTAAGGGAAATGATCGGAGCATATGAATGGAGCATCCATTTGCGAAATAACTTACCCCAATTAATTTATTGTAGAATATAATTTCGTTTCCTATCAGATTTTTTTTATGGGAGTTCCGAACCTTTAAACTAACTAGGACATCGCAACAATTTTTCGCTGTAACGACATTCAGAATTTTGAACTATGACATAAAAAAGAAACATTTTCTATCAAAACGTACCTACGCCCCCGAACTTTTCGAAGCATTCATAGCTGTCCAGAATAACGACCAAACCTGACGTTTTTTGTTCATTTTTGTCAGGAATCTGTCTGTTGCAATCAAATTCAGAATCTACTCCAGATTTTCCGCGCACAGTTTTCCGGAATGCAGTGTTGCATATAGAACGTGTTTGGTAATGCCACGTATACCACATTAATATGCGAATTCACGTAGCGACAGTTTCTGGTTCATTTCCAATAAATTACGGAGGTTTAATAGCAGGGACGACGTACATAGCCCCTGCTAGTAGCTGTGGCATAGTCATGGCCAATTACAATAGATAGCTTTGCAGTTACACTTAGCTGTATTAACTGGACCGATAGTTTCACATCCAAGACTTTTATGCCTGTCTTTTATCACCCTAAAAACATTGTCAAGTAATATAGCTATAGCTAAATATATCCACTTGTAGCTTTATGTGTGAAAGGTTTTTACCCCTCGTAAGTCTATTAGGCGATGATGGCATTTGAGATATTATTAACAAAAGATGACAAAAACGATGATGTTAACGTAAATCTATTTTACGCTTACGTAGCAATGTGTTTACATTTTGTGAGTGAAATAAAGAGAATGTGTCGCATAAGCTATGGAAAGTATGAAAACAATAAGACGAAAAGAAACTCCTATTTAATTATAAGGTCTATTAGACCAGTCATTTGTGTCAACAATCATTGAGATAGTCACCCAAAATAGAGCTCAGACTCACAAATATTATTTAAAAGAGAAATGAAATCCGTAACTACTACAAATAAATTCAACTTGAAATTAGATTAAGTGTGGCGGGAAAAAAATGTTAAAATAAATCTCCTTTCGCATCGTGGCGGACATTTTTTAATTAAAATTCTGCTCTCGCGATGCACTGAATGGTTCCATTTTTATTAAATTAATTTCTTTCAACATCTTATCGCTGGCCTGACACCCGCTCACCCGCTCTTTGCATTAGTTTAATGAATGAATGAACTGTTTACTTGTACTTTACGTAATCAAGAGATCCCTTTCATCACACAAGTGTCTCGTAAACTGTTAATGAGTACTTAGAGGCGCAAAATCTTGTCAAACAAACGAATGAATTATTACGGGTTACGTTTTCATTCCTTTCTTTTCGTTCTAGCCATTCATTTAAAACCTAGAAAAAGGTAGAATGTGGATAAAAATGAGATCGCGAAGTAGGAAATTCTTGGGCTATTTTATCAAGTTGGACCGCAAATTCTTTTCATTTTACCTAGGCATTAATTAAAAGAACAATGAGATAAACTTAATCTTTCTAACTTAATTAATTACACAAAGTAGTACCTTCTAGAAACTTCTGAATTAAGATGGTTGTTTTACGTTTTCCAACATAGTTTAATTAAGTAAACTATTCGATTATTATAGTTTTAATGACGTACACATCCATAAACTAACGCCTACTTTCCATTAGGGTAAGTAGAAACTACATAATGTCACCTGCTACGATCCTTAGATAGTCATTTTGCTTTGTTTTTTTCTAGCAATCGGAATATTTTTTACCCGACTTCGCCAAACGGAGGGTTATGTTTTTCGAGAGTATGTATATATGTACGTATATTTCTTTGGCACGCTCTGTAGCCCAAACGGCTTGATCGATTTCAGCTTGAGAGGTGCCGTTAGATTTGTCTTAATATTGAGAGTGACACTGTGTATAAATTGAAAAAAATATGGCTGTTTTTGGCGCCATATTGTGTCTTCAAAAAATAAAAAATATTTCTCAAAACCTGTTGAGTGGGGTATCAAAATAAAGGGTTTCATAAATAGGTATAATTAACGTCAAAAATAATTATATTAACTGAAAATTGTGAAATAAAAAAAATATTTACAAAATAAAAAACTACTACCTACTACTTACTAGGCTATATGAGTTATCATATAGCCTTGGAATATAGCTAGTATTATTGTTGTATTAAAATGTAAATTGTGTCCAGCACCCTAATTGCGTAACACGCGATTAATCATAATCGGTTTAATTTTGACAGTTCAACAATATTCATTGCGTTACTTATGTTGTTGAGCAGACACATTTTTCGAACATATGAAGCAATGGTTTAGCCATATGTTTCAAAACGAAACATATTATGATTAATCGTGAGTTACGTAATTAGGGTGCTGGTTATTCCATTTCTAGTATCTAAGAGCACTTGCACAATGTCCGTATTTGGAGATTTCGTCGATAGGGGGAAAAATAATAAAATTACTTTGTTACCTATCTATACTTAAGTATATTAGGGGGTTTAAAGCTAACGCTTTACAGTTGGAAATACTAGGCACTTCAGACATGTAAATTGGATAGATAGGTACCTGTGAAGCTATGCTTTTTAATGTAAAAAGTTAAACCTCAAAGGTGTGCTTGGAGCTGTAATTTCATATGCCTTATTCATCTTCAGCCTAACGTTTTCACAATCTAGATTTTATAGCAGTGTATCATCAACCAATCGAGCAATATTACATGCAGCAGCCTTAAAAAATCATCCATTACTTCTATAATATTATTATTAGGCATGCGGAAGCAACTCCGGTCTGTTTGTATGTTACCTTTTCACGCCTAAACTACTGAACCGATCGTTATAAAATGTTATTGATAAAGCAACCTGGGTCCAGCAGTGTACCAAAATGCGTAACACATTATCAGTAGCAATGGCTTTTATTTTCACAGTTCAACCACATTCACTGCGTTACTAACGTTGTTTAGCAGACATATTTTTCGAAGATATGAAGCAATGAATTTTCAATCAATATCCTTCAAATTCCTTCAGTCATAATCATAATACTGGAGAAGCATATAATAGGAAAGACAAACTGCGTAGATACCTAAACGCAGACGGCAGACGGAACAGCTATTTGAAAAAACCGGTCAATTGCGAGTCGAACTCGTGCGCCGAGGGTTCCGTACCTGCCCATTATACCGCCATAGTAAAAAAGGTATGGGCAAATTTAGATTTTCGCGAAAACTTAAGTACCTATCAAAATTTCCCTGAATTATCAACTTTTTTTATTTTTTGGAATTTTTTCCTTTATTTATGTAAGACTTTGCTTTTTAGCAAATTTCGTGATTTTAGGTCAACGGGAACTACCATATAGGTTTTCGACCCAAAACCTATAGGGTACTTCCGGTTGACCTAGAATTGTCAAGTTTGGTTAAAAGCAAGGTCTTAAAGCAAAAGTAAAGATAAAATTCCGAAAAATAAAAAAAGTTGAAAATTAAGGTACATTTTGGTACTTACAAGTTTTCGCGAAAATCTAAATTTGCCCATTTCGTTTTATTGTGTTCACTCAGAACCTTGATTTTTATACACCTATAGACCTCAGTATCTGGTATAAATTTCAACTTTCTAGGTCCACCCGTTCCTGAGAAAATCGGTGGTGACACACGGATACACGAACAACAGAATGATCTTATAAGGGTTCTTTTATTACCTTTTGAGGTACGGAACCCTAAAAAGAAATACACAGTCGAATTGAAAAGTGTAACCCCCTTTTTGAAGTCGGTTAAAAAACAAATGTAGGTAGGTACCTACTATCTTGACATTATGGTAATTTAATATCTACTTTATTCACCCGTGTCTTTATGAACCGATCTCTTTATAGCTACTTAAGAAGGTAATAATACCTATTTAGAAAGCCCTTTCGACCTTTGACTTTCTGCAAGTTACTTTTAATAGCTTTTCAACGAACTTTCAAGTTTTGCATGTCTCCAGATGAAAAGGGAACAATTTAGGTATTTGTTCCGGGAAGTAATCATGAGGCCTGTTTCATGACCTCCGGATAACCTCCGCTTAACTTATCTGGAAGATAATTTCACAAATTCTGTTCTGTTTGTCAGTTTGTCAAGTATGATACCTAAATGAAAATATCAAACTACCAAAATAGTGCTCCTGACAGTGACACTAAACTATGCCATCGGAAAATTCTCGAAATTAAATGATTTAGGTACCTCAGTAAGTAACCTACCTACCCACAGATAAGTCTGTGTACCTACCCCACTACTGAAAATACAAAATATGTTAGGTCTGCAAAATGCTTAGTGAGTGCCGAAACCCGAAACAGCTATTATCTTTCTTGCTACGTAGTTTTCTTCATTTTCCAATGGAACTCGCCACTTTAAATCCAACAACAAAGGCTTGCACAATGCAGAAATTACAAACATTAGAAATTTTGTATAGCGAACCTAGGTAAGTAACTATACTTTAGCTTTTAAATTAACCCTTATAATTTTATTTTAAAAAGTTGCACCCTGTGATTTATAACACCCATAAGTCTCGATTTTGTTTGAATATCGTGATAAAAAGTATCAAATGTCCTTTTCCAGGTCATGGTCTACTAATGTGCCAAATTTCATCAAAATACGTTCAGCCGTTTTAGCGTGAAAGCGTAACAAACAAACATAACAAACATATTCTCTTTATAATATATTAGTTTAGACTATCTTCTGCCTGCTACTTCGTCTTCGTGAAATGTCTTGTTTTACCATAAAATGTAGGATATCTCCTCCTATGCCACTTGGCAATACTGTGGCTTCTCATAATATATGTGAAAGAATTTGCCGAATCGAATCAGTAGTTAGGAAGATTATCCCCTACATAAAAAAACCCATAAATGTTACCTGTTTATAATATTAGCATAGATGTATTTGGGTAGGTAGGCACCAAGAAGGTTTTGTTCACACTTTGTGTACCCAATTATTCGGAAAAATCGTGTTTGGGTATTAGATATTATGGGTATAAAAATTAAGATAGAGGCGTGAAACCATATCTACCTACTGTTTTATCGATGTCAAGTACACATTGTGCATCGAAATTTTCTGTCTATTAACAAGCCCATAGTACGAAACACAGCTGCTAAATAAATTTTATAAATGCAATTTTGCAAGACTTAATTTTTTGAGCCTGAGTCGAATTCATTATACAAACTCAAATTATTTTATTTTTATTTATTTACATTATGCAGTGTAAGTTAAATAGCTTCCTAATAATATAATAATTTAAACTTGTATTTTGATGGATTATCGGTCGATAAATTAGTAATAGATAAGTAATCTTTACTAAGAAAAATAAGTTTTATATCTCTATAAAATAAAACCTATTTTAAGAGAATTTATGATTAGGTATATAAGTAGTTAAATATGTAGGTAAATAGCTGAATATTTGTCCCTGTACCTTTCTAAAACGAAAGGCGGTGATTTCTTGAAAACGGTCAAAAAGGTGTTTTTTTTTAAAGCAGTCTCTTTAACCGTAAATAATTTTGAAAGCAAAAAAATATATGATATTTTCAAGTATTTTTTGCATAGAGTGATCGAACTCAAAACATAATTAAACATACTTTAATGCATCAAAAAAAATCATCAAAGTCACCTCTTAATTATCTTTAAAACCAGTTTATCCCTTCAATAACAATAACAATAACAATTATAATTATAATTAAAAATACACCATATAATTCCAAATGCAAAACTGCATTCAGAGACGGATTATTTATTATTAAATAGTTAATATCTAATTTTATAAGATTTTATTTGCATTTTTACGACAATGCTTGCTCATTTATTATTCGAATTTATTACAACAGATTTTAACCCGTGTTGGATTGCAATAAGAACTATTATTGCTCGTAACGACAATATTTAAAGTTACCAGGGCCATATGAACTAATATAAAAATTGATCAAATTACGGATTTTAGAATTAATGTAGGTAGGGTCGTTCCGAGAAATTAAAAGAAGTCAAGCAAGAACGGAATATTATAGTTCCTGTAAGAAGTTACACCTACTTACTTTTCTAGTCGATTAAAAATATGGACTTTGCTTAAATATTTCGAGATCACAAATAATTTTGAGATCGGCTAAATATATCAACGCCATTTTATTCACGAAAAAAGTTTGTCGGTGTTTTCGAGACCTCCCCTAGAAAAACTGGACAAGGTAGGTAGATAAATCTAGAATTTCTGAATTTCCTTTAAGTCCTGTAAACTACATATTAAAATAAATTTATACGTATTTTAAATGAATGAAAAAGATACTTACAATAACAAAGTTAAATCCTTCGGACTTCTTTCGCACTTCTTTATTTTTCACATTAATCCACTTTCCAAATTATTTATAGTCATTTCATTAATAAAAATAAACTAATGGCACATGAATTTAATGGTGTTCGATTTTTTTTCTAGCACCCTATAGTCCAGACCACCTGTTCAACAATTCAACTTTCGATCTTGCAAGAGAGGAGACCCGACGACACACAAGCAGCGTCTAGCCGGCGTTTTTCAAATGCCGCTACAAACATTCCTGCGATATCCATTTTCCCGCCAAATTAATGTTTATACACCACCGAATTCAGAAGACATACTTGGCAGCATAAATTAAAAGTACAAACCAGCTTTTTCATTTATCCGCATTATAATAGTTTCATTCATATTTCAGTATAATCCAGTCAAATTCGGGAGAACGATTCGTTCTAGGATAATGCTGCAAGGAAGTTATAATTTTCATTTGTGTTGCTTAATAAAGCGCTTACAGCGACATCTAGCAATCCAAGAGCATATTTTCTGGCAGAGTTCACAGCGACATCTATGAACAAATTAGTACATTGCATGAAAATAAGCATTTTTCCATGAAATGAAAAAGTTGTTTCTGCTTACCCATGGTAAAACGGCGTAAATATGAATATTTTGTTTTATTTAATAGAATTGGATGCTATGATTTTGCCTTTAGGCAACATTCACCATTCCAATTTCAAATAGCGTTTTGTGATTGGTCAAATAAGAATTGTGGTGAATTTGCGCTGTCACTTTGACGGATATAGAATTAGACAAAATTGTTTTTTTTCCGACTTTTTGGAGAGGGATTGTTCGTTCTCCTTTTTCGTCAAATTTTGAATTCTGACGAAATAGCCGTAAAAAAATAAAGGTACATTAGCATTACACAATAAATTTGTATAGCAGAAGTCCTAACTGTTCTAAAATCCACGATGTTTCGACCAGTTTGCACAATCGGCCAAAGGATTTCATTCGAGAGGAAAACTAAAGAATTTATCAGGAACAAAGTGGTTCGACCCGCTTCTATCTTGAAACCGGCAGAAAAAATTAAACTTTACAACAAGGAGAATAAGGAACTATTCGGGCCTTTGCTTGAGACGAACAAACAGAAGAAACAGCGTGCACAGAAGGCGGGTGAGTGGTGATTTGTATGTAAGGTTTCAGCAACCTTGCGACTGAGCGGATTTCCTACTTTCTAATTGGCAAGCAGCTGTATGAGGAAGCCTCCAGTGCCTCACCAGTGTACAATCAATCAATAACCGTGATGTTTTCACTCTCGTGTTGACTTTCGATCTCAATTTATGCGTACGTACGACAGCATAATAGCGTCCGCGTAGCATACCTACTTTGCCAATCATATGACATTTCAGTTTTGGCGCCGCGAGATACACACGCGCACGCTTAACGCCGCTTTTATCTGTGTGTTACAGCTAAAAATAAAGCTCCACATCAAAACAACGGAACGACTGCTTCAAACGAAAATACATTGAAATTCTTCGAAAGTACAGAGAGAAATGGTAATAGACAGAGTCAGACGTTGACTGGCTATGTGAAATATAACCCAGTGCTAGCAGTGAATGTGTTAAAGAACAAAATGTGGCAGAATACAAGGCACTGTGTGAATTTCGTTGGTGTTGTCTTGAATAATACTGTGAGAGGCTTAACTACATCTGCATCATGTAATGCAGTCCGTAGTTCTCCCGCGCAGCCAGGGTATGCCAGTGAAGATAAAATCCTTCAAATAAGGCAGCATAAGAATGACTTCACGCAGCAGTATCCTTCTGTGACCTTGATCTTGAACAAGACTATGACTGATGAGTCTAAAGCTGCATTAGAGAAATGGAAACAAGAGAGGATTGCTGAAATGGGGTTAGAAGAGTTTAATCAATTCTATGCAGGTACGTTTGACCACATTCTATTACTCTATTGTCTAATATGTTTATAGTAGCTAGTATCTATTTCAATTATAAGCCTGCCTACCATATGGTTCATATTTTCAGCAGAAAGACATCCACTGCTGGACGTAGGCCTCCCCCAAGCTCCATCTTCTCACATCCAGCAGATTTGTTGGTGCTTGCCATTTATGGGGGGGATTTTCCATAATCGCCACGCTTGGCAGGCAGGTTGGCGATCGCAGTATGGTGATAAAATATATAGAGAACCCTGCTGCCCATTCTCCAGTAGTCCCTTAGTAGCCTCCTACGACACCCATGGGAAGAAATGGGATGGTGTTATTCTTTACGTCAGGCACCACCGGTACCATATGGTTGAATAGGCAGGATACCTAATAAATCATTTCATAAGAGGTAATAAAACAACATTCATGACTAGTTCTCAAATAACAATGATCCATTAAAACAGGCCTAAAACATAAAACATGATAAAGTGTGCACATTACAAGAATACACAGAAATACTTACATAATTTTGATTATTTATTACAATGAGGTTAAAATGTATCCTTCAATTGAACTCAAAACTATTTCATCTCAGGTACTTGAGTACTTTGGCTTTGCAGGTGCAGCAAGTAAAGCCAACACTCACCTTTGGAAAGAGCCAGCAAGTTGACCTGCCCTTTTTTGTTATAGGTACAAGAAAAGTTTTTATTCAATGTGCAAACTGTAACCATAAATTCAGCATATTCTAGACCCTGCAGTGCAAAAATTATTTGTCAGTTATACAAAAAAAAAAAAACAGCTGTTCCATACATTTTGACTGTGTAGGTATTGCACTTTTCTATGAAACAGCAGATTTTTTTGTATAATCGACGAATTTTTTTGCGCTACGGGGTCTAGAATGATATGCTGAATTCATGGTTACAGTTTGCACACTGAATAAAAACTTTTCCTATAATTGATAAAACTAACTTGAATATCTATCTAAAGTAATAAACTATCTTATGAGCTCAACTGTCAAGTAATTAAAAAAATACTTTCCAATAGTGAAAAGTGAATCAGCTTGCCTATCAGGCGAGTGGTAACAGACAATGCTCCAATAAAAAAACAAACAAATTCAATGCTGTCTCCCAACAACAACACACTTGTTTAAATATAAACGATACAGTTGTCTTTGGTACAAAACAAATAATTTGTAAGCATGCTTTGTACATTGTATTTTACATTTCTTCATTTGTCATATTATATCATCTCATTTTTTTTTATTGCTTCCTGAATATAATATGACAAAACGTAACGCCGGTTTTCCCTGAAGGGAGAAACCTACCTAGTATCTACACCCACATTTTGCCAGTTGTGTTGTTAGTCTCAAGTAATAGGGGCGACCCTATGGCCATCAATCTGGCACAAATCCACACTCCAGGCTCCTACTAAGAAATTCCTGATGATTGTTTCAATGACTGCTCAACCTGGGAGTCTAACCCTGGATCTGATGCTCAGCAGTAGCGCTTGCTGCCACTAGGTGATGATGATGATGATAGGACTCCCTTTTCCGCACGTAGACTCCAATTCGGTCCGTTGTGCGTTGGGATTCTGGCTAACAAAGCCAGCCTAGCTCCGCCCAAAAGCACAGAAGCTTCCTGGGAGCTTCACAGGCTTCGCGGAGCGACCTCACAGTTCCGAGGATTTCTTCACGTTGAGAAGCCACGGCCTCGCATTCCAGGATGACGTGGGCGGCTGATTCCTCGGCGTCAAGGCAGCCCCTGCAAAGCGGGCTGTCTGTGGCGCCTATATTATAAAGATGTTTGTTAAGGGGGTTATGGCCCGTAATTGTTCCTATGATTATTCTAAGATTATTTCTACTTAGGCTGAGAAGTTGCTGCCACTAGACCAACGAGGCAGTCTGTATGTAATGTTGAGACAATAACCCCCTTTTTAACACGCTTTTATTAGCTCGGGTTGTATGTATGTATGTATGTAACGGAATCTTTGAGCTCGATTTTGACCCACTTTAAACGGTCAGATTTCATTGAAACTTTGTAAACTTGTCGAGGACCGATGACAATTTAATAATTTAAAAAAAAAATTGAGAAAAAAGAAAAAAACACGTTTTGTAGTTAGCAGAACTAAAAAATAGAAAATAAATACTTAATAGTTTAAAAAACTAAAAAACACGCTTTAAAAACCAAACTAAAAAAGGAGAAAATAATTTAATTCAATTAAAAAGCGTGGGGTGCTTGACATTAATTGATTATAAAAATACCTCAAAAAGCACCCCACGCTTTTTAATTGAATTAAATTATTTTCTCCTTTTTTAGTTTGGTTTTTAAAGCGTGTTTTTTAGTTTTTTATACTATTATTTATTTTAAACACTGCTTAAAGCTAAGTAATGATTAGCGACTGTTTAACCATAAGTTTTTAACGTTTAAACATCTCTTAACTTTAACCAAAGCTTATAAATAAACTCCTAAATGTTTAAAATTGTAATCCTACTAATATTATAAATGTGAAAGTTTGGATGTTTGTTACTCAATCACGCAAAAACGGCTGAACGGATTTGGATGAAATTTGGCACACAGATTTTATCCCGATAGTACGTTCCCGTGGGTTATCTAATTTCCGACAACCGCGCGGGCGAAGCCGCTGGCAAATGCTAGTAATAACTATATTTATCTAGACATTGCAAACTGTTATTGGTTTCTTCTGCTAAGACATTCTCAGTATCAGTCCATTGGTCAAATAACTACTAAAGTGTGTGATGCTATCAGCGGCGAGGTAAATTTTTCTAAGAGAGAAGCCGAAGCGAAGTCGGTTTTAACTTACTGACTTATCAATAAAGAATACTTACTATCATTCTAAAATTAATATAGGAATGTAAAGAATTAAATACAATAGAATGTTCAATATTCCTTTATCTCGTCCTTGCTCATGAATTTTTTCTATATCTGTCTCTGTTATAACCCGTTGTACAGCGGCTTATTCTCGTCAATATCAAGGGACGCCTCGAGACCTAAAGTGACATCATTACGGGATCGCTATTGTATGAATTTTTATTTCCCGATTATGACGTTTTGGCGCCGGGTTAATTTAGAACATATTTTTTTTGTTGTAATACAAAGCTAAAAATTACCGTTTTTGTTGATAAATGTTATGGTGAATTGAATACCCGCAGTATAACTATATTTTTTGACAATAGTAGCCACTATTGACGTGCCATTTTTTAATAGCGATAGAGTTGCCGATGCGAATTCTGGAAGGGAAGCCGGTAAGAATCGTGTTAGGTATATGGTGCTTTCGCCACTGGATGCTATGATAAGCAATAATAGACAAATTAGCCACTTGTTTTGGTGGTGTAATTGACCTTTCTGAAGGCTATTTTTATCTTACATTACTAACAACTTTGTGTTGAAGAGTGTGAAGGGGACTGCTTTGCTTAATGTCAGCAATATAATTAATTTGAAATGTCAAATTATTATTGACCATTTTTGCGTACTTCCATCTCATTTTGTTCCTTAACATTCACATGCAAAAACAATGTCAAGCAAGAAATGCATAAATTATTATGACCTCCAATCGATAATGTTTTATTTTAGATTTTTACTTTTTATTTTGCAAACATTAAGTATTTTTTGAATACTGAATTACATCATACCTATTAAGTACCTCCAGGGGTCCGGGTTGTTCGAAAGAGATACCGTGGCCCCTGGCACACAGGCAACCGAAGGAACACGCGTGGGGTTTAGTCAGTAAAAGTCTGACACGCCCTCCCGCTCCACCCAGAGCGGGAGAAGTTATTTGATGATTTCCCACCCTCAAAAAAAAACCTATAAGTACCTGTTTGTATAAAATCTTTTGAATATGTCTTTCTGTAGCTGAGTTTCTGTAAGTAAAATCAATTAAAATATTTTCTACCAAATCTGTAGTTAGGTTCCTTCTATAATTGTTTTATCGAAATGCCAACGGTCAAACTATTTAAATTGGCATAGGGTTGACAACAGATTTGATTAGGTGTTCCGAACCCAGCATCGAACTGATAGCTGCAGTGACCACACAATATTATTAACTAACAGCGTTTGTGTGAAACTTCGACCGCGTGTTGATCTCCCCCAACCACTCTGTCGTATCACAAGTTCACAACGCGTGCCCGCGCTTTTATTTCGTTTTCTCATAATTTTCTGTTTTTTTTTTTCTTTTTACTCTGCTCCTAAAGTTCCTAGCGTGATGTTGAATAGCCTATACTATAGTATAGGCTATTCAACATCTCGCGTGGACGACGATCACGATAGGGCCCATACAGCCTTCGTCAAGAACTGGGCTGCCAAATGCAAAAATATTTTTTCAAATCCAAATAAACTCTTCAGCTTTAGTATTACTAGTATAAGGTAGATAAAGATGTCTTCGAAAGTGAATTATTAATAGCAGCAAAGACTGCAACAAGAAATGTCTGCACACATGCACCCTAACATTTTGTGTTATAAATATCTCATTTATAAATAAACTAGGAGCCGTTGGTCTGTACGCCCTTAATTACTTACTGCCAAGATAGGACATGTGATGTATAAAAAGTATCGGACTAAAACTTTCGGAGTATTCATAACTTTTTGGCGGTCGTCACTGGCGCCATGAAGTTTTGTCACATGATTTTGTACTTTATTTATAACCGACGAAAAAAAATTGACGAGGTTCTCAAGTCGACGCGCATTTTTATGTTATGCACGCGTATGTTTTATAAGGTAGTCCCATTTTAGGTAACATAATAATTTTATTAATGCGTTTCCACCTAAATAAAGTTATTTTACATGGCGGAGGTCTCCAATAGGTCTACAGCACCTAAAGAAATCAGTCTAGAAATTATATCATACAAAATTTCGTGAAGTTAATACCAGTAGTTGTTGCCGGAGTCTGGATTTGCGCCTGGTTGTTTGCATTAGGCTTGCCCCCTATTACATGAGATGGGACTTAATAACTGTACTAAATAAAACATTCACTAGGTACCATAATCTCCATAATAAGGAGCAGCAACTTTTCTTGTTCCGTTGGTTCCGTGTGGTGCCGGACGTAAAAGAATAGCACCATCCCATTTCTTTCCGTGAGTGTCGTAGAAGGCGACTAAGGGACTTACTAGAGAATGGGCAGCAGCGTTCTCTATGCATTTGACCACCATACTGCGATCGCCAACCCGCCTGCCAAGCGTGGCGATTATGGCAAATCCCCCCCTTTTGGGGGAGGCTTAAGTCCAGCAGTGGACGTCTTTCGGCTGATATGATGATGATGATGAACTTTTCTTGTTTAGAAGACCCCCTCTATGAATTCTTAAATTCTTTGATGCGTTGAACATCCACGCTCAAACTGTAACCATGAAGTCAGCACATGATTCTAAACCCCGTAGCGGCGACATAAAAAAAAAAATCTACTGTTTCATAGAAAAGTGCAGTAACAAAACAACACAGTCAAAATGTATGGAAGAGCAGATTTTTTTTTGAGTTTGTGAGGTGTGAGGTTGTAAGGGGGTATTTGCACAAATTAAAGAGCCTATCTGGGTTCGAACCCACGACTGACAGCTCGTAATCACTGCCGTTACCACTGGGCCAAAACGGCTGCAACATAATAAAAACATATTTTTCTCTTACCCACAGCTCAAATGGCAGTCGGCACCAAATTCCACAGCACGCTAAAGAACTACTTCACCCAACCGCAGACACAGCTTCGTATAGAGAAGGAAGTCGAAGGGGTCTGGGTATCAGTAGCAGACGTCCTGAAGAGGATAGCAGCACCGAAAGCTATAGAATCGAATGTTATACATCCTGTGTTGAAGTACAGGGGGATATTTGATGCGATTGCTGAATATGAGTGAGTAAAAATTGTATTTCTTATTTCTTTAACGTCATTGCTTCGGTTTTTGGCTAAGTAATAGCAGCCACACGGGTCGATCGATCAGGTCAAGCTACGCTTTCCGCGGTTGGTCCGTGGATGGGTCCGTCCTATGGACCATCTTTACGTAGCAAGATCCATCCGTGCCTCTTTTTTTATTGGTGGATCTTTGAACACGGGTGGTTTTTAGTCAGTAAAAGTCTGACATGCCCTCCGCTCCACCCAGAGCAGGAGCTGTCATTTGATGATTTCCCATCCAAAAAGAAAACATATTAAATACTATAATACCTCATATTGAGTACAATTCGTAAACATTGAGGAAAACTCTTGTCTAAAATACATAGGATAGGTAGTGAATGTTTACCGATACATCTTGCAGGTTATTCGATGAAGTCATTATGTGTGCGGTTTGTTTTAGAAGCGCTATGTGTATATACAAACACTTGGATATTTATAGACATTATTGTTTTAAGAGAAAGACAATCTTAAACTAAGCAATTAACAATAGAAAGATTATTGAAGGACTGCACAGGATACTGTTCCTGCTACTATGATAATACCAGGCCAAGTATACTATCTGTCAGTAAAAGTCCCTTCAAAATAGGTCCAGCCGTTTCGGAGATAAGTTGGTACAAACAGACAACAGACAAAATTTTTTTTTGGTAAAGTTACTGATATATGCTTTTAGAAAAAGCTGTTATTTTGACATTACAAACAGGGACTACAATTTAATTTATTTCTAAGTACCGTATAGATAATCTGAAGTAGACCATTGCGCTAGTCAATAGTACATTGCTCTACTTCAGTTCATTTATATACACTTATCTCGGGCCCCAGACATATTGCGCAGTCGTGTAGGTGTGTTGGTTTGCGACCGGCTGTGGTTAACAGAGCATACAATCTCGTTTGAGAAGCCCTCGGGCTAGGCCATGCTCAAGGTCGGCAAACTGCGTAACTCATTAAGAGGGAAAGTGGGAATGGTTCCATATAGGTTTAAATGTAGGGTGTCGTGGCGTCACAGCTGAAGTCGATTGATCTAAATAGGCCGTCCGTGTAACAAACATATTTTAGACAGTTGGATGATTAGACTGCCTTGGAGAGCATTTTTAAGCCGTAGAAGAGGCAGTAAGAAGTCTTGCGTTATGTTATTAATATACTGGTCTAATCTTCAAATATAGGATCACCCAGTAACGACTGGTTTAATTACATTTTAGGTTAATCCCAAAAAGGATAGCTCCGTATTTAATTGCCCAGAGCGGTCGATTGAGTGCCCTGCAATGTTATCTAATCACTTATTGAGGTTTTTGACATCCTAAGACCGGAATTACATACGTTTAAAATCAGTAAAAGTCTACACTATGAACACTCCGTAATTTTATTTTTATTTTATTTTATTTGGGAAAACAAACAATCGTACATTGTATATTATAACTAGATACACAGTATGCTATAGGTAAATGTACAATCCACTACGTTTCCACGTGTTACTAGCTTAAATACGAATCTAATTGCTAAAATTAAATACAATCAATATACCTATAACAACAACTTACATTTAGTTGGTAATCTTAAATCCAAATAGCAAAAAGTTAAAACATACTTAAATACTACAAAACAATCAACAATGTTGAGCAAGACGCTTAATAATTAGTTTTTTAAATTTATGTTTTTTAAAATAATGTCTTTGCTCTAAAATTAAACTGGTTTTTACGAGTCTACATGGATTAACGGTGAAAGAAATCTCGTACGTCATTTGTTTTATCACAGTTTATCAGTATCGCCCACGAAATGCCAAAGATAAAGGAGTCACTGACTTCCACGATTTGGAATAACAGATTGGTAATGTCAAGGGAAAACTCAAGGTCATCTTGTTTTATAATAGTCTATAATACTGAAACTCGTGCCAAACTCCGGATACCAATGCAGTGAAATGATGAAAAAGATATTTCATGCTCTTAAATAGACCGTTCCTAACTATACTTACCTAATATTATAAATGCGAAAGTGAGTTTGTTGCGCTTTCACGCTGAAACGGCTGAACGGATTGGGATGCAATTTAGCACATGGGTAGACACCCTGGAGAAGGACGTAGGCAGTCTACTTTTGATTCTGGATCGCAGACGAAGTTGCGAGCAACAGCTAGTAGTTCTATAATTATTATTCAGGATCGCTTTTTTGATTTGAAAGATGTCCAGCACCCTTACTGCGTAACGCACGATTAATCATAATCTATTTCGTTTTAAAACAGAGTGCTAAACCATTGCTTCTTATGTTCGAAAAATGTGTCTGCTCAACACACTAATATTATAAAGAGGTAAAATTTCATTGTATATTGGGGTAATCTCTGGAACAGTGGACCGCTTTTTAGGAAATTTTGTGGGGGATACTTTAAACCCTGGGAAAGGACAATAGGCTATGTTAAAAATATTAGCCAGTTTGCAAGGTTACGGTTACTGAATATGATCATTGATCATGTTCAGACGGTCAAGCGATTCTGAATTACGTATGATAAAACTTCGCTGATAAAACTTCTAACAGATATCCGTTCGGAGTTCACGTCATGCGTAGATTATAATAACTATTAGAGAAACGTAGTATTCTAACAAAGAAATACGCTCTACAGAACTACGACGCAATTCGCTTGTTTTGTTCGTTTCGCATGTTTGTTAATATCGAGCTGGTTGGGAAAGCTAATCTTACGATTACACAAGAATAAATAATATGGTGATAGAAGCTTAATTCTTTTGCTGTTAGAAACGAAATTGTTTATTCTGTCGAAGTGATTGCTATATCCTATTTCAACTCCATCTAGCTTAATTTTTTTTCATGGGGAACACATTTCTTTAAAAAAATATCTAAATTATGTCGACATTTCCTGTCTGACCCGAAGAAAAAATGGCGAAACGAACTCAAACAACATAATTAAGTTATAGTCAGCGTGTCTGTTATTAGTGGCATCAATTTGTATCAACCACCAGTTACTTCTCATTTACATAATAATAATGAACGTGGATTTTGAAAAACATCTAAGCAGATGTTTTTCAAAACTCACATTCGATAATTACTATCTTTCTTACTTGACATACATGATAGGGAATGTGTCAACAACAACACACAGATCTTGAAACGCACAGACATTTTAGGTAGTAAATTTCTGATAAGTCATTAGAAATATTGCACAATAAATCGACATCTGATAATGTTAAGATCGCTCAAGTCAGGTTTGGAAGGAAAAATAAAAACCCAACTAAAAAGTAGAAAAGGTGTTTTTTAAACTATTATTTATTTTTTATTTTTTAGTTCTGCTAATGCGTGATTTTCATCGGTTCTTGATAAGTCTCCACCAAAAATAGTTATTTGCTATGCAAGGCTGCAAAGTTGTTTTTTGGCGCGAGTAGTTGTATTGAAAGCCGAACAAGCGAAGGGTTCTAGGATTGAACCATGAGCGAAGCGTTCAAATATAGAATCCTAAGCGTAGAAAGGGTTTCTAAGGTACGAGACGCAGAATACCTTTGCTGCCGAGCGAAACACACAGTTTTTCACCTCACTACAGCGAGGAAAGTGCTAGGTGCAAGAAAAAAAGCCTAAAAAATATACTAAATTAGTGTAGTTCAATGAAGTATGATAGCATTGCATTGTAAATGTTTTCACGCCTTTAGAATGTTTCAATGCATTGAACAAATTGTACGCTTTTGAATGTACTTTTCGCGCGATTTTTCCGGAAGTTAACGCAATTCGGCATCATGTACAGACGCCAGCACATCAAGCTACCCCAATCTGTTATATTTCTTTGATAGATTTTCAACTTTATTACACAAGTATAAGGTTCATGTTCAATTGGGAAAATTTGACAGTTTGGGGTAACTTGATGTGCTGGCGTCTGTACCGCTTGCACTAACTCTGTAGGTGTTAAATTGATATCTTCATCGCTACTGGACTCGCTCATACTTTACGATTTCTTACGATTTCATCAAAAAACAAACCAAGATTATGCGAATTGAATAGAGACGATTTTTTTTCTTTTTTTTCATGCAATCGTCCTGCTGGCCAGTGCGATTAGTCTAAAAATGGTGTTGGCGCACTGACATGAAATAAGTATTAATGCATTATCAGTGGACTGGCTGTGTTAGTCTGTGCTAAATAAATGTATTTTCTTTCTTTCTTTCTTTCTTTATAGAAAATTATTGAATAGAAAGGTTCGAATTTCAAAAACTCTTTCCACACTAGCGGGTAAAATGCACTTTTGCACGCAGATTTCGAATGACAAACAGAATCATTCCGAGGTTGTGAGGTGAAAACTGTATTTAATTATATGCCTACCTATAAAATACATACTTCTATTTTTCAGAGACAAACCAACACTAATCGAATGGAAGAAATCGGACAAACCTCGCAAGTCCATAGCTAATACGTACGACAACCCCGTCCAACTGGCCGCGTACTTCGGTGCTGTGTGCCACGACCTTAACTACAAGCATTTCAACGTTAAAGACGCGTTGCTCGTCATAGCCTACACCGACGGATCCAAAGCTGATGCCTACCACCTACCTCCTGACAAACTAAGGGAGCATTGGGCCCAGTGGCTGATTAGGTTAGAAGAGTTCACGAAGAAGTTCGGAAATAATGAGGAAAAGAATTTGAAAGGCGGGAAAAGATTGTTTGAAGAAGATATCGGGAATCTCCAGTAAGTTACGGTATGTATTTAATTTTCTGATGTTTTTTTGGTATGTTAGGCCTTTCTTAGGCAACATTCACGGCTTTGGTCGAGCGGTATAATATGAAACTATATCATAACATATTTCCCGTAGGTTTAGGCAGAGGTGTACTGACCACATTTGGCCAGTTATGTGTAACAGGGCGCTTGCCAGGGGTGCGGGTTGTTCGAAAGAGATACCGTGGCCTCTGGCACACAGGCAACTGAAGGAATACCAGTGCTTCTTTTTTTGAGGTTGAGAAATCATCAAATAACTTCTCACGCTCTGGGTGGAGGCAGGAGGGCGTGTCAGACTTTTACTGACTAAAACCCACCCGTGTTCCCTCAGTTGCCTGTGTGTCAGGGGCTGCGGTATCCCTTTCGAACAACCCGCACCCCTGGAAAGAGGGGACGGCGCAAAAGCAGTCCCCACTACCAAAAATAACGCATCCGAGTTATACACATTAGGGATAATCGCAGGGGTCGACCTAACCGCAATGCAATGGGAAGGCCTCGGCCCTGGGGGAATCGCCTACTTGATCACGGTTTCCCCTATGCGAGGAAGGAACACGGGTGGGTTTTACTCAGTAAAAGTGACACGCCCGCTCCGCCCAGAGCGGGAGAAGTTATTTGATGATTTGCCACTGTTAAAAAAAAGCAGGGAGCTAGCCTTTGGTATCAATAGGGCACAAATCCAGACCCCGGGCTACTTTTGAAAAATTCCAGATGGAAAAACCCAAAAACACTTTGTACGACCCGGGAATCGAACTCAGGACCTCTTGTTTAAAGGTAGCGCTTGACCACTAAACTAACGAAGCAATAAAAAAATATCTGATAATATTTAACAACATACGGTTCTTCATTCAATACCATCAGCAATAATAAGACAAAACGTCGACCAAATCTCATGAAAAAATCATTTTCAATGGGCAACGTGACCGTTAAAAAAAACGCGTGGCAAAACAGTACTTAATAGTCACACGGCGATTCATAATTTCGACCGAAGTCTCGAGATAATTCTACTATTAGGGGCCATTCAAGTATTACGTAAGCACTACAGGGGGGCGGCGGGTCTTTGCTTATTTTTGGTGACATGGGGGATGGGGGTGTCTGGATGGTGATTATGTCAGCAGAATTTATTTATTAACTTGGATTTTCTACAAATTTTAGTCGATTTTGGTTTGAACACATTATGGCAACCCTACTTGTCTATGAATGGCTTGATGAAAACGATAACAATATTCCAAAACCAAATGAAAGTGAGCAGACACGTTGTGTGTCTGCTACCAATGTTTACGTGAGCTTGGGAGGGGTGGGGGGTAGGAGCTTCGCTTACTTTTGCTTACGAGGAGCTCAAAAATTGTAAAAATTCTGCTTACGTAATACTTGAATGGCCCCTTAGACAACGATTCGAATTTTGCGTTCTGATTGAACCATAAGTTCGTCCGTACGCTAGGTACGTTTAAATTGAGCGCTACGTTAAGTTGGTACGCTAGGTACGTTTAAACTGAGCGCAACGTTACGTTGCTCGTATGATGAAATTCAATTAAAGTGTTGCAGACGCCTGAAATATTTGACATTTACTTACTTTTTGTTTGTTTTTCCAGTGGAGCCGGATAAGGAACCGAAGATGGATATAATTTACCTAAAAATGAAAAATTTTGGTAATTAGGTACCACGCCCGCCTTTTCACATGTTATTTTTAAAGACACGTTGTTATAAAGGCCTTATGTTAAGAAACTATCACCCAAGTTCAAGTGGTTTACGACTTTTCAAATTATTTTTAAAGTTACACTAAACTTGGAAGTATGTTAAACGAATCATCCTGTAGATTTACGGCCTTATTCATAAAAAGTTATCGAACATCTAAACAATTGCTAAAGTCTGGATTCTCTTTGAAAACCAAACTTTAGCAACTGTTTAAATGTTCGATAACTTTTTATGAATAAGACCGTGAGAGTATTCGTAATGGGAAATTATTGATTATAAAATACTGATTTCAAACTTTGATTTATAAACTACTAGCTGTTCATATCTGGCATCGCCGGGGTGAATTGAATGTCTCTATCTCTTATCCAAGTTTCCGACTATTCTGGTGGATTTTCCATAATAAATCACGCATAAAATCCTTGTCGGGGCAGGTACAAACACAACAAAAAAAAAAACTAAAAATAAAGATTCTTCAAACCTTATTTATGAGGTTTCAGGAATAAACGGAGTAGTCATTGGACAGCTTCCGTTCAAAACCCAAAAAAAAATCCAAACATTGCTGAATTTCAGCAAGAATGATAGATAGAAATAAAAAAGCTGCCGTATCGGCTGAGTCGTTCTCAAGTGATACTATTTCATACATGCGGCAATTGATTTTTATCTATCTATATGAATAAAAAGAAAAGTCCTGACTGACTGACTGACTGACTCATCAACGCCCAGCCCAAACCCTTGGACCTAGAAAGCTGAAATTTTGCACAGAGGTTCCCTTTATAATTTAGACAAGGAATAAGGAAGGATTTTTCGAAATTCAACCACTAAGGGAGTTAAATAGGGGATGAAAATTCAGCGCGGGGCGAAGCCGCTGGCAAAAACTAGTATAGAATAAACATCTGAATAATCATGTTTGTTACTTCCTTTAACGGTGACAATACGGCGCATATACACGAGTTACACTTAAGTGCATATTATAGGTCTTCTTCTATAAATAAATCAGCTCCAACACAGCTTGAACTAATGCGTTATACGACACATCGCATTATACGATAATCTGATTTACTGCATTGAATATCGATTCTTTGTCTAAAGTATCCTACACCGTTTCGTATAGAATTTCATTCAGACAGAACATTTTTTCAGAACAAAAAGGTAACGAACTTCATGTAGAGCAATGTACGGGACATTTCATAAATAATCTTGGCCATTTGGATTTGGACATGTGACATAGTTGGACAAATGCCTATTTCCATCGGAACTCTGACGTAGTCAAGGAAGTATGACAGTTCAAGATAGTTTTCTTTTTTTGTACAATACGTGGTGTCACTATTAACCCGTCGTGCGTCTAATTAGCAGACAATAGAAATTCTATTGTTATCGGAACACATGGTGTGCACTTGACGTGCAAAGAGTTATTTCGCCCGCGTTGACGTCGGAAATTACCCCACAGAAACGTACTACTGGGATAAAAGTATCCGATGTGATAATACAGGTTATAAACTATCTGTGTGCCGTATTTCATCCGAATCTGTTCAGCCGTTTTGCGCGATTGAGTATGAAGCATCTAAACATAAAACCCCTTATTTATAAACGTTGTATAAAGTTATTAGCGCCTGTTTTACCGTACATTTTTGACGTTTAAAAATCTCTTAACTTTAAGCAACGTTTATAAATAAGAAGGACAAACTTTCAGGTTTTAAATATTAGTCTGTGGAGTTCACGTTGCAGAATTTTGGGTCAAAGATGTTTGAATGTTTTGTCATCGATACGCTAACATTATGTAGGATGACGAAATACTATCTAGATTTGCATGTCTCGACAGATGAAATTATAATAACGAGTCTCACAAGAAAGCGATAGAACAAAAATTACATCAATAGTTTGAAATCAGTACAATGTTAAGTAATTCGGCTAGACATGTTTTGAATGTATTTATATCAGACTGGGTTAAGTCTCGGATCATTAGTCATCTTCATACAAATTACTGTAGATATGCCATTTTGGTTAGACTTCCGCCAGCGGATAGACGCAAATATATATCGCTTAAAGCGCCTACTACATATAATGCTACGTGCGTGCTTCAAGCCCTCTTAGCTCCTGGTGAGGTCCGCCATGGCCGATGCCTGCCAGGGGTGCGGGTTGTTCGAAATAGATACTGTCGCCCCTGGCACACAGGCAACTGAAGGAACACGGGTGGGTTTTAGTCAGTACAAGTCTGACACGCCATCCTGCTCCACCCAAAGCGGGAGAAGATATTTGATGATTTCGCAACCTCAAAATTAACCAAATATAGACCATATAATGTAGTATTTATATGCTACATATGAGTCTTTCATAAAATGTCCGATTTTACATTGGGTTATCTACAGTAATATACATTTTCTCATTAGTGTCTCCATATCTATTTAGTTTACTAAACAAAATTCAAGTTTTATTTAGCTTAACTTCACAGGCGTGATTGGTCCGATGAAACACCCACATGGGACGATCGGAGGTTAAGCTATGATTGCCGAGGTCAGTCCGTGGGTGACCATCTTTACATACCAAGACACTTCCGTGCCTCGGAAAGCACGTGAAGCCGTTCGTCCCGGCTGTCATTCGTAGATCTTCGACAGCTGTTGTTACGGGTCGTCAGAAGGCCGAAAGTCTGACAACCAATCTTACGAAGTGGTATCGTGTTACCCAGTAAAATTGTGGAGGTCAGATAGAAGGTCGTTTCATGTAAAATACTGGTATTCAGCTTTAACCGGTTAGACTGGAAGCCGACCCCAACACAGTTGGGAAAAGACTCTCTGTGAAGTTTCGCTGGATAATTTAATTTGACACTTTGTAATGAGAATTTAAGCGACTTAAGTTTATGATTCCTACACGGTTTTATTAACTAGTTCCTTCAAGCATTTTGTAAAGAACGCTTGCTGGCTTTAAATAATCACAATACTATGTAATTATATGTGTATTACGTCCATATTTACTCGTTAATTCCACATGTTATATTAACCGATTTTTGCCATACTGTATATTGACATTTAACCATCGTTTTTTTCTTTTTAAATAAGTACTAAAGACTTATAGAATAATAACCATATAGCCCCTGATTCAAACGATCAATAATGACTTGTTTGTATGTCTAATAGAAAGAAACGACAGACGCGTAAGGGTCAGTTCACACCGAGACGTAACGCGACGCTGCGCGCACTTGTTAAGATCACGATATAAAATAGATCTTATGCACTTCACAATAAGGTATACGGGCTGCACAACACGGTGCATCTCAGCGTTCTTCGACACGCTTTCGCGCTCGTAGTGAAATTATACCTTTTCGTGTTGTCAATAAGTTCGATATTCTGTTGCTATCTTAAAAAGTGCTCGTCGCATCACGTCTTGGTGAGAATTGACTCTAAATGTCAAGTACTGAATCAGGAGACTGCAAGTCCAAAATACCTGTAAGGTTTAGTTAGCAAAAATATTTGGCATTGCTTATGTAATAATACTCTAGAACTGAATTATGGTCCTATGTTAAGATGGGTCCTACGAAATGTTATCCATTTAATAATAATCGGACGAAGCTTCCAATAATACTTACGTTTATTGTCGAATTTCTACTGAATTTGAAACAGGTTTTTATAAGTAGATTTATCTTTAAATACCAAAAATGAGTTAGTACTAGTCCATTATTGGTACAAATTGTGTTCAATTTACTTCTCTAATATATATTGTATCCTCTTGATTTATGTATGGCTTCTCTTTGGCCTCAAGTATCTTTTGATTTTTTGTTA
Organism: Antitype chi; assembly: GCA_947359405.1. Taxonomy (NCBI): domain Eukaryota; kingdom Metazoa; phylum Arthropoda; class Insecta; order Lepidoptera; family Noctuidae; genus Antitype; species Antitype chi. The sequence continues at coordinate 5,798,318 of OX375819.1, read as the reverse complement.
AGAATTTATTATCACTACAATGCTGAAACAGAATTGCTTCCTAAAAAGTTTATAAGGATTTTACAGGCGTTTTATAAATGATTTATTTTGTTCTTGTAATGGTTAGTTTCCACGTACCTATATTGAGGACTATTGAGGAGGAATGTTACCGATGAAAACGAACGCGATCAGCACATAAACCACGTTGATGGTTTTTTTTATTGAAAATGTATTTTTTTTGAAATAGTGGCACTGACAGCTCTTTGTAAGCTGTAGACTGTAGATTTGTGGACTATTTTCAATTTTATTAAATTCTTGGTACTTGTGTACCCCTTGCAAACCTATTAAAACTATAATTTGTAGAAGATAATTATTTTTAAAAGAGTAACCATGGAGTTTCAAGCCGGGTCTTCTCCATAGGAAATAACGAATTGGAACCGTACACCTAGTTGCTGACGTTTCATAAGTGCCCGTGTAGATTTACGTGTGAAATCAAATATTTTGACTGATTTCTTGAATTCGGTTTGGATGTGCTATGTTCAGTTTCATTGGTGACATTTGCACTAAATGTCATGTTAAATGCTGGTTTAAAAGTAAAAAAATCGAGGAATTTTTTACGTACGAGGAAAATAATCCTTAGCGGGGCTAAAGTATGAATCGCGATGCCAGAATAATATGTTCAAGATAAAGCTTTCTTAACATAAGATTTAAATTGCATTTATTACTTTTATGCCCAGAGAATGTTTTAAGTTTTTACTATGTTTACTGAATTGCCTCGATTTCTCTTGTAAAAAGGAATTCGTATCACCATGTTTAATGTAATGTAATAGTATTTTGTTAAAGTAATTGAACAAATGGCTGTTCAATTATTTTAAGAAATTGTTTGCTTTTGGATATCTTAAAGCAAGTCATTTCGGTCTATATTTAATCCTCATAACTATATAAAGGATATGTGTATTGTACTTTTCTTAGGTAGGTATATTTTTTATAACTTTATGCGTTCTTTATTATTTGACTGCTGAAGCTCCTTAGCCGTCTAAAGTAAGGTCTGAATTAAGTTTATATCACTGTAATTCTCTGATTAAATAATTAGAATATGTTCAGTATTTTTTTACACCCTGTATTTATTGCCAACACGATGTAACACTGTTCCATAAAGAAGGAAGATATTTTTTGTCCCATCAATAATTTTGTAGTACCGAAGTAGGTATCTGACTGCACTTCTGATCTGAGTAGTATTAGATTATGTTTCGACTGGGTTAAGTACCTACGCATGAACGTACGGTAAATAAAAACTAGTACGTATCATCTATATGTACTTAGTGTTTCCTATAATGTTTTTACGAGAAGACCCTAGTCAATTTTCCTATAAGAATCACACCCACTCTGTCCGCCCCCGTTTCGCACTCGTCTGATGCTTGTTATGTAACGTTGAATATTTTACACGCACTTAAGAACAAAAGAAATACTATGGTAAAGATATTTTTTTGTCCCATCAATAATTTTGTGTAAGTACCTAAGTAGGTATCTGACTGCACTTCTATACTGAGTAGTATTAGATTATGTTTCGACTGGGTTAAGTACCTACACATGAACGTACGGTAAATAAAAACTAGTACGTATTATCTATATATACTTAGTGTTTCCTATAATGTTTTTACGAGAAGACCCTAGTTAATTTTCCTACAAGAATCACACCCACTCTGTCCGCCCCCGTTCCGCACTTGTCTGATGCTTGTTATGTAACGTTGAATATTTTACACACACATTAAAAACAAAAGAAATACTATGGTATTACAAATACCGGTAAATGTTATCGTGTGTAACTAATTAATTTCAATACTTCTCAAATATTATTAATTTGCTAAGAAACATGCATACATTGAAACGTCAACCAGCTGTTATCGTATTCCATTGTAAAATCAAATATATCAGCGGAAAGAGTGCGTACTAATGTGACCTCTCTTTCTCACTCGCACGATCCACATACACGCTAGCGCTCCAATTTTTAAATGTTTACCTACTTCATATACAGTTGGGTTATGCTTAGACGAAAACAAAGTGAAAGCCCGGTTGGTTCCTAACTAACGCGTTGTTTCAAAGTCCAAGGGCACAAAGATTTAGAAGTAAACTAAGTTTGCTATTATCGAATTTAACAATAGAAGGACGGATGTGTTATGTGTGATTATTGTTATTAATAGTTATCGTTGGTTTACGTGTGTGTGACTTGTGAGTTTACTTCAGTGTCTTCAGACTTCAGTTGCTTGGTGTAGCTCAAAAGCGATAGTTGTGTAGAACGGTATGTGTCAAAACTCGTAAATATTTTGATTGCTTCCTAAACAATTTTCTTAAGTAATTCTACTTGGCGACTCGATAATATGTTTTACTACTGATTGGTTTTATATAATATATTTTTTATTACATCCTTTCCGTTTGTTTCTACGACAAATTCGATTTTTATGTTAGAAAATGTTTTTAAAACAAGATTTATGTTCAAGTATATCAGGTTTTTATAATAAATACTTATTGCGTTGTTTTGAATAAATTAAAAGTTGGTGTTCCAAAAATAGGATGTTTTTATGTGATAATTTGTCCACTGTACAAAAACAAAAAAAAAACTTATTAGGTACAAATACTTAGGTACAGCCAGTTGTTAATTTCATTGCTTTTTCATGATTATTTATAAAATTTATTTCATGGTAATAAAATTAATATATTATTTTTCAGTCTCGTCCAAAGTCCAAAAATGGCAAGTACAGTGAGAAGCAAAGTGCTAAAAGTTTTAAACAGACAGAAGAATGGATTTATATCTACAGCGGTCAGACAAAAGAGTTCAAACGCTCCAGAAAAAAATATTCTGACATCTATGTTTAAAGATGTTCCCGCTACTAGTTACACAGCATATGACTTTGTATGGCAGAACTTGGATCGTTGGCCTGATAAGACTGCAACGGTGAGTTATCTTTATGGTTTTAATGCATACTGTTTTTAACCCCCAACGCAAAAAGAGGGGTGTTATAAGTTTGACCACTATGTGTCTGTCTGTGGCACCGTATCTCTTAGGGGCCATCCATAAATTACGTCACACGTTAAGAGGGGGGAGGGGTGCAACAAAATGTGACATAGTGTGACAAGGGGCAGGGGGGTCAGAAGCTTTGTGACGATATGTCAAAATCTAAAATACTTACTAAAACTGGAATTTTATATGTACTTAAACCAAAAACTTAAAAATATTTCCAATTCGATCTATATTTATAAGGCTTATTATGTAGGTTTAAGTCGTCGGAGACTGCACGCTTGTTGATTACTTTTGATTTATTTATTTTTTAAATGAAAGAAACTGTTGTTTTACTTTAAATACTTCCAATATAAAATTGAAAAATATGTGAGATCTCACAAGGGGTAAGGGGGTTTCACAAGTATGACCACCTGTGACAAGGACGGGGGGGGGGGGGATCTCAAATACCATAAAATTTATGTGACGTAATTTATGGATGACCCCTTAACTAGGTGAACCAATTTGGCTGCAGTTTTCTAGTAAGAATTTACTATTGTGAAAAGTCACAACATCATCACCATTCTCTTATTTTTATTTATTTGGGGTCCGATCATCATGTAGTTTTCTTCCCATACTTCTCTATTAGTTGTCTTCTCGGTAGTCCACCTTCGTTTCTAGCCATCTCATCTGTCACACAGTCCGTACATCGTTTCTTTGATCTTCCTCTACTCTTGTAGCCATTCACATTCATGCGTACCTACTCAAAAGTTCCCTTAAAATATTTTCTATATTCCTGTATTGTGAAAATTTACATGAAACCTGTTTTTTATTTGGGCTATGACTTCCAGTAGGCAATAAGCATTGCTAGACAAAATGCACTTTAACAAGAAATACATTTTCATTGATAAAAACAATTGACCCAACCTCTATAATGCTTCACCTTATATTTTCATGACTCAGTCCTTAAAATACAAGTTATTAATGATTGAACATAAAAATTAAACAGTCAACTTTGTGTATAAAATAGGTTTAGGAATTACCTAAGTTTTCCTGAACCATATTCCATACTTATTGCCTCAAGGAATACCTATCATATAAAAAAAAACATTATAATTTATTTATAGAAAAATAGATTGGTCAAATTAAATTAGCCATCTATACCTACTAATATTATAAACAGGTAATATTTGTGAGTTTGTATGTAGGGAGTAATCTGCGGAACTACTGATACAATTCCGAAAATTCTTTCTCTAATCGGAAGCTACAGTACTGCCGAGTTTTATAGAATATATTATTATATGTTAAAACAAGATATTTCATACGGTCAAAGTCGCGGTCAGTAGCTACAGAAAAATAAACTGTTGAATAATAATAAAATCACTGAACTTTGGAACAATAGTGTAGGTAGGTACCTAGAAACAGGTAGATAAATATTACCTCATTTAATTCCGATCTCACCGACAACAATTGACTATTGTTACGTTCACTAGGTGTGCAATAAATGACTATTTCACTAATGACTAATAGTGACATTAGGGCAAAATATTAATTTTGCCCCATTGTCACTATAATTAGTACCTACCTACTTACCTACTCTATCTAACGTTCCTCGTCACGTAATATTACATACAAAACATTATCAGCGTATAGGTAATATTGCCACTGCTGGAACACCGGCCTCTGCTCTGTGAGAGGGAGCGGGCCGTAATCCACCACGCGGGCCCAGTGCGGGTTGGCAGATGTCACATGTCTTCGAAGTTTTGGTTCTAGTAACATTATTCTAACTTAACCGACAGCTGTGCTGCTGAGGAGTTTAATACATTGCGCCATCTATACAAGGTGTAACTTAAATAACGCACAACCTCTTAAGGGGTCATTGTACTCATCATTATCGACCACTTTTACTATGAGACCAAACCTGAAATCGTAAAAAAAAAATCAGCTGTTCCTTACATTTTGACAAGTTATTCGAATACAAGTGTATGGAACAGCTGATTTTTTTTTGCGATTTCAGGTTTGGTCCCATAGTAAAAGTTGTTGATAATGATGAGCACAATAACCCCTTAACAGGTTGTGCGCTATTTAAGTTACATCTTGTATATGCGCCATCTATACATCTATCGTTCTTCCCATCTAAAACACTAGAAAGTGGTAAAGGGCGGGCAATTTTGGGAGACTGTCTTACGTAATTTGGACGTTCACAAAACTGCTGATTCTCAGCTTAGTTTGAATAAATTACTTCTGATTTGTTAGATTTCTCATGACCTCATTGAATTCTCATTAGGTAGAATACCTAAGTACCTACTAATCCAATTAAAATGCAATTAACACTTGAGTTCACTAAAGTTCACTCAATGCCGTTGTCGCGAGGAAATCAAAAACACCGGAACAAAGATGCAGTTTGTAAAACAAAATGTACTTACCTAAAATAAACTAGGTATCTACCTACTTAGGTACTTTACTCGCTCCATGTAAACAATTATCTGCATCTAGTTAGACTGGATGCCGACGCTAACATTCCTCGGCTAGACAGATGGTGACCTAAAATAAACAATGTGACAGTTTCTGAACAGTCAAAAAGGGACTTTATATCCTTTAGCTAGAGTGCAGTCTCAGCTTTTGGTTCTGAGACCCTGGGCCCTACAAACCTTGTGAGTTGTGGTGGTTCATTGTCCTAGACGCGGTTTTCGATGTAGGTACCTACCTATTTTATGGCTCACAACATAACATCCTACTATCCTATTAATACTATAAATGTGAAACTTTGTGAAGATGTTTGGATATTTGTTACTCAATCACGCAAAAACGGTTGAACGGATTTGAATGAAATTTGGTACACAGATAGTTTATAACCTGGATTAACACAAAGGATAGTTTTCATCCCGGTAGTACGTTCCCGTGGGATAATTTTGGCTGAGCCGCGGGCAACAGCTAGTTAAAAATAACATAACGCCATGTTTCAAAATCAAAATCAAAATCAAAATATTTTATTTCACATAAGCCTGCATGGGCACTTATGAAACGTCAGAAGCTAGGTGCACGGTTCCAATTTGTCGTTTCCTATGGAGAAGAGCCGGCAAGAAACTCCACGGTTACTCTTTTAAAAATAATTGGCTTTTACAATGTTTTCAAATTACAGTTATAATAGGTATGGGAGGACAGTGCAGGCCAGTCAATAAGTACCAGGTACTTAGAGGAATGAAAATACAGAATAGAAAAACGTCTACAAATCTAGTCTCTAAGGCCTACAACGTTCTCTCATTCACAATATGTAAAAGAATCTACCTATATAAAATGAATCTATTTGAACCAAGTGACATGATTTCGATGACAATAACTGAAAATAAATATTAAGTAGTAAAATTGATGTATTATGTCAAATAATGACGAGAATATGTCAGACATTGTAAAAAAAAAATAATAATAAAAAGAATAAAAATTAACATTGTTTCCCCGATGGGTTGGGCAGAGGAGTGCCGATAGTACACAAATCCAGGCCCCGGGCTACTACCTACTGAGAAATTCCGGATAGTAAAACCCAATAACTAGTGATGTACCGACTATTCGGCCATATTTGTAGTCGGCGACTAGTCGGCTAAAACCATCGGCTAGTCGGCCCATTTTTTACTCGTATTAATAGGTAAATTTAAAAGACGGTGATTGAAATTAAATTGAAATCTTTACTGTTTTATATTTGTTTATTATAGAACCAGTTTTACACTTTACTTGCAGTGCAATATTAGGATATTAAGAAATAGGAACCCTTCGTTTTGTCCATTAATTAATTGGACTTAGATCCAGAAATTAAATACCGTAAGTAAAATTAATTAATACTTATAACAAAAACGAAGAAACTATAGCAAACAATTGGCAATTATGTAGATTTGTCATTTTGAACATAGCCGATGTCACCCGAACTCAGCCGATCATTGATTTCGGTCATATTCGGCCTATCTACCAATAAAATTTTACCCGACCTGGGAGTCGAACCCAGGACCTATGCTCAGCAGTACCACTTACGACCACGGCTCACGAGTACCTAATATTAATACAGCTATCGGATATATTGTCCGATTATTTTAGTGCCATGTCATAACTTTAATAATAATTGTAGATAAGAATCAAGTAATATCGAAAAAATTGTGCCTACCTACTTTATGATAGCTGAAATCTCACTGAAATTGCTCAGTCACCAAGTTTGATGTATTTATGGATAAAGAGTTATCACATTGACTACCTAATCAATAATTAGGCTTAAGAAACCATGCAGGGCCATCCAAAACCGATCGTACCGAACCGTTGACAGTATATTGTTTTCCGTGAAAACAGTTCCCGTCTGGTTGATCATTCCTGTCAAGCCGTAAATTGCATAAATAAATCTATATCAAAATAGTTCCGACTAACGACAGCGCACACAAAGTACCTAATGAAAAGTTTCACAACACGTTCGTAACCTATTTAGTTTAATAAACTGTCATAATTTACAGAATATCATAAACGTTGGCATCAAAGAGTATAATAATAATAATCGAGGGGCTTGTGGCTAAGTAATAACAGCCGCACGGGTCGATCGATCAGGTTAAGCTACACTTGACGCGGTTAGTCGGTGAATGGGTGACCATCTTTACATACCGAAACCCTACCGTGCCTCGGAAAGTACGTTAAGCCTTTGGGTCCCGGCTGTCGTGCGTTGATCTTTGACAGTCGTTACGGGACTTCAGAAGCCCGAAAGTCTGGTAAACAAGGGGTATCGTTTTATTACCCAGTAACTGGGTGATGGATGTCATATAAGCCGCCGCTCCATAAATACGGGTATTCAACTGCATCTGGTTAGACTGGAAACCCACCCCAATACTTATAGTTGGGAAAAGGATTGGCAGATGGAAGGTGGGCCATTGTCTGGTGGGGCTTCACAGATTGGGAGCCAGTAGTAACACTATTGGCTGGCTCTGCCACGCTCAAACTATATATACCCACATTTATATTTTTATACCTATATCTTTTTCAATTGTTTTTGCTATAAAATTTGTGCACTTATGTATAACACTTTCGGCCCTTAAAACTAATCAGTCACTGTCTTTTGTTTCATAGGTATGCGCAGTAACAGGCCACGGGTACACATATGCACAAACGCATAAGATGTCCATAGCATTCGCCGCCTCTTTGCGGACGAAACTCAAGTTGCAGAACGATGACAAAGTTGCCATAATTCTGCCGAACATACCAGAATATCCTGTCACGATTCTGGGGATACTACAGGCTGGTTGCATCGCTAGTATGATGAATCCTGTTTATACTGCAGGTAAGATAAATACTTTTGTGTAATTTGCGACAAAAATATCTAACTCTCTCGAGTCATGGTTTTGCTCTTCTTACGCGCCTAAAGATATATTTTTATTCGCCAAACTATTATAGCGGCGACGATTCCTCCCATCAGTAACATGCTTATAGCGTAGTTGCCGATGTCATGTAACTGTTTGTTAGGATCTTTCGCTTGTGGTCGTTTCTTTGGAGTTAAGGGCTTGTTTTGCTTGCTCCTTAAGCCATTTAGGGCCTTCCCACCACAGGGTCAACTAGACCCATTTTTTGCGGTGAGAATCCTCTTGTTGCAGATGCAGACGGCATGGTTTTCGTTCGTCTTCACGTAACTTCAGTTTATCGAAGGCACGATATGTGTTTGGTTAGATTTTTCCGGGTTAGTAACGGACATGCGCAGTGATGCCTATGGGTTTGCTGATGTCCATAGTCGGCGGTGACCATAATACACATTGTGATATTAATTTTGATGATTCAACAATATTCACTTCGTTATTTATGTGGTCTAGCAGACTAACTTTTCAAGCATAATTTGAAATATTGGATTGTGAATTTATTTTCAAATCCTGTTGATTGTGATCTAAAGTGTGTTAAACAATTGAAGTGCTGATGGGCCGCCTTTTTGCTTTCCATCTAATATCACAAGATAAAAAAACCGCATTTTTTCCCCCGAGTAGACTATTTTATTCCAGATTCTGCTTTATATTCAAATCTTTTACGGTACTTTTGGCAGAGACGATGGAGATCTATAAACATAAATAATAGGAATGAGTTCCATCACAGGTTTTCTTAGTGATACTTAAAAAAAATCATAAATAGGTAAATACTAATAAACAAAAGGAATAACTACTCTATAACGAGAGGCCTTGGTACATCGAAGATTGATTGAATCGACACCATTTTCAAATCGTATGAGAGCATTGTACTATTACGGACTTAGTACTATTCGTTGCATGCCAGGAACTGGGTACAAAGTCTAATGATATTGCGAATATACTAAAACGTCATCTTATGTTTATTTATTTGTGGTAGGTAGGTATTAAACAACATGATGAAGTGCCATAAAAGGTCTGACTCTCCTTCGGATAAGCTCCAATTCAATGAAAGCTTCCGCAGACAGGCACGTCGCGACGGTTCGACATGATTCTGGTAGAAAAAAAATCCATGAAGTGGTATAAAAATTGTTCTACTACAGAAGCGTAGTGTACTGTCACGTACGCCTCACCGCGGGAGCCATCATTCTGTAGAAAAATAAAAAAACAAATGAAGATTTAAAAAACGATATTCTTTTTCCTTTTCAGATGAACTGAAGCGCCAAATACAACTAATTAGATGCAAAGCTGTAGTTACCTCAAACATTTCATACACCAACGTAAAGCAAGCCTTAGCAGAACTTAAGTTAGACATACCAATAATCTTAACAGACAATGATGGTCTACCGGAAGGTACAATCAAGTTCGCGGAGTTTGCTCTAGATTTTAACCTAGATACTAGTTGTTTGAAGTCAATACATAGAGGGCCCAAAGACCTGGCCATATTGCCGTTTTCGAGTGGAACTACAGGGTTTCCGAAAGGAGTGGCGCTGACGCATGGAAGTGTGGTCGCTTTAAACCAGCAGATTGCTGACCCTGAGATTATTGCTATTAAAGAAACTACAGGTAAGTTTTCCAAAAGATGTTTTGTTCTCATAATCTCATAACTCGCCACTTTGGCCTATAAAGCACCCATGTTCGCTACTAATGAGGAGTGTAGGTAGAGTTGTAAGGGTCCATTAATTACGTCAGGCAATTATGGCAATTTTTCCACCCCACCCCCAATCTGGTGAGATGTGGTGAGATTTGGCTCGACCCTCTGCCCTCCCCATAATCTCACGTGAGATATTTCAAATACGTGTTTTTAGTATAAAAACGTGAATCTTTGCTTATTTGCGTTGCATATGGCTGGCTTAGCTGGCCGGTGGCCGTTTAACTATTGAGGAGCTACTGTGCTACTTTGTGGCGTTCGCATAACCGCGATAAATATTATTTTGTAGGTTTTAGCCATATTGCCGGAAAAACATGTTTTACATAATTTTACTCGATTTTCTCGTTATGTTACATTGTTTCTTTGCGGAAAAAAAAAATTACGTGATATTTGCCGAGACTCCACGTGATATCGGGTGAGATTCGACTCGACCCCCTCACTCCCCTAAAGGACTCACATAATTAATGGACGCCCCCTAAGTAAGTACGCCGTAGGTTCGAACCAAGACAGTCGCTTTACTTTGTGTAAATTATTTCATCACAACTGCTATCAAAACGTAAAGGAAAACGTCATGAAGAAACCGGCATATCCTAGAACCAAAAAATCGAAGACATGTGACATCTACCAACCCGCATTGGGCCCGCGTGGTGGATAGCGGCCCACTCCCGCCCACAGAGAGGAGGCCTGTGTCCCAGCAGTGGGAACATTACAGGTTGATTGTGATGATTCCCCACTAACCTTATTTATAGTCCTATGAATTAGGGGGCAAGTACGCTGCTTTAACTGAGCACAAATCCCGACTAGCAGTTCCTGAATTACGGCCTGTTATTCAGGAGCTGTAGCTTACGAGTAGCTAAGGCACCAGTCTCCCACAATATTATTAAAATTTATAGGTATGTATGTTCTTCATTATGTATTTGTTCATAAATTGTTTTGAGAAATAAATCATTATCTCATCATAACTATAATAGTCGCTATGATTTTCCTGATAGTATAACCAAATAACCCGCAGATTAGACCCAGATACCTACACCATTCGCGCTTGATCAACAACGCAGTTAGCCCAATGCAATTGCTGTCTTTTTCCTACAAAAGTATTGATTCGATTGATATCAAAACTCCCGACCGACCCTTGCTCGTTGAAGCGCCAGCCCGCGCCGCAGCTGAGCCAGTAGCTTTAAATTCCCCCTATAATAATAATGATTCCAATTCGATCCAGCCTGTCCCCAATAGCGATAGCTGTCCCCCTATCAGTGACGCCCTGAGCCGAGGTCCGTACCCCACAGGGGGTGCCCTCAGCGTGCAGTCGCTTAGCTTGTAAATTTAGTTTGTAAGCCCTGGCTGGAGGCATTAAGTGTAAAATCTTAATGGCAGCCCCAGGAATGACCGGTTGAGCAGTCACGGCCTCTCAAGGCCAACTGCGAGATGCCCTACAAAAAAAAAAACAAAAGATATCAAAACTACTCTTCACGAAGACTCCTAACCGAATTCGAAAATTGAATGTCTTTAATCTTCTAGCCACGAACCAGGCGGTGTTGCCAGCAATCCTGCCGTTCTTCCACATATTTGGGTTCAACTGTCTGATGCTGAACCAGTTGGCACTGGGCGTCAAACTGGTCACTATGCCGTATTTCAAACCTGAACTCTTCCTCCAGACCCTCGTTCAACATAAGGCTGAAGTTTTGTTCTTGGTTCCACCTATGGGTAAGACAAACTATTTTTTTATTTAACTGTAGAGAGAAAATCAAAGAATCAGCATTGCCTTACAACATGGCAATGCTGCCAGCCTTTTGGGCACTTTTCCCGTTGACAACGATGCGGATGAACTTTTTGATGCTATGATTATTTTATTTTTTAAATACTTGTACATACTTACTTATTATTATTTTAAGACCGGTAGATTATAAACTGTGTAATATACTTGATAACACGATACGCCTTTGTAAGGCTTTCAGGTCTCTGTCGGGTGGCGACTGTCTAAAAGACGCAATGAATTAGGGTATTACACCCATTTTTGAAAAGTCTTAGTTAGATTCGACGAAACATTTCTGCGCTGGGGGGTCTAAAATTATATGCTGAACTCATGTTTACAGTTTGCGCACTGGATAAAAACTTTTCCTGCATATCAAACTGTCGTTTTACCTACAGAGCAGTATGGTGTCCACTGCGTCCAGCGTTTTCGTTAAATCACGCGAAAATTTAAAAATGTAAAACTTAAATGCATTTTTACGGCACTAGTCAATTAAATAAAATTGATGTGTTTGATTGTGAAAATTTTGCTGTGGTTTATTAGTACTTTAGAATCTAATTAAAAGACTTTTCAAAAATGGGTGTACTACCCTAATTTATTGCGTCTTTTAGACAGTCGTTACCCGACAGAGACCTGAAAGTCTTACAAAGGCGTATCGTGTTATCAAGGAACAAGTTTGTAGAGGTTAAATAGGCAGTCACTCGCATCTAAAAAGATACTGGTATTCAGCTGCATTCTGTAATACTGGATGCCGACCGTAATATAATTGGGTAAAGGAAGGCTAGTCAGATGTTAATTGCAGCAGTATTTTAAGTAGACTATGTTCACTTTGTCTTCTTCGGAAAGCTGCCACGCATAAATCTAATTGGGCTGGACACATCTGCTGCATGTCAGATGATCATTGGGCCAAACTTACGACCCAGAGGTTACCGCTTAATGAAAAACGACATCGCGGTACGCCCCGACGGAGATGGCGGGATGAGCTGGATTCCTTCAATAAATACTGGTTCTTGGCAGCTCTGGGCAGAAAGAGATGGAAAGAGAGTAGGGAGACCTTTGCAAAGCATCGGTATTAAAGGCTAATAAAAAAACGTTCCCTTCGTTCTAACATGATTACATACCCGTTTCAGTGGTGTTCCTGGGCAAGCATCCAGCAGTGACTCCCAAGCACTTGGCGTCGGTCTACGGCATAGTAAGCGGTGCCGCTCCCATCTCGAAGGGAGACGCCGAAGCTGTCCTGGCTAAAAACGTAAGTGTCATTTATGAGAACTGGTTAAAACTGCGACGAACTCTACTAAAGTCCTATGTATGGAAGGAAGTATTTCAATTTATGATGGGTTTTTGATTAGCCGCGGGATAGTCTATAAACGTAAACGATAGCATAACCCTACGGGGTAGTTGCGTAACGCACTAACAGTAGGAATGACTTTCATTTTGACAGTTCAACTACATTCATTGCGTTATTTACGTTATTGAGCAGAATAATCTTTGTTTATTCTTATAGTTTTCTAAGCTCTCCGCTACTAGATATACTTGTCGCGGTGCATGACTGTAACAGTCGTTGTCCTTTACCTAATACATCTCCGTAGGAACCCATACAAAAAAAACTGTATGGTTTTTGGCTATCTGATAATGTTGAAGGTCACGATCGATATCGATTCAGTACGTTAGCGGACTTTACATCAGTGCCTCGCTGAATCAAAGTCTGTTCAATGAGTTGATGCCGGTTGCCCCCTCAATGGTTTCTGCCATAAAACCCTGTTGCACTATTGATTTGACAGGTGATAATGATTCAAATTCATGTCACTCAGTGAGGGTAGTTAAAAGTAGAAACAAACTTAAAAATACATAAAAATTAATAAATACATTGCACAGACATATAAAACAGTAGCAGACCAAACATTCGCTAAAAAATGCGTACCCATTACGCACACATAGAGAGTGTTGTCGATACAGGGCCGGACTAGGGCCGGTTGCCGGTATTATATAACGATATTGAAACGACCGATAATCTTACTGAAAATCCGCGAAAATCGGTATTCTCTGGGTAAATGAAGTCTAGATTACTTATCAATAAAGTCTTAACGAATATAACCACCCATCTCTTCTCGTGGTTACTGTAAAAGGCGACTAAGGTAATATTTTAAGAAGACGGTGGGCGGCAGTCCCTTCACCTCCTATTAACGGTACACAGACCGTTGACGGGCATCAGTATCGGATAAAATAACTCTCCCTGCAGTCATTAACCCGTATGCCCAGCTTGGTGGGACCTAGAGTTAAGGTGTTGGTATGCCTGAAAGCTAGCTTATGAATATATCAGGAATTCTGAAATAAAACAATGAATTTATTGGATATATACATATTTATTTTGTACTTTTTTTAACTTTATTTATTTATATATTCTTTATTGTACACTACAAAAATACAATAAACAAAAAAATATACAATAGGCGGCCTTATCGCTTTCCGCGATCTCATCCAGGCAACCATGGAATGGACAGGGGCATAAAATGGGGACGTTGTTGGTCCAAATAATGTGTTTACAATATACTAAAATAGATACACAGATATATACATATCCTAAATAATAGATACATAAATACATATATACAAAATTTAAAACGAACGAAAATAAAAGCCTATACAGAGATTATTACAGTTTGGTACGAAAACAAGATCACAACGACAAGTAATGTTCTTTATTTTCATAATTTAAAAACTACTGGTCCTAAAATAATAATATGTACAGGTATACAAAAAATAAAATAATCATAGGGCATCAAATAATACGTCCGCATCGTTGTCAATGGGAAAAGTGGCCAACAAAGGCTAACGGCTCGAACATAATAGGTTCCAATAAGATTGAAATATTTGCGCCATTTGAGGTTCAGTTTCAATCCTGGAGTTTCATGTTTTTAAATCCATGCATTCCGTAAACTTACATCCTTTGGAAATCTGGAAAAATATTAGTAAGCTCAATTATTACCTGCTGAATGAAATGTTAAAATTATGTGCGTAGCCTATACCGATTTTGTCCACCATCGTTCATATTATCCATCACACAGACAGGGTAACATAACCGGCTAATGAGACACATTGATTTTCTATTGTAACGTATCACATGTGTACGCGCCGGGCCGGAGCGATTCTATAAATTTTATTATCATAGAATGTATGTTTACACTGGCAATCTGCACTCTGCAGTATTTTCAAACTATGTCACCAAAAAAATTTGAAATATCGTAGAGTAAACCGAGTCTCTATTTGATAATTCCATAATAGGTAAATATTTTCCATACAATAAAAAATATCGTCTTTGTTGCCAAATCCAACCCTGACTTCACAGCATAATACAAAAACTTACCGATGAAAGGTCAATTCAGGTGTTTTGTGGTAGCTATCACTGTCACACTGGTACGCACAGCACTTTACCATTTTATTTTTGTGTAATCGTCCCAAACAATTAATTTTTCAAGTAATATTTCGCGGTTGAAACATAGAACGCGATTCAGGATAAATGTTGCATATCCAAATGGCGGCGCGGTACAGACGGGCTACGCGTCAAATTTTGTCTATGTGTGGGTCAGTGTGACAACAGGTGACAGAACGAGATACTGCTTACGACTTGTCGCTTAGCAAAAAAAGGATAGAGAATCAAGTCCATCGACTATGGATTAATGTTTGGTCTGCTACTGTTTTATATGTCTGTGATACATTGTTAAAACAAAAAGGTTGGTTATAAGACATAAGTTCTTCATAAAAAAAAACTCTATAGAGAACGACTAAACTTACTTAAACTATTAGATATGTATTCTTCTACTTTGGAACAAAGTACTAGGAAGTACAATATTGACACAGCGTACTTGCAATCTGAACTTGACCATTTACAGGAGAAACTAAGTTCAATGACTAACAGATATAATACCTCAGAAGATCTCATGAGGGAATATGTATTGGCAATGAATGAGCTGGTAAACTCACAAACAAACAACTGTGAGCAGTGTCAAACCCCATCCAATGTACCTACACCGGACCATTCATTGACAACATGTAAATCCACCTTACCGCAGCCCTGTGTTGATTTGACATTTCCTGATATTAATAATTCCAATAAACAGTGTAAACAAATTGAAAAAAAAAGTACCTACTAGAAAATGTAGGTGAGTCAGTGACCGCTATTACCAAGTTAAAACGCGACAACTATAGCTGCTAGCATTTGTGCGCACAAATGCGTGAACGTACCTTTGGTTAGTACTTAGATACAATCGGTCAGTGAATCAGTTTGTCTAGAATTCTAGATACATAATTAGCATTGTTTGACATACTTCGCTACGTTACTGATTGTAGGTTGTTCAACTAGGACATATGCCTGTATCTATATATTATAAGGTGTATCTATTCATACACGAAATATCTGAAGGGGGAAAAAACATCTGTTCCCTACATTTTGACGAGTTATGTGAACATAAATGTAGGGAACAGCTGATTTCTTTTTCGCGATTTTAGGTTTGGTCCCATAGTTAAAGTTGTTGATAATGATGAGTACAATGACCCCTTCAGATATTTCGTGTATGAATAGCTAGACATTACATACAGGAAAAGTTTTTATTCAGTGCGCAAACTCAGCATATCATTCTAGACCCCCAGCGCAGAAATTTTTCGTCGGTTATACAAAAAAAATCAGCTGTTTCATAGAAAAGTGCAATTCCTACGCGGTCAAAATGGTGTCCCCTTGTTTCGCAGATAGATATTTCATAGAATTTCGTTTCCCAGAAAATGTTTCATATAATATTTGATCCTTGTATTTTTATTTCTAATATTATTGTTTCAAAGACTATTTACTTGAATGGTTCCATATGTCATCACTGGCAACACGAACTGGTCAAAGAATTTCGTCTTGAGACACTGCGATATGTGGGACGAGACGATATTGCGAAGCTTCCCGAACGCTGCCCAACCGAGTCGGATTTGACGATTGACCTCATTCTCGTAATTGGTCCTACCTAACTGGACAGTTTGTCCTAGGTAAACGTACTCGTCCACAACTTCGAGTGCAGCACCCTCGACCATTATGAGAGTGGGTGTTACATGGCATAGGACATGACCTTTGTCTTGTCCATGTTCATTTTAAGCCCCTCTCTTTCGGAAGCTCTACTGAGGTCATCGAGCATTGTACTGAGGTCCTCCGTGGTCTCAGCCACGACAACTATATCATCGGCAAACCGAAAGTGAGTGATGTAGTCGCCATTGATGTTGATGCCAGCCCATTTCCAGTCCAGAACCTTGAAGACATCCTCCAGTGCAGCCGTGAAGAGTTTCGGAGAGATAACGTCTCCCTGTCTAACACCTCGCTGTAGAAGGATAGGTTTCGAGGTCTGGTTCTGGAGTCGGACTGACATAGTGGCGTTTTCGTACAAACTTTTCCAATACCTCGATGTACCGATAGTCGATCTGGCACCGGTGGAGGGACTGCAGTACAGCCCATGTCTCGATCGAATGGAAGGCTTTTTCGTAGTCCACAAACGCTGAACAGTTTATATAGATATACACCGAGAAATTTTAATGGTTGTTTTCCCGCGGCAGAACAACTTGCCATAAGGAGTACTTTCGAACCATAGAGTAAAAGTAAAAAAAAGCCTACCATGGGCCAAAGCCTAGCCTACCATTGTATTACCCCGTAACTGGGTTGTGGAGGACGGAGCGGTAGTCGCTCCATATAAAATACAGCTATTCAGCTGCCTCCGGTTAGACTGGAAGGCGACCTTGTGACAATTCAATAACATTGAAAACGTTATTTACGTGATACCTACAATTTTTTCGGACATATGAAGCAATGGATTAGCAATCAAATCAAATCAAAAATATTTATTTGCTAGAATATGGTACATAAGATGTTACAGTAAATTGGTTAAAGCGTATCCTGCCATAACATGGCGTGCACATGTATTCATAATCAGCAATTAATCAATATCCTTCAAAATGATCGGGTCCGGTTTGTAAGCGGCCACATTAGCAGACAGTCTGCCCTTGCGGTTATTGATTGCAGGATGATGTTGGGACTATTACGCAGCCTGCGGACTCAGTGCAGCAAAGATGTTATTGTCACAAGAGCCAAATAAATAAGTATGAAACGTTGTGGTAGCCAGTCTAGGTATAGATCGCGGCACGTAAGTTGAACCAAAATCAGAATAAACTACCGAAGGTAGGAGCGTGATCACTCGTTGCCTCGCACGGAAAAATAATGAGGTCACCTTCTAGTCAGGCATAGTCATTGATGTAACGTGTACTGATGTTTGAAAATAAATTACAGATCGCGGCACGTAAGTTGAACCAAAATCCGCTTCTTGCTTCATCTTACGTGCCACGATCTGTAACGATATACTTGCGCAAGTCTAAATTTTCACAAGTTTTTCCGTGTGTGGCGGCTAGTTACTTACCATTAGAAACGAACTCTTGAACGTAAAATGTGTACTTTGTTCAGAATATAACAAGGTAATCTACAAAGATAATTTATTATTGACAGACAGATTCACTATCTGGCTTTACATAATTATTTATCATAAACGTAAATGAATGTCTTATCTTTACTATATGTACAGATGAAACCTAAATTCTTTTGTTGACTCTGAAAAAAATTAATGTCTTCTAAGCTGGCTTTAGTTAAATAAAACTATCTCAGCATATCATAATCGTAAATCTTTATTTTATATCAACATTATATGACAGGAACTGGTTAATAAAATGCACTGTCTTATATGGAGCAAGGTGTCTGAGGAGTGTAGGAGGTCCTTGGTTACAGACCACCCGGCTCTAAGATAGGACATGTTAATTTACATTTGATATTATACAAGGTGAATTTTTAGTCACCGTTAAAATTCAGGGTGATAGTACCCGTGAAATTGAACAACTTTCTCCATGGAACATGGGACGAAATATGAAAAAAAATCGGACCTCCCATGCAAAATCAATAGTCTGCCGATCGATTTTGTATGGGAGATCCGGTTTTTTTTATCATGGGATAAAAATTCATTCCAACTACGGAACCCTTCATTATTGCGTGGTTTATTTTACTATTAGAAATAATGGACGACTCTGTAACAAATATTTTTTTATCACTAGTCCAGATTTTTATCATATAGACCTACCTAATACCTACAAAACATTTATTTTGTTCAAAAAAACATTTTGCAAGTGATGTTACTCCCATTGTACCCACAGTGCATTGAGCCCTGTTATCAGCTCCTTGATAACGATAATAATAAGATACCTTTGGCCAAGGGTAGGCATTGTTATTCCCAACTTTG
The DNA here is from genome assembly GCA_947359405.1 of Antitype chi. Lineage (NCBI taxonomy): Eukaryota > Metazoa > Arthropoda > Insecta > Lepidoptera > Noctuidae > Antitype > Antitype chi. The sequence continues at coordinate 5,779,228 of OX375819.1, read as the reverse complement.
GTCTGATAACAATGTGTGTATGTACCTATTAGATAGTGCCATTGTTGTAAATTCACGCTTGATAACAAATATCGCAATGTCTTGTTTATGACCCCATGTCCGCTAATAACAACTGTGTTTGTCTGTCTTTAATTTCAACAATATTCAAAATATTACGTTCTGTACACGATTTGGCGGCGACGGCTGATTATTATATGCCATTACTATCTTAGTCCCAAACCCCAGATTATGACCACACCTTTTTTAATCTCGGTAAACCTATAAACAATCCTTAGTAAATGTGTAAGTACCTTTTAACGGGGTGAATCAGGAGGATACTTTAACATAGATTTTAACGGTGAAATAATAGTCTTTAATTATTAAATTAGTAACTAAATATACAAATAAATACAAAAACAAAAGAACATTCATCAGGAAACGTGCCCAAAAGACTGGCAGCATTGCCACGTTGAAATAATATAGTTTGTTGCCAACAAGGACACGTAATCGTTCATTATAAAACAGTAAAGCGAAAATCCCTTTTAAAATTTCGTCCCAGCCTTTTGACCCGTAATGCTCGCTTAGAGGGAGGCGGCGCACGTGAGGGAGAGGCAGTATATGCGCCCGCAGTCCGCGTGGCCGCAGGAGACGCCCTGGGCATCGGGAATCCCAGGCTGAATCCCGGCCACCGTAGGCGCGGGCTTGCGGACGGCGAGTAATGGGTAGCTCGCTGTCCGGTAAGGACCAAGCCCGGGTCGATGGCACGTTGTATTCCACGCGCGCCTCAAAGAGATGTCAGCACCAACTGGTGGGGTCCGCAAGGGCCGATGCCCGCCAGGGGTGCGGGTTGTTAGAAAGAGATACCGTCGCCCCTGGCACACAGGCGACTGAGAGTACACGGGTGGGTTTTAGTCAGTAAAAGGCTGACACGCCCGCCTCCTCCACCCAGAGCGGGAGAAGTTATTTGAGGATTTCCCATCCTCAAAAAAAACCCTCCCATTCACTCCGTTTTACTGTACCTACTAACATTAGAAACCTTTTAAATTCACAAGTCTTCGGAAGACGAAAGAGATAAAGCCTAAGATAGTGTCTCCTTCCAAGTTTTAAAGACCGGTTTCTACGAGAGACCGACACCTCGGGTCAGGCCAACCTCATTTTGACATATAAAATGCATATTCTTTTCCAGAATAACATCCTATTCCGTCAAGGCTACGGGTTAACGGAGACCAACGGAGCTGTTTCAGTGGGAAAGAACGATGACACCAATCATGCGTCAGTGGGCTATGTCTTAGGTAGCAGCGAGGTGAAGATCGCTGATCTGAACACGCAAGAAGCTTTAGGACCGGGCCAGGCAAGTAATTTTTAATTTTATGTACTTTTGTACGTCTGTTTTCTGACTATACCTACCTACACTTGGATTGTGTTCAAGTCTTGAGTGAATGTGAATAGGTTACTTCTAGAGAAGTGTGCACCATGGCACCATCGCTGATGATAATTAAGTAGTTCGCCCCCTACACCAAGGCCTTCCACAAGCTGGACCAATGGCCTTGTGAAGGCCGCAGGAATCCGCTGGATGCGGGAAGCACATAACCGGTCGAAGTGGAGGAGCTTGGGGGAGGCCTATGTCCAGCAGTGGACGTCGTTCGGCTGAAATGATGATGATGATGAAGACTCCCCGGAAGTTACACATAACTATCACAATGTGGTGTTCAGTTCTGCCCACCAGTCTACTCCTATACAGGCGTGATTTTAGTTAAATGCAAAGTCGGAACAGTGGTATTTGTATTTTTTTTATATCAGAGAATTATATTTATTGATCGCATTATTAGACTCGCCATACATATAACTGGCGAAACAAGGTTGTTCTAAACACCACACGAAATAGTAAGCAAGAAAATATGTTTACGTACCATAGAGTAAAAGGCCCACAACCTAATCTTGTTTTTTCTAAATGGGCTCGCTCTTGACCTCGATCACGCCTGATGGTTAGCGATTGATGAGCTCTATGATAGATCGAGCGTGCCCAGAAAAAACATATTCCATATTCATTCTAATCATTCCTATTCTTATTCATCAAAATTGTATTTTTTTAATAATCCATATTTTATTGTTTGTTTTTCCTTGGCGTATCCCAAACATTTTTTGTTTTCTTTCTTTCTTTTTTCTGCAAATTTAAAATTGTAGTCCGTTGTAAGACATTAGCAGGAATGTGTGCCTCACTGCTGCGCTAAACGGGCCTAGATCATCAAAAATGCCAGACATCGACTGCCTGGGTTTTTGACTGAACCTGGAATACAGGCAAAACATTATCCCTAACTAGAACAACTTACATTTTCAGGAAGGCGAAATCTGGTACCGTGGTCCCAACGTGATGTCCAGCTATTATGAAAATGAAGAGGCAACCAAAGAAGTGTTGACAGAAGACGGTTGGTACAAAACCGGTGACATCGGACGATACGACGAGAAAAAATACCTATACGTTACTGATAGGCTAAAGGAACTTATTAAGGTAAATATAATTTGTTATATTATCAAGTTAAGCTACCCTTGCCGCGGTTGGTCCGTGGATGGGTGACCATCTTTACATGCCAAGACTCCTCCGTGCCTTGGAAAGCACGTTAAGCCGTTGGTCCCAGTTGTCATTTATGGATCTTTGACAGTCGTTACGGGTCGTCAGAAGCCCGAAAGTCTGACAACCAGTTTTACCAAGGGGTAAAAGTGTTACCCAGTAACCAGGGTTGTGGAGGTCAGATAGGCAGTCGCTCCATGTAAAATACTGGTATTCAGCTGCAATCGGTTAGACTGGAAGCCGACCCAACATAGTTGGGCAAAGGCCAGGGAGATGATGATGAGATAGCAAAAGACTGGTAAGTATAAAATAATTTCATCGCACTTATCAAATAAGCAGTGCTATTCTGTATATACCTCACCGTAATAACATGGGTGAAGTGAGCTTAAAGTGAGCTGTCATTAGTATTAATTCTTAGTATCAGATGCATTGACAGCTCACTTGAAGGTGACTTCACCTCAGTTCTCAAGGTGAGATTTTTACAGAATACATCGGAAGTTAAAGAGAAGTTAAGTAATTGCTTGCATATTACTGCGTAATAATTATGCATTTTATTGACTACTTACTAGCTTTTGGTCGCTACTTTACCGCATTATTACTTCAAAATCAAAATCAAAATATTTTATTTCATCTAAGAAACGTCAGGAGCTAGCTGCTTCGTTTTCTCTTAGCTTTCTTAACTACAATTTTTTGGTTTTACTTGGCTCCTTAGGGTCGTAGCGTGATGTTAAATAGCCTTTAAACTTAAACCTCAAAAATTGGGCTATCAAATGTAAAAAGAATTTTACAAATTCGACTAGCATAGATTACCCATGTACATACAAACTTACAAACAAATTTTTACCTCTTCATGATATTAGTATAGATACTGTTAGTGAATAAAAATGTGAAGAAACTACTAAATATTCACTAACACCTACTGCTACGAAAATTTTAAATTAAAATAACTGATCGTATAATTGGCCCACATTATGGATGGAATGCCATTGTTAAATTGTCTATCCTTTTAAATTATGCTAATGCACATATACGTATTTATGTCAGCTTGTAAGTGTCCCATTGCAAGACAAAGTCGTAAGTAAGTAGTAATTAATACAAAAAAAATATCCGTAGTCATGTAAAAATATCTCATTTACAGGTCAAAGGCTTCCAAGTACCGCCAGCCGAACTAGAAATGGTGTTACGAACACACCCGAAAATCCTCGACTGCGCTGTCCTAGGCATTCCCGACCCGATCTCAGGAGAAGTGCCCAAAGCATTCATAGTACCACAACCAGGCCAAACTGTGAAGGAAGAAGAAATATTAGAACATGTTAATAGCAAAGTCACTGTCTTTAAAAAGATAAGAACAGTACAGTTTGTTGGAGAGATCCCTAAGAATCCAGCAGGGAAGATTCTGAGGAAGAAGTTAAAAGAATTATACTGTTAGCATTTATTATAAGGAAGATTGAGGAATGGTTGTATACGAGATGCAAGTACGTATATTGGCTTTTGCGCATTAGACTTTGTACGAAACTGGTTTAATAAGTCGTAAGGTAGTTGAGTTAAATTTTCTACTTTTATCGTTGCGTTAAGGCACCAATTGACCAATGAATTATAATGCAGGCAGTTTTTAATACTGCTGTTTTCAGTAATTACTAAAGCGGAATTAGATATAATGTGATAGCATAATCTCGCCAGTACCAAGCCCAACACCGTTGATGTGTAGTTCCGCAGCGCTTCGATAGGTGGCGTTGTACATATGACGCGCAAACCTGAATCGCGGTGTTAAGATTCTCCGCGGCTGAATGACCCTCCTCGATTTCGGGTTGTTTGGTATCGCTTCTCGGCCTTTTGGCTAAGATCAAAGTGTAGTATCTGTTCTTTTCAGCTTAATATCTGAAAGTTCCCTCACTGAGGGACCAGTATATTAATCTGATTTTTGTAAGCTGACGGGATGTTCGGGGCTCGCTCCACTCCCGTCGCGGGTCGGCCCGGCATTGCAGTGCCGCCGGGATCGGCCCACATAATACCTAATAAATTAACCCACCCATGGATATCCATCTACGTAAGTCGGGATTTCTGTCAGATATCCATATCTGAGGTGGATTCCCATTTCCCTAGCCAAGTATCCAAATATACTATCACTATACTGTACAGTGTGCATTATAATAAAGAATGTAAAGGCAGAATCTGCAGATATTTTGTAAGTGGTATGTTTGTTTATAATACGATTTTCTATAGAGAATATGACATGATGCTTAGAATATATTTTACACTTTTGCTAGGATTAAATTTTACAAAACTATAAAAATAATTTTACTTTAGTGTTAATATTTTGAGTCAGTTAGTATTTTGAACTTCATTCCGTTCAAAAACTGACTTCAAAACCGAGTCAATATTTTACCGATTTCCAAAATAGGACTAGGCTATGCATTCGGCGTGCTTTTATATATTTTTTCAATAAGAACTTGTCTGTCGGATTTAAGTTCAAAATACATTAATTAAGTAATTGACTCGACCGTTTACACTTGAACCGTTTTGTAACGAGATCGAGAATGTTGGTCAAAGTTTATGTAAAATAATGTGTTGATATTATGGAGTAGAATATTATATAAATAGATAATTAATTATAAGTTTATTAAGTAAGTATATGTGTTTTTAGTGTGTCTACGATAATTTTTTATAATAATTTGTATAAACGATTTTAATTATACCTATAATTTTTTTGTCAGTATTTTCTCAAAGTTAGGGTACCTAGGTAGTATCTTTTTTTTTTTTTTTTTTTTTTCAGTGTGGGAAATCATCAAATGACTTCTCCCGCTCTGGGTGGAGCAGGAGGGCGTGTCAGACTTTTACTGACTAAAACCCACCCGTGTTCCCTCAGTTGCCTGTGTGCCAGGGGCGACGGTATCTCTTTCGAACAACCCGCACCCCTGGCAGGCAACGGCCCTTGCGGACCCCACCAGTCCGGCGCACCAGGACACATGGCACGCCGTGACCACCCCAGGAACCAAGTAGCACAAGGGCCCTAGACTACCCTGGCACCCTTGGCACCCTTGGTCCCCCTGCGACGGGTCAGCGCAGTGGCCCCGCCGCCTACCACTTCTCGGCCGCAGAGGATAGGGAGAGCAGCCAACGCTATACCGACACTCCTCTTCCCCTGCGGCCCCACCGCGTCCGCCATCAAACGGTGGCGGCCCCGTCCAGGCCACGGAAGGGAAGAGCGCTACTCAAAAGTACCGGCACTCCTCCTCCGCCGCAGCCTGTAACCCTCAGCCGCGATGCCTCCCATTCGACATCGCGGCCCGCCTTAGTTGCGGTGCACCTCACCGCAACCTACTTTTTGGCCGCTACGTCGTCGGCTTGGAGACCAAAGCCCTGACGAGCGGCCCCACCTTGGGGTTCCTCTTCGCTTCACCGTGGGAGCGGACCACGGCTACTGAGCCCCCCCGCAACAACAATGCGGGAACCCACTGGGGGGGACCTAGGTAGTATCTTGCAATAAAATAACTAGTCTGTTATCTACTTGTTACACAAAATAACTATGTATTTCTTTATTGTCTACTTAATTATTATTAAATTCGTTTTTTTAATGCCATTGTCATTCGTTATTTAAAGTATAAATTAATATATTTCAGACATTATTGTCCGTAATTGTTATTAAAAAAGCTCTTATAACTATGTTAATCAATACTTAAATCAAAACAAATCATGATTCATTAAAAAAAAAATAGGTACCTAGTTGAGCAAAGTATAAAATGCGATTTTCAGACAAGTATCCTAAATTGGTCTTGAGTACTTTTTGCCAATCAAATCAGCTCTGTAATAATATAATTGTTCTATAGTTAGGTAGGTCCAACTTCGAGAAGAGAAGATTGACCATCTTCGAATCCGACTTGGCTGGGCAGCGTTCGGGAGGCTTCGCAATATCTTCTCGTCCCAAATACCGCAGTGTCTCAAGACGAGTCTTGGACCAGTGTGTGTTGCCAGTGATGACCTATGGTACAGAAACGTGGTCGCTCACAATGGGCCTTATCAGAATGCTTAAAGTCACCCAAAGGGCAATGGAGAGGGCTATGCTCGGAGTTTCCCTACGTGATCGAATCGGGAATGAAGAGATCCGCAGGAGAACCAAGGTAACCGACATAGCCCGAATAATTGCCAAGACACACTGCTCGCAGAACAGATGGCCGATGGGGCCGAAAAGTTCTGGAGTGGCGGCCGCGTACCGGAAGACATAAGTTGGAAGGCCTTCCACAAGGTGGACCGATGACCTTGTGAGGGCCGCAGGAGTCCGCTGGATGCGGGAAGCACAGAACCGGTCGAAGTGGCGGAACTTAAGGGAGGCCTATGTCCAGCAGTGGATGTCTTTCGGCTGAAATGATGATGATGATGTGACGGTCGCGAATCATATTTTGTTCAGCAAACAGCTCAACATTGATCTGCAAATTGCAAATAAACGTAAGAAAATTTGAATTTTTGGGCACCCACCAGTAAATAGACCGTTTTCAGGGCGCGTTGCATTTCAATCGAAGTGGGAAAGTAAAGCTATTTATCGTAAGCAACAAATAGGTAATTGTATTGCTTTGAAACTATCTCAAAATCAAAAAGTCATTTATTCAAATTAGGCTGAGAATCAGCACTTTTCGAGCGTCAAATTACATAAGACAGTCCCCCAAAAACGCCCACCCTTCACCACTTCCTAGTGCTTTAGCTGGGAAGAAGTGGCGCAAAAAACTCCCAAGCAGCACAGCTGTCTGTTTAGTCGGATAGACTTGATTCTATACACACATAGACAAAGTAAAATAAACATTACGAGACACAGAACATTAATTAAATAATTTGTAATACATAATCTCAGCCAGCCATGCCAATATACCAACAAATAAAATGAAAACTTAACTCGAGCACAAAGATTTTTTTTTTTTTAATAAAGCATAATACCAAAATAAGAGCCTCCTGGTATTAACGGCGTGATAGCTTACATATCTAAATACCATAAAGCTATTGTTTGTTGAGATAACTTCTATCCGCTTAGGTGAAAACCTACCTTTATTCAGACCGTCCATTAAAAACTTCTATCATTTGCCTAAAATAAAATAAAATATTTTGGTAAAATAAATAATAAGTAAAATTAATTTATAATATGCATTATTTGTAAGATTTACAAGCTTTCATATTAAATCTAAAGTTGTTATGTATACTGTACTATTGTTATTTGGTTATTATCGTTTTTAAATAAATTTACTTAATGGTTTATGGTGATTTTATTAAGTTTAAACACCATCTTTATAAGGTCTGTTCAAATTCTTGTTTCCAATATTGAACATTTTATTTATTTATTGGCTCATAAAAAACAGTGTTACAATATTGAGGTGTGACACTGAATAGCACTAGGATACCCAGTGTCGCAGGATCCAGACTCTTTCGACAGATTATATGAAATTATGAAAGTTATGTATATGTTACCGGCCAAACCCGATTTCAGGCCAAACTAGTTTGTCCTAGGAAGTAACGCTCGCCGGCCGCTGCCGCGGTGCCGCTCGCTTCGCTCGCTCGGCTCGCGCGCTTTCGGTCACAGTTCTAACCTAACCTAACCTAACCCATTTATTCGGCGTGCCCCGGCTTAATAAACCAGTTTGGCCTGAAATCGGGTTTGGCCGGTAACATATACAAAAGCTACGGTTTAATAATTAAGTAATTCTCTAAAACTAAGACTAAATAATTCAATTCACATAAATTCCACATAAAAAATATCAACTTTAGCATAATCAGCCTATAATGTTCCCACTGCTGGGTGGGACACAGGCCTCCTCTCTGTGAGAAGGAGTGGGCCATAACCCACCACGCGGGCCCATTGCGGGTTGGCGGATGTCACATGTCTTCGAATTTTTGGTTCCAGAAAATTTTCTCGGTGTTTTCCTTCACTGTTTTGAGAGCAGTGGTGATGAAATAAGTTACACAAAGTGCACCGCCTGCCTGGGTTCGGACGTACCACCTACAATTATACACATATCAACTTTATGATAATGTAAATAAGTTGGTTTAAGAGCGACTAGTACTATCTATTGAAAAATTCATAAAAAAAAGGTTGAAGGTCGCAAACTGAACCTTAAGGTGAACCTAGTCCACATTTCTTGCATACAAATTTCGGGAGTGTTTTTCTCCACTGTCTGACATGGCACATCCAAAGTAAAATATGATATCGTTTTGTCTCATTATTAATACCTATTGTCTGAAACAGAATACCAAAATAAAAAGCCGTTAAAAATTTAGAAGCCAACAAACATTAATTTTTCTTGCTGATTTAACCTAATTTTGGGCGTGTTTAAGTAATAAAATAAATGTAAAATCTCCAAAACCAAGTCGGTACCAACAAAGTTCAATTATCGAAAAGTTCAATAGGCTTTATTGGTCATTGATTTATGCAGTGGTTTTTTTATAAAACCCGATCTTCCGAAGGATTTTTCTTAAATTTTTACGCGCCTGTTTTAGTATAAATGATCCTGCATCTCACTCAATAACGTTGTGCGTGTATACTAGCGTCTAACTGCACATGACTGATACTACCTCTGTCGGACACGATGCCTGGTGAGATAGCGTACTTATTAACGAGGCCCACCAGTGAGTTCGAGCCCGCGACTAGATTCCCCTTAACTGTAGGTGTTAAAGTATCTTTTCCCAAAGCACAAATCTGTTTACATGTTTGGAAATTAAAATTGCACACGCTTACTTGGTAGCATGCATACTATCGATTGTTTTGCTCCGCCGTATGAGCAAATTGAATTCAATTACTTCAATTTGTGTTGGGCTGTAAATTAGACTTTTGGATGTGTAAACAAAATTCCAAATTGATGACATCAACAATCAAATGTTCATTCGCATTTTTAAATTTAAATTTCAAAACTTTTTTAGAAAGTGAATTATGAGAATACATGCTTCGTAATGGCGGTAGGAGCATGGCTATGTGTTAGCCCTCTCGGCCAAACCAGGGAGCCTACTCTCTAAGTCCATCAATAATGTTCCCATTGCTGGGACACAGGCCTCCTCTTCGAGAGAGAGTGGGCCGTAATCCACCACGCGGGCCCAGTGCCGGTTGCATGATACGGGGCCACCCGAAAGTAGTTACAAACTTCGGAGTGCCAAAATTATCTTTTTTTAAATGTTTTTATTTTTTACCGGCAATAAAATTCTATGTAGAGGGCTTAAATCATGTGCTGTATTGATGGTTACAGGTTTAGCGTCGATATGTCTCTGGCACCCTACATATAAATAATAATCCTTGAAAAAAAAACCAAGTAAACGGTTTATATGACAAAATTAGGTAGGTACCTACCTATCTACTAATTGCCTTATGTACAAAAAAGATAATCAGATGCACGTTTTAAAATACGACCTCTCCTATTATTCAACACAGGTCATTTAAGCTAATTCGATACAATGAACCTTCAAAATGTTTACTTTGCAATACTAACGTTATTCATCCAAAATTAAATCTTGTAGCTATTTTAGTGCGATCACTAGCCAATGTAGACACACCCATACATACCACGGTATAGATAAGTTCAGAAGGCCAGCCACAAGCACACATAGACGCGTACGTTTGGCCGTCTCAGCTGTCTCAATCGAAAGTAAAGCCGGACCCAGACGTGTGTCATGTGTGGACAGCGATACTACGACTATTCGAACTATTCCATGTAAGGCTCGGACAAGCGGTCGCGCCGATCCATCGGCTATCGATTTCTGCCCGAACACAATTCATCTCGCAGTGCTCGTTTGGACGGCAGCCGTGTCTCGTCCACATTATTCGCATTACATTACACGGTCGATACATTACCTACATTAGGTACACATGTCTGGGTCCGGCTTAAGTCGCGAGTGCTAGCGCACTCGCTGTACGTAAAGCGTGTCTGTGTGCGCGCATTTTCGCTCGTTGTATGAATTCGAACTTCTGTAGGCCGAGGTACCTATTTATTTTGTACCCATAGCACGGTAGATGGTCGTCATACACTCGACCTTGAAGGTATTCGCATAAATTACGTCATCTAAACCACGCCCACGACAGCTCAGCAGCTCGGCTGTCTGTTTACTCAATTTTTTAACGAGGACAACAATATTTTTAATTGAGAAGATTGTTATTTATCTTCTTGGGTTCTTTTACTCTCATTTGTAAGAAAGTACATAAATGAATAGTTAGCCTAGGTACCACTATTGGTAGGCTAACTATCAATTGATTTCACTCGTTCTATGGCAATCGTAACTTCATCTGTCGCTTACTATCTAGCGAAATCTGAAGGTATGGTAAATGGTGATATTGGCTCACTATTATCAGCCTAGCCTAAACCTCTAATGTCAGGGTCGGCTCCCAGTCTAACCAGATACAGCTAAATACTTCACCTACCTATTCTTATGGCATTTCATTGGAGCTTCTACAACCATTGTCCCTTATTGGCGCCCACCCATCAGCATAAAAACATTTTTGCTTTTTTTGACGAGCTATCGTGTACGTTACGTACAGACGCCAGCACATCGAGCTACCCCAAACTGTCACATTTTCCCACATGAACTTTATGGTTATGGAATAAAGTTGAAAATCTATCAAAGAAATTTGACAGATTGGGGTAACTTGATGTGCTGGCCTCTGTACAATGAATGTTTTGAAACACGAAGTTACTTCATAACAGGAGCTCATATTACTTAGGTAAGCATTCTCAAAACATCGAGATCGCTTTACAAATATATGTATGTTTATGTACCTAATGTATTTAACACTATCCTTCCGGTATGTATAAATTCTCTATTGATGGTGACAACTGCATCAAAATCCGGTGCGTAGTTTAGGAGAACAACGCAAAAAGAGAGTATAGAATAACTGAATAATAATTAATACAACTGAATAATAATTATTTAAAAATATAATAACTAAGGAAGGGTCCTTTAAAAAAAAAAAAAAATAATATGTACAGGTTCCTTAATTTATGTACTTTCATAAAGACATAATCTCTTCCCTGGGGGCCGATTCTACTAACAAATTTGTTAAAAAAACTCAATAGAACCGCAACCGAATCACCACTTTTAAGCGTTTTCGCATTCTACTAAAATGAACAACGGTCCAGCTGCGACACAGCTGCGGTTACGTTTTAGTTACGCCAACGATCGATTGAAACAATGTCAAAACCTATTCTACTAACAAAATCGAACATGAGCGTGACGTTTACTATAGGACAAAGTTAATGATAAAATTATGATCATTATGTCTTTTAATTATAGAAAATACTTTTAGTGCCACATATTCGTGTTTAGTAACATTTTTAGATTCAACTTTTTTCTTTGTGGTATTAATAAAACATATTATTTTGGCATGTTGGTAACGCGGGTTACCCGCTGTGTTCCCGCTACAGTTCAGTTGCAATTCGTTTTGAGTTTAGTTTCCATTTTGCTTATAAAATAGTAGAATGACTTTTTATGTAACTATCGAACGGCGATCGAAATCGAACTGTTGTGGAAACACAATTTAATGTGTAACGTTGCAAATTAGTAGAATCGGCCCCCAGTTCATAGCAGCTTCGAATAAAAGCCCAGCCTCCATACAAAAATCAAACATGTCCTTTTTAACAAGTGCGCAAACTGTAACCATGAATACAGCATATCATTCTAGCTAGACCCCCCAGCGCAGAAATTTTTCGTCGGTTATACAAAAAAGAATCAGATGTTCCATACATTTTGACCGAGTAGGTATTGCACTTTTCTATGAAACAGCAGATTTTTTTGTAAATTTCTCCGCTGGGAGCGTCTAGAATGATATGCTGAATTTTATTCATGGTTACATTTTGCGCACTGGTTAAAAAATAATCCTGTAAACTATGGGTATTGAGTACTTTATCGTTACTTTGTAAGTAGGTAGGTACATAACAGTACAACTAGCGACTGGCGGCCTTGTACACATTCTATATCGGAGTGCATTGAACTTTGCGATTTTCCGAACTATTTTGAACCTGCGTCTTGTTTTAGTAACAGCACACTCTAGCACATTCGATTTGGTGGGTGTGTCATAGATAAATGCGTTTGTTTTTACGTCGGTATAAAACAGTAGGTATAACACAGACAGCGAAAGTAGTTTTTTTTTTTTTCATTTGCCGTACGTGCGTCGTTTCCTATTACCTACTTACGTCTCATTCCCATCGAAAACATTTCATATAGGTATAAATTAGGTTGCCAAGACTTACATAATGTTTTTACTGATGAAAAGCTTTCAGATCTAATGAAGAACCAAGCCCTTAACTCTACAAATCATTCATCTTGGCCGAAGTATAGAGCTTGGCCGTTTACCTTACCCTTTGGATAATACCAGCGCGATGTTATGACGATAAAAATACGTACAGCGTGAACTTACTCTAATAAATAACACATATAACATTATATAAACACTTTCTAAGGGCAATGCCCTTAGAGTCTTTAGTGAAACGAAACCTGTTTGGTCACCATCGTTAAATGCCCGCGCACACGCAGCCAGTTCTCAGTATGTACAATCAACAATGCATCAGATTCTCATTAGATAGTTATTGGATATTGGTATAGGTATACATTGATTGATTTTTTATGCTGTTAGGACCTGTTAGTGTGTATCATCATCACTACGTATCATTATCGTATCATCCCACAGCTGAGCAAAGGCCTTTTTTTTAGGCTGGGAAATTTTAAATAACTTCTCCCACTCTGGGTGGAGCAGGAGAGCGTGTCAGACTTTTACTGACTAAAACCCACCCGTGTGCCCTCAGTTGCCTGTGTGCCAGGGGCCGCGGTATCTCTTTCGAACAACCCGCACCCCTGGCAGGCATCGGCCCTTGCGGGCCCCATCAGTTGGTGCTGACATCCCTTTGAGGCGCGCGTGGAACACAACGCGCCGTCGACCCGGGCTTGGTTCTTACCAGACAGCGAGCTACTCATTACTCGCCATCCGCAAGCCCGCGCGTACGTTGGCCGGGAATCAGCCTGGGGGGGGGCAAAGGACTCTCCCCGTGACTTCCAGTGCTTGCGAACCAGGGTTAATGTGAAACTATTTTTCTGTAAATACATAATACGTGTCATTACGGTCGCGTTTCAATATATTTCGTTCCACATACAGTCTGACAGTGGCCTGTGAAAAATATATGAAAATTTGAATATCATGGGCGATCCTGGTGCTTTCCCCTTAAACAAATCATTATCAGGCATTGCTCGCCGAGCGTCTATCATCTTCATCATCATCATTTCAGCCGAAAGACGTCCACTGCTGGACATAGGCCACTAAGCTCCGCCACTTCGACCGGTTCTGTGCTTCCCGCGTCCAGCGGACTCCTGCGGCCTTCACAAGATCATCGGTCCACCTTGTGGGAGGCCTTCCAACGCTACGTTTACCGGTACGCGGTCGTCACTCCAGAACCTTTCGGCCCCATCGGCCATCTGTTCTGCGAGCAATGTGCCCTGCCCACTGCCACTTAAGTTTGGAAATTCTTCGGGCTATGTTGGTTGCCTTGGTTCTCCAGCGGATCTCTTCATTCCTGATTCGATCACGTAAGGAAACTCCGAGCATAGCCCTCTCCACCGTAAGTCCAACCAGAGCAAATTAGTAAAATTATCAAGTTCAAACTTCGAATTCATTCGTTTGGTACCTCGGCACGTTTTGTACTGGAATCCTTTATCATGTCACAGCTGAGCAAAGCCCTCTCTTTATGCATGCCATTGCCACTGTGGTATCTAGGGTTAATGTGGACCACTAGTCGTTTGTTTGTTTGTCTAGCTCATCCCGCCATCTTTTACAGGGTCTACCGCGACGTTTTCTAGCGGTCTCAGGGCTCCACATAAGTAGTAACATTTGGCTCACCAACAAACTGCGCTCCAAAACCCAGATTGCTCAGCATGCTGCAAAGTAGAAGTGGGGTTGCCTCACCTCAACTGCTGCATTAGCTGCATACCCAATGATCTGTTTTCACACAGCCAATGTAAAATGCATTTTTGTTTTATTTTTAACCGACTTCAAAAAGGAGGAGGTTCTCAATTCGTCGGACCCTTTTTTTTTTTCATGTATGTTCCCCGATTACTCGAGGACGGCTGGACCGATTTGGATTTTCTTTTTTTTGTTTGAAAGGGTATACTTTCCAGGTGGTTCCGTGATCATCAAGTCAGAATCTGATGATGGGATCCTGGAGAAATAGAGAGAACTCTTCAAATTTTACAGGCACACGAAGCGATTTAGGTATTTTTTGGAAGAGTACTTTCTCGGAGTGGTCTCATTTCAATTTGGTGAAGATCTGATGACGAACTTTGGAGATAGGCAACGGAACTCCTCAATAAATGATAGCAAATGGACTGGGATTGCTGAAATCTCATGTCTGTCTATTGCTTACAACAGTTCATAACATAACATCACGCCGGTATGCTTTGAAGGGGTAAGCACATGTGAACCACTAAAAAGTGAAAAAAAAACTTTTTCCAAAAAAAACAACCGACTTCCAAAAAACACTACAAAGTGAAAAATAACTTTAATTTCGGAAGTCGGTGTCTTTGGAGCTGTATTTACTTTTGTTGTCACCGCCTTCCGAAATTAAAGTTATTTTTCACTTTGTAGTGTTTTTTGGAAGTCGGTTGTTTAGGCATAAGCCGTATAGTGAGCTTAGTCATCCTATTTACATCCGAGATGAAGGAAGATGCATAACCGCTCAAAGTTCAATTCCGTGATCACAGTTCATTAAATACCTAGATAAGTATTCTTAATTAGGTACTTACCTACTTAGTAGTTAAAAGACTATATTCTAGTCTAGCTGCAAGTTGTCTATGTCTAGCTAGGGTAACTTTTTTACTTATGTTTGCAAGGTTTGTCTAAGAAAACCTGTAAATCACCCGCACTTGGTCTTATGTGATGTTAAGTTGTATTAAATCGTAAAGAAATACGGTTACTACAATAATTTAATTAATAAACTCTAGTTGTATTTATTAAATCGTAAAGAAATACAGTTACTACAATAATTTAATTAATAAACTCTTACAACCTACTTGGGTATTAATTAATGAGTAATTTACTGTGATGTTCTGCACGTGAATGGATGTCAAGCACATATTCGTAACTACATTACTAACTTATGCTTGTAACCGAAGTAATTAATTATGTACTTTATTGGCTCTTTAGTCATGCTTTTCCTTAGAAGGCTGTTGGCCATAGGTAAAACTGGGCGGCAGGGACACCGACGAACAAACTGTAACCATGAATTCAACCTCATGTTTCTAGAAATATGATAGGGGGGCATTCAAGTATTACGTAAGCAGATTTTTACAATTATTGACCCCTCCCTCCCCCTCGTCAGCAAAAGTAAGCAAAGCTCTTACCCCCCCCCCCCCCCCTCCCATGGTCACGTAAACATTGGTAGCAGACACACAACGTGTCTGCTCACTTTCGTGTGATTTTGGAATATTGTCATCGTTTTCTTCGAGCCATTCATAGACAATTAGGGTTGCCATATGTGTTCAAACCAAAATCGACAAAATTTTGTAGAAAATCCAAAAGTTAAATAATAAATTCTGCTGATGTAATCACCATCCAGACCCCCCATCCCCCATGTCATCAAAAATAAGCACAGCAAAGGCCCCCCGCCCCCCTGTAGTGCTTACGTAATACTTGAATGGCCCCATAGACATTTTACGTCGATAATCAAAACATCTTCTATTTCACAGAAAAGTGCAATAGGTACCTATCTACGCGGTCAAAATGTATGGAACAGCAGACATTTTTTATAACCGACCAAAAATTTTAATGCATAGGGGTTCAAAATTAACAGGTTTCGCGTCGATGTCCCTGCCACTTTGTACAGCAGGGAGTAAAGTCCACTGATAGTAATTGTACAGGGCGGTCAGACTGAATGTCGGCCTCGGCCACAGTAAATATTTACTCAGTTTGTTATCGTGATCTCGACCTTTGTACTTTGTACCTATTTGGGTTTATCGTCTGTTTTTTTCTAGAAGTATGTATACCTGGCCTTGCTTCATCATCACCATCATCATTCCAGCCGATAAATGTCCACTGATAGACATAGCCCTTTTTTTTACGTGGTGAAATACTCATGCATACTGCGCTACTACGGGGAATTAGCGCAGTTATGTGGGACTCTAACCCACTAAAACTCCACGGTGTCCTCCAGTGCCGCTTGTGGCGGGATCACGGGAACGCGCAAGCCATCTGCGAACCGCATCCAGCGGATTCCTGCAGCCTTCACAAGGTCATTGGTCCACCTTCCCTATCTTACCTACCTTATGTACCTACTGAAAGCGAATCTAGATAAAAATACCTATTAAATAAATTAAAATGTCAATGTTATTTGTTTAAAAACCAGACTTCTCTAAACAATGGTGGCAAACACAATAAAATAAAAGAAAAACCATGAAACAACTGGGGAAAACACAGAAATATTTTTCAAGAATATTTCTTTTTATAACTGCCAAATTTTGGTAACTACAACTCGCAAATAAAATCCACATTTCATTATCAGGCATTACTCGCCGTAGTATTCAGTGCAAATTAGCACAATTATTATCAAGTTCAAACTTCGAAGTCATTCGTTTGGTACCTCGGAACATTTTGTACGCTCGACAATCAAACGCGACAGTCGTTCATTCGCTGCCGGCAAATTCGCGCGCGAACATGCAAAATATGGCGCGAAAACTTCTCTTACGGGAAATTAAAAACTTAAAATGGCAAAGGAAATTGTCCACTAGTGTTGTGTTCAGAAATGATGATTTTATAATTAAATCAACCGTTCCTGATATTGTTGTGCCAAAAACAAGGTTTATTGACCTTATGTTTGCTAATTCGGCTGGTTATAAGAATCATGTAGCTGTTGTAAGTATTTTGTTTTCACCATTTACTAGCTGACCCGACAGACGTTGTCCTTATTGAATTCGAATTTTATACGCAACTTTCTTATTTTTTTCTTTTATTAAAAAAACATTTTCCTGACAATAACAAACACAACAAAAAAATAATTAGCAAAATTGGTACAGAGCCGTACGTGTGATGCCGTGACCAAGGGAAATAGGGATTCATTTTTATATAAATAAAATATATAGATTTTTATTAGGCAATAAAGACATGTTTCCTTGGACATTAAAAATCTATTTACCATTTTCTTGCAGTGATGTGCTCTGTAATTTTCGGCGTAGCATTAGTCGATTTAATTTTAAAATAAATTGAAATTGTTATCAAATCTAAAAGTGGTTAAAACGTCTATGAAAATGAAATTGTTTATTGGGTTTTACGTTCGACCATAAAAATCTACTGATATCAGTGATATCGGAACAAAAAATTGTACTATTGGACATTGGACTTTAAAAATGTAGGTACTCAGCGAATCTTGTTCAAACACTTTAACTAAGTATACGTTTTGCAGAGGAGCAAAACATCTTACTCATCAATTACTTGCCAATTGGGTTAAACAATTGCTCCGCTTCGGAATTTGAACTAGTTACGTTACGCATGATTGTTTTATTATTTAACCGTCATTGTATTATTGTCCGAAAGTAGAAGAAATACGATATCATGTACCTATTCCGTTTTATACATATAGAAGAACCTTCTTAATATAAATTACGTGCGGGGTGAATAGGGATGCAGGGGTGGATCGAGATGAAATTTTATAAGGGATTTAACATAGAAATAATCTTATAGTTTGTGGCCGAAAAGGACACAGTAATTATTGTATAAAATAATAATTAGTGATGGCAACAAAGTATGGTATTCGGCAACAAACTATATCAATCCAACGTTAAAATCCATTTTAAAGTTTCGTCCTTTTCTTAAACGTTGGTTAAAGTTTTAAGTAACGATTAGCGAATCAACCAAAAAAAATGTGACTTTTAAACTTCTCTTAACTATAAGCATAGTTTCTCAAAAACCCATCTAAGTTTATAATATTGCTGAGAAAAACCTCATTTTGAATGTCCTTACAAGAATGGAAGTAACATTTGAAACGATAATTACCTTGACCTCGTCTCATTCATTGTCAATTGTTTGTTAAACGTCAACAACAACAATCTTATACAGACATACATAACTTTTGCTATAATCATCTATTGAAAAAAGGCATTTCCTTAAAAGGCAATAGTTAAACCACATAACTGTCCGCACTAGAGACCACAGCGCGGGGTCAGTCTTCAGTATAGGTATTAATTTTATTGATTTGTGTAGTAGTTTAAGTGAATATTGAATACCTACACAGATTCCAAATGATATCTACCAGCGGTTATGTCAGTCGGTGTTTATTCTTCTGTCTGACCTTGTCTCATGTTAAACATTGTGCTAAAATGTTTTTCTCTGTCATTCTCCGTGCTCTCAAAACGGTGAAGGAAAATAACTTGAGGTGACCGGCCTGTCCTAGAACAAAAAATGTTACTCCCTCTTGAAGAAAGGAGGCCTATAAACCCTGGAGGCCTGGGACAAATCCCAGCAGTGGGAACATTATAGGCTGATTATGCATTTTGCTATCATCTTTTTACTAATTCCATCCCTCACATAATCTTCTCTTTGGCCTTCCTCTCCCCTTCATCTATCAACACGGAACTTATCTTTTAGATTAATTTAATAAGCTAATAATAATCGTTTTGTTGTACTTATTAGGGATACTTCAAGGTCCGTGTTTATTATGTTGGACATTAAGATATGATTTGTTATGACTATCTCTTGAAAGTGTTTTAACATTTCATTTATGTATCTGTAATGTGTTATCTTTCACTGCATGAATACCTACTCCTACTTGTATCATGAATTGCTATTTTTTTTCCTTTCTTATCTTAGGTTTACTTCAACTAATTATTATTTTTAACTTTGTTGTATCCGGTTTTTTGACCAGCGCGAGCGTTTATATTACTGTCGCTTTTTAACGAGGAAACAATGCATCATTCGTTTATTTATTTAAACAGCACAATATTCACAAGCATTATTATCAACTGAAGTATACCATGTTGGTAAAAAGTAAAAACTACTTTTACTCATTATTTTTTATCAAAAAACTGCCGTTTATTGTTGTTTTCATTACGAAAACTCGTCAAGGTCATTGTCTCTGTACATAAAAAAAATTTGTTTATATATAAGACTTATTAAGTAAGAAATAAATCTTCATAAATCATGATTTAATTTTTCCCCGACAAATATTCTTAGTCGATTCGTTAATTTGGCGCTAGGCGCATCACTATTTATAACAACGTTTTGTTCGACTATCGGTCTGAACTTCGTGTAAAAGTAAACGAAAGCATAAACAATGTATCCATGTCACCTAGTAACAACCGAATTCTAGTCTAGACGCAATGCTAACATCGGACTCTGAACTAAAAATAAACTCTGTACTATGAACCTTACAGCAATAGATTTGAAAATATAACAGCAGCTGTTACGATGCTGTAATCGTAATAAAACAGACTTTTATATCCATTGACTGATCTATGTAGACTGATTGATCTGCTTTTTCTGCTTGCATATAAAGCTAACAATGGAGCGAAAACAGTCAAAATTCTGTCGTATGCAACCAGAAAAAATACTGGTGGGAATGTCAATAGCCGTCGTATTGGAATTGTTCCTTCTTTCCAAAAGGTGGAGGAGCTCATTAGCTCCTCCACCTTTTGGAAACGGTACGTCATTACGTACCAATAGAAAATGGCGCCTAGGGCACGGATGACATTTGCACCCCTTCGTAAATTATCTTCTCGGTCTACAATGAGCAAATCTTAGGTCGCATAACGTTTCTTGACCAAGTATAGACTTCAATAGCGAAGGTAGTAATAAAAAAAAAATCGCTCAGAACTTGCAATGCTGCATTTTGAAGCAGAATTTCAATAGAAAAGGGGTAGATTTGGAAATACGCTTTCATCCTCATACTGCACAATAAATTCAAGTAGCTCTGCAGATTTGTTACATATAACAGTTTGAAATGGTTTACCGAAGTATTTGTTTACTTTGAATTTTCATAATTGGCGACTTTTCGCACCCCCCTTCGATAGGCGCCCAGGGCTCGTGCTCTACTTGAGTACCTGCCCCACCCTAGTTACGCCTCTGGGAAGTGCTATGGACCAATGATTGACGAGCCAGTGAAGGTTACGGGAATTTGCTGCAAGCGGGACCAGCCAATCTACGAATATTCTGTAAAAATCAGACCTTGAAAACTTAAGTGAAGTTAGCTGTCATTCCTCTTTTGACACTTGATGGCTCACTTCAATTAAGTGTTCACGGTGAGCTTTGTTCAGAATAGCTCTAAAGTCATTGTGGTGATGCTTAACAAGGGGTGGACTAGGTCCAGTTGTGGGCGTCTTACTGCATCTTATTTTCGAGTCGATGGTAAAAATAGTTCTGCTCAGTAGGTTCATGATATCCTTAAAAAAGCGCAATAGTGCTATTCTGTAAATGTCTCACCGTGATAACTTGGGTGAAGTGTCAATCCCTAGCATCCGATAGAATGACAGCTCACTTCAAGGTCACTTGAGTTCTCACGCTGAGATTTTAACTGAATGATATGTTGTCAGGTGTATGGACACTTAGGACATTCCAGCAAGCGGGTTATGTTCTGGACAAATTGTGACGAAGATAGCAACCCGAATTTTAGTTATAGTTAGTCCCCTATTATTGAAATTCTTCTGCCTGACTTCATTTGAAGTACTGGCGTGTGTGACGTTATAAATTTCCATAAATCACGAACTTCACTCTTCATTAGTGCGCAACATCTTCTAATTGAAACTGTATTTAGCGCAAACGGTTCAAAGAACTAAAAGTAGTACAGGCTAACTCAATATTTCATTACTGTCTCGAGATATTTTATGTAACCTAACGCAAATAGTTATGAGTAATCCCTTGTCATACTTGTAGATGCTTGTATTAGCTATTCGCATCGCATATACAAGCGTCGCACCTCTTGGGCATAAAAGAGCCTCCATGTGTGTTCTCATGCATATAAGAAAGAAGTTCTCGTCCGTTCTTCTCCATAGGAAACCCTATTTTGGCATGGTTGGAACTGGCAAAACTAGCTGCAACTTTTGGCCCTTTATCCCTTCGGCCTTTGGCCTCTTTCTGAATTGATATTTTTTCTGTATTGCTTTGTATGTTGTTAAAGCATGTTTGTCTTTCTGCTTCTTAGCGAAGACATCCCCTAGATGTTTCCATTAAATTCTATTCCTACGGGAAATACCATGCAGGCGTGTTCTTATGTTATTTTATCCATTGCTGGGTAATTGGGCAGAATTCAATCCAATTCTGGTAGCAGTGGTAGCCCAGTAATAACAGCGGCGACTTGTAACAGCGGCGACTTGTGAGTTGTAGGTCCTGATTTCAAACTTAGGCAGGCACTTTACGTGGTGTATTTAATTTCATCACCACAACTCAAAACGATGAAGAAAACATCGTGAGGAAACCGATATACAGGGTGTCCCGAATCTCAACGTCAAGCGGGTACGGGACAATAAGCTAGGTTGTACCAGTTCTAGCAAAAATTAAAAATAAAATCCATGTAACTTGGTTAAGTGATAATAGGTATT
The DNA here is from genome assembly GCA_947359405.1 of Antitype chi. Taxonomy (NCBI): domain Eukaryota; kingdom Metazoa; phylum Arthropoda; class Insecta; order Lepidoptera; family Noctuidae; genus Antitype; species Antitype chi. The sequence continues at coordinate 5,757,156 of OX375819.1, read as the reverse complement.
CTTTTGAAAATGTTGAAAATCAACACCCTAGATCAGATATTTAGGTACTGTGATCACAAATTTCTAAATTGTTCAGTGTTTTTTTTTAATGTAATCCTAAATAACTATGCTATTGATTACAGTCACAAAACCAATAATTAATATTGTGTGAATCTAGTACAAAAAAATAAAGTTTAATTAAGTCATGGTTAAAAACGTTTTATCACGAAACTGACACTTTGTCTTAAAAAAAAATGTACTATATTTTTTTATTTTTGCTAGAACTGGTACAACCTAGCTTATTGCCCCGTACCCGCTTGACGTTGAGTTTCGGGACACCCTGTATATGTAAAATCGAATACATGTGACATCAATGGTCTACTAACCCGAACTGGGCCCGCTTGGTGGATTACGGCCCACTTCCTCTTACACAAAGGAGGCCTGTGTCCCAGCAGTGGGAACATTATAGGCTGATTATGCTACGACTATGATTAAAGCTAAAACTCTAGGTTTGTGCTAATCATACAATGAACATTGACCAAGTACCTAGTTATTTCCACCTAGTCCAGCAAATTATAGTGCATCTGTCGGCTCAGGGCCGCCATTGACGTACGGTCTACATCTACCTAAATTGTTAATATTAGATCTTTAACCAAGGTGGATATTTGTAGATTTTCTTGATGCATTTGGACTAGGACAAGGACAAGTTTTTGTGTATGTTTTGAATGGTTATGGGCATGGCATACAAGCCAACGGCTGATGTGTATTTTGAGTGGGCAACGCCGTATATGGACATCTGCATTATGATCTTTGCAGTGGCGTAACTAGGGTGGGGCAGGCAGTGCAAGACCCCTGGGCGTCTATCGAAGGGGGGCGCAAAAAGTAGCCAATTATTTAATAAAAAAAAACATTAATAAACCATTTCATACTGTTACTTAAATCTAAGAAATCTGAAGAACTAGAATATATTGAACAGTACGAGGATAAAAACGTATTTCTAAATCTGCCTATTTCTATGCAAACTATTAAAATAGTATTTTTTAGCAAGTTGAATAGCTTCGTTATAGAAGGCTGTAAATAGTTAAGAAAGATAATGCGACCTAGCTTTGCTCAGTGTAGATCGAGAAGATAATTTACGAAGGGGCGCAAATATGATGCGTGCCCTAGGCGCCATTTTCTATTGGTACCTACGCCCCTGCATCTTTGTATGGGCCTTGCCATCGAATATTTTAATTATTTATCCATTAAAATCTCCCTTGCAACTATCATTATAGGAATGGCTTTCATTTCAATAATTCAACAGAATTCATTGCGTTATTCACGTCGTCGTTGGCAGACAAATTTTTCGAACACATGAAGCAATGGATTAGCAATAACCTTCAAAATGAGATTCTGATTTAAAGTGTGTTACACAACTATGGTACAGGTATAGGTATATACTAAGTACGTACCACGTGTCGCGTCGCGCTTGTTTATAAAATAATTAACTATACTTGGACTTTTAATTGTATTCAGTAACTTGACAGTTCAAAGAAAAATAATGTTGCTTTGCGAATTTATTCAAATGACTTAAATGTGAACACATAAATTTTGCCATGAAGTTCGTTAATGATGCGAATTGGCCGTATCAGCACAATCAGGGAACCTACTATGGAGCCTACTCTCAATTATCAATACTCAATAATCAATACTTTATTGCATTCCACATGTTCTAAGCACAAAATCCGTAATCTCGGTCGAAGTTACGGGCGTTTCCTACTCCGTATCACTTAGATACGGACCTATGATTAATTTAATTTGGGGCCCAAACCAAGAATGAATTACTACACGATTTGACAGTAGTCCCTACTCCCTATATGGTTTTACCCATCCAAAAAATTTATTTAATCAGCTGTAGGAGTCACTTTGAAGTTTCGAACTATTTTCGGACGGGCCCGTATTTTCGTTGACGGAGTTAGAGAGTAGCCCCCCTGGGTCCTAATTCACTATGACCACTTAACGATTTCTCACTTCGAAATCACGTCAATTCCTTAGATCACACACGATGTCTGCTAATAAATATCGCCAAATTGTCTTAGAATATACAGAATATGACATTTCGATTCCTTACCGTTAGGTACATATTGGTTGCTACAAAACACGATATTGACATAGTTTGAACGTAGTAAGATTCCGCGGGGAATCATTATAATCATACAGAATTGGGGTCTTGGTGTTGCAGCGAGAATTTTGGTCGTGGCTGTCAGCTCGGCTAACAGTGGCGAACGACACCGCGTCCCAGGGCCCGATTTAAGGGGGAATAAGCCGGGCAAATGCCCAGAGCGGCAAAAATGAGGGGCGGAAAAATTGAGGGTGCCGGGCGGTTGCACGAAATCCTCAATTTTATCTGAAGGAGTGAAAAATCTTATAAAAATTACCGTGCATAGCAGCCCGACAAAATAGTAAATCCTTAGACAGGCAAAGGCCAACATATTTTAAATTGCTGTCTTGTTTTATAATTTTCTTAATGCTGCATCTTTGGAATAGCAAGCTCATGACATAAATGGTGTTAATGTAAAGGGCGGCGAATATTATTTTTGCCCGGAGCGGCTAAATAGCTAGTCCGGTACAAAGACTCCAGCACTGCAGCACTCCAGCAGGCTCAAGGGGCAAACAAGAGCGACGCGACTAGTAAAATAGTCCCTTCGTGCTGTCACGCCTTAGGGCCTCCTCTCTAAGTCCGTTAACGAACATACGGGCTCGTCCGAAACTAGTTCCAAACTTCGGAGTGAACCTTTCACCCGATTAACTAACTTTTTAGGACGGGTAAACTGCAGGCAACACTTCGGGAGTAGGGACCACTATTAAATCGTGGTGTTATTCGATCTTAGGTCGGGTATTAAAATATTTTTGAGTTCGGAGTAAATATGGACGAAGGTGAAGCCCGTATCTTCGGTCGTAACTACGGATTTTCCTCTTGTTTCGTTCTATTTTACGTTTCAACGCGATGCGCGACAAACGTTTAGGTAATGTCTTAGCGCCTGTATTGTATGATGAGATGCTCTGTACCTAATAGCCACCACGCAATGCAAGCGTGGTGATCACATCAATGGTCGTTTCTTCTCTGTGCTTGTAGTGGCCTTTGCTCTGAGGCCCTTGGGGAACAATAGGCTGTCATTATATTTAACACCAGCCATTGTCCTGATACTGATAGGTGATATTTATTACATAACTAGCTACTTCCCGCGGCTCCGCCCGCGTCTATGTTGAAAATTCTCCAAAGGGAACCATCTCCCGCGGTGAAAAGTCTCATAAATAGCATTTTATGGCCCAAGGAATAAAAAAAATCATACAAACTTCCATCCCCTATTTAACCCCTTTACGTAGGGAGTTTCCTAAAATCTTTTCTTAGCTGACGTCTCCCACTCATAATCTACCTCTGTTCCAAAATTCATTTTCATAGGCAGTAGTTTTTGAGATTTCGTGATTAATCAGTGAGTGAATGAATGTATGAATGAGTAAACTTTCGCTTTTATATACTTAAATAGATAGATTTAGGAGTTTATATCCTTATCAACTTTTCCTGTTAATTATATTGGGCTTGGCTTAGCTGGGTGTTTAATTGAGGAAGTATACCTAGGTAAACTGTAGGCGTTGGCTGATACTAAGTTATTTCACGGTAAACGCCGAATTTTATGCAATGACCCTGAATAATATTGTGACTTGTGAATTTGTTAACCTCGAGTTAACTCCTAATGCAAACATAAGTAGACATAGTAGCGTGATAACAATATGGTAGCAGAGATAGGTACTTATAATAATAGCCATAACATGCAAAAAATCATTTAGATATTTAACTTCAGTTTAATTAATATAATGTGTATGTAGATCTTAACAGAATCCCACAATAGGGTTTTTTCCAATTTATTTAAAAACTATTTTAATTTAAAGATTGGGACGAAACATGTAACAGCAAAATAAAAATAAATTATTTATTTTATATCCATTTTCTCAAATAAAGATTTTAATCAAATTTATTTTTCGTTGTTTTGAATGCGCTCCCTACGATGACTTTTTTATCACGTGATCACACGTGACGTCAGCTTTGTGTAGCCTATGTTCGAATGAAATGAACTAAATGAATGTCTTGTTCGGAAACAAGCAATGACTTTCAATTTGACAGTTCAACAACATTCATTGCGTTATTTCGTTGCTAAGCAGACGTTTTGACATAATATGAAGCAATGGATGAGCAATACACGACGCAACGACGACGCAATGTTTGCGTGCAAAGTTCTGACTTATAAAATTGACTGCCCACAGATATTGTACAATTTCAGTTTCCGTGCACCCTCAAGAATTCCTCGTAGTCCAATAACACCACTCCGCCCACCGCTGAGAAGAACGGTACTAGGCGCAAATTCTCCTTATGCGAGATTATGCAATGTCATAAATAATTGCAGCGACCAAATCGATCTTCACTTTGATGGTTTTGGAAAGTTAAAAGCCACTTTTCATAAGTATTTGCCCGATTAGTTTTAGTTAATATTTTAATAAGTTAGTTTTTAAGTATTAAGCATTTTTAACTTTGTTTAGTTACTTTAGTTTAGTTTATTTTGTACTACTTCCTTTAATGCATGCGGAGTTTACCTATAAGTGATTGTTACACTAGTACATTATTGTTACTTCTTTTATTAAATTTTCGTTTGCATACAGAGTCATCAGTTTAATTTATTGTGTCATTTTTGATGCACGTTTTTATTTATAGAAGATATTATAGATGGATAGATATAAATAAGTTAATAAATAATTTATGTCGGCAAAACTACAAATCTTATGGAAAAAAATTTAATGGAAAAGTATTTAATTATTTAATCTGGATAATTAAAACTACGATATACAAAATAAATACAAAAAACAAAAGGACACTTAGGCGTCGAAGTATTCCTCCGCATCGCTGTCATCATATACATTATTTATGTTACATGTTATATTAAGCATAATACCAGTGTAAACAATTGTTGGTGAACCTAATAAATAAATAAATAAATAAATACAAAAAAAGTCAGATTGTGATTTAAATTGTGCTGGTTCTTTTATTCATGGGTAGGCGTAGTTTGTCTGCTAAAGGAAACCGTACATAATGGGCGCACACAATTTCGTTTATTTGCACTTGCTCGATAGACTGGATTTTCATAATACCTAATGCACCCAAATGCGGAGAAAGATCAGTGCACTTGCGCCACAGTAAACTTTGCCCTAATCATAGATAAGAATGGAGGTAGGTACTGAGTTATCGTAATCAGGTATTTTTTCCAAGTAGGTACTTATAAGTTCATGAGTCATTTTTTATGTATTCAAAATCAAAATCAAAATCAAAATCAAAATATTTTATTTCACATAAGCCTGCATGGGCACTTATGAAACGTCAGAAGCTAGGTGCACGGTTCCAATTTGTCGTTTCCTATGGAGAAGAGCCGGCAAGAAACTCCACGGTTACTCTTTTAAAAATAATTGGCTTTTACAATGTTTTCAAATTACAGTGATAATAGGTATGGGAGGACAGTGCAGGCCAGTCAATAAGTACCAGGTACTTAGAGGAATGAAAATACAGAATAGAAAAACGTCTACAAATCTAGTCTCTAAGGCCTACAACGTTCTCTCATTCACAATATGTAAAAGAATCTACCTATATAAAATGAATCTATTTGAACCAAGTGACATGATTTCGATGACAATCACTGAAAATAAATAGTAGGTAGTAAAATTGATGTATAATGTCAAATAATGACGAGAATATGTCAGACATTGTAAAAATAATAATAATAAGAATAAAAATTAACATTGCAATTTGGGAGCAGTTAATAGACTTTCACACGGTTTTGCTGTTAATGAGGTACCAGGGAAGCCACATGTGCAGAAGGAATTAATGCCAAACTTCCCTGTCTTCAACGTAGTCTTTTATCTTATAATATGCTTTTTTGATAAGGACACGTTTGATGTGAGTTTTAAACTTTCCATCGCTAAGTTCTGTAACCGACTTTGGCAACTTGTTATAGAAGCGGATACTGTTTATTAGAAATGACTTGCTAGTTTTAGTTAATCTAAATTTTGGAATCACAATTTCATCTTTACACACAGACTCTCACACAGACACTCATACACACAGACACTCATATTGGACAGTTACCTATATCATCTAGGTTAGGTTTGGTTAGGCAATGGTGACCATTCTTTTATACTGAAACCCTTCCTCTGTGCCTCGGAAAACACGTTAAGCCATTAGTCCCAGCTGTCATTCGTAGGATCTTGGACAGTATGGGTAGCTTCGACGGTAGTGGTAGTAGCCCAAATTTCTCACAACCAGTGTAACCAAGCAGTATCGTATTACCCAGTAACTGGGTGTGGAGATCAGATAGGCAGTCGGTCCATGTAAAATACTGGTATTTAGCTGCATCTGCGCCATAATTGCGTAACACGCCATTAATCATAATCGGTTTCATTTTGACAGTTCAACAATATTCACTGCGTTATTTACGTTGCTGAGCAAACACATTTTTCCAATCTATTTCAAAACTAAACAAATTATGATGAATCGTGAGTTACGCAATTAGGGTGCTGGTTCAGCTAAATCCAATCTCAATATAGTTGAGAAATGGATAGGCAGATTGATGTGTTCGGCGTAAAATGGAGAGTGATGTGACTGGTATGAGGACGACCTCCGCCCACATCCTCTGCCACACAATGCCAGACATAACCTTTGCCCCATCTCAAATCGTCATGTAAGGTTTTCCCAACTGAAATCAAATAGAAATAATTTTGCATTCAAGTAACACAACGTTTGCTAGTTTTGCTGTCTGTCTCCATTTTAACAACAGCTATTAACATTGAAAAGACTGGTTAATACCCATATTTACAGTTCCAGTTATGTTGTCTATGTATATCCGTTAACAGAGCTAAGGCCGAACGAGATTCGCGACAAAAATGTACATAAAGTGAAGGTTTTGAACTGATTATCATCTCATTTGCATTTGAATATGAAAACATAATCTATTAAGTTTAAAACTGAACAGTATACCAGAGTCCTTAGTGTGAGTTTCATTTAACCATCTCGATCAGATGCATCGAGCGCGTTAGGCGCTCCGATTGGTCCTTCACCGATCCAGCACCCTAATTGCGTAACACGCGATTAATCATAATCGGTTTCATTTTGACAGTTCAACAATATTCATTGCGTTATTTACGTTGCTGAGCAGACACATTTTTCGAACAAATGAAGCAATGGTTTAGCCATTTGTTTCAATACGAAACAAATTATGATGAATCGTGAGTTACGCAATTAGGGTGCAGGGCCAATCGGAGCGTCAAACGCGCTCGATGCGTTTGATCGAGATGGTTAAATGAAACTCACACTAGGGCCTCAGTACTCGCTACCGCTAGTGACTAGCGGGTACTACGTACCTGAACTTTCTGAAGACCATCAGCAATAAATCGTTATTTCATGATCATGATCATTTAGATCTTCGAATAATTTTATATGAACCAGAATAATAACTCTATTGCGATTACACTGCACATCACAAAATATTCAAGAGGTAGGTACTTAATACTTAGTTCTGGTTTAAGGCTCCATGAAGAGACTCTCGAGAAGTTAGTCAAGGCTCTTGACTATCAGGCCATTCAATTTGGCTGACATGCAATTGCGGATACTCAACTAGCCATATCGAATCATCGGTACTTTTATTTAACTAAGTTACTAAATATGCCTTCACAATACCTAGTGTACCAATGGACTCTGAACTTTAAACGACCTGATAACTAACCAGATCTCTTAGTCAATAGACCACATCTATTGTAACATTGATCGATTGGATGTACAATGGGTTTTTATGTGGGTTATTTTTGCTATGTAAATTGGAACAGTCAACAGTCATGATTGAATGTTGACATACTCAATTGTGTGCTTGCGTAGACTTTGGTCGGCAGGATCAGGGTCAACTGTATTAATATTGTTTAGTTTTTAAGGTTAATTATGGTAAAATGAGACTAGTTTGGATCGCGCTATATGAATGGCGTTCGATAAAAAAAAAATACATTCAACAGGACAAGAAAAGGAGGAATTTTAACGACGACGAGTCATCATCACCTGCCTATCGTAATCCCAAATATCTTCGGGTTGGCTTCCAGTCAGACCGAATGCAGCTGAATACCAGTATTTTATATATAGTGACTGCCTATCTGACCTCCACAAACCAGTTACTGGGTAATACGATGCCCCTTGGTAAGACTAATTTCAGACTTTCGGGCTTCTGAAGACCCCTCTGAATTGACGACAATGAGCCTATAAGGTAAATCCAAAGTTTTACATGTCGATATCTTCGGGGTAGTCGTAATAGCGAACGGTCGATGTGGATGTGGCGAATAGGGTAGGGCGTATATCCAGCAGTGGACGTAGGACGTTCGGCTGATGATTGGCAACAGTATTATTATATTATTTCTTTAAAAACTATGACCAACGGTTTAAAGTGCTCTGCGAGCCAAGAAAATGGAATGGAGCTTCATTGCATAGCACCTATTGACTACGAGACCTTAAAGGCTACTACATGTACAGTCAGCGTCAATAATACCGATACGAACAGACTGTTCAAAATGAAACAACTATGAAAATTAAATATAAACTATGACACAAGGAATGTTTCAGAATGAAAACAGTAAACGACAACTGTCATTCTGAGGAGAACTTTATCCAATTAAGATAAAGTTAAATTTTCTTAATTGTTGAGATAATTTGGAACAGTCTGTTCGTCCCGATATTTTTGACGCTGACTGTACATACCGGTGAAGGCGGGCGGGACAGTGCGACGCGACAGTGCGATGCGACACTTGTAGAACAATTTTCATGAAGTTTTCGTAGAAATGGTTCTACGAAAGTCGCGTCGCACCTGTTTGTGGGGAGCCTTTAGCCTCGCTGGCGTCAAACCATCTACTTACTGATCATGACCAGTACAGTTCAACATTGCAGTTATATCATTCTACACAGTTCAGTCACGAGTCTCTCACATCCTAGACTAAACTGAGATTAGATCCGTTAACTGAATCATCGCTAATTTAATTAATAGACTTTCCGATATCAAGTCCTCTGTTTATCTAGGTTACACACTCTGGACTAGACTATTAATTGCAGACTATAACGCTATCTAACGACTGCTTGAGTGAGATAACATTGAAATGTCGATAGCTTGAGATGAAGGTGATTATCACATGCTTTGAATGGACTTCGAGTTAGTGATAATTAGATTGTCATTTTAATTAATCAGTCTAGCCTGTTCGGCTTCCAGTCTAACCGAATGCAGCTGAATTCCAGTGTTTTACAAGGAGTGACTGCCTATCTGACCTCCTCAACCCAGTTACTGGGTAATAGGATACCTCTTAGTAAGACTGGTTGTCGGACTTTCGGGTTTTTGACGATCCGTAACGACTGCCAAAGATCCACGAATAACAGTCGGGACCAACGGCACGGGTTTTGGGTTGTACTTCGTATAAAGACAACCTGTGAATATTATTTGGCTGCTATATCATAAACGCACAGCCTACCACCTTATTCAGTATGTGCATCTTCTAGCACGATATCTCTATTATTATTATTTTTGTAGAGTGGTTTTTCTTCTCAGCTCTTTGACTGGTTTTTGCAACATTTACGGACTGAAGCCAAGTAAATGCAGCGTGTGGTGTGTTATGTTTAAGATGTGTTTATTATTATTTGGTTAGACATACTAGCAGCTAATTAGCTGATGCGTATGTATCAAAAACTTGGAGACATTTAATCTGTCTAATTAATTGAGACAAGCTATAAAACCTTCCACACTCAAAAATCTTGATACACCGCTTGAAGTAGATTGTTATGCTGTGGTCATGATTTTTATACGAAAGCGAAGTCTCTCGATAAAACTGCATTGGTCTTGATTGTATACGTCAACATGAATTATTGGTTGCCGGTTCATTGTGCGATGCAATCAACGGCGCCAGCGCAGTCTTTTGTTATTTAACTTATTACGTATTGTCTATACCACGTTTTTCATGCTTCACGACATCTTATTTTTTTGTACCGTGTTCTGTGTAGTTATAGTATTGCAGAAGTAATGTTGTAATTCATGTTCTTTCTATACGTATGTAACTCTGACAACTTACTTGAAATAATACTTTTTTAATAATATTGGATTTTGCTTGTTTTAATATCAAATATAGCCTATAACATTCGGTAATAGAACAATTTTCGGCCACGGATCAGTAGTTCCGAAAATTACTCTCTTAATAAGAACACACAAACTCACAAATTTTACCTCGTAGGTATTAAACCTGTTATATTAGTATTTTCCTGTTTCCTGTCATGTCATTGTATAGGAACTTATTTATTATCATAAATAAGGACATATACAATGATATGACAATTTACTTGAAACAAGATTTAATTGTGACTAAAAAGTGTTTTAGCGTGAGAATTAAAAAATACAAATACAAAAAAAAAGATTGCTGATTTCTAAAATTACATTGCAATCATACAACCTTGACGAAAATCCTTTAGAAAAATCCCACGGCATAACTTGGCTTATTTTGTTTTGGATGATAAAACCTAAGCTAAGATTATCTACGTGTGTATTTAGTTTATCACAATCTGACAATAGACTTTAATCTCTATCAAGAAAGTGACTGCAAGATGTCCTGTCACATCACCAGCTACTCTGGTCGTAGAGTAGATCTTTCCGTCAGTTCTCATCATCCGAATCTTTGTCTCTGACCGACTGGACTGTCAATACATCCTGGGACAAAAATATGTCGCGTTAAAAAAATCAGCCCATAGTTATTAAAACGTAATTAGCCCCAAATGCCCCAACTGCTGGGACTTCTTAGGCCTTCTCTCTGTGTGAATACACTACAATAATCTATCAGTATAAGTCAACCTTCACACGGACGTAATAACACGGACTCTGTGTTGACTCGAGCCTGTCCGAGCATTGAGAGCCCAACAGAATGCAGCGCGCGTGAGTCTCAGCGCTTCGAAAAAACACCATGTTCGATTTTTAACTTTTGGCGCTAAGCAGTGTTGTCAAATTCAACTTCTAAATTTAAAACTAACGTTTCTTTATCTTTTCAGGAAAGTGCAGAAACGAAGAAGACCTACACATACGCGCAGCTAGAGAAAAACATATCGGTCTTTGCGACTTCACTCATAAAGAAGTTCGGTTTGAAGCCAGGAGATGTCGTGGCAGTTATGCTGCCGAATTGTCCCGAGTTCCCGGTCGTGGCGTTCGGGAGCTTACAAGCGGGATGCGTGCTGACGACTGTCAACCCTATTTATAAAGAGTGTGAGTTTACTTTTCTTTGTTGATGCTTTAGGAAGGGGACATTTTTTTCATTATTGTTGAGCTGTAGACGTATTATTATTATTTACACTGTGGCAGTTGCATTTTGTTGACATAGCCCGAAGAATTGACAGAATTAAGTGACACTGGGCAGAGGCAGGGCACATTGCTCGCAGAACAGATGGCCGACGGGGCCGAATGGTTCTGGAGTGGCGACCTAGACGGACCGAAATACGTACAGGTGGAAGGCCTCGCACAAGGTGGACCGAAGTGACTTTGTGAAGGCCTCAGGAATCCGCAAAGCACAGAAACGGTCACAGTGGGCCTATGTCCAACAGTGGACGTCTTTCGGCTGAAATGATGATGATGCGTAGCATTTTATGTACCTAGTTATCAAAACAATACACGATCGTGCAAAAATTGTTTCAATGCAAATCTGTTGACAGTTTATCAGCCACAGAGGCACAACGATGACATTGCTTTTCTATTATAATTTTTGATACGGAGGGATAGGATACTTTAACAATCACAATAATAAACTCACATCCGTCTTCCATCCGATTCCTCGAGTACTCAAAATTAGAGAGATGATTAGAGTTACTGACATTTATATTACTAGGGAATTATGTGGCCAATTACGGCCGTTCAAAAATTGCCAACGCGGACGGTATTTCACGTCCACACGGCGGGGTATTGGTAAAGTTTTCAACTAGCAATAATCGCACCTCGGGTTAACCTCATTGGTTACGATATTGCCTCTGCGCAAAGTTATCTTAAGAGAAGTTCTCGGCCGACCCAACCAAATCGCGGTAACGAAACCATAGCGAGATCTAACTCGATGCCAACGCCATCTATCGAGCCGGGGGGTAATCTTTGTCGTTGCTTATTTGCAAAATTTTAATTTCGGTCCCACCGAACCGAATAAACAAAGTATTTAAGTAAATGCTTAAGATTAAAAATAAAAATAATTAAAGATATATTTTGCAGTTCCCAATGTTCCCATACAATTCGCAAAAAAACAGCGTGGTTTGGCCGTGTGATTATTTTGACAATGCTAAATTATTTCTATCAAATTGTAATAAGAACTCGTATTAAAAAATAGCAACATAGATATATAGTCAAAACTGAAAGAAGGGGAAAAAATGCCTTGAACATTAAATTAAAATGCGGGCTAAGAACAAGCGTCTGTTTATCTACCAATCTAAAAAAAAATCCAAAGACGAATCTGAATTATGTTTTTGATATAAAAGCAGACAAGGTGCAACTAGATACGTAGTCAAATTGTTAGTATATATGAACAAGCATACATGAACCCTATACTAAAACAAGTTTTTTTTAAATACTTCTATGTGAACAAGAGAATGTAGTCTATGAAAAAGAAGACAATGAAAAAAAAGGCAGTGTCACTCTTTTTTTTTAGTAGGTAAGTAAATTTAGCAGCAATATGAATATGAAGTAGGTACCCTGTGTCAGTGTGTTAATAGTCAGAAAGAACTGAAGGTAATGACAGGAGCTTATCAAGATGTTCCACTATTATATCTGGTGTAAAAAGACACTTAACGAAGCCGACAGTCACTTGCACTCCCCGTCAATATACCTAAACATTTTATTGTAGGTACTGGACCATACCTCCTAGGAAACTTTTGGCTGCCGCGATATTGATGGTCAAAATTACAACAACAAATTAAACAGCTTTTACTAGAATTTTTACGAAAACACGCTTTTTAATTATAAAACACGATTTTAAATATTCCCTTGACCCTCGTACCGTGCCTGCCAGGGGTGCGGGTTATTCGAAAGAGATATCCTCGCCCCTGGCATACAGGCAACTGAGGCAACACGTTTTTTTTTCTTGGGTGGGAAATCATCAAATAACTTCTCCCGCTCTGGGTGGAGCAGGAGGGTGTGTCAGACTTTTACTAACTAAAACCCACCCGTGTTGCCTTTTAGTCAGTAAAAGTCTGACACGCTCTCCTGCTCCACCCAGAGCGGGAAAAGTTATTTGATGAATTCCCACCCTAAAATAAAACCCCTGTACCGTTACATGCACCCATATGCACAATGTTTGGCGTGCTATTACGCACTATCGCACAGCAAATTTTGACGCCAAAAATTAAAATCGCTTCCCAGCAATTATTTTTGTGCAATGTCACTTTAGTTTGATGTACAGAAAGCGTAGTTGACGTAATGTGTCTTTTTACATCTTGTATAATGCTCTGTTCCAAGATGATTCGATATGGGCACCATAATGATGTGAGATATGTGACAAAAATATAAAGGTATAGGTAACTCTCTCAAGGATGCCTTTGTAATAATCTGACACACCCCGACTACAGTAGGTACATAATTATTCCCAAAATAAGTATAAGTATATGTATTTTGATATATCTTCTATATACCTATATAAATACATATATGTGTGTTGAAAACATTGCACTATAATAATATTGATCTAGTTATAAAAATTCAAGAGCTATTCGACAATATTGGTGTGTACATGTGTTATTTATACTTACGGAGTTCTGTGGAAACTGCTTTGATAACAACCTGTAAAAATATAATATCGGGTAGTACCTATATAGTTAGATAAAATTTGTAACTAGGTTGTACAGGTCAGATAGGCAGTCGCTCCATTTAAAATACTGGTATTTATTTATTTAGAAAGAGAAAATATTTATTGGACTCGCACAGGAATATCACAAACTTACTACAATACAATTATTAAACACATTAAAATAGTAAAACACTACTACGCTACACTACTTAATAAAATTAAAATAAGATGCCAAACCAAGCCAAACGTACGAAGCCAAAAAGGTCAGCATGACGCTGCGATATTTAAAAAGTGTCGCATCGCTGGTATTCTGATAAGGCCCGCTGTAATGTCACGGACAGATACAGAAACAAAAAAGTAAATACATTTTTAAAAGATTAATACCTATGTGTCTAACAACTAAAAAAATAAATATAATCCGCGTGTCAGCACCCCACGTAACATCTATTACTTGCTTTTTATTTAGCTGCATTCGGTTTCACTGGAACCTGCCCCAACATAGTTGAGAAACGGCATGTAGATGATGATCATGACTTCAAAAATCAAAATCAAAATCATAATATTTTATTTCACATACGAGTAAGCCTGCATGGGCACTTATGAAACGTCAGAAGCTAGGTGCACGGTTCCAATTTGTCGTTTCCTATGGAGAAGAGCCGGCGAGAAACTCCACTTAGATAATCTTACCTACTTATAAATACTGTAAATGTATATTCTTAATGTACATGTGAATTTGAATCAGAGTCTTCAACTCTCAGTATCATGAAACAAATCTTAAATAAGTCCAGAAATACATAGTGTAAGTAAGTACAATCACCAAAAGAGATAAGTAACCAGAGTCGTCGGATATATGTAGTTGAAGTTTAGTACGGCATCGATGGATGTTTTCGTGTTAACTTTAATTTACTAAATGAACTGCTGGTTTTCTATTAATTAAATAAAAGTTTTATTCTCTAACATCCATCTATTACTTACTAAACATCAACTACATCGGACGACCCCGGTTTTTTTTTTTTTTTTTTTGGTTGGGAAATCATCAAATAACTTCTCCCGCTTTGGGTGGAGCGGGAGGGCGTGTCAGACTTTTACTGACTAAAACCCACCCGTGTTCCCTCAGTTGCCTGTGTGCCAGGGGCCGCGGTATCTCTTTCGAACAACCCGCACCCCTGGCAGGCATCGGCCCTTGCGGACCCCACCCTTTGGTGCTGACATCTCTTTGAGGTGCGCGTGGAACACAACGCGCCGTCGACCCGGGCTTGGTCCTTACCGGACAGTGAGCTACCCATTACTCGCCGTCCGCAAGCCCGCGCCAACGGTGGCCGGGAATCAGCCTGGGATTCCCGACGCCCAGGGCTTCTCCCGCGGCGACTACGGCCGTGAGGGCGCATATACTGCCTCTCCCTCACGTGCGCCGCCTCCCTCTTCGCGAGCATTACTGCTTCGCAGAAGGAGGTGACGGCTAACCATTCACTCTCGCTCCGTACCATGGACTCATTTGTAACTAAAGATATAGCTACACTGCAGCTGTAGGTACATACATCCTACACAATGTTTTAATCAGACCCATTCTACAAATCATTCTGATAACGTTCGTGTAGTTTGTGGAATTTTAGATGTAGGTAAGAGATTGGGATGCATGAAGAAGCCTCCTCGTGTAGCGCAATTTGTTCCACCAGTGACTCGAATGAACCGAGCGTTCGGCGCATCCTGGATAGTCACACCCAATACCTTGATGACTGGCCAATTCTTCCCTTGCGGTGGTAGGGCTAACGCCCGGGTGGTTCGCGACCACCCTCGCACTGGAGTCCGGCGTCAAGCAGCTTGCTGTGTTTCGACGATGCGTGGGAGTACCAGTGCCTTGAAAAAGAGTGAACAGGCATTTTCAGGGTACGCTCGATCCATCATAGACTTCATCAATCGCTTTCCATCAGGCGTGATCGACGTGAAGAGCGGACCCATTTAGTAAAAAAAAAGAGACGATGAAAATGTATATGTTACCGGCCAAACCCGATTTCAGGCCAAACTAGTTTGTCCTAGGCCAAACTGGTTTATTAAGCCGGGGCACCCCGATTAAATGGGTTAGGTTAGGTTAGAACTGTGACCAAAAGGGCGCGAGCCGAGTGTTACCGGCCAAACCCAATTTCAGGCCAAACTAGTTTGTCCTAGGCCAAACAAAATTAATCCTACGCGTGATATGTCGCAGCCAACTAGCTTAATTAGCCGTTTCGTTAACAGCCTTTGGTCACAATTCTAACCTAACCTAACGCATTTAATCGGGGTGCCCCGGCTTAATAAACCAGTTTGGCCTAGGACAAACTAGTTTGGCCTGAAATCGGGTTTGGCCGGTAACATATATTATATAATTTAAGAGGTACAGATTTTTTTTATTGGCGAGAGTACCCAGGGGAATGTTCTGGGCCCACCGCTCTTCCTTGTCTACAGAAACGACCCTATGGACCCTATGGTACCTGCTGTTGGTTGATGATAGCAGAGAAGTAAAACATGATTGATTAATTGAAGAAGTAGTTTCATGATTTCCAAAATCATTGAGTAGGCTTAATAATTCATCAGAACAATTATTTAAATGTCTTTTGGTCATTACATAGACTTACATATTCATTACAGAAACACGAAAATTTAGTAGGTTCAAACCTACCCAATCTTTAAAGTTTGACGTAGAAACAAGATAAGTCATTGACATAGCTTAGTTTATCTACCCGTCAAATATTTACCCACAATGCAAAGTAGTTTGATAAGCAACTATTTTGACGCTTGAGTTTAAATATTGTAGTCTTCTTTTCAGTATTTTTTAT
This sequence comes from Antitype chi, assembly GCA_947359405.1. Taxonomy (NCBI): domain Eukaryota; kingdom Metazoa; phylum Arthropoda; class Insecta; order Lepidoptera; family Noctuidae; genus Antitype; species Antitype chi. The sequence continues at coordinate 5,740,471 of OX375819.1, read as the reverse complement.
GTTCACCCAGAAAGTAAACTATGGATTGAATCATCATCGTCATCATCATTGGCAAGCCTTATTCCACCCACAGCTGAGTATAGCCCTCCTCACTTTAGTGCCATGCTACCCTGGTCTGTGCGAGACACATCCAGCTCTTCCCCTAGATCTTCTGTCGGTCGTCCACCTAGCCATTGGTCTGCCAACGCTCCTTTTACCGTTTCTCGGCAACCATTCCGTTAGGGCTCTGCTCCACCTGCCATCACCACGTCTAGTCAAGTGTCCTGCCAAACTCAATTTCAGATCTGCTACCGTGCTCATTGTATTATATGTATATGTTACCGGCCAAACCCAATTTCAGGCCAAACTAGTTTGTCCTAGGCCAAACTAGTTTGTCGTAGGCCAAAGTGGTTTCTAGCTTAATTAGCCATTTCGTTAACAGCCTTTGGAAGTAACGCTCGCCGGCCGCTGCCGCGGCGCCGCTCGCTTCACTCGCTCGGCTCGCGCGCTTTTGGTCACAGTTCTAACCTACCCTAACCTAACCCATTTAATCGGCGTGCCCCGGCTTAATAAACCAGTTTGGCCTAGGACAAACTAGTTTGGCCTGAAATCGGGTTTGGCTGTTAACATATATACACTTCTCCATATGATAAAATGACGTAAAGTATGTTGTTCAAAATTAACTAGGAGGTCGCTGATATCAATCAACTTGCTGAGATTATTGAATCTCTTTTATTGCATTTTCTGAAAGGGGAAACCCACTTACTTGATACTCTAGCGGCACCGACATCGCCACGCCCACATGTGAACTACGTATCACACTCATGTCACGCATAATCCTGCATCTCGCAAGCAAAGATTATCGTGCAATTATTATAAAGAGTGTGGCGTAAATAATGGATACCTAACCCTGAAACCGATCGATTGGCCAGATTATCATCTATCATTTACCCCACTTATATCGCCATATTATGCCCATGGATGACCAAATTGCATAATTCTATAATAATTGCATAATATTTTTAATATTTTAAAGAAAAATCGTACCTACCTACTCTTACAAAATCAGCTGTCATTTCTACAATTGGTGATTTTTTCTCGTTTTGTTTTTTTTTTATGTCACTACTGAATATTTGTATTATTCGATCAGTATCAAGATTTTTATTACATTCTAAGATAACATTGCAAAAAAATCTTATTCTCAAATTTGAAAAAAAAATCTAAGGAATTATATACAATTTTGGGCCCCTGTATCGAATAAAAATCATCCATGGGCATAAGGCGATATAAGTGGGGTAATGATTGATCTGGCCGATCGACAGTTTCAGGGTTATCCATTATTTACGCCACACCCTGTATATATGTTACCGGCCAAACCCGATTTCAGGCCAAACTGTTTATTAAGCCGGGGCACGCCGATTAAATGGGTTAGTTTAGGTTAGGTTAGAACTGTGACCAAAAGCGCGCGAGCCGAGCGAGCGAAGCGAGCGGCGCTGCGGCAGCGGCCGGCGAGCGTTACTTCCAAAGGCTGTTAACGAAATGGCTAATTAATTTAGAAACCAGTTTGGCCTGAAATCGGGTTTGGCCGGTAACATATACTTTACAACGTCCCGACAACAATCGTCATGCCCACCAGACAGAATACCTGTCTGGTTAGACGATCCTCCCTTTTCTGTAGAGTATGATTGAACTTTACACTCTGTTCCTGATTTTTCTATAAAACTACCCACATGTCATAAACATAGTAGGTTACAAGCCCTGGCTGGAGGCCTTAAGGGGAACTTAGTCGCGGGCTCGAACTCACTGGTGGACCTGGCTAAAAATCACGTTGTCTCACCAGGCTTCGTGTCCGACAGAGATAGTATCAGTGAATAGCAGTTAGACGCTAGTCTACACGCACAACGTTATTGAGTGAGATGCAGGATCATTTATAGTAAAAAAATCGTGAAAAAATTAAGAAAAGTCCTTCGGAATATCGGGTTTTAAGAAAAAGCCAATTCATAAATCAATGACCAATAAAGTTTATTGAACTTTTCGATAATTGAACTTTGTCGGTACCGACTTTGTTTTGGAGATTTGACACTTTTTTTATTACTTATAAACACGCCCAAAGCTAAGTAAAATTAGCAAGAAAAACTAAACTTTGTTGGCTCCTAACTTTTTGGTGGGTTTTTATTTTAGTATTCTGTTTCCGTACAGACAATATAAATAAAGATACAAAACGATATCATATTTTACTTTGGATGTGCCATGTCAGACAGTGGAGTAAAACACTCCCGAAGTGCACTGCAAAAAATGTGGACTAGGTTCACCTTAACTTATTGAAGCAGCCACAACATGACTCATATTTTTAGCTCTAAGACAAGTCATCGTGATGCCTAAGAAAAAATAATCAAAAAATATTGAAGCAGAGAGCAAAGAGCAATTGATAAACATCATGTACTAACGCCTTGCCCCTGAGATTAGATAATATTTTCTTCATTATCGCATACATTTATTGCACAAATTTACGATAAATTTGCCGACGAATGACACCAGCGGTGTTGATAACAGTTTTACAAGCCTAACAATAGGAACTGATAATGTTTTATTCTTTTATCATATCATTAGCCTATTGTAAAACAATGGTGGTGTTTGATAATACCGGTACTATAATTGTTTTTTTCGTGCAAGCTTTTTTCTCCGAAAACTTCAGCGTTTTATTTTGTAATACAGCGTGTTTCAGGAAGGTGTGGTCATATTTAAGGGTATGGTACAGTAATCTCGAGCAAATCAAAATCAAAAATTAGATTCAAAAGTTATTAAAGACAGTCCTCCAGAAGTGTACGACTAAACGCCGACAGACACTACGCCGACAGACTGAACACCGACAAGACTTTACTTCGACGGTACTTTGCGCCGACAGGACAATTTGGATACAAGGAAAAATTTTATCCTTATATTCTTCTCTTAGAGTGTCATCATCATCATCATTTCAGCCAAAAGACGTCCACTGCTGGACATATGCCTCCCCCAGGATCCTCCACTTCGACCGGTCTTGTGCTTCCCACATCCAGTGGACTCCCGCGGCCTTCACAAGGTCATCGGTCCACCTTGTGGGAGCCCTTCCCAATCTACATATTCCGGTATGCGGTCGCCACTCCAGAACCTTTCAGTCCCATCGGCCATCTGTTCTGCGAGCAATGTGCTCTAGAGTGTTAGTCAAATCAATTATTTGCAGAAGTCGATGATGCAAATTGCAACATACAGACGCCTGCACATCAAGTTATCCCAAACTATAACATTTTCCCATTTGAACATAAACCTCATACTTTTGTAATAAAGTTAAAAATCTTTCTAAGAAATTTGACAGATTGAGGTAGCTTGATGTGCTGGCCTCTGTGCAACAGACCGCTAGTTACAATTATGTAGGTACTTTTTAATTGTCTGCTGCATTTGCAAGTTCCGTTTTTCCACTTTTTATTACTTTGTTTTCTTTATAATTATAGGTAAATAACCTCAAAAAGTTAGCAAGAGCAAAATCTTTTCAATTTCTGCTAGTCATCATAATTGGTTATTATTTTCCTAGCTCCAAAATATAATTAATTTATGATTTTTATCGGTAGTTGTCCTTCTCCATATCTCAGGCTATATCTCTGCCAAATTTCATGACGATCGGTTCAGCGGTTTAGGCGTGAAAGCGTAACAGTCAGACAGACAGAGTAACTTTCGCATTTATAGTATTAGTAAGGATTTCACGCTCTGCCACTTGACCACTACACCCATTGCACTGTTCAAACATCGTATACATATTGATAAACACATTGCAAATATAGATTTTGGAATATTTGTATTTGTGATTGATATCATAAAAATATGTGGGAGTGCCAACCCCCGTTTACCACCTAAATAAATCTAAACTAATAACGATACAATATTTACAATAGAATAAGATAAACATCTTCCAAACAATTAATAAACATGAAAGTATGACTTTCTGAGGGACATCATCATCTGCTTAGCCTTTTCGCAACTGTATTGGGGTCGGCTTCCAGTCAAACCGGATACAGCTGAATACCAGTATTTTACATGGAGCGACTGCCTATTTGACCTCCACAACCCAGTAACTGGGTAATACGATACCCCTTGGTAAGACTGTTTGTCAGACTTTCGGGCTTCTGACGACACGTAACGAAAGTCAAAGATCCACAAATGATAGCCGGGACCAACGGCTTAACGTGCTTTCCGAGACCCCTCGTCTTGGTATGTAAAGATGGTCACCCATCCACGGACCAAAAGCTACACTTTTGCCGAATGCCAAAAGATTAGGTATACGGATACCAAGTCACTCAGAAAGTATTGCGAAATAAAGTTTTTATGTATAAGGGACTGGCCAGTTATAATCTATTTTGAAAATATGATTATTTGTAAGTAAAAATAGGTACGTACCAATTTCAAAATTTGCCTCCACATTGTTCACGAGCGAATTAAAATTATTGTGTTTCATTAAATAATTGATCTGCGCCGGGAGCATTTTCGAGCTATGATGTTTTCTTATGATATGATGATTTCAAGTGTCGCCTGAAACCGGACGTATCGTACGATAGACTTCAAATGGCATTCATGGATGAAGGCCCTTCTAAGGAAACCGTGTATTGTTGGTATAACGAATTGAAGCGCGGTCGACTAACTTTGTGGGATGAAGATAGAAGTGGTCGCCCTTTGACGGCTGTTACGGAAGAGAACGTGCTAGCAGTGAGTAATTTAATCTATGACAATAGGTGAGTTACACATCAAGAGATTCAGCACATACTGAAAGTTGGATCGGGAAGCCTTCATGAAATTCTACACGTGCATTTCCGCGTGAGGAGGATAGTTTCACGCTGGGTGTCGTACAACCTCACCGATGTTCGGAAGCAGGCCCGGGTGGAATGGTGCCGTGATATGATAAACAAATTTGAAGCAGGCTCGTATCGGCGTGTTTACGACATCATTACAGGTGATGAGTCTTGGATTTATCAATACGATCCAGAAACGAAACGCCAGTCGATGGTTTGGGTGTTTCAAAACGAATCAACGCCTACGCCTAAGTGAAGCGATCTAGAAGCGGGGGAAGATTTTAATTGCGAGCTATTTCAATTTGACTGGCTACTTGGTGTGAGTTCCTTTACGGAACCAAAGAAGCATCAACGCTGAATGGTATACTACCAAATGCTTGGCAGAAGTTTTGTCTGTTGTAAGCAACAAGCGACCAAACACAGGGCTCCGCGGTCTACTGCTGCTTCACCACGTCACCGCGCCTTCGCATACCGCGTTCAAAACGAGGGACTTCTTGGACAGCACGCCGGTCAAACTCCTGAGTCACCCTTCACAATTTTTATCGCCGGAAGATGCGCTGTCAGCGTTTGAGCAGGCTGTAATCGAGGTGTCTGCGGCGGGCTGGAAAAAGTGTTTCGAAAACTGGTTCAGACGCATGAAACTTTGTATAGAGGCTAGTGGAGAGTACTTTGAAAAGATTTATTAAAAAAAATTACTTATAGAACATTTATTTTTATTTTCGCAAAACTTTTTAAGTGTCCCACGTATTTGACTACGCCTACTTGCCCACGGCTGTAATAAAATTGCAGCGGGATGTTTTAGCGCGTTGAATTTTCAACGCTAGCATGCAGTCTGTTAGATTCTTAAGGCCCATAGTATCCTCATCTCCCGTTTGTATGCTATAGCACGATTGCCGCCCGCGCCCGCGCAGGGCACCTCTGAGCCTTTATCTCAAAATGGGGATATTCCTTTCATTAATTTACAATTGTGCTTCGGCGATTCTGTGGTACCTCTAACTATCTATTTTACAGTGTATTTTTTTTTTCCAAATAACGAAGCCGTTTAGTAGGAGTATGGAATAGAAGCCAAAATATTACGTGTTGGAAAATATTTTTTTACAGCAAAAGTATTAACCATACAAAAAAAGTACTTCGGGCAAAATGATCTATATAAATCTATAGCAAAATCATATATTTTTCAAATCTTCAAGACAAGCCGTTAATGAGCAGTACGGTTCATAAAGTGACCGTGTTACGCTACCAAACGGGACGTAGGCCCTTAATCCCGTCGCGATATTTTTACCGCGCAGATGGAAGTGGCGCATGGCGGGCAGAGGCTGGTAACATAGATAGAGGTTGATCTGTATAGCAATAACTTTAAATAGCCTATCTGCAAGGTGTACCGTGTAGTGACCTTTTAAATAAATTACGTAATGAAATAAATAGGCCTTCACTTGGATTTAGATTATGATTATAATATTTATGGCTTATTAAATGCTGGTCTTGATATTTGTAGATAAAAATGTAGTAAAATCTTAGTCACTCCAAGAAATATGTAGAACTTTGTTCAGATAGCAAAACATGTTTAGGTACGCATAGTGACATTTAATTGCTTACGTAAAGTCGACGTTCACGGCGGGATTTTAAAACGTACTGGGAACTGAGAAGCCAACAGAGTGCAAACCAGAGCTGAGCGTTGGAAAAACAGACTGTTCGATTTTCAGCTTTCAGCGTTAAGGGGAACCTAGTCGCGGGCTCGAACTTGCTCGTGGGCCTGGCTAAAAATCACGCTGTCTCACCAGGCTTCGTGTCCGACAGAGATAGTATCAGTGATGAGCAGTTAGACGCTAGTCTACACGCACAACGTTATTGAGTGAGATGCAGGATCATTTATAGTAAAAAATTCGCGAAAAAATTAAGAAAAGTCCTTTGGAAGATCGGATTTTATGAAAAAGCCAATGCATGCAACGCGCTCAAAGTTAAGTAAAATTAGCAAGAAAAACTAATCTTTGTTGGCTCCTAACTTTTTAATGGCTTTTTATTTTAGTATTCTGTTTCCGTACAGACATTATTTATAATGAGACAAAACGATATAATATTTTACTTTGGATGTGCCATGTCAGACAGTGGAGTAAAACACTCCCGAAGTTTGTATGGAAAAAATGTGGATTAGGTTCACCTTAAGCACTGCGTTGGAGATCCAATGCGAGAAAAAGTCCCGCTGGGATTTTATTATATCCGTGTGAACAACAACTTATAATAATCCTTTTACTTAGTTTATCAATAAGATTTACAGCTGTTTGTGTTGGACAGGTCATTGCCAGTATGACATTGAAAAGGCGACACTAAATCTATGGGCGTACCAACATAAGCCAACATAAATCTTATTTTATTTTATTTTTGAGCGTGGGAAATCTTCAAATAACTTCTCGCGCTCTGACTAAAACCCTCCCGTGTTCCTTCAGTTGCCTGTGTGCCAGGGGCTACGGTATCTCTTTCGAACAACCCGCATCCCTGGCAGGGGGTTCGACCTTAGTGCATTGCTTTTAATGTATTTTAATATTACTAGCACTTTGCCTGTTTAGTTTTAGCCCCCGACCCGTCGCGAGTGTGTCATCGCCCACCTGCGCAGTTGCTTCGCTTTCACTTAGCATTCTTACAGACTTTTTTTCTTTTTTCTGGACTCCTAAAAATTGTAGCTTGATATTGAATAGCCTATAACCTTTCTTAAGAAATGGGCTATTAAATGCATAAATATTTTTTAACTTCAACTCGTACTTTCAGAGATTACCCCGTACATACAAACTTCCAACAAACAAATTATACCTCTTTGTAATATTAGTTTATAAAAAATAGTTTTTTTTTATTATTAACAATGGTTCACACTGAATACAGTGACCTATCAGATTCTTAAAATTAAATTACAGCGCAACAATTACTTACAGGTTAACACCACATTCATAAAACCACCATAAAACAATGAACGGTTTCATTAATTTCACTCCAATTACTTTTAGCTTATCTTTCCTTTTCTGCTTTCTTTGGTTAGTCTAACAAGGACCTCCAAGCCTTATTAGGACGTTCGGGTATTTAAAATCAGCAATAAAAATTCTGAAGAGAGTTGTTTAGAGACCATTAAAAAATAATAGGTTTAGCGGAACTAATGAACTACAAGAAACGTTTCAGCTCGTTAGATTTACAGAATTTAAATAAGAATAAGTAGTCACGTCCAACACATAATGTTAAGACTATGACATTGATATTGACACCGAGTTTCACGTTTCAAGGATTTTTTTATTATTTTCTTATGCTAATATCATTGGTCATAAAATAGTCAACTTACCGAATACTTAAGTTACTTAAATCGTTACTATTTTTTTTATATGTATCTCCAAAATGCATATTTGAGAGACAGATAGTCATTGCTCGCAGAATAGATGGCCGATGGGGCTGTAAGGTTCTGGAGTGGCGACCACGTACCGCGGAAGACGTAGCGTTTAGGGCTTACAAATATTCGGAATTATTCATATTCGAATATTTTTTTTTTCGGGTACTTAATATTCGAAGTTGGACCCAGCTAACTGGACAGTTTGTCCAAGATAAACGTGGATGAGCCACAAATTCGAGTGTAGCGTGTCCGATCATCATGAGAGTGGGTGTTACATGGGCATTTGACAATACCTATGTCTTGTCCATGTTCATTTTAAGACCCAGTCTTTTGGGAGCTTTACTGATGCCATCGAGCATTGTATTGAGGTCCTCTATTATCTCAGCCATGACAACTATATAATCGTCAAACTGAAGGCGAGTGATGTACTCGCCATTGATGTTGATGCCAGCTCTTCTCCAGTCCAGAACCTTGAAGACATCCTCCAGTGCAGCGGTGAAGAGTTTCGGAGAGATAACGTATCCCTGTCCAACACCTCACTGCAGAAGGGTAGATTTCGAGATCTGGTCCTGGAGTCGGACTGACAAAATGGCGTTTTCGTATAGACACTTCAGCACCTCGATGTACTGATGTCGATCTGGCACGGTTGAAAAGACTGCAGTACAGCCCATGTCTCGATCGAATCAAAGGCCTTTTCGTAGTCCACAAACACTAAGCAGAAAGGCAGGTTATCTTCGGTTTTCTGTATAATCTGCCGCAGCGTATGATTGTAGTCTACGGCGCTAAAGCCTTTTAGGAATCCGGCTTGTTCGGGAGGCTGGAAGTCGTCAAAGATGCGCGCGAGACTGTTCGTGATGGCTTTTGAAAACAGCTTGTAGACATGGCTCAGAAGTGAGATGTGCCTATAATTCATAAGAAGGGTGACACAATCCCCTTCTTAAAGAAAAGTACCACCATACCTCTGTTCCATGCCTGTTGCGTTTTGCCCTCGAGTTTGACGGAATCGAAACAGGTTTTCCGCCGGGGCCCTCAGAAGTTCGGCCGTAGTTTCGTCATCATCGCCTTGTTGTTTTAAACCTGCTTCAGAAAGCCATACGTATCTCGTACAAGCTAACGTCCAAGATGTCTTTGGTATAGTGCCGGGTCAATCTAGCTCTTGATTGTTTGCCAGATTCGTAACGGGGTTATTTGTTGACGTGTGTCTGTCCATAGAACCTCTCGATCTCTCTCAACAGCTCAAGTCAAGTCATCATCCTATCCTGTCTCTTCTGAGTTTCTTGCAGGCTCCTCCCATTGTTCTTCAAGATAATTTCGTTTCTTTTTATATATCTATATCCAACGCTCACAATGTATACCATGTGCTAAACATAGTTGATGGTACGAAGGCACTGGTCGACCACACATAGCACCATCGTGCTCCGTCAGCACTATGCATAAACGTTAAAATTGTATTTTATGCACATCAGGGTTCGCAGTCCGGTGTTATGGACATTGGTCGAATATTCGAATATCTCAAGTTTTGCATTCGATTATTCGAAATATTTTATTAATCGAATAATTGAAATATGTATTTGAATGCGAAACCTAGTAGCGTTGGAAGGCTGCTTAATGCTTACTACCATTGTTTAAAGAATTCTGGTACTCTGGTTTTTAGACAATTAAAATTAACATTTTAATTTATTTATTATCTTATATTTTTATCAGATTCGCTTTCAGTAGGTAGGTAAGGTAGGCAAAGTGGACCGATGACCCTGTGAAGGCCGCAGGAATCCACTAGAACCGGTCAAAGTGGCGTTGCTTGGGGGAGGCTTATGTCCACTTGTCCAGCAGTAGATGTTTTTCGGCTGGAATGATGATGATGAAATGAATATTTAATTAATTATTGTTTTTTTTTTGTTTAGTATTTTTTTGTGATTTAGTGCGGGTGAATTATATTTACTTATATTCTTTCTTTACTCTTTTACTTATTCTATGTTTCTCTTTCTTTACAGTCGAACTTGCCCACCAAATAACCATTACGGAGCCAAAAGTCTTCATAACGCTACCAGAATGTTACGAAACCGTCTCAAAATCCCTAAAATCAGCAAAGATACAAGCCAAAATAATCCTAGTTGATAATCCCAGCAAACCAGTTCCTAGTGATGTTACAAGATATTCCGAAGTGGCAGAATCGGGTGAAGCTGATTTTGGTCTATTAGATAAAATAACTAGGAAAGGAGATGATGTGGCTTGTATCCCATTCTCTAGTGGAACTACAGGGTTACCTAAAGGTGTTGAGATTACAATTGACAATCTAAAGGCTGGAATGGAGATTATGCATCAAAAAGAGAACTGTTTCCCGAATGTTGCACACGGTAAGTTGGATTTTCAGACTGATATTATTTTTGTAACCCCTGTGCCTCGGAAAACACGTTAAGCCGATGGTCCTACGGCTCATGTCTCTACGATTATGTCAGATTGGGTGCCGTCCCATCGGACTATGGTAGTTAAGGAAGAGAGAGTGCACCTGTGTCTGAGGAAAGGAGTAAGCCGACCAAAGAGACGATGGATGGACTGTGTGAATGATGATATGGTTAGAAAGGGGGTGACTAACGAGATGACGACTAGTAAAAAAGTACCAATGGAAGAAAAATAAATTAAAAACAAAAATTGGGATCAAGGCTGTAGAATGATGAGCATCACCTGCCGAACCTTTTCCCAACTAAAGGATAAGTTTTTAACCAGTGCACACACTGTAACCATGAATTCAGCATATTATTCTAGACCCCCCCAGCGCAGAAATTTTTCCTCGGTTATACTGAGCTGGGTCTGGTGGCTGGGACCGACTGGACACGCAAGGCGGAAGATAGAGTGTTGTGGTGCAGCCTGGGAGACGCCTATATCCAGCAGTGGACTGCGATAGGCTGAGTTGATACAAAAAAAACATCTGTTGTTTCACAGAAAAGTGTGATACCTACACAAAAAAAAAAAAAAAAATGAATGAATGATGTATGAATGATGTGAAAATGTATGGAACAGTTGGGTTTTTTTGTATAACCGACGAAAAAATTCTGCGCTGGGGGGTCTAGAATGATATGCTGAAGTCATGGTTACAGTTTGCGCACTGGTTAAAAACTTATCCTGTATTGGGGTCGCCTTCCAGTCTAACCGGATGCAGCTGAAAATCAGTATTTTACATGAAGCAGCTGCCTATCTGACATCGACAACCCAGTTACTGGGTAGTACGATATTTCTTGGTTAGCCGGGGTCGCCAGAAGCCCGAAAGTCTGACAACCACTATGAAAGCCGGGACTAACCGGCTTAACGTACTTTTCGAGGCACAGAAGGGTTTTGGCATGTAAAGATGTTCGCCCATCCACGGACCAACCACGGCAAGCGTAGCTTAACCTGATCGATCGACCCGTGCCACTGTTATTACTTAACCACAAGCCCAAGAGTAGTATTATGTCAGACTGATAATACTAATACTATTGAAAATGGGGTCGCTTCGTACACATTGAATCAAGAACAAGAAATTAATAATTCATTTGCTCATTCAACTATGGCCTCCGTCTCATTACGTATTTATGAAAGTAGACAAGTATGTAAGAAATATTTTTTAATAATTTATTACAATTTGAGATAATATTTCTAGAAACTTAATAAAAATTACAAGTCTGTAGAAATATATTATGAATGCAAAAACTGCACATATCACTTGTCTCTGATAGTCAAAGTAAAAAAAAAAATGTTTGATCTCTAAAGTACCTGCCGTGATGATCAGCCTATAACTTCTCACTGCTGGGACACAGGCCTCCAATCGTTGTGAGGGAGTGGGCCGTAATCCACCACGTGGGCCCGGTTCGGGTTGGTAGATGTTTTCTTGGTGGATGGTTGGTAGGTACTTCAGAGATCAAACAACATTTATTTTTGGCCATCAGAGACTAGTAATCACTATTGTTTTAATTCATTTCTGTAACTTTCGCATTTATATAATTTTTATAAAACCTCCTTAGTTTTGGTAAATTTCTAACAATATTATCAATTTTTCTTCTTTAAATTAGGCTAGACTATCCCACTGTTGAGAAAAGGGCCTCCCCAAACCCTTCCAGGCATCCTTTTTCAGGGCCAATTATTTATTATCTAAAATTGTGAACAAATTATTAAAATTTATCTTTACGTACCTACCTACTTGTGTAGCAGTTTAAAAAATCTAGGCTCAATATACCATTGCTATTCATGATACTCATCTCTCATTTATGAACTCAAATAACTTCATTGATTATTTCTCATATTTCCAGGTGATTTCCAAGATATTCTCCCAGCGTTCTTGCCCTTTTTCCACATATACGGTCTCGTGATTGGTCTCATGGGGCACCTGTCTAAAGGGTGCAAGCTGGTCACTATGGCTAAGTTCTCCGCCAATATGTATTTGGACATCTTAAAGACCCAGAAGACTACCTTGCTTTATATCGTACCTCCTGTCGGTAAGTACATTTGTTTTCAGTTTAATTTATGTCTTAAGATTTTATTGTTCTCTCTTTAACTTCATATTTACCTTCTTATTATACAAGGGTCAGGGGTTCAGCTACTTTGACGCGCAAACTGAAACCATGAATTAGCACTTGACTCTGGACCCCCTAACGTAGAATTTTGTAGTCGGTTCTCAAAAATAAAATGTCATATGTCAAAATGTATGGAAAAGCTGATTATTCATTTACACAATTCGTGGTTGCGCGTCGATGTCGTTGCCGCGGGCGTCTATACCGTGAAAAATAATTTGGGACTTTATTATCAAGAGGGCAGGTAGAATCATTGGTATCTTCCGCTGGAGCTATAAATTGTGATGATTGTTGCACATTTGCAATATCATCTCTATAACAGAACTATCATGTCGTTAAAATATTCTAACGTAGCTAATGGGATTTTTTATATTAAAAAAAATCTCTAAATTACTCTCTAGTTTTATATTTTGTACTAGCTGACCCGACAGACGTTGTCCTGACTTAACTATGAATATTGAATTCGCATTTTACAATGATATGAAAATAAAACAACTTTCTTATTTTTTCATTCATAAGAACATTCTCTTGACAGTAAAAAACACAACAAAAAAAGAATTAGCAAAATTGGTCCAGCCGTTCACGTGTTATGCCGCAACCAAGGGAAATAGGGATTAATTTATATTCATAATATATAATATATTTAATTAGATAGATACTTAAACTACACGTAGCGAAAACAATTCCAACATTACGTATGATAATTTATATTACAAGTACTTGGTTTTGTGTGTTTAATTTACGCAAATCTCGTTATAATATCAAAACAAAATATTTTTGCTGGCAAAATTTTAAGGCTATTAAAATGCAAAAAACCGAATAATAAGTTAATATTAAGTAAAGTTTAAGCAGCCATTGTGTGTTTTGCTGTACCTACCTATTTTATAAAATTTGCCCAACTACGTCAAGTCTTTCCTTCGCCTATCCCGCAATGTTTGTAGGCTCAGGTCTTCAACCAGTGCGTCCTTCCCGTTATGACATATGGCGCCGAATTATCTGGAAAAGAACCGGAGTTACCGCCATAGCTTGCAGAGTAAGCAAGCTCAAGTGGCAGTGGGCTTGCCATATTCAATTTGTCGAAGGACCGATGGCCGGTGAAGCAGACGAGTCCTGGAGTGGAGACGTATCGGCAAGCGTAGTGTGGGACGCCCTTCAGCTAGATGGACAGACAAGTTTAAAAAGGTGGCTGAGACATACTGGATGTGGAAGGCGGAGGATAGAGTGTTGTGGCGCAGCCTGAGATAGGCCTATGTCCAAAAGTGGACTGCAAAGTCTGAGTTGATGGAACTTATAAAATAAATCATCAATGTACGTCTTTCTCATTTCAGCGATACTCCTAGGCAAACACCCAGACGTGAATGAAGCGCACTATCGTCATGTGAGACACATCATCTGCGGCGCCGCGCCATTGGCTGCATCAGACGTTGAAGCTATCTTACAGAAGAGTAAAGTAAGCTTATCCTCAATTTCATCTCTGCCTGCTGTTTTTCCATGTTACTTGGGGTTGGTGGAAAAATTTATTCGTTCTTGATTCCATACTTACGATACAATACAACTTGTAAGTAGGGAATTGAAGACGAAAACATTTTCGCTGTCGTGGGTTCCAACAAGCGCTTTACTTAGTGAGCATAAAAAAAATGCGAAAAAAAAAAATTGTCGCGAGGGGGAAATCAAACTAAAGATGGGTGGAGTTTGTGAGGGATGTTTTAACGTGGCAGTTGACAAAGGGTGAATGGAATCATAAATCAGCCTATAATTTTCCCACTGCTGGGACCCAGGCCTCCTCTTAATAAGAGCGAGTAAGCCATAATTCACCACGCGGGCCCAGTGCGGGTCGAATTTTTGGTTCTAAGACATGCCGGTTTCCTCACTATGTTTTCCTTCACCGTTTTGAGAGCAGTGCTGCTGAAATCATTTACACAATGTACCTACAACTCGTAAGTAGCGGCTGTTACCACGGGGTCTCCACAGCTCACGAAATAGAATGAATGAACGAAATGTCAAATTTATTGTAGGCCATAGAGACGCTATATGATCACGACTTCTACAACTAGCTTTGCCCAACCTTCTCCATACTTGGTGGCATTAGCTGGAATGACAGCTCATTTCTTTTAAATTTTTTACCTCACTCAAACATGAGGCACAAACCCGCAACCTAGACAGCAAGAAGAAGAGGCATTTTAGGTAATAGGTATTAGGTAATTTATATCTGCATCATTTGACAGCCTTTATATTTATCGTCCACTTATGTGTCCATTGAACTTATGACATCTTGTCTTGATGCATTGTTCTATTTCATCTTATCTTTCGTTTTACAACACCTTCTTCTGTTATCGATAACGGCTATCTGGCTTTATGAATAGCTCTAAAAGCCTGTACAAGTGTCCAGCTAGGCACAATCTACAAGATAATTCTCCTAAGTAAGCCGATACATAACAAGAGGTTGGAAAAACAGGTCATAAAAGTTTTATCTTCGATGATTTGCAATTAAATTATCTTATCGAGCAACACTGGCTTATTAGTCAATTTATAAGAATCTGGTGAATCGTTACTTTTAAATAATAAAATATTTTCTATAGGCGACTCAAATCTAATTTACTTGTGGGCGACTCGACAAATCCAGAAATACGTATTAGGCAATTGGCACGTTTTGTATTTTATGTAATAAAAGTCAGTGTACTTTTTCCTTAACTTGAACATTTTTAATTATTTAAATGTGACGATTGGCCCATGGCCGAGCAGTGGTGGCCCAGTGGTAATAGCTGCGACTTACGAATTGTAGATCGTGAGTTCGAACCCAAGCAGGCACTTTACTTGTGTAAATTATTTCATCAACACTGTTCTCAACATGGTGAGGGAAAACCGGCATGTCCTAGAACCAAAAATTTGAAGACATGTGACATCCACCAACTCGCACTGGGCCCGCGTGGTAGATTATAGCCCACTCCCTCTCACAGCGAGAAGGCCTGTGTCCCAGCAGTGGGAACATTATATGGTAATTATGATGATTGGCCCGATTCGGCGAGTAATTCGTACGAATCGACCCGTAAGCTGCAAAACTCACGCACCCAACGTAATCAACCTATGGACTCATTCGTAATTGCTTGTTAAGGAAAACAACGTTACAAATACCAAATATGTTCTTGTCCTAGTTATTTAAATCAAGATCCATCAACTTTAACTATGGAGACTTGCCTATTACTGTAATAAGATAGGGCAATAGGTTCGTCCTTGTCCTAGAACCCATTTTACAATAACACTGTTGTTGGTACTTTTACAGTGTTTCTTGAAATTGACTAAAAAGCGTTAAATCTGCGTGTTTTAAATAAAACTTAGTCCCTGGTCTCCATGATTGAAACACTTCTTTCATAATCATCATTTCAGCCGAAAGACGTCCACTACTGGACATAGGCCTCCCCCAAGCTCTGCCACTTCGACCGGTTCTGTGCCTCCCGCATCCAGCTGATTTCTGTGGTCTTCACAAGGTCATCGGTCCACCTTGTGGGCTTTCGTAATCAATTAAATATTTTAATTTGTTCCTGAATCTGTCTCTAAATCTTATTGGCAATGAGCCGGCCATATAAGCCGTAGAACCGATGACCGTTAGGGTAGACGTGTTCTTGAGTGGAGACCACGAATCGTCACACGTAAGGTACGACTCCCTGAGGCTAGGTGGAGCGACAGTCATCGCAGAGTGCTGATAGCAGCTGGATGAGAATTCCCGAGAATCGAGCTGAATGACTTGCAATTGGAGAGGCCTATGTCCAGCAGTGCAATAGACAGATGAACATAATGAATCTTTCGATGATGATGATTTTAGGTACAGGTAGAGAGTGAGACCAAACCAAAATGGAGGGTTTGTATAAGGCATGACGTGAATGAAAAGGGACTGAATGTTAGCGCGACGGTTGACTTTACTTTTGCATAAGAATTTACCTTTATGTATCTTTCTCTTCCAGCACGCCATCGAGTTCAACCAAGGCTTCGGTATGACAGAGACGACGTCACTAGGCACCTCTACCTTCAAGGGCACACAGAACGTGAACTTCAATGCCTGTGGAGTCCCCATGGCCAGTGTCCAGCTGAAGTTTGCTGATCCCATCACTGGGGAGGCTGTTCCTATTGGACAAGTAAGTAGTTTAAATCTGTTCATCTGTACAAATAAATGAAAAGTGTCTGTTTTCTAATGTCAAAATAACAGCTTTTTCTAAATGCATTTGAAAGTATAACCGGTACAGTCAACTGTGGCATCTATGCATTTTACCACCATACTGCGATCGCCAACCCGCCTGCCAAGCGTGGCGATTATGGCAAAACCCCTTTTGAGTGAGGCCTATGTCCAGCAGTGGACGTCTTTCGGCTGCAATGATGATGATGATGATGATGATTGACTGGAGAATCGCTGGATTTGAGAATTTAAATTAAAAAATACGTTTTATTCACAAAAAATTGCTCTTTCGCTATACAAGTTAGTTGCTTTTGTTTTAGATAACTAGATAGATTCATTTATTTGCCTGATTTTTTTTATAACACATAAAATTTAAAATAGGTACCTTTCTTTTCTAACTTTATTTTTGTTCATCTTTTACTGCCCCACTGCTGGTCAAAGGACTTAGTTCAAACCTTCTAACACTATTAAAGTATTTTAATTATTATTTAATTTTGTTTCTAGTCCGGAGAAATGTACATCAGGAGTCCAACAGTAATGAAGGGATATCACAAAAATCCCAAAGCGACCGAGGAAACCATGACCAAAGACGGCTTCTTTAAGACTGGTGACCTGGGCTACTTCAAACCCGGAACCGGATTATTTATTACTGATAGGATTAAGGAACTAATTAAGGTAAGACACGATTACTTTTTGGTTATAGTCTTGGGAAGACGCTTAGCTGTATTATGTGCCTTTTCGGAAACTTAAATTATTTTGTGAGCTTTAACTGTCTCTTTTATTGAAGGCTCTATGTCGTGCGGAAAGTTTTGGGTATGAATGTCGATGGCTATGTAAGTGAAAAAAAAAGAAACGATGGATGGACTGTGTGAAAGATGATATATCTAGAAAGGGTGTGACTACCGATAGAAAATGGCGCCTAGGGCACACATCACATTTGCGCCCCTTCGTATATTATCTTCTCAGTCTTCACTGAGCAAAGCTAGGTAGCGTAACCTTTCTTGACCAATTATAACAAAGGCATTAATTTCAACTTGCTAAAAAATCGCTTGCAATGCTGATTTAAGAGAATTTGAATAGAAATAGGCAGATTTTGAAATACGCTTTCATCCCCGTACTGCACAATATATTCAAGTAGTTTTTGAGATTTCTTAGATACAGGTAACACTATGAAATGGTTTTTTGATGTTTTTTTTTTTCATTTAATAATTGGTGACTTTTTGCGCCCTCCCCCCCCCCCCTTCGATAGGCGCCCAGGGCTCTTGGCCTGCCTGAGTTTACACCACTGGACTGCCGAAATGATGACTATTAGCGAAATATGGCAGAAAAAGACTGTTGCACCAAACCTAAATAAGAAGATAAGGGCAAGAAACTAAAGCTGATTGGATGATTGGAATGTTATTGCGAGGCCTTCGCAGTTCATGTCAATTGCATGGTCAGCCGCATGTCTATAGTAAAAGTGACATTCACAGCGTCTTAATGTCCTTTCAATAAGAGCGGTTAGCGCAGTTCAAGTGCTAGCACTCACGTGCAGTTAGCTGTATCGATGATCATTGCTACGTGTTCATTTCTATATACTGCCAGACCATCTATGTCATCTAGAAATTAGTTTCAACAAACTATCCAAAGATAATGAATTCGTAGAGCAGTGGTGGCCTCAGTCGCGACTTACAAGTTGTAGGTCGTAGATTTGTACCCAGACAGACGCCTACTTTGTGTAAATTTTTATATCACCTCTGTGCATGCACTGCTCTCAAAACGGTGAAGGCAAACATCGTGCGAAGACCGGTGTGGCGAACCAAACTAATATCTATGGCCCCCACTCTTAGTTTGGTGGCACCACTATTTTTGTTTCTAGACGAGAGGTCTATGGTTGAGAGTTTTTGAAAGGTTGGTACTAGGATATTTAATCAGAAGGTAAAGCTCAGCAACGTAACTCTAAGCTCCATATTTGACAACTGTGTGTTCTCAGTAGGTTTTACCTTTGTTGTAGTATGTATACTGTGTAACTACCAAAAATTCACCATTTACCATTCCGCACTGGGCACGCGTGGTGGATAACGGCCCGCTTACTCTCACAGAGAGGAGGCCTGTGTCCCAGCAGTGGGAATATAATAGGCTAATTATAATGATGTGATCCAAAGAGAGTCTAACCTCCCTTCCTTCTTTAACAGGTAAAAGGCATGCAAGTTGCACCAGCAGAACTAGAAAGCCTCCTACGTTCTCATCCTGCAGTTCAAGACGCGGCAGTCATCGGCGTCCCTCACGAGTTCTTCGGCGAAGTACCCAAAGCGTTCATCATCAGGAAGAATGGTTTGAAGATTTCTGAAGAAGAGATCCAGGACTTTGTCGCGAGTAAAGTGGCAGTGTACAAGAAGATTGAAGAGGTCATGTTTGTTGATGACATTCCTAAAACAGCGTCCGGCAAGATCTTGAGAAAAGAGTTGAAGAAAATGTATGCGTAGAAAAAATTGGTCTGCTAACTCAACTGCTTTTTGTGAGGATTTTAAGGCTAGTGGGGTAATTGTGTTACACACTTACAGTAGCAATGGCTTTTATTTTGACAGCTACACAACATTCATACGTGGTTTTCGAACATAGTATGAAGCAGGGTCCACATCCTTCAAAATGATTCAGATTCTGTTTGATAGTTTGTTACGCAATTTGGGCGCAGTCTTGAATTCGCTTTGGCGAAAGATTTAAGGTCTTCTCTAGCTAATATTGCTATAAGTAAAGTTTTGAAGAGAACCAAAAACAAGAAGTGTTTTTGGTTCTCCTCAAAACTTTAATCATATTCTTTTAGGAAGACTGAGAAATACAAAATCTTGGGTGATCTCTTCCTAGGAAAAAATCACTTTGACAAGCCATAGCGGATTTATATTTTACAGTAGGCTCTAGTTCTGATCGAATCCTACAAGATAAAGTTCTGATGAAATTCTATTATGCCTAGTGGAAGAGTTAGCAATTTCTAAAGTGCCTTATTGTTGTATGTTTAGTAAATGGGACGCTGCGGTTACTAAGAAATTGTTGAGAATTTTTTGTAAAATTTTTCAAGTTCAGTTGAGGTGGTTCAAAAATTTGTCATACTATAAAGATAAGTAGGTATTATAAATTACATACAATTTTTTTCCTTCCCTTCAACGACTGAGAGGATGTTTTTCAGACTCCGTAGTCTGCTGTCAGCTTCTTTGCTTAACGATATATTGTGTTACTTTCAAGACATGATTTTTGGACTACGCTTGTTGTATATACTTTTAATATTATAATATTAATAGAAAACATCACAATTAAATAATGATGTATCTATGTAAGTACCTACCTCTATTCGTAGATTCATCTTCAAATTGCTGACCATATTAAAGTTTTTCTTTAAAGATTAAAATTTAAATAGAAATAGGTAATGAGACTCAGGATCTTGAGAGCTGAGGGACTAACCTCGAATAAAGACGTTTTAATCTTTGATTTAATTATAATAATTTTTTGGCTTTTAAATATTGATTATTTAAATATTGATCTCTACAAACAAAAGACATCTAAAATGTCTGCTTGTTGTTAAATGAAATACCGTTGTTTTTAAAAACCGAAAATGTTTCAGAGTGCCTGAATATGCCTTTTTATTTTAAGGAAAGTTTATTATCTTTAGATAATGTGGGTAGGTGCAAAGTACTATTAAGGTAATCGTTTTTATATTCTAGTTTTTAAGGAATAAATTACTTTTTCAATAAACTTCATGTTTATTTTATACTTCCTTTAGGATCCTGAATCCCTGTGATATACAATGTTGGGTGATTGAATGAGACTGACTGGTTAGCGGTGCCAAATGAATGGGTAGAAGTACACACCCAGTGGTGGTAGTGAGTGTATGGGTGGTGGTGTATGGGTAGTGTATCCTAACACAAGCAAACTATTTGCTTAACAGGATTCTCCCCATTGGAACTAGATTATGTTATTTGAGTTGATGCAATAAACATTTTTTTTTTTTTTTTAAGTATCCAATGGATTGATAGAAGTATACACTTCAATGTACTTTTTGTGAAAGCTTCTAGTCTCTATTTGTTTACATGTTCATGAATTACCTTCGTCATTGAATTTGTGGTTATGAATTTATTTTCCCACTACGCGATCAAGGCAGAACACCGGCAAGACAGCCAAACGCGATCAAAACAGATGTTGGAGGTAGCAACTA
Source organism: Antitype chi (assembly GCA_947359405.1). Classification (NCBI taxonomy): domain Eukaryota; kingdom Metazoa; phylum Arthropoda; class Insecta; order Lepidoptera; family Noctuidae; genus Antitype; species Antitype chi. The sequence continues at coordinate 5,719,413 of OX375819.1, read as the reverse complement.
CCGAGCGGTCCACACTGCAGAAGAGCGCATAACTTGGAAATGCGTCGAATGTGGTCGGGATCCTCAGCAATGATGGGACGATGAAGGAGAAGAATAATTGTCCCACTGATGGGCAAAAGTCTCCTCTACAGCTTTCCTCTCTTTCCTTTTTTTTTGAGGGTGGGAAATCATCAAATAACTTCTCCCGCTCTGGGTGGAGCAGAAGGACATGTCAGACTTTACTGACTAAAACCCACCCGTGTTCCTTCAGTTGCCTGTGTGCCAGGGGCCACGGTATCTCTTCGAACAACCGGCACCCCTGGCAGAACAACCCGCGCCCTCTCTTCTCTGTGTGATACCTTCTCCGGCTAATCCCGCATAAACGCCTTTAAGTCATCACACAACCGTTGCATTGGCCTAAATAAATACTACAGGTATTATTTTATTTACATTAATATGTCATTATACTGATTAAACTTAGTATTGACTCTCTTGCGATAATGAGCCGGAGGTTCGAACTTTGTTTAGATTAGGTACAAAATTTACTTAGGTACCTATTTATAAGGTGATATGAACTGCGAACTTTAACCACATACCTACGTCAGAGATAAAACTGAATTGGCCTTAATTGGCTGGAGCGATAAAAGTTCATGAACATTCCGGTGGTTCCGATAACAATATTTTGTCAACATCAAAAATATCGGTGCTAGTAGCGCCATCTAATGGTTTAGGTCGTAAACACTGTTTGGAGCTTACGTCAATTTTAACTAGATGTCGCTAGTGAACAATTATACAATGTTAAATATGTATTGAAGAAAAAGCCAATTTAAATGAATTGATTAGACTATAGGGGTAACGAATAAACCAATCTATGCTACAGATAACAATTAATAATTAATTAATTATTTCACATTAAACCACCTAGTGCCACCCTTATGAATGAATCCCAAACATATAATAACAATGTAAGCAGGTATGATGTTTTTGGCATGAATCCATGATTTTCTTTATCTTAATTTAATACCTCCTTCTTCGAACTACAGTTAGTGTCAGCTGATGTTAAAGTGTCGTACCAGTGCACAGCTGCTGATAGCACTACGGTTGACTTTTGTTGATCGCTTTAACACAGTACAAACTCCAATCACATTACCTAATGGCATGCCGTAACGTGCGTAAACACATTGTAAACAATGCGGGGTATATAATGAATGGAGTGATATGCTACGAAGGCGCTGTGCAACTGCACGCCGACAGTACCTCTCAATCAACGCGAATAGTAGCTGGCGTCGCTTTCGATACAATCACGTGTTCATATTACGCTAGCGTAGCGCCACCGCGCCGTCGCCTACGAAACGTCAACACGGCGGCGTAGGCATTATTGCACGGACGCCTACGCGGCTACGCTAACCCTACGGGAATTGCGAAAATTCTATTCTGTAATTCTGTCGCTACGTGGAGTCGTTCTAATGGATACCGTTCCTACGCTAATGATAGAAACAGAATTATACATGCATAAATTAAATCAAATAATAGATGATCAAACGAACTTCCTGAAGTTAAGTTCGATCATTATTATATGAGTCGCTTCATTCGAAGATATAATTTGTTTACCAAGTAGTCCCTTTATCTTACAGGCAACAAAACTTAAGGATTGTAGAAGAATAACTATTGTCTCCATTACTATAATTGAAACTGCAATTCTCCACATTAACACTCCATTTCTTCCTCCTCCGTGGCACATTATTGATTACATGACAGACTTCATGCATAACCATTCGTATGCGGCTAACGTCACAAATGTAAACCATCAAGGCATACAACCGATACACCGTGTTCCAACTAAAGGCACCGTGTATTTGTGTGGTTAGGAATCTGAATGGGTGAGTAGTGTAAGTTGTACAGAGGAGGCTCTAACTTGAATAGAAGTACAATACCTACTCGTCTGTAATATATAGCACGTCAAGCTTTAGAAAGAGGCTGAGACATAGATATGGGAGTTACTAGTGTAAGAGTATCCTCCTAGGTTGAGGCTAGGAACTCCAAAATTGTATTTACAGTAAATAAGCAAGTTTAAATGGGTAATTCAATATTGGTCAGCGAGCTATGCTTGGACTCTCTGAGGAAAAGAATCCGGGATGAGGTGATCTGGCAGAATAAACAAGCTGCCGTATTAGCAGCAGGATCTATGACCGTTCAGCTGCACGTAACAGGAGCTGATGGACGCTGGTGTGTGGTCAAGAAGACCCACCGTTTTCCAATTTCAAGACACTGTGTTGTATAAAAATTCTGTGTTGTGTTTGTTTACGTAGGAAGATGTGAGCTTTAGACGTATTTTTATGGAAATTATTCTGTAATGAAATGAGTTTGTGGAGTTTATTTTTCATACTTGCTAACCTACTTATTTTTTAAAGTTTGTTTTGAATGAGATAACACTTGATTAGATTTATATGATAATGCCGCAGGTTTCGGATAAGCGTCTGTATTACCAGTAGTATACCTATTGATTTTGTTGCCTCCCGGTTTGCCGTTATCTTATAATTCAAATAAGTCTCTAAAAAACAATGCGACCATCCAACCAAAGATTTAAGTTATTTAATATTAGCTATTCCAAACATATTATCACAATCAACGAACCCAACCATAAAAATACACAGGTACCTGTCATAACCTTCCTTTTAGCTTCGCCATAGTCGGGTAAAAGGATACTTGGATATAATTTGGAAATGTAAATATGTGAAAAATAGCAAACCAATTTTGTTACTCAACATTTCGTGATTCAGTGCCAGGGACATTCAGGCGCAAACTGTAACCATTAGAAAAATTTGAAATATTTCGAGGTTGATAAAAAAAAATCTGCTGTTTCATAGAACAGTGCAATAGCTACCCGATCAAAATTTGTGGCAAAGCAAAATTTTTCTGACGAAAAATTTCATTCAATGCTGGAGGGTTCAAAAGCATGTTCTGAATTCATGGTCCTCCTGTCCTGCCACCTTGTTTATAGACCTTAGCACCTAAAAATATCTACTCTATGACCACACAAACCTGTTCTATTCAAGTGGGTGAGTAACACCGTCACACGCACAAATTCTATTTTTAGGCCTGCAACACACTTGCATATAGCAATGCGCTGTGTAAGCATATTTATGTAGAGAGCTATCTAAGAACTTGTTTACCGATCACTAACTGGCATTAATTACTACGATACCAGCCTCACGTCATGTAGTACTTGTAGTAGTTAGTAGTTAGGTAACTCAGTCCCACTTCCATTTAGTCTTTAGTACAATAGTACACAACGCAAACTCGTCGCGAACGGTCGTCCGGCATTTCTGTTCCTCGAATTTCAATATTTATTTTTACAAATTTCTCGTGTGTGCTTCTGTGACTATTTAGACAGTGATTACATGTTTTAAAGTAGGTATTATTTTGTATGTTAATGTACATGATATGGGTATTTGTAACTTTAAAACTAAAGGAGAATGTGCGTTTTCTATTTCAACTTTTGACCGCTATGCAGCTAACTGTCGCCTAGTAACGCAGTGACTTTAAGTCAAAACATTGTGTTTTATCGTTCTAATGTCATTGCAAATGGAATGACAAATAGATAAGTCTAGCCGTTATCACTTCGTCAGTGCACTGTTTTGAACTTTGACGCGCCAATCAGCATTGTAAGTAATTTTCCCAGTTCATATGGAAAATTCGCTGAAGTGGAATAGTAAAAACAAACAATATAGGACTACTGAATAGGTCCACTCGATCTGGTTCTTTCCACAAAATACCATATTTCCAGATAGCAATCTACTTGGTCTTTATATGATCTGACCAAGATTATGAGTGGAGTTTAAAAGAGATTGACCTCTATTTGTTTCGGCCTTTCTTCTCAGAGTAGTCATATAGGATACGTCGACCTCATTTAGTTTCTAAAATATGATTGACGTGTATAATATTTAGTGTACTAATAGAAATAAAATCATTTTTCCAACTACCATTGACCCACTCAATACTAGTGTATGTTTTTGACACCAAAATAGCATAGGTACCTACTTGTTGTGGACATACCACTGATTTTTTTTGCTTATTTTTTTTAAGTAAGCATGTAGTTTTTCTCTATCCATGCCCCCTTTACACACACCCTTTGAATGGATTTAAAAAATTTTACATTAACTTTTACATTTATATCTGTAATTCACATGGTGTACTAACTGAACAGTATTCTATTGTAGTATATATTTCCCTTCGCTGTGCAATAACAAAACTCGCATCTATCTAAAAGTATATTTTTAACATTCGATAGGGGTCTTACTAGTAGGTACAAGTATTGTTACTACATACGGCGGTTGTGACTAGAGCGTTGCAAAACTTCGGAAGTATTCGCAATAATTCGGAAATATTCAAATAATACTTTGATTGGAAGGAATACTACCGCAGCAAGAATGCAGAGTAAATTAAATATTGTAAGGATGAAGTAGGTAACCTACGTTTTATTACATGATAAGAATTAAATTAATCCCAGTAATTACGAATGTATGCGTAGGTAGCTTGAGGAGACAGGATACTCGCCGTATATCAGATAGAGAGAGACACAGTTTGGTGTAGCTTGAAGTCCGGGTGTCTGTACCGAACAAATGTTTTTTTTTTTTAATTAAATAAGTAGGTAGGGTTACCTACGTTCTTTTTATGACGATGTTTTAGCAAAAAGTTTATTTCTTTTTGTGTGTTTAATGTCTGCTATTTTCCTTTGGGAATGACTGGTATGCTGCAGTAGGGTTTTAATTTCAGTATTTTTTTTGAGGCAATTCGCACCCCCGACCCATACTGAAAGCAAAAAGAATGATACGACGGGAATACTTCGGAAAATTTCTCTCCGGCAGCGTTAGTTGTGACTCGCGCAACACAACAAACATTGCCACATAGGGGTCAACGAGCTTGCCCACTTACTAGGAATGCAATTTCATTATTTTTGACCTGAATGATTATTTTTTCTCGGTACGCTATTATCTAACCAGATAAAAGATGTTGCTGGATATCTATCAAAATATGTTTTAAATTATCAAAATAACATCACGCTTTTATTCCAAAAACGTTGCGGCTGGATTTTAGCGCGCACTGGATTTTGAACTCTCGGTGTTTAACCGAGCATTGAGAATCCAATAGAGTGCATGCCAGCGCGTCGAAAGAATACACTGTTCGATTTTCAATTCTAGATGCGTTACAGGTAGGGTTGCCATATCTAAAATTTGGCAACCAGGATAAGACGCGTGAAAACCCCTGCTTTTAGAGCTCAGAACCCGGACATGTCAACAGGTTTTTTTAAACAGTCAGTGTAATAAAAAACAGTTGAAAATGTCATAAATCACGTTTTAATTATTTTCAGACCTTAATTAAATTTAGTAATCTTTTATCATCATTTTAAATGTAGGTACCTAAGAAAACAGAATAAATTGTTTTAATAATCAAAACACAAATTATTAATATACTCTGTTATGAAAACAAAACCTTATCAAAATATTAACAAAAATTGAATTAAAGTTTAGACTTACTAAGTTACATTTTTTTTAAACATAAAATAACCAAAAACTATATTCATTTATATCACCTTAAAGTTTTAATCAGCAGCAAAATTTATTTTACGTAATAAAAAAAATCATAACTTTAAGGTGGAAGCGCCAGGGTAGCCCGCGAAATTCAAATTTTGTTACGTTTTTTGCAATTTGCAGGTCAGTATCAGGTTGTATGGTGATCTAAATATGATTCGCGACCGTATCAAATACGGCTTTTCAGAATCATAATCATTAGAATCAGCAATACAACTCCATAAGTTAGAATTGCCCTCAAATGTCATAATTTCATGAAATAGTCATTCTTTAGAGTAATATGAACTTATAGAGATGTATTGCTGATTCTAATGATTATGATTCTGTAAAGCCATATTTGATACGGTCGCGAATCATATTTAGATCACCATACAACCTGACAGTGACCTGGAAATTGCAAAAAACGTAACAAAATTTGAATTTCGCGGGCTACCTTGGCGCTTCCACCTTAACCATCCTGTGACTCACTGCCAGTGTCACTGCGGAGTGCGGACGGTGGCAACTGCGACGGTGGGGCGGGAGGACGGTGAATTTAGCGAGTCGGTTCGTCGGTTGATCGCGGCGTGCGAGAACAGTGCATGTGTCGCTAGCGACCCAAGACTTTACATTTTAAAACCCGGACTACAAATGAAACCCCGCCCGGACGCTCCCCGGATGCCCTCTAAACTAGGACAAATCCGGGGAAACCCGGACGGATGGCAACCCTAGTTACAGGGCCTCAAGTCTGCTATTACAATAGTGTAGGAATGGTCTATCATTGATTTCATAATAATTGTTGATTTTGACAAGTTTGGTAATCTACTAATATAATGGCGTCATTATGAATTTCCAATGGTCAGCCACTGACACTCCATTGAAAGAAATGACATTTATTGGTAATCTCATACATAATGACAAATGAATGACTGACTTAATTTACGAACTTCCTACTACTTTAGATTGCTTATAACACTAATAAATACTATGTAAAAATATATATAAATGAAATCTGGCATGAATAAATGTTCAAATTTAGTAGTAGCTTTTCGAAAATCATTTCTACTAACGAGTTTTATAATAATGGCAATACGAAAATGCCATTATGACACAATTCTATTACGACACCATTGACCGACCAATGATCGACCATTATGAATTTAGCAGATTACGAACTTTTAGCAAAATGACAATGGGATCGTGTTGGAATGGCGAATTTATAAAAAAAGCAGACTTGGGCCCCGGGTCTAGTGTGCGAAAAAGCCCTGCCGCGATTTGTTTTGCAAATGTGGACTTATAAGGAATATGGGGTTGGCAGTTATAGCATAGGTAGTAGGTATGCTTTAATTTCCAGTTATACATTTCATGTGATAGCGCACAAGCCACAAACCGGGCACAAATGCTGACTCTGAGTGCTACCCGGGAAATTAACCACGAATCGCTCTTTAGCAGTCACGTTTGTGACCACTTATGTATGTAGTTGACATCCACTCGAGCAGTGCATCTCAGTTCGTCGTAAATACATTCTGCTCGATTTTCAACTCTCGGCCAGTACGTTGATGAGCCAATGCGTGAACAAATCCCACTGCGATTTTCTTACGTCCGTGTGAACGTTAGTCTCGGCTAATATTTATTTTTTATGGCCATGTTAACTTTAAATAGTGTCGTTATGAGCGATAATAGTTCTTATTGCAATCCGTTACGGGTTAAAATCTGTTGTAATAAATTCGAATAATAAATGAGCAAGTGTATACATGTCGTAAAAATGCAAATAAAATCGTATAAAATTTGATATTAACTATTAAATAATAAATAATCTATCACTTTGGCATTTGAAATTTTTTGGTATATTTTAAATTATAATTCTTATTGAAGGAATAAACTGCTTTTAAAGATAATTAAGAGGTGACTTTGATTATTTTTTTGATGCATTATAGTATGTTTTGAGTTCCATCATTGTATGCAAAAAAAAACTTGAAAATATCACATTTTAAACCATTTTCAAGAAATCTCCGCCTTACATAGGTGTAAGGCGGAGATCCATACTTACAAACTTTCGCGTTTATAATATTAGTAAGGATGTTGCGGTTCTAAAAACAGATGTAAATGATTGAATAGATCATTAACTGAAAGTACTATTATACTTTTATGTTGCGGGAATTGTAACAAAGGTTTAAAATATTATGGTTACTGCAGATAATGTGTCACATCTTATGTTATACAAGATTACAGACTCACTGTATTATATTGTTATCCGGTAATTCACGAACCGATGCATGTGATGATGTTATGAGACCTACAGTACTCAGAAATCCTTTTGCCTTAACTACTAATACAAAACATACTACTAAGTACTTATACAAATTATATTATCTAGCACTTAGGCGTCGAAGTATTCGTCCGCCTCGCTGTCATCAGGAAACGTGCCCAGAAGACTGGCAGCATTGCCACGTTGAATGGCAATGCTAAGTCTTTGGCCAAAGAATGACCCAGCCCTCTGGTCACGTGAAGTGTCGACCAGCCGGCGAATACCTCGACGCCTAAGTGTCATTTTGTTTTTGTACTTATTTGTTTAGTTAGTTAGTTGACAACAAGTTATGGTGCGTCCTGCCCGTGATGACATACGGTGCCGAAACGTGGACACTGACAGTTGGGTTGGTCCACAAATTTAAGGTCGCTCAGCGCGCTATGGAGCAGGCTATCCTCGGAGTTCCTTTGAAGGATAAAATCAGGAATAAAATTATCCGGAAAAGAACCGGAGTCACCGACATAGCTTGCAGAGTAAGCAAGTGAAGTGGCAGTGAGCTGGCGATGTTTGTCGAAGGACCGTTGGATGGTGGAACAGACGAGTCCTGGAGTGGAGACCGCGTATTGGCAAGCGTAGTGTGGGACGACCCCCAGCTAGACGGACCGACGACCTGAAAAATTTGAGTTGAGTGAGCTAAACTCCACATGCATAATCAGTCTATTACGTTGCCACTGCTGGTACAGAGGCCTCCTCTATGTGAGAGGGATTGAGGGCGTAATCCACCACGAGGGCCCAGTGTGGGTTGGTGGATGTCACATGTCATAGCCGATCTCCACGTGGGCGAAGCCGGAGGCAAAAGCTAGTCTTATACTTCTGTATGTAGGCGAGTCATAGTTTAAAAAAAAAAAAAAAAAATATATATTTGTTTTTTTTTTTTCTCGCACACAAAAAGGTACAAAGGCGGACTTAATGCCTTAGGATTCTCTACCAGTCAACCAAGGGTGGTGCAGAGATTAAATGGCAGGTGCTTTGGATGAGAGGAACAATGATGAAAAAAAAAACTATAAAATATATCATAATGAATTATAAATAATATTACATAAATAGGTTATTAACTAATAATACACATACATGCATTCATATCTACTATAATATATACTTAAAATATATAATATATACAGGAAAAGTTTTTATTCAGTGCGCAAACTTTAACCATGAATTCAGCATACCATTCTAGACCCCCTAGAGAAGAAATTTTTTGTCGGTTTTACAAAAATAATCAGCTGTTTCATAGAAAAGTACAATGCCTACGCGGTGAAAATGTATGGAACAGCTGTTTATATCTATCTTATATAAAGGTCTCAAAACTTTGTACGCACGGCTACACATCAAGCTATACATTTCTAGTTTACGCTGATCTGCACTGTACGGAAATCTTATACAATGCAAGATCAGCTTATACTGGAAATGTATAACTTGATATGTAGCCGTGTGTACCTAGTACCAATTCAGTTTTTTAACGAAAATTACGAGGACGGAGTAGTATGAAATTTGCCACAGTTGAAGTTCGTATGGAGAAAGAAAGAAGATTAAAGATTATATTTTTATGGTTGAATTTCAATCACTGGGCACCACTAGTACTCATAATTTGGCACACGGCTATACATGTGCCAATTCTCTTGACCTTGGTTAAGAGCGGACATAGGGTTTCTATACCCGACCTAGTAAGTTCCCGCGGGATAATTAACGAACTTCACGCGGGCGAAGCCGGAGGCAAAAGCCAGTATTTAAGGGCCTACGTCCCGTTTGGTAGCGTAACACGGTCACTTTATGAACCCTACTGCTCACGGCTTGTCTTGAAGATTTGAAAAATATATGTTTTTGCTATAGATTCATATAGATCATTTTGCCCGAAGTACATTTTTTGTATGGTTAATACTTTTGCTGTAAAAAAATATTTTCCAACACGCAATATTTTGGCTTCTATTCCATACTCCTACTAAACGGCTTCGTTATTTGGAAAAAAAAATACACTGAAAAATAGATAGTTAGAGGTACCACAGAATGGCCGAAGCACAATTGTAAATTAATCAAAGGAATATCCCCATTTTGAGATAAAGGCTCAGAGGTGCCCTGCGCGGGCGCGGGCGTCAGTCGTGCTTTAGCATACAAACGGGAGTTGAGGATACTATGGGCCTTAACAGAATTCCTTCAAAATGAGTCGCCTCTCACTTTGGAAGTTCCTTTGTTTGAATGAACGCGTTTATTTTTTTGTAATTTGTACTTATTTATAACAGAAAGATAACAAACCGTTCACTTTGTTTTATAATTTGCGTGAAACCTCTTTGTTGCATGCAGTTCATGAACATTGTAACTAACATCAATGTTTGGCATGTATGATTGGTATTCATTTAAAAACAAACTAGGTACTTTACTTACCTATGTATAACCTAATGCTAAATTCAAGGTTTCGGCCAACTAAGTTAACTCCTGAATCTAGGCTAATTTTAACCCTTTCGCGAGCGTTGGCAAAATATTTGCCAACACTAATACTAAACGCAAATATATAAACTAACTACGTCAATACTAATCCAAACGAAAAAAAAACGACGTACCTATTTCATACTGCCCGTTAAAGGGTCAATTGCTATAACAGTTCAAAGATTTCAAAGTCAGTTTAAACTACGTTAAACCTACATAAGTACTTGAAACAAAGATAAAAATAAGTCATTACAATAACCTCGTCAAGAAAGCATTATTTTTGTCGACTTTTAATACTACTCATGTCCCTGAAGTTCAATGTCGACACAATAATTTAAGAAACAGTCCGTCAATTCAACATGATGTGTTCCTACGTTCATCCTACATACAGAAATACGACGATTTCTATTTATAGAATGAACGGGCCATATTCATCTGATTATCGTGAAACGCAGTATAAACTCTTGTAATTTTGCAAATAACAAACTCAATGTTGACGACGACGAGGGAAAATTGAGTGATAAATAAATGAAACAGCCATTTATTCTATATTTACAAAAAGTTTAAAGCATGCGTTTAGTTAATTGAAAAAAAGTTGGATTATAAAAAAAATTACATGGTGAATAAAATTTGGGCCCCGTCCCGGAGGACCCCGATTTATTTTTTATTTTGATAAACTCAATTAAAAGTCAGTTTCGCTTAAAAGAACATAACGTCAGCAGATGATGTGTTAAATACAATTTTTGTATTACTTACAAAAATTGTATTACTAAACTTTAAGGATCAGGAAAAAATTATAAAAGTCATTATTATCAGAGAATACAATAAAGAGTCTCGTAGAGCAATCACAGGCATAAATGCCCAATTCTTCACTTATTTGGCTGACTGTGAATCTGTGACACTCTCTTCATTTTTGAAAACAATGTGGTACACACGGCTACACATCAAGCTATACATTTCCAGTATAAGTTGATTTCGCATTGTATAGGATTTCCGTACAGTGCGAGATCAGCGTTAACTGGAAATGTATAGCTTGATGTGTAGCCGTGCTTACATGATTAGATTGAATATTTACAAAGACACCTTCAGTGTCAAATTTCACTGCATCACCACATTTTCTTTTTGTTTTATTACTGCAGGTCCAAACACAATAATTTTTATTTTGTCAATGTGAGACATAGGCAAGCCACTAATAGTCATCTAATAGCCACTTTCCCCCAATCTGTTTTTCATAAATTCGTAATTGCGCTCGCGCCCTTTATAAGGACCTGCGGCGGCGATTTCTTTAAAACGCTCAAAAAGGTGTTTTTTTTAACCAGTGTATCTTTTTAACCGTAAATAATTTTGAAAGCAAAAAAATATATGATATTTTCAAGTTTTTTTTTTTTGCATAGAGTGATGGAACTCAAAACATAATTAAATATACTTTAATGCATCAAAAAATCATCAAAGTCACCTTTGAATTATCTTTAAAAACAATTTATCCCTTCAATAACAATTATAGTTATAATTAAAAATATACCATATAATTTCAAATGTCAAACTGCATCCAGTGATCGATTATTTATTGTTAAATAGTAAATATATTATATACGATTTTATTTGCATTTTTACGACAATGCTTGCTCATTTATTGTTCTAATTTTTAAAAAAAGATTTTAACACGTATCAGATTGCAATAAGAACTATTATCGCTCATAACGACAATACTTTAAGTTACTAGGGCCTTATGTAGTATTGTAATATTTATTTGCAAAATGGCACCTTTCAAACATGAAACTTCTGTTTTGTTCTGTTTTGTCCTTTTACTGGGTGCACCAACAAAGGTCACGGTCCTCGTAACAAAGTAAACAATGAATGCATTGCAGAGTATTTATGTTCTTGCATACGATACAAACATGTTGCAAATTGCAACGCGCATTTGTTCTTCAATGTACTGCTTACCGTCGACAGTTGAACATCGAACAGTGTGTTTTTTCGAGGCGGTGGGATGCACTCTGTTGGATTCTCAATGCTCGGTTGAACACCGAGAGTTCAAAACCAAGTGCGCGATAAAATCCCGCTGCGGTATTATGTATTTACGTAGTGAACGTGTACTAATTCGCTGCGTTTACATCAATAGCTTTGAGGATTCTGTACCCAAAGGCTGCCAAGCGAACCCTATTACTAAGCTGCCGCTGTACATCTGTCTGTCTCTCAGCGGGAAATATACACAGACTACATAGAGATACGCTTTAACTATTAAATCTTACCTAATAGCTAGACAGTTAAGTTTTCACAGAGTATACATTTCTCTAGGCGCTATAACAACACATAATATAAATGAAATGAAGATAAAAATTTAACTGAGTCGTACAAGAAACGTGTTGTACAAATATAGGTATGTAGTGTTATATATTGTACGGCGCCCGGTACAATATATTTATCAATATGTAAATGTAACCTTTCGTGTGCAAGACCGACTGCACTTGGCTGGTATTAGTGCACCTGTGACAACTTATCATCATAAACAGATCTTCACACTAAAAGTGCATTTTAAATGCAGATTTTGTTTATTAATTTATTTATAAAAAGTATTTTCATTTCACATTAATTGATAAAAGTTATATTGTACCTAACTGAAGCAACATCTTCTAAAATCACAATAACAAATAAATTTAAAAACAAAACAGCTAAGACTTAGATATGTTTCAAAAGACAAAAAAAATACTGAAACAAATATTAATACTACCGACTTAAAATCTTATTTTACCTGAAAGCCTTTCATACTTTTTTTATTTGGCTTTATTAGTGTAATCTTGGTTTTTCCGTTTTGAGAATCGGTCCACAAATGGGGAGGAATCGGTGAACATACACAAAAAAAAATACAAACAGTCGAACATAGAACCTCCTCTTTTTTTGAAGTCGGTTAAAAATAACAGACTGGCTTATCATTATCACTTTAGATTATATCCAAATTGAAGACCTTTTCAAAACCATATCCTAACATAATGTTCCCTTTGTAACATACACACAATGACTCCGCCCACACACACTCCTCACCCCCACACCACTAACAGTCACATACATCCTCCCTTGCATGTACCCTTCATAAATTACTTTATTTTACTACTTTTTTTTTTTTATATATCAAGTTTTATGAGCAAAATTGCAATATTATAACTATAATGTATGAGATTTTTATTTGAATACTAGCTGACCCAACAGACGTCGTCCTTTTTTTTTTTTTTTTTTTTACGTGGAGAAATGCTCATGCATACTGCGCTACCACGGGGAGATAGCGCAGTTATGTGGGACTCTAACCCACTAAAACTCCACGGTGTCCTCCAGTGCCGCTTATGGCGGGAACACGGGAACGCGAAAGCCATCCGCGAACCCGCCGCGGCTGTCCGTCACCGGACCCTCCTCTTAGGGGAATGACCCCCATCACCGGCGCACCAGAACACACAGCACGCCGGACCACCCCGGGCACCAGACAGCGCATGGGTGCCAAACGACCCCGTGTATGGCACCCTTGGTCCCCCTGCGGCGGGTCAGGACAGTGGCCCCGCCGCCTACCACTTTTCGGCCGCAGGGGATAGGGAGAGCGGCCTACGCAATACCGACACTCCTCCTCCCCTGCGGCCCCACCGTGGCCGCCATCCAACGATGGCAGCTCCGTCCAGACCGCGGAGGTGAGGAAAGTGGCGATCTCCATACACCACTCCTCTCCCGCCGCGGCCCGCTACCCCCAGCACCAGTTGCTATGCCGCCCCGCGGCACCGCAACTGGTTGGCCGCTACGTCGTCGGCTTAGCGGACAAAGCCCTGACGAGCGGCCCCTCCTCGGGTTCCTCTTCGCTTCACCGTGGGTGGGGAAAACCACGGCTACTGAGCCCCCCCGCAACGACAATGCGGGAACCCACCTGTCTTAACTATGAATATTGAGTTAGCATCATAAAAAAAAATGGCGTGGAGCACCCTTAACATTTAGGGGTATGAAAAATAGATGTTGGCCGATTCTCAGACCTACCCAATAAGCACACGAAATTTTATCAAAATCGGTTCAGCCGTTTCGGAGGAGTACGGGAACGAATATTGTGACACGAGAATTTTATATAGGTATAAGACTAGCTGACCCGACAGACGTTGTCCTGTCCATACAAAATTCCCATAGAAAATGTAATTTAAGTTTTCCCGATTTTTTGGCAGTTTCCTAATGCACAAAAAAAAAATAGATGTTGGCCGATTCTCAGACCTACCCGATAAGCACACGAAATTTTATCAAAATCGGTCAAGCCGTTTCGGAGGAGTATGGCAACGAAAACTGTGACACGAGAATTTTATATATTAGATTATATGCGAATCAGATCGTCTCCAGTACAAAATAATAATGTAAAACTTTGTGCAGGAGGTCTGGTGACCTGACATACAGGTTTTGTAAAAAACTTAGTTTAGGCACCAGTCTTCCACAAATTAACATTTTGTCTGTAGACTATTTAATTAAGTACCTTCTATGTCATTTTTGGTAATAAATAAATTAAATTGCATATTGTATATGTTTGTTTACTTCAATGTGTATTTATGTATGTTCGAAAGTCTGATCTTCCTACACAACGTCATGGCCATTGCTAAACCATTGTTGCATTATGTTCGATATATTTGTCTGCTCAATAACGTAAATAATGCAATCAATGTTGTTGAACTGTCAAAATTAAAGTCATTTGTACTGTATGATTCACAATTACCCTGCTGGGCAACATTTCACTCAAATATTTTTCTGTTCTTGTTACATCGTTATTCTCATGTTCAGACTTTCTATTAGTGGTCACCTCAGTAGTCAGACTAGTCACTGCATTTCTAGTCATATCATCTTTCACATAGTGTATCCAATATCCATCTATAATCTTCCCTACCCTTATGGTATAGTCCATATTTGTACTCAACACTTTCCTCACGAAATTAATCTCATTCCTCCTGATTCTTGTTATATTTTATTTTAAATTAAACTGTATAATGTTAGGCAATATTTTAGAGCCTGTTTCGTTTCCCAAAAACCGTATTTTTTTCAACCATTACAAATTGACTGCATCGTTAATGGTAATGCTTTATACCATTACCGCTATCTCAACTTTTGTATCGTGGTTGGTTTGATATACATCAGAAGACTAGCAGTTCATTAAAATAACATTAACGACACGGTAATCTTTATTTAAATATACAATGTTAAACGTATTTCTTTATTTAGGATCTCCGACAAAATATATACACAATAGTTCATGCATATAACATAAGTAATGAGCAACATCAGGTATTAAGTTGGTGTACTCCTATACTTATAGGATACCTCAGCATGCACAAGAGAGTTAACAAATAAGCTAGCAAAGTTAAATTATTAATCCTAAATTTGGAAAAAGTCCAACCAACTTTGAAAAACTTTGTATATCTCATCAAAAAGCATCTACTTGTCCAACACGCATATATTTGTCTGCCCAGATTTTGTGCAAATACGTCCCAAGAATTTTGATATTATTATACTCTCTTAGTAATAATTAGGAATACCCATGGACTGGATAATATGGTTGCCGGAAATCAGCCATAACGCTACGCGAAAATTGTATATTGCATATATTTATGATGGTACAGCAGGCCACACGTCAGTGGTAACACTTACTTTGGGATGGCTTAACATAGTAGGAACGGAGTTTCAATAGACTAAGAGGTGGACTATACTAGTTTATACTGGTTTTGTTACCACTGACATCGGCCTAGCGTACGTTGCATTCCTAGATCCGCCAGTGCGAGAGGTTCCCTTAGCAACGCTGCAATAGTAGAAAAATAGCAAACTGCGTCGTAATTACCACGGTCTCAATTAGCTGCTAGCAATTATTGGTCACGAGTTACGGGTACTTTAATCGGTGTCACACTAAGCCTATCAGGGGCCCGGGCCTCAAAACAAAATGAGCTCCTCCTGGTCTTCTCAGTTTATGTCGATTATTCCGAACCTGACGCAAAACCCTTTACAAACCCATTACAATTTTAAATAAATAGGTAAACACATTAGTACTTATCAATAATTAAAAATCATATGAGTTAATTAGCAAGTCGAAATCGTCATACCTCTGTTTATCAGTAGTAAACTCAATGATGGAGTAGTAACATATAACTAGAAGGAATTTAAACAAGGACCTTTTAAAGGATCCCAGACACTCTATCCTATGTGTTAATACAGGTTATTAACTATCTCTGTGCCACATTTCATCTAAATCCGTTCAAAAGTTTTTGCGAGATTGAGTATAAACATCCAAATATACAAACTTTTACATTCATAATATCACTTTTCTTATAAATGTTATATTTTAAGATAAGATAAGATAATATTTATTTGTTAAAACATATGTACACATACAAGAATATAAACGTGCATGCAGGATAACATAAAGAAAATTTTACGGGTTCAGACATGTTTGCCACATAAAATGGCGTGCAAATATGGATAGTTCTGATTGTTGACAATCAGTCAATCTAAATTATTTAAAATGAATTCATCAAATAATAATAATTAAAGTGTCAACGGTAAATAAAAAATCATCATCATGTATTACTCTCTAGACTATCATTCCTGGATCAGTGAGTTGAAACCATCCTTAGACTTTACAACAAATCAAAGGTTATCCTTCACTTCTCTCTGTCTGACACTAAATCGTTATCAACTATAAAGATACCCTTATCAGCTACTTTTAACATCATTATATCATTATAAAACTTCCAGTCTTCGATGAGTGCAATACAAAGCAGGACAATGGTAGCCAAAAATTTGTTCACGGTGAAAAGAACTTTAAATTCAGTGAAACAGAGTTCAAAATATGCAAGTGTTGTGATTAGAAAACACAGTGTATGGACCCAGGACAGAGTAATAAAATCGCCGTTCAAGGATGTGGAAATTCCGAATTATACGTTGTATGAATATGTTTGGCAGAATCTGGATAAATGGCCCGAGAGGACTGCTTCTGTGAGTATTATTTTTTATCAATTCATAAAAAAAGTAATGTATACACGTTGGCAGAAAGATCGACGCGCAAACTGCAACCATGAATTCAACAGTTGCGTTCCCCTAGCGTAGGATTTAACACATTCAGACATTCTATGGATAAGGACTATCATTGCAATGGTTTTTAGGCAAAACTGACTCTCGCTCTAATGGCTATTCGAAATTGTGGTACACCGACGCTATGGAATTTTGGCTTTTCGGACATTCGATCTGATGACTTCGAGGAATTGGGCATCGGGCATAATTATGACATTCGAAATCAAGCAGTAAACCCAAGTTGATTAGTGATAGCAGGTAGTATGATGATTGATATCACGATGATAGTAAAATGTTGATACTTTTTGATTTGATGAAGGTAATCCCTTTAAAATTTTATTGACGTTATTTATTGTTTTTATAGGTATACGTACCTACGTAATGAATGTCACGCGCTTTTCGGCATAACAACTACCGCTTAATATTATCACCGAAATAAAACGGTTACTTAGGTAGTTTCAAAAGGTTTTGTGTAAAACGCTCCTTACGATGACTTTTTCCTGCCATGGGTGCGGGTTGTTCGAAAGAGATACCGCGGCCCCTGGCACACAGGCAACTGAGGGAACACGGGTGGGTTTTTAGTCAGTTGAAGTCTGACACACCTCCCCCTCCGCCCAGAGCGGGAGAAGTTATTTGATGATTTCCCAAACTTAAAAAAGGGCTATATTTGTACTGCCAGTACATCTATTTTTTTTGTTGCAGTCTGTAAATTGAATACATGCTAGGCCGTAAACGGGGCCTAAATTATACCATCCCCTTTTTTCAAAGACTAAGAACATCATAATCATGAGAATAATTTGAAATTCCAGGTGTGTGCTGTAACAGGCAGAGGGTACACCTATGAGCAGGCGTTCAAGCTATCTAACAGATTTGCGGCGAACCTAAGGACCAAGTTCAAGATTCAAGATGGAGACTCAGTCGCAATCATGCTTCCGAATGTACCGGACTACCCTCTGGTATCTCTGGGTATATTGGCAGCTGGAGGAGTGATAACCAGTATCAATCCAATTTATACTGCCCGTGAGTAATTCGATCATCATCATTCATAACCAGCCTATAATGCTCCCACTGCTGGAACACAGGCCTGCTATCTGTTTGAAGGAATGGGCCGGGCGTCGGGAATCCCAGGCTGATTCCCGGCCACCGTAGGCGCGGGCTTGCGGACGGCGAGTAATGAGTAACTCGCTGTCCGGTAAGGACCAAGCCCGGGTCGACGGCGCGTTGTGTTCCACGCGCGCCTCAAAGAGATGTCAGTACTAACTGGTGGGGTCCGCAAGGGCCGATGCCTGCCAGGGGTGCGGGTTGTTCGAAAGAAATACCGCGGCCCCTGGCACACAGGCAACTGAGGGAACACGGGTGGATTTTAGTCAGTAAAAGTCTGACACGCCCTCCCGCTCCACCCAGAGCGGGAGAAGTTATTTGATGATTTCCCACCCAAAAAAAAAAAAAGAAATGGGCCGTAATCCATTACGCGGGCCCAGAGCAGATTGATAGATGTTACATGTCTTTCATTCAGTTATTGAGATCACCTTATGATCTCTTTGGTTATAGCAAAAGGTCAGCCCTCTTTTATATGGGAATTAAAGATAACTGGTGATATGTGGGTACAGTACTATAAGTAAACCTCTGCCCAAGCCTTCGGGGAAACAAGGCGTTATGTTATTACTTTGTTTTCCCACGATCTCCAATTCCTCGTCTTATTATTGACATGATAAGGAAAATGTATGCGGTTTTTGATAATTTTATTGTAAAACAATTACGTAAATTTGCGATCGTAAAAACAATCGTGTCAATATTACCTGCAGGTCAGAGGCCAGAAAATCAAATACTAAAACGTCGCATTTTATCTAACAGACAATGCGACGCTTCGTGGCGTACTAACTCGAGTTTTGTACCAGTATTTGGTTTTTTGGCCTCACTCTTGGTGTTCCGCGTGGTCTATCTGCCTTTTTTTTTTAACTGAGACCTGCAGTATCTAATACCTTTCGAAATCATATTGAAAAGAGAGAAAACTATTTATTTAGAAAAAAAAAAGCAAGAGGCCTTTGTCCTCCATTACGACAGTATTTGATTTGGTAATTTCATTATGTATACATTCGAGCAGTGGCCCAGTGGTATCTTCTACTTACAAGTTGTAGTTAGTGGGTTTCGAACCCAGACAGGCTTCATCGCCGCTACTCCAAAACCGGTAAACATCGTGAGAACCGCCCTAGAACCAAAAATTAAAAGACATGTGCCATAACCAACCCGCACTGGGCCCACTTAGTTGATAACGGATAACCCACTCCCTCTCACAGAGAGCAGGCCTGTGTCCCAGCAGTGGGAACATTATTGGCTGCAAATGATGATGATGATACATTTACAAACATATTTCTACTTTCAGATGAAGTACAGCGCCAATTAAAGATGGCGGAAGCAAAGATGATAGTAACATTACCAGAAATTGTGCCAACTGTAAGGGAAGCTTTGAAGATCGCTAAACTTAACATTCCAGTAGTCGTAGTAAAAACAAATGGAGATCCAGCTCCTGAAGGAACTGCTTTATTCAATGAACTTAGCGAAGATATACACACTGATAAGTCTGTTTTGAGACAAGTAAGAAGGAATACCAATGATATATGCTTCTTACCATATTCAAGTGGGACTACAGGGCTACCAAAAGGTGTGGAACTATCGCATAGGAATATCATTGCTAACTGCGAGCAGGTTAATGAGCCAATTATTGCAATGCATCATGAAACAACACGTGAGTTGATGTTATAATTTTAATACTATCAATAACATTCCGTTCATAACCCTTTTCATGTATTCATATAATCTAAACATATCATTCGAAATCTGTGAGAATGAAGAAAATGTTCTGATTCCATATTCAATTTTATATTGTATTGTCATTCAAGTACTTTAAACCAAGTGTACATTAGCCATGTTATGGTGAAAGTGTTACCACCGTCGCGTCATGCGGTCGATTTGAAGCCATCGGCTACTGTTAAAACCATCCTCATGACCGCTTGAATGACTGTAGCAGCATACACTTTCTGTCAAAACACTTAAATTTGCGTGACGCTTTGTTAAATAGTTTTCTATTCTGCCTTTTCCAGCTACTCATCAAGATTCTGTGATGGGCGTGTTGCCATTTTTCCACATCTACGCGGCAACAGTTCTTATGTTCCACAAGCTATCCGTCGGTGCCAAGCTGGTGGCTTTAGCCAAGTTCCAGTCAGAGTCATTCCTGAACACTATTGAGAAGCAAAAGACTAACGTTCTGTTTGTCGCACCACCTTTGAGTGAGTACCTATTTAATTTTCTTTATAGTGTTCAACCTCCTGTAGGCTTTTGAATTGGTTGCTGATATGATAACACTACAGATAAGTACTTTTAAATATTAAAAAGTGATATGAAATAAAATAAAGATACCACAGTGACATAACAAAGGATTATGGGATCAACTTCTTGATATTGTTATTGCAGAAGTCGAAGATATTTTGGACAGTGACAATTTCAAATGAATTGATAAAATTTATAAGCTGTAAGATAAAACGAAACGAATTGAAGATGTACAAACTTTGTTAAGATCTGTTATCTTGAATGGATCAGAAAGTTGGGCCAAGGTTGGGCCGCAAAATGGATAAATGAAAGGCAATTCCATGCATCTGAGACGAGAATGCTAAGAGGGATGTGTGGTGTGACACGAATTGATAGAATGAAATTAGTACATTACAGGAATTCTAAAAGTGGCACTGGTAAATGAAAAAATTGTGCGAGAATCGGTTGTTGTGTGGTATGGCATCTTATGCGGAGGAATGATGATAATGTCTCACATAAAGTTTTGAGTATGAATGTGATGACTATAAGAATAGGGGAAGATCAAATGCATATAGAGGGGTTGGCTACCGAGATGAAAAATTATAGAGAAGTTTGGAGAAAAAGCCATTTTGCGCCGACATCAATAAATTGAGACAAGTAAGGGCAAGGGAATAATGATGATGAATCGATAGATATCATAAAACCAACACGACACGTTCAATATTTGCTATAAAAATAGCCGTGTCAGAAACTCAATAACATAAACATACTCATACATAGACACGCGTGAATAAACGCCGAGTGGTTTTTTATGAGTGTGTCTACACACTACCCATGGATGTGTGAGCGCAGTTTATTAATAACTTAACAATCATATGGTCATACCGCAAGGCACGCACACACCTCCAAACCTACTTTATTTGTTTATACCAAGCTATTCGCGATTGCTTTTGCACGAAGCACAAGGTCGCTATAAACTTGAATGTCCAGATTCTATAAGACTTGTACTATTAAATTGACAGGCATGTTGTTGTTACGCCTAGTGAGAGTAAGACCTTCTCTTTACACTTTTATATTGTTAAAGTACGCAGGGGCTTGTCCATCGATCAGGTTAAGCTACGCTTGCCGCGGTTGTTCTGTGGATGGGTGACCATCTTTACTTATCAAGACCCCCCGTGCCTCGGAAAGCACGTTAAGCCGTTGGTCCCGACAGTCATTCTACTTTGACAGTTGGTAAGGGTCGTTAGAAGCCCGAAAGTCTGACAGCCAGTCTCACTAATGGGTACCGTTTTACCCAGTAACTGAGTTCTGGAGGTCCGATAAGGTAAAATACTGGTATTCAGCTGTGTTCGGTTAAACTGGAAACTGACCCGTACATAGTTAGAAAATGGAGAAGCAGATGATTGTATATACGACGTTGCAAATGCAATCGCATGCACTGTTTCATGTCACACAATATCGTGGTTTGTCTCCAAGGATCTTTGGATTCACGATCGACGTAAACTATTAGAAAGTAATTGCAATGTAACTCTTAAATTATCTTGGTACAGTAAGGTGTACATTAGAGTGATTGCTGATTGAGTGTTATCAAACTCACAACAATCATTCATATTTTATATGTTATCATAATGAGATAAAGAGTTGCATTGCAATGGCTAACTTAGAATTTGACGTCATTTAAAGGATCATGAACCTTTGTGGGATATGACCCGCCGTCATTTTGAATATTTTTCAAAGTTTCCGCGCGCATTAACTATACCGAACAGTTTGCTTTAACTATGCTTTCTCTGTCTGTAAATGAATGAATTCAAGATTTTGATTAAGTAAATTTACCTTTGATTCATTTCAGTTCTCATGATGGGCTCTCACCCAGCTGCCAACGAGAAAACCTTCGAGCATGTGGATTGTGTGTGCAACGGAGCGGCTCCTCTAGCAGGCAGCGATGCTGAAAGATTCTTGAACAGAACTAAGGTACCGAGACTTCCATTTCCACTTTTCCATCATAGACCTTATCAATCGCTCTTCATCAGGCGTGATCGAGGTCAAGAGCGGGCCCATTTAGTAATAAAAAAAAGTTTTTTTTGGATTTTACCATCAGGAATTTCTTAGTAGCAGCCTGGAATCTGGATTTGTGCCCAATAGGCTCGCTTCCTGTTACATGGGACTTTAACATAACTGGCTAATTTTATGGGTGTACCTACTAAAACTAAGGTACACGTCTGCCAAGCCTTCTAGCTTTAATCATAATGTTATGACTTCGACTTCTTCGCAGACAAAACGAGAATATTATAAAATAATTGCAGAGCCATAATTTTTTTACACATACATGGTGTGGCGTAAATAGTGGTCCACCGTTAAGGATTCGATATACCAAATAGTTTACTATAACATATTACAATTTTAACCATTTTCATCCAAGGATTCCGAAAATATTAATTTTTTGTTTTTATTTACGAAATTTCTACTTTTTGTAACCAATGAAAAAATTTTAAAAAAAAGGTAAATGGTATGGGTGGAAAATGGTTAAAATTGTAATATGTTACTAAATTATCTAGTATAACGAATCCTCAATGGTGGACCACTATTTACGTCCTGTATATTCCCCATATAGGTAGGTAACCCACATAATTTAAACCCAAATCAAATCCATGACCCCGTGCACAGCAGAAGTTAGACGAAGCTGGCAACAAGCATTATGCTAATCTTAATAATACGCTCGTACTCCTTTTGCAGCGTGACATCGACTTCAGACAAGGCTATGGTCTAACCGAGACATCTCCAACAGTCACCATCAGTCCCAAAGGATTGAACCGTTACGAAGCAACAGGTCCTCCAGTGGCGAACACAGAACTCAGGCTCGTGGACCTGGAACTAAATAACTTGGGACCTAATGAGGTATGTAAGACTGAAGATGGATCATCTAAAGGCGTAGACTGATTTGCAACGTTTGTTTGTAATGTAACTTTCGAGGCGAGCTTGGTTAAGAAACGGCGATACACTAAACGCGGCGAACGCTTGCTTCGAGCACATGACTCAAGCGCGCTCATTTTTTGTTACAAAACGGCAGTATACTAAACGTGACGAACGCTCGCTTCGAGCAATTGACTCAAACGTGCTCCATTTTTGTTCAACCTATACTGACATGTTTGTTAACATTCGCTCGCAATGCTCGCATGGAGCGGCTCGGCTCACTACACTGACTATTTTAACCGGTAGTCCGACCGCCGCATATGATACGCACAGGAAATACGATTTTAAGTTTACCTAACGCTAAAAATAACTAAATAGTGAACACGATAAAAAAACATGTCAGCATAATGCCGCGCGCTATGTGTAAAAAAACAACTACTGCAGCCTTGGTATAGAGATAGGGCCCGCTGTGTTGCCGTGTTACGCAATTCCCTAATTGCGTGACGATATGCTACTGATCACGGAATAATGAAAGAGGGGTTTACCGTAGTACAAAGTTTCAAAGAATAAGATATTTTGGTACCCCTAAAATGGTAACAAAATTTACGTACTACCGTATGTACTTACGACAACAACATTATTATGTAAGGTATGTGCCTACACGCAAAAAGGGTTGCAATTATTAGTCCTTCAAGTCGCTAGAGATGAACGTGGGAAATTGTGAATTGATACTTGTTTATAGGTACATTCTATTGAAAAAATAATTTATATGAAAATGCTCGTTATTTTTTTCTAAGACGATCTATCAAAGGTTTCTCTTAGTATACTTACTAAATATACACTTATAACCACTTCTGTGGAACAATAGATGCAAATTATTGTGATGCAGACAGGGTATCGATAATATTGTAATCAGTATTCTAGCTAAGTATGAATACTGGGCGCTAAAAGTACGGCCAGCTGCGATTATGAGTAGTGGCTAAAAGCATGAATTTATTAAATATACAACTTAGAATCGAATTAGAAATTATGAGAATGCATTTCTTTGTATAGATTTTCCATACATATACCTAATATTTTAAGAGTATGTATAAGAGTGAAGTAATATATGCATTGATAGTGAGGAGGGCTTAGAACCCCAATTTCTGAAAAATGCTATTCATAAGTAGCTGATTTTACAATAATCCCCATTCAAATAAGTATATCATCTTTCGGATGATAAAATTATAATAATAATACATTCTTTTTTACAAAAAAAAACACAATCGATTTCCAAAAAGCACACTGCAAAGTCAAAAATAACTTTAATTTCGGAAGTCAGTAGTGCCGATTCTGTTGGCACAAAATTCTCTAAACTAAACTAAAAATCACCAAAATTTAGTTTATTCCTGTCAAACGACGATTTCCTATTCTGAAATTGACTAAAGTGACACAACTTAACTATAATTTAGTTTGACAGCACTAAGATTGCACTGAATTATTAGTTTAGTGAAGATGGTAATTTTGCTATTCTGAGTTTGCCGTTTTTCACTAAAAATTTTGACTATATTAATTTTTCTAACTAAATCTGACTATTTTTAATCGCGATTAAAAACGTGTGGAATAAAACTAGTGGTCATGAACTAAAATTCACACCAACACTTCGACTTCAGATGCAAAAACAGTACTGTATCTTTTTTTTTTTTCGTTTGCTTATATCTCGAAAATGGTGTGTACTATCGCAAAAATGATGAAAATTTGGACCCCCTTTAATAAACCCGTAAGCCCCATAATCTCAACATGTAGGTGATATTTTTATTTTTTTTCTATACAATTGTGAAAAAATCATTGTGTGAGAAGCGTTTTGTCGACGGAAGACTAGACAAAAATGACGTTTCCGTGTAGACAGTTGGCAGTTTTTCACCGAGAAATGTAGACAAGCGATTTCTATTCTACAGAAGAGTAGAAATAGAAAGCGGCATGCTAAGCCTGCAAGAGTCGCGATTGTCAAATTCGATTTTAGTTATGTCAAAATAATTTTTAAGTTTAGAGATTTTATTTTGCAGAATAGCTTTAAGATTCTCATAGCCAAAAGTAAGGAATTTTAGTGATAGTTTAGTTAGTTTAGTTCGGTGTACAACAGAATCGGCACCATTGTCTTCGGATCTATATTTTAGTTTTTTGCCATCGACTTCAGAAATGAAAGTAATTTTTGAATTAGTACTGTTGTTTTTGGAAGTCGGTTGTTTTTTTTCACAACTGTCGAAGATATCGCGGAACATAAGTACATACAAAAAAAAACAGATGAACTGAGAACCTCCTCTTTTTTGAAGTCGGTTAAAAATCAGCAAAGGACCAAACTAAGGGTAACAAAATTCTCTAAATTGATAATCTTTCATCTAAAATCTTCCAGACTGGAGAGATCCTCATCCGAGGCCCTCAAGTGATGCGAGGCTACAGAGACAACCCTCAAGCCAACAACGAGTCCTTCACTGCAGACGGCTGGTTCAGGACTGGAGACCTGGCTGTCGCTGATGAAGAAGGAATCATCACTATTGCTGATAGGCTTAAGGAACTTATCAAGGTAAATTTTGGTAGAATATCATCAAGATGTGGTGTTGACAGTATAATCATATCATACATAAAAGCACAGCTTTATCCCACGGTGGTACGCAGTAACTACAGAACGCTTCCTACGACAATCCTAACAAACCCATTAATAGGTAATATGGGCTGTTGTCCGCAACTCCACGTCAAAGCGCGTATTTTGCGTACGGGTTAGAGAATCGGTCATTCGATCCACCCCAATTCCTTGAGAAAGGCCAGCAACGCCCTGGTGTTGCTGACAATCTCACGTAAGGTACCTGGGAAACCGAAGTATTTAGCCCTGTAATTAGCGACCACCAGGCAGTTTAACAGCACGTGCGCTGCTGTCTCGTCGTCCTCCATGCAGGCCCTGCACAGCGGACTGTCTGTTACTTCTATGACAAGGAGATGTTTGTTAAATGATCCATGGCTAGTTACAGCTGCTGTAATAGTTCGCAGCTGTGTTTTAGTCAGACAGAAAACCTGTTTTGTGAGGTGGGCATCGATCGTAGGAAGTGTTTTCTTAGCCTGCCTGCACTCACCTAGGTCCACCCATATTTTGTGATGTTGGTCCCTGGTTAATTTCCTTACCAGAGTACGTAGATACCCGAAGAGGAGTGGCACGTTGGGTTCTGGTCCCATTGGTTGCCATATTCGACTCCCTCCTGGCAAGTTCATCGGCTGCATCGTTACCTAGCGAACAGCTGTGTCCTTTAATCCATTGAATGGTAATGTTATTGAGGCTACCTACCTGGTTGAGGTGCTGGTGGCACTCGTATATAAGCGCAGAATCAGCAAACTCCTTTTGCTTCGGTAACATTCATACACCAGGGCATACACGCACGCCGGTTGCGAGCACCTGACTTTTCCGAAGAACATCACTAATAAGGTCACTATCATATATATGTTCTTCTAGGCGGTCCCCTTTCGGCGTTTTCACTCACATCTGCCTTGTGAATATTATTTTGGGTGTTGATAATAATGAGCAATTAATGATGCAGATACTTATCATGTAACAAAAAAGTAGCATTCTGGCGAGTGAAAAGTGCTTCTTTCTTCCTTTACCTCGATTAATTTAGGCTTGATTATATATTATTTTGAGACCAGTGGTGGTCCAGTGGTAACGGCCGTGACTTACAAGATGTAGGTAATAGGTTCGAACCCAGACAGGCGCTTTACTTTTTGTAAATTATTTAATTACCCACTGCTCTCAAAATGGTGAAGGAAAACATCGTGAGAAAACCAGCATGACCTAGAACCAAAAATTCAAAGACATGTGATATCTACCAACCCGCACTGGGTCCGCGTGGTGGATTACGGCCCGTTCCCTCTCACAGAGAGGAAGCCTGTGTCCCAGCAGTGGGAACATTAAAGGCTCATAATGCATATATTATTTTAGACCAGCAACTCTTGAATACTCCAATATATTCAAGAGTTGCTGGTTTAACTTGGAGCAACTGGCATCTGATGTCTACAATCCACGGTAAAACTAATGTTTACGAAAGTATCAATGGACTGGCAAACATCGACGATGAGACATTTGAAATTGTGGTGGTCGATATTAATGTATATTACCGTTAAACATAATTGAGAAGATAACCTTGTATTAAAACAATGGATGGTCTTTTACAGGTTAAAGGCTTCCAAGTGCCACCAGCGGAACTAGAATCCCTATTACGCGAGCATCCGTCAGTCAACGATGCAGCAGTAGTTGGGGTCCCTCATCAGGCCAAAGGCGAAACACCAAGAGCTTTCGTAGTCCTTAAGGATGGTCACAAATGTACGGAAAGACAACTTAGCGAGTTTGTTAATGAGAAAGTGGCCGCGTACAAACATGTAGACGATATAACGTTTATAAGTAGTGTTCCTAAAAGTGCAGCTGGAAAGATTCTAAGAAGGGTTTTGAAGGAACGGTACTGTTAAGAGTAAAACTATAAAGCAGGGTATAAATTAGTGAAGTTGTTTGTTGTAAGTAGTTTTTAAGATCGAAAACTTATACAGGAAAAGTTTTTATCCATTGCGCAAACTGTAACCATGAATTCAGCATATCATTCTAGACCCCAAGCGCAGAAATTTATAGTCGGTTATGCAACAAAAAAAAACAGCTGTTCCATACATTTTGACCCCGTAGGTATTGCACTTTTCTATGAAACAGCTGATTTTTTTTTTGTAAAACCGACAAAAAATTTCTTCGGCGGGGGTTCTAGAATGGTATACTGAATTCATCGTTAAAGTTTTCGCACTGAATAAAAACTTTTCCTTTATACATATTTTTTTAGATCACACGGTAATATTTTCTTGAAAGGTGAATTGAGCAACATATTGGAATTTAATTGTTATGATTAGGTGTTTGTAATGCTGCAAATATAAACGGAAATGGTAGCATCCTATTGTGCCAGGAAAATACGCGATGAGGCCTTATTTTTAAAAGTCAACGATATTAGACATTTCGACAAGATATCAGACGCTTCACTTTGTGTTCATGTATGTCTTTCATTCAGCATCTTTTACAGGATGTGAAACCTCTGAACAAAACATTAATTCATTAGTAAAACGATTCTCTGATGTTGGATTTCGGCACTCTGGATCTGTCACTCGCCTACCGAACGATCGAGAAATAAAAGGAGCAGATAAACGTTCATTCCTATGAAATTTGGTTGGTGTCCGTGTGAATGTGGATTGAAACATGATTGAACATTAATTCAGGTGAAGCGTCTGTTATCAGCTTTAGATATTATAAAATGTAGCATTTTAAGAAAGCATTTCTACTAAAGATATTTTTAAGTCAAAACAATTACGTAACATTAAAACGAACATAATTATTAAATATAAAATGTAATTAATAATAATAATATACCTACTCATTGGATTATAAGGCATGTAAATGATGACTGTAAGGTATATAAGTACGACCAAACAATAATTCTTCCAAATAAGACTTTCTTTAATTTTTATTACGTCTTTTTGTGGCGTATAAAATGTAATGTTAAAAATAAGTACTTTTGTTATTGGTAAAAGAATATAAATCTATTTTATATAGGTAAACAAAATGTTTTATTTTCGTCTCATAATTTTCTTATTTTTCAATTCCTGAGTTTCAAAATCATAATCCTTATGAAATTTTAGAAGCTGGGCACGGCTCCAATTGGTCCTTTCCTATGGAGAAGAGCCGGCAAGAAACTCCACGGTAACTCTTAGTTATTACTAAGAGTAA
The DNA here is from genome assembly GCA_947359405.1 of Antitype chi. Lineage (NCBI taxonomy): Eukaryota > Metazoa > Arthropoda > Insecta > Lepidoptera > Noctuidae > Antitype > Antitype chi. The sequence continues at coordinate 5,690,078 of OX375819.1, read as the reverse complement.
CCGTGGAGTATACAATACTCGTACAATACCGCCGTTACCTTTATTACAATATTGTTTTGATGAACATGGCAGTTGAATAACTTGAATTAGTTTTAAAATTTTATTAAGTTAAGGTGTTAAGGTGCGGCGAAACGGTACGAGACATGCTCAAAAGATGCATTTTTTATATGCCAGATGCCTTATTGCTTTTCTTTGGTATTGTTCGTCGAGTCGTTGAGCTCCTTAACTTCGGAGTTGAGCTACACATTACTAACAAAGGCGAGCACTGGACAGATTCACTCAAATCTGTGTGGTTCTTTTCTCAATAGACACACAAAATCTACATGGTCCTCACATAATCTGACCAATACAAGGTGACTGGTAATTAGTGACCGATATTTAAACACATGATTGTACTCATCATAACGAATAACTTTCCCAAAGAAACGATTTTTTTAAATCTATCTTATTGACCCCAATTTTATTACCCTTAATAGAATATTGAGTAGCTAACAAGAATAATACACCATCAAAAAAAAAAACCGTTTTACGATGCATTATTCTTTTGTCATTCATTTAACCACCGTACGGTGCTGATCAGCTGTGAGTCGCTTGACCCCGGGGTCAACCGCGCGCGCGTCCGTTGTTAAATTAATGAAAGAGAGAAAGAATAATGCAAGGCCCAAGTATTTTTTTTTTGTTTGTAAGTAACTAAATTAAATTACAGCTGATGGTGTATTATTTTTGTTAGGTAAGTACTCAATATTCTATGGGGGTGATTGGGGACATGCGCTAAATAAGAAAAAAAAATCGTTTCTTTGGTAAAGTTGTCTGTTATGATGAGTTCAATCATGTGTTGAAATATCGGTCACGGATTACCAGTCACCCTATATAATATCTGGACTTAAAAGAGAAATCAGCTCTGAGATTATTTCAGTATTTCTTCTCAGAGCAGTCTGTTGGAGAACATCGACCTCATCTGGTCTTTAAAATACGAGATGTATTACTAGCTTTCGGAAGCAGTATCGCCCACGTGGAGGTCGGAAATTATCTCACGGGAACGTCTACCCGGATAAAAGTATCCTCTGTGTTATCATTTATCAAACAGCCACGTTCATTGCGCCATTTACATTGTTGAGCAGACGGATTATTCAAACCTATGAAGCAATGAATTAGGAAGTTTCTTCAATACGCAATTTTTTTTGTGGATGGGATATCATTAAATGACTTCACCCGTGTTCCTTCAGTCGCCTGTGCCAAGGCCACGGTAACTGTTTCTAACAAATCCACGACCCAGGCAGGCGTCGGCCCTAGCGGGCCCCTTTCCATTGTTGCTGACATCTCTTTCAGGCGCGCGTAGTACACAACGCGTCGTCGACCCAGCCCTGGTCCTTACCGGACAGCGAGCTACCCATTGCTCGCCGGCCGCAAGCGCGGGCTTACGGTGGCCGAGAGTCCGCTATGGACTCCCGACGCCCGGGGCGTCTCCTGCGGCGGCTAGGGGTGCGAGGGCGCAATCCTTGCCTCTCCCTCACATTCTCCACCTCCTCCTTCGCAAGCATTACTGCTTCGCAGGTGTCGGCTTCCTATGCACTCTCACTCCGTACCATGGTCTGGACCAGGGACGGACGCGAGAGATTGCCACCGACAATCGCCTCCGCGAGGACACGGCGGTGCTCCGGCTAGGTAGGGCAGACCTCCATCGTATGCTCCACCATACCCTCCAAGCAATCCACACAATGGGGACACCCGGGCGTTTCCTCCCGCCTTATCCGGAATAGAAACGTCCCGAAGCAGCCATGTACGATGAGGACCTGAGTAAGGCGGAAGGTGAGGACGCCGTGGCGCCTCTCCAGTCACTCCTCAAAGAGGAGACTTACCGCCGCGATTGTGGCGTGCCCATCCTTCAATACTCATGCTTTGTGATTGAATGTGTGTTGCGTAATTAGGTTGCTGAGGTATGCGTAAGTCCACGTTTCCACAGACCTAAGAAAATCGAAGCGAGATTTTTTCGCTCACAGTATCTTCACGCACTGCTCGGCGCCAATAGTTGAAAGTCGTCACTGTGTTTTTTGCCGCGCTGCGCTTTGTTAGATTCTCAACGCTTGGTCTAACACCGAGAGTTGAAAATCGAGTGCGCGACAAAATCCGCGTAATTGCGTCCGTTTCGGACGTCGACTTATATGGACTCATATGCGTAGCTTACCATTCGAAACACTTGCTCGCACTATCTGGACGCACCTTTAAATGTGTATACCTACGTGATAAGAAAAAATAATACTATTGAAATTGTCCCTATCATTCATGAATAAATCTCTAGGTGCCTACAGTAAATAAATAACAATAAAGTAATATCTATCAAATACTTAATTGGTATTTAGATAAAAATAGATAAAATGGTTTTATTTGTTATCAGCCACAACAAAACATTTATAAAGAGTTATGTAAATAATTGTCAACCAACAGGTAAGATACAGTAATATAGTTGTTGCAATTAGCCGCTAAATTTTAAATATAATTAAATATTTTTGTTTATGCGTTTTTAATGCTAGCATTAAGATGTATTAAAAATAATGGCTTTTAAAAGATTTTTTTTGCGTTATATCAATTCAATAAACACAAATAAACCCTTAGTCGACTGTTTTCCGCCGTATAACACAATCGCAGCGCTTCAGCATAATCACTAAGAATGATGAACTCTTAAAAAAAAAAAAAAAATATAAAAAAAAAATTTAAAACACTCTTTTTCGCCTTCGTTACATCAGGCGAAAAAGATTTTCACGTGTGTTTACGGCATTCATATTTGGCAGAGCTCTTATTTGAAGCACATTCCATGCGTGCTCAATGGGATTCAAGTTTGGCGATTGACTTGCCATGCCATAGTAGGACGTTGATATTAGCTGCGGCAAGTGTGTTTGATTAATGTTTTTTTTTTGACACTATTTGTTTTGTTTGGCTTTCTCTTTCACACGAATGTTACAAAGGTAAGTATTTTTATAATACCTAATTAAAATCAAGATACTTTTCCTGTGGAAACTTATGACAAAAGTACAAAAAGTTTGGGAACCCATACATTTTGGTAAAAAAGAAAACTCCTGGCGTTTTTGCTTACGTAATGCTTTAGGTATGTACCTAAACATCATACATAACATAAGACAGTATTCATCATCATCATATCAGCCGATAGACGTCCACTGGTGGACATAATCCTCCCCCCAAAGGGGGGATTAGCCATAATCGCCACGCTTGGTAAGCGTGTTGGCGATCGCAGTATGGTGGTAAAATGCATAGAGAATGCTGCTGCCCATTCTCTAGTAAGTCCCTTAGTCGCCTTCTACGACACCCATGGGAAAAAATGGGATGGTGCTACCACAGTATTAAGATTCTTGAAGTTTAAATTCTGTATTTTAGGCTGATGGCAACTTTAAGAGAACAACAACGGCACTCATTGGCATCCTAAACGCATGGGCTTCTCGCTATACTGAGTTGCAATTCTTCAAACCCATAGACATAAGTAGAGAATGGACTGAGTGTTTCGTATTCAATTATGCAGTGAAAACATACCGTAAGTACGAGAGTGACAAAGGGAATGTGCGACCAGTAGTTGTCTCATTCTCGAATTCTAATTATGAATAGATCTTTGAATTTAACAAATTTAAATTCAATTTGACAATTTGATAAGATTTCATTTTCTTTAAAGGCTTGCACAAAATAGACTACGTACGATGTATTAGCCGCACCCAGAATCAGTATCCAAACGAAAAGCGAGAAACAAGCAATTTCGACTTTTTGCTTCCGATGAGCTGAAGTAAACTACAGAAATATGGGCTAAAATAGAAGACAGGGATGCTTTAAAAAAAAATAGCAGATCTACTGTTTAAATAGAAGGGTTGGCAGCACTGCATCAGATAAATAACTGTCGAACTCAGTCGCTCGCTCGTACACGAGGTTCGAACGAGTTCGCTCACTCGTTTCACTCGTAACGCATCAGGGCCCTAATTCTGTGTGGTTATAAAGATTCCCCTAAATAAAAAATACCTAAAACAATACGTGGAAAGCTATATCGGCATCTCTGAACGAGTCGCACTACTTAATTTGAACACGCCAGATAAACCAATAACTTTAATACAAGTCTACGCCCCCACTGAAGCAGCAGCTGAGGAAGAGATCAATCTTTTCTACGAACATATATACAAGGCAATGGACATAGCATGTAAAGATTTCATCTTAATGGGAGACTTTAATGCAAAAATAGGTGAGCCTCTTGCGGATGAACAACTAGTCATGAAGCAAAACGGATACGGAGAAAGGAACGACAGAGGGCAAAGACTCATAGATTTTGCAATGGAAAACAAATTAGCAATAATCAACACGTTTTATAAGAAAAAGCCAAAAAAAAGATGGACGTGGCGCTCACCGACCGGACAATATAAAAACGAAATAGATTTCATTCTCTCCAACCAACCGCAAATGTTTCAGAACATCGAAACACTAACTCTTAACTATCCGTCAGACCACAGACCGCTCCGAGCGACAATCTCACTCACAAAACCAATAAAAAGCAGAGCGAAATTTAAAAACCACCAATACAGCACACTCAAAAGTGAGGAAGCAATCCTACTATATAAGGAGAGTCTAAAAAATCACCTACCTGATATACACAACAGGGCCTTAAACGATTCTGTACAAGTTTATCACGATAAACTAATAGACTCTATCCAAACCAGCTTACAAAGTGCATCGAAAGCAGAACATACAACTAAAGACCGCAGTACATTATCAGATCGAACAAAAAACCTTATAAAAAGAAGACGAGAACTACAAAAAACTAAAAACAAAACACGAATCTTGAAAAACGAACTTAAAGCTCTATACAAACTCACAAGCAAATACATCAAAATGGATTACAAGAAACATAGAATAAAAATAATTAAAAAGCATTTAGAACTAAAAGGAAGCCTAAAAAAAGGATATAAAGAGCTTCAGACAAAAACAACATGGATTGAGGGTTTAGAAGAGTTGGGTCGAACTAAATACAGCCGCAACCGCATCATAAACATTGCAACGGACTTCTACAAAAATCTATACAAATCCACCACCACACAGAATCGTAGTGTTGTTTCCTACCCGAGCGAGTTCATAACCTTAACATGCAAAAATAATACTTACAAGGTAGAGCCAATAGACTGCAAGGAAGTTATAGAGGCAATACAAAAACTAAAACCCGAAAAAAGTCCAGGATCGGATAATATTACAAATGATGCTATAAAGACGGCCCACGCCATTCTCGCCGCGCCTTTGATAAACCTATTTAACCTGATTTTGGAAACCGCAGAAACACCTTCACAGTGGTCTGAATCCAACATTATCCTGCTCTATAAAAAAGGAGATCCTAAAGACATCGGCAATTACAGACCAATAAGCCTACTGCCAACTATATATAAACTCTTTTCTACAATAATAAACCACAGAATGAGTACTTCACTAGAGCAAAAGCAGCCCATTGAACAAGCTGGTTTTAGAAAGGGTTTCTCCACCATAGACCACATACATACTTTAGAGTTAATCATTGAAAAATACCTGGAATACCGTAGACCTCTGTATATTGCATTCATTGATTATCAAAAAGCCTTTGACACCGTTTCACACGAAAGCATCTGGGAAACATTGGAAGCTCAAAACGTAGAGAAAACATACATAGACATACTGAAAAATATATACAACAAGTGTACTAGTAGAGTTAAGCTAGAAACCATTGGTCCAAGTTTTCCAGTGAAAAGAGGAGTGCGGCAAGGGGACCCTCTGTCACCCAAAATTTTTATTGCGGTACTAGAATCCGTCATAAGCAAACTTGACTGGAACAACAAAGGTTTGTTTATACAAGGCAAATATTTAAACCACCTTAGATTCGCAGATGACCTAGTGCTGCTCTCAGAAACTGCTTCTCAACTACAAGGTATGATGGAATCTCTTCACAATGCTAGTAGACAGGTAGGCCTTGAAATGAACATATCAAAAACAAAAACTATGTCAAACCACATAAAGACAAGCATAAAAATAGATGGAAAACCTTTAGAATACGTAGAACAATATATTTATTTGGGAAAACTGATAGGATTTAACAAAAATGGGAATAACCTAGAAGTAGAGAGGCGAGTCAAGAATACCTGGAACAAATACTGGAGTTGTAAAGAAATATTCAAAAGCGCTATGCCCATAAAACTAAAACAGAAGGTAATGGACTCATGTCTTACCCCTTGCTTGACATACGCATGTCAAACATGGAAATTCACCAAAAAAATAAGGAATAAAATAATTACATGCCAAAGAGGAATGGAACGCAGCATGATGAATGTAAAAAAAACACACAAAATACGACACACAAAAATAAGAGCTAAAACAAAAACAATAGATGCTCTAAACCACGCTTTAAAATTAAAATTTAAATGGGCTGGTCACGTGGCGCGTCTCAAAGACCACAGATGGACCAAAACGGTTACATTATGGAAAGGCCCACAGGGCAATCGTTACAAAGGAAGACCTTACGCGCGGTGGGATGACGATATAAAGAAAATAGCGGGACAAAAATGGCCACTTATAGCTAAAGACCGGGAAAAATGGCAAACTTTGGAAGAGGCCTTCACCTTGAGGGGGGTTCCTGTTACCCAAGAAACTTAAAAATATTTATTTAGGTAAAACTTATTTTGTAAATAATTAATAGGAAATAAAAGGCTTTTTATTTTTATTTTTTATTATTATTTATTTATAAAGATTCCCCGTGGAATCTTACTACGTTCAAAAAACGTCAATATCGTGTGTTTTAGAAACCAATGTTACGGTAAGGAATCAAAATGTCATATTATGTATAACTAGCTTTTGCCAGCGGCTTCGCCCGCGCGGAACTTTCATCCCCTATTTAACTCCCTTAGGGGATAAATTTCGAAAAATCCTTCCTTATTCCTTGTCTACATTATAAATGGAACCTCTGTGCAAAATTTCAGCTTTCTAGGTCCAAGGGTTTGGGCTGGGCGTTGATGAGTCACTTAGTAAGTCAGTCAGGGCTTTTCTTTTTATTTATATAGAACATAGATGTATGTTCCGTAACAATTTGTCGATATTATTAATACGATATTACCCGATGTCGTGTGTGATCCAAGAAATTGACGTGGTTTCGAAGTAAGAAATCGTTAAGTGGTCATAGTGAATTAGGGCCCAGTTGCCGACTACGGAGGTCATTGACGCGTACCATGAAAATGAAGATCGACGAAGGAAAGCTAATCGAAAACGTTTATGCTCGCTAATGTATATGTTACCGGCCAAACCCGATTTCAGGCCAAACTAGTTTGTCCTAGGCCAAACTGGTTTATTAAGTCGGGGCACGCTGATTAAATGGGTTTGGTTAGGTTAGGTTAGAACTGTGACCAAAAGCGCGCGAGCCGAGCGAGCGAAGCGAGCGGCGCCGCGGCAGCGGCCGGCGAGCGTTACTTCCAAAGGCTGTTAACGAAATGGCTAATTAAGCTAGAAACCAGTTTGGCCTAGGACAAACTAGTTTGGCCTGAAATCGGGTTTGGCCGGTAACATAATATAACCCTACCTACTGTTTACGAGTGCAAACTTTTCCACGCTTAGCAAGCAGTGCGGCAGCGTTACAAAGACTATCGCGTTACTTGAAAACGTCAGGTGTGTAAATCCTTATGATTTTAGCGGATTATTTCAGCAAAGTTTTTTACCTATTTTGAAGTCCAGATCCACCGCACCTCTGTTCCACGCCGATTTATCAACATAAATTATGGGGTTTTTTCTGCCAGGGGTGCGGGTTGTTCGAAAGAGATCCGTCGCCCCTGGCACACAGGCAACTGAAGGAACACGGGCGGGTTTTAGTCAGTAAAAATATGATACGCTCTCTCACTTCATCCAGAGCGGGAAAAGTTATTTCATGATATCCCACCCTAAAAAAAAAACACACACATGAGGTTTTGGACAAATATACAGATAATAATAAAAAGGAAAGGATAACACTCACTAGCCCAAAGCTCCTTTGAGCTTGAAGGCGGCTTGAAGGCGTGAAGACCTCATAAACTCAAAGCTGAAAGAAAATTGATTTAAAATGTAGCATATAACCATGATGTACCTATGATGAACAATATTATTAGAAGATTAAAAGTATAATAAAGTGCCAGTGAGTTAACCAATTACCCCTTATTAAAAATATTTTGAAAACTTACGAAGTTAACAAAGGCATTTGGTTATAATGATCCTATTAAAGTAATTTTGAAAGTAATTTAAAAAAAAGGTAACTGAAAAAACCGAAAATTTACCCTCTTACTAATAAACACGGTATAAAGTTACACCAGGAATAGCAAAGGAATAACCATACATTTTCATAGGTTGGACGAAGATGGATTAACTTTATTCTGTGTTTATTAGTAAGGAAAGGAGATTATATTAAGAGGTGTAGTTCAAAATATACGCGAAACTAAAGGTAAACAGTTAAAGTCGCTGCTGAGAACGTTTTAAAAAGTCGTAATAAAAGTTACAGTTCTGTAATGTTTCTGTCGATTGACTATGTAAATAAATGAATTCACTGTTCATTGTTGTGTACTATACTAGAAGACGCTTGACGTCGACTTCGTGCGCACCTCTCATAAGCGAATACTATTAACTACCTATTTAGAAAAAAAATAATTTTAAAGTAAAATGTCTACAATAATATTTCGTTTCAAACCTAGATTTAGGAATTCAAGTTTAAGTGTGTTTGTTAGAGAAAAGAGTGTATGGAGTAGTGATAGAGTGGTTTCTTCTCCTTGCAAGGACATTGTGATTCCCAAGTTAACTGTGGACCAGTACATGTTTAGGAATTTGGATAAATGGGCCAGCAAAACTGCAGCGGTAAGTATTTACTGTCGTTTGGTTTCCGAGTAGGAGAACATATTTTAAGTACTATTTAATACTGCCAGCCTTTTGGTACCGAGACCACTACAAGCTACCCCAATCTGTCAAATTTCTTAGACAGTTTTTCAACTTTATTACATAAACATAAGGTCCTTGTTCAATTGGGAAAATTTGACAGTTTGAGATGGAGCTTGATGTGCTGGCTTCTGTACTTTTGCCACTGACAGCGATGCGGATGAATTTTTTGATGCCCAATGAGCGGTTCCCTTTTTTTTTCCTTTAAATCATCATCATCATTTCAGCCGAAAGACGTCACCTGCTGGACATAGGCCTTCCCCAAGCTTCTCTACTTCGACCGGTCTTGTGCTTTCCACATCCAGCGGATTCCCGCATCCTTCACAAGGTCATCGGTCCACCTTGTGGGAGGCCTTCCCACTCTACGTCTTCCGGTACGCGGTCGCCACTCCAGAAACTTTCGGCCCTATCGGCCATCTGTTCTGCGAGCAATGTGCCCTGCCGACTGCCACTTTACCTTTAGTCCACGTCCCTGTCCTTTATATACTTGTACATAATATACCTAATAAATGTATATATTTTCGTGTTTGATTGTATATTTAATTTAATATTTCTTTCATATAAATAAAAATAAATCATAGATCGAACTTATAATTATATGCAGATTCAAGGTTGGACGGGTCTACCAAACTAGTCTTGCAACCATTTCTTCAAGATTAGATCGCTGTTTGTAATCATATTTAGATACTGTTCCAAAAAAGGAATTCATTGTTCAGGCTTTGGAGTGGCTTAACATTTCAAAAATCGTGGACGTGGCTACAGAATTGCCTATAAAGTTAATAATAACAGCAATATATTTATTATTTTATTAATTTCCGATATTATATCAATAAAAAGTGTATGTCCTTCTCCAGGGTTCAAAGTATACCCATACGAAATTTCATAAAAATCAATCCAGCTGTTTCGGAGATTAGCCGGAACAAACAGACAGACAACAATTTTTTAATTGTTTTATTTTGTTATTTTGACATTACAAGCTCACACTTCAATTTTTTTATTCGTTAAAGATGTGATAACAATCATGTATGGATTGAAAATACGCTATTATGGCACCTACCGATAATTTTTGCTATCTGTTGCCTGCACCAAAATTGCACAACACACTAATAATCACAATCTTAATCATTTTGAAGGTTATCAGTAATCCATTGCTTCATAGTATGGTATTTTACTCTACATGAGAAAAAATCTAAAAATGTATTATTGAGATAGATTAGCCAAAAAGCAGTCGGAACATGTTGGTTTTAGTTCATGAAATAACAAAATAAATTTTAAAATTCAATTCAAAGATTTCAGTTTTGTAAATCTGTTCTGAACACCGTGAAATAGTAGCCGCCATGTTCGATTACGTCATTCCGCTTTTTAAACTAATCAACTGAACAACTGTGTACTTTTATTATTTTCGTAAACAAAGTAATTTTTATTGAAATAATATCTTACACTCAGCAAGAGCCAACCAAAGATAAGTAAAATAATAACTCATTTTTTTTTAAATTATAAATAATCATCATATAAAATATCAGTGCATTTGTTTATACAGCAAACTGACGTCATATCCACAGAGCAATAATGGCGTCCACTGCTTCCAGCGTTTTCGTCAAATTACGCTTGATATATGAAAATGTAAAAATTTTATGCATTTTTATGGCACTTATGGATTCAATAAAAATGTTCGTTTTTTTTGTGGTTTATTAGCATTTTGGAATCTAATTAAGACATTTTTCAAATTCCAAAATGAAAGCTATTCCTACTGTTAGTATGTTACGCAGTTACCCCGCTGTTTTGGTTTAATCAAAGGTCAGTCAACTTGAAACGAGTCTGTTTATTTATAATTATTCTTACTGATACCAATACGAGTGATAACAGACTCAAGTAGGTAGAATCAAAGGTTAATTTAAGCAGCATTGTTGATATTTTTTTACTCTATGGAATATTTAGTATGCAAACGTAAAAAAGGCAGTCACTGCATACAATTTAATGAGGTACCTACCTATAACTAATCGAAAATCGGGCTCACAGTCTATTCAGAATTATTTCACATCTGACAGCAACAACCCAACAGTGACCTTATTCTAAGGAGAACAAAGATCCCTGTGATATTGAAGACTTGTTAGTGTCAGCAACCTTATTGTAACTAGAATAAAGATCACCGTGTTTCTGACAGACTTGTTAGTGGCAGCAATTCAACAGAAACCTTATTGTAACGAGAATAAAGATCACCGTGATATTGACAGACTTGTTAGTGGCAGCAATTGAACAGAAACCTTATTGTAACGAGAATAAAGATCACCGTGATACTGACAGACTTGTTAGTGGCAGCAATCCAACAGAACCTTATTGTAACGAGAATAAAGATCACCGTGATATTGATAGACTTGTTAGTGGCAGCAATGCAACAGAAACCTTATTGTAACGAGAATAAAGATCATCGTGATACTGACAGACTTGTTAGTGGCAGTAACCCAACAGAAACCTTATTGTAACGAGAATAAAGATCACTGTGATACTGACAGACTTGTTAGTGGCAGCAATGCAACAGAAACCTTATTGTAACGTCTACAAAGATCACTGTGATTTGGACAGTGATGCAAAACCAGAGGTAAAATAAGTGTGAATGGATTGATAACTCTTGCGAAATAAAGGCGTCGTCAAAGTCAAGCAAATCTAATAAATAAATAAGTTCGAGATTCTTTTGGTGCGTAACCTAAATCGGAACTAACGTCGCCATCTTGTTTTAATCAATACAAATTCTGCGACATTTTCACAAATGTTACCTAGGACGCCTCTCTGTCAATGTCAATCAGGTATCAAATCCTTGTAGCACTCTACCTTTTTTATGAAAGGGTCGTAGCAACCTGTGTTGACATTTTCTTAGGAACTAGACGTGAGTTAATGTATGTAAATACCACAGATGATATCTATAGCTGTAGTAGCCGGTACCTGTCGTACCAACAGCCCCTTTTTTTGCGATTTGAAGGTCAATCAGGTGACAGGTCGTATTTCTGCCGTCCACAAGCTAAAATGCCTTTCACAAACAAATTCATGTTTCGAGTCATAGACAAAAAAGCGCAGTAAAATATGAAATGCGTGCTATTTAGTTTTGCAACGGATGGTAAACATTCTAGTAAAAATATAAATTAGAAGCCCTTAGTCACTTTTTAGTTTAGTAATGTTGCTTACCTGCGTTTGAGCGTAATAAACATATCAAACAAGGCAAGTAACGGCGTACTTTTTTATCTCGGCATCCATAAATAGTAGAAAAATACTGCTTAGACAGAAAGATAGAGAATTTTGTTTTTGATTATGGTGGCATCAAAAAACGAAAATCGACCATATGCGAGTTAACGGCATGACCTATATATATCTTGTGGACGGCAGTTTTGATCAAACTAGGATTTGTGTCAATTATAACAGTAAAAAATATGGCTTGGCAGAATTATAATCATACAAATCATCAATATAGCCCTCTCCGTTCAATAAATACCATTGAATTACTATTTCATGAAAAAGTCAACAGTTTTGTTCAAAATATAGCCTGACACGGACCGGCAAATGAGAGTTTTCTGAAATGACGTTCATTAGGTGGCAGCATTGAGACGCCAGGTCCGGGAACCTGTCAAAAGTGTCAAAGCACCTACAGACTGAATGGTGAACGAAAGAATAAAACGAATGGCATCAAATATTTAAAGTTCACTGTCGAACTGGAAGACCTCTTGTCAACGTGGCGCCAACTGGTGGCTTGAATATTCATGAACACCCTCATTGGAAAAAAAATAAAGAACGTATTGAATTTCGCGGGCTTTCCTGGCGCTTCCCCTTAAGTTTGCAAAACATTTTTTTTTCTAGGTCTGCGGTCACACAAACAGAAGTTACACATACGAGCAAGTATACAAGAAATCAAGAATATTTGCCGCAAATTTGAGAAGAAAGTTTAAAATAAAAGATGGTGACACTATCGCTGTTTTGTTACCGAATGTTCCAGAGTACCCCATTATCAGTTTTGGCATACTCGCTGCAGGTGGCGTAGTAACGACTATGAACCCTATTTATACTGCGTGTAAGTAGATTTTTGTATTCACTAATAAAAGTGAACAGGTGGTTGATTATGTGCTCAGGGCAGGTAGTAGAGCTTTTAAGATGCTAAAACTGCAACAGGAAACTGTGCTATGTAAAAAATACAAAGGACACAAATTGAAATAATCAAAAATCGAAATCCAAAATCATTTATTAAACTAGACCCAGAGTCAGCACTTTTTGAATGTCAAAACTACATAAGGCAGTCCCTCAAAACGCCCACCCTTCACCACTTCCTACTGCCTCAGCTGGGAAAAGAAAAGGCGCAATAAACCCCCCAGCAGCATTGCTGTCTGTTCAGTTAGAAGAACTTGATTCTGTACAATAGTAAGTTAGCATTACGAAACACAATCCATTAAATTCAATAATTTGCCAAATGACCTGACCTGACATTAAAAACCACTTTAACATTTCTCGAATTAAATTTTCAGATGAAATAGAAAGACAAATCCTTCTATCAGATGCATCGTTGATCATCACAAATGAAGACCTAGTGCCAACAGTAAAAGAAGCACTTAAACTAGCAAAGAAGCAGTTTCCTATAATATCACTGAACATGACCCAAACTATACCAGAAGGAACCATTTCTTACAAAGAATTAGTTGAAGATAGCCACATAGACTTAAGTGTGCTGAATGACGTCAGAAGAAATTTTGATGACGTAGCGTTTTTGCCATATTCTAGTGGTACTACAGGACTTCCAAAAGGAGTGCAATTGACAAATAAGAATGTTGTATCGAATTGTGAACAACAGAATACGGAGTTCAGACAATACGAGTATACTACTGGTAAGTTTTAAGTATATTAGACCGGTGCTGTATGGTGCGTGGATGTTAAACTAACCTTAGTATACGTAGGTATAAACTGAGCCAGTCATTGAGTAAAATAAATCTTGGACTTTAAACTTTCTGGCTCACAAATTGTTTGAAATTACAAATGTGGCCTGCACAAAAATGCAGATGGCAGTTAGAGTAGGGAAAGAAACAAAAAAGAGTTAGATGGATTGAGAAAAAGATGATATTCTAGAAAGAGTTTGATTTCTGAGTTGGTGATTAATTTTTAAGTGTCGATTTAACTGCTATTTATTGTTATTTTCATAAATTCACCCGAATTATAATTAACATTTAAGCTTGTATTGTACACTATTTTCATTGATACATTCCAGAATCACATCAAGAGAGTACGTTAGTGGTGCTACCTCTGTTCCACTCCTATGGTCTTAGCATATGTATGCTACACAAGATGTCTGCTGGCTTAAAGTTGGTGATACTGCCGAAGTTCCAACCAGACATGTTCCTGAACGCGCTACTAACACATCGGCTGCGCTTGCTGTATTTGGCACCGCCTATGGGTAATGTTATGATAAATTTGTTCTCAGGCCCTAGTGTGAGTTACTTTTAACCATCTCGATTTCACGCATTGATCGCGATCGGCGCTTCAAATGGCCTTGGATTGCCAATCGGAGCGCCGAACGCGGTCAATGCGTTAAGTCGAGATGGTTAAAAGAAACTATCAACTAGGGCTACTATATAATAATAATTATACTACACCGACAAAAAGATGATGTAGTGACAATTTTTTTAAAATAATTATGCTTCGATAGTTCGCTCACCCCTCCGACGTCAGAATAGTTCAGAACTTCGTTGTTGACACTCAGACCTGCTTTGTATAAGGGAGAGGCACGTAGTCCACCATGCTGGCCCTGTGAGGAATTTTCCCAAGCAAATTGCCCCACTCCACGTCTTAACTAAAAAGATCGTTCTAGCAAATGCGCGATCGTCTCGTTCATATGTCACTCGTAAAAGAAACCTGGAACCCTCTGTCGATGCGCTAACACGTTATTACTTGCACGACCATGGCGTTGGTAGAACGCGGCATCAAGTGATTTTGTATCGTGTGCAGTCCAACTATTGAATGCCTCCTTGACATGCCTAACACATAAACTGCCCTGTCAATCATTATTGTTTGGACCCTGTTCTATGCTTAGTGCTCTTGTTTTACCCGACTGCGGTGAATCACAAAAGTTTTTATCTTCATTATCATCATTATCGTCTGCCTAGTTTTTTCCTATGTTGGGGTTGGCTTGCAGTATAAATAGATGCAGGTGAATACCAGTACTATACATGAAGCGACTGCCTTTCTGACCTCCGTAACCAGTTTACTGATATAACAACAATACCCCTAATGGTAAGAACGGATGTCTGGATGTGAGAATAACTTTTGTCATTTGGTTTCTTTTCAGTGATGTTCCTCGGATCGTATCCTCAAGTGACTGCGAAGCACTTGGAACACGTCAACTGCGTGATGTCAGGAGCTGCACCCTTGCCTTCTGCAGATATCCATAGGCTTTTCGAAAAGGCACAGGTACTTTTAAACTAAAATTATTCACCTAGTTTACGTGTTAAGGCATTCAGTAGATGTAGACACGCTAGCTAGATGGATAATTATTATGTAAGTACAGTACGTAGACCTTATTGCTGATGGCCTTCAAATGGTCAGCTGCGTAGTACTCGCGACCGGCGCTCTCGTAAGACGGCTAAGTGCTGGTTTTTATAGGTGGGATTTTATCGTGCACTGGATTATAAACGCTCTTCAAGGCGCCGAAAATTGAAAATCGATCAGTTTGTTAGATTCTCAACGCTCGGCTTAACACTGAGAGTTGACAATCCAGAGTACGAGAAAATCCCAAAACACGCCGCGATATTGGGCTTACTCGGTCTCGTTAAAGGCATATAACATACAACACAAAATCCCATTTTTGTCACGCAACGGCGCTTATTTAGTTTCAGTGGCCCTAGTGTGAGTTTCCTTTAACCATCTCGATCTAACGCACCGAACGCGTTGGGCGCTCCGATTGGTCCTTCACCAATCCAGGGTCAATCGGAGCTCCAAACGCGCTCGATACATTTGATTGAGATGGTTAAATGAAACTCACACTAGGGCCTCAGTACCAAATGAAATTAACGGTCATAATTATATGTAAAAAAACTCGCACTAGGCCTTTTGATGTAAGAACGTGGCGAAATAAAAGGAGTAGTAAGTTCATTAAAAAAAAAACTTTCAAAATGACAAAACTTAGGGGTTAATTAAAACTATTAAAAGGATTAAGATCAGAATCGATGGTGTATATGAGGACAGAATGACTTGATATGCATCCTTTACTATGTCTGATACTTTATTCCTACCAATAACATTTTCTTTTCCAATTTCCAGCGTGACTTCCATTTCGGCCAAGGTTACGGCTTGACAGAGGCATCTCCCCTGGTCAGTCTGACCCCTCCGGGTCAGAAGACGTACGAAGACGTCGGGTATGCACTGCCTAACATAAAAATGAAGATTGTAGACGGAAATTCGAAGAGTTTGGGACCTGGCGAGGTGAGGGCTCAGTTTTTGGTCGTTTTGATGCTGATTGGGATTATATTTAATTTGGTGAAATGGATTAATCCTTAATTATAACCCGTACTTGCTGATGGGATGAAAATAATCTTCTTCACCCGTGCAGTATTTTTGTGGTAATGCCTATAAACTGTACCTATGATTGATTTTAGTGCTACGCAAGCACTAAATTCATTCTTTTAAATTTGCTATTTAAAATCGGATTTGACACCTGACAACCAGTCTTAACAAGAGGTATCGTATTAGCCGGTAACTGGGCTGTGGATATTTTTTTTGAGGATGGCAAATCATCAAATAACTTCTTCCGCTCTGGGAGGAGCGGGAGGGCGTGTCAGACTTCATAAAACCCACACATGTTCCTTAAGTTGCCTGTGTGCCAGGGGCCACGATATCTTTTTCGAACAACCCGCACCCCTGGCAGTAACTGGATTGTGCAGGTCACATAGGCATCACTTCATGTAAAATACTGGTATTTAGCTGCATCTGGCTAGACTGGAAGCTGACCCCAACACGGAAGGGACAAAGCTAGGCAAACAGATTGATTTAACCATACAACATAATTCGTTTCAGGTAGGAGAACTTTTGCTGAAAGGCCCAAACATGATGAAAGGATACTTGAAGAATCCTCTGGCCAATAGCGAGGTGTTTGTTGATGAAGAGTGGCTCAGAACGGGTGACCTGGCGAGGATCGACGAAACTGGACTCATCACTATATCTGATAGGCTTAAGGAACTAATCAAGGTACATTTTGTTCTGAAACTGAATTATCGTCTGCATTAAAATGTAAAAGGCGACGCAAGATGCAGATACACTTACTTAATCAACGAAAAATCTATCAACTCAGATTGCCGTGAACTTCTTCTGGGCATCTCTTGAGCTACACCACAACATCCTGTCCAGAAATACACCAAAAAAAGACATGAACGCCCTAAACGCGAATTTGTGGATAAAAGACAAAAAAAGCTATTGTATGGGTTATTGAAAGAGAATCGGTGCCAAGTAGCTTCTTTATTTATTACATTTGGGAAAACAAACAGTAGTATATTAAGCATAAACAGAAAAATCTTAAAATTAAACTCAACAAATAAACTACCCACAACATTTTCCACAAATTACTATTATAATATATAATAAAAATAAGTTCTTAGCAAACATTAACTGTAGCAGGCCTAGTTAGGTTTAGGTGAATCATTTTGAATGATTGGAGATCGGTGAAAAAAAAAAACGATCGTCGACCTTTGAACATAATGTGTGCCCAATATCCCCTAAAACGACGAGGCAATAAGGAGCATTTATGGTTATCCAAAGACTAGAAGTGGATGATACGAAGGAGATCAGTAAATTATGGAAAAACGCCTAAGAGAAATATAAAATATGTTTTTAGATGGACGTGTTACAACTATGAAAATCTTAGCAGGCGCCTAAACATAGCCGCTTTTGGATCACTGATTATAAAATCAATTTCCTGATAAGAATTCATAATATAATATTTATGATCATAATAATTATAATAAAGCCATTAGCCAGGTGTTTGTAAGGACCAATATAACATTATTTTTAATGATGATTTTTTTTTTCAACGAGCTAATGTTATTTCTGGACCTATGATCAATAATTAAGTTTATTTTAATATCCACAAATAGGATACAACTGATTAAATTTAAAGTTATTTTGTTTATTATTGATTGAGTTACTTCTATTGTTACTTTAATGTCAGAGCAGTGGTGGCCTAGTGGTAAGGCGACTTACAAGTTACAACGTGCAACTTGTAAGTCGCCTTACCACCAGGCCACCACTCCCGCCCGCCTGCCGCCGGGCGCTTTACTTTATGTAAATAATTTTGAAGGAAAACATCGTGAGGCTCATACGAATAGTAAGTAAGTAGTAATATAGTGCAATAAGATTAATGGCCAAAATTGAAACCAACCCCACCATCTTCTGCCAGGGGTGCGGGTTATTCGAAAGAGATACCGTGGCCCCTGGCACACAGGCAATAGAAGGAAAACGGGTGGGATGTAGTCAGTAAAAGACTGACATCCCTCCTGCTCCACCCAGACCGGGAGAAGTTATTTGATGATTTACCAAACTCAAAAAAAAAATCTTTAATAAGCAAGATAGCGGAGTTTTTTTTTCCTTGAAAGGCATTTCACGATATAATCGCACAAAAAATAATTTTTATAAAGTAATAATAATTAACAATAGCGATCAACGTCAATGTCATTCGAATGTCAATAGATTCTTGTAGTACTATTCATCTCTTTTGGCCTGCCATCCTCCTTGCCATTTAGCAATATCCTCTTTCACACGATCCATCCATCGTTTCTTTGGAAGACAACAAGAAAAATAATGACAAACTACTTTTACAATTGATTCACATTAAAGGTTTAGACGTCAGAAATCTTTAGATTGTTTTGCTCTTTAGCATATGCCTCCCCCAGGCGTATATCATAGCTAAAAGTCGTCTCCTCCGTGTACCTCCCGCAGTAATTCAAGTCACCTTCCCATCTTTGAAATAGTCTTCCTCTTTCCTTATCTAGGATACCATTCTGTTACTTCTCTGGCCAATTTTCCGTTTCTTCAGACAAAAAATCCTACTAATTTTGTTGTAAATCTGAAATTTTGTGAGGATGGTTGGTTGGATGGATGTTTGTTACTCTTTCACGCAAAAACAAGTAAACGGATTTGGAACACAGATAGTTTATAACCTGGATTATAAACTGTCTCTGTGCATAGGGTACTTTTTATCCAGGGGCCTTAGTCTGCTATTTTTATAAATTCGTCATTTCAACACGATTCCATTGTCATTCATTTGTCATTTTGCTAAAAGTTCGTAATCTGCTAAATTCATAATGGTCGATCATTGGTCGGTCAATGGTCTCGTAATAGAACTGTGTCTTAATGGCATTTTTGTATTGCCATTATTATAAAACTTGTTACTAGAAATGTTTTTCGAAAAACTACTACTAAATTTGAACATTTATTCATGCCAGATTTCATTTATATATATTTTTACATATTATTTATTAGTGTTATATGCAATCTAAAGTAGTAGGAAGTTCGTTAATTAAGTCAGTCATTCATTTGTCATGATGTACGAGATTACCAATAAATGCCATTTCTTTCAATGGAGTGTCAGTGGCTGACCATTGGAAAGTCATAATGACGCCATTTTATTAGTAGATTACCAAACTTGTCAAAATCAACAATTATGAAATCAATGATAGACCATTCTGACACTATTGTAATAGCAGACTTGAGGCCCAGGTACTTAGTACGTTTCTGCGGGATAATTTACGACCTCCACGCGGATGAAGTCACTGAGAAAAGCTAGTTGCTAATAAACGAATCTGCTTTTTTTCAGGTAAAAGGTTACCAAGTCCCACCAGCTGAATTAGAAAACGTACTAAAAGAACACCCAGCAGTATTGGATGCTGCCGTTATTGGGGTTCCTGATACAGCCACTGGGGAAAGACCAAGAGGGTTTGTAGTCTTACAACCAGGGACCAAGGCTACTGATAAAGAAATAATCGAGTTTGTCACCAAAAGAGTGGCGCCATACAAGAAGATTAATCAAATCACCTTCTTGAATGAAATACCGAAGAATCCGTCCGGAAAAATACTCAGGAAAGCTCTGAAAGAAGAGTTTTGTAAATAGAATTGGTTGTTTGTGTATGTTTGTAATAAATTGAAAATATTGATTGTATCGTTGTGACAAACTATTCATTTTTATTTATAGTTTCGTATTCAATAAAGATAAGCTATTTCACCAACACCTTTTTTTTGTTATTGTTGTTTTGGAAATCCTCATGGATATCCTTTGCCCTGGGGTAGGCAGAGGGGTCCGTGAGACTCTTACTGACTAATACTACTCCGATGTTCCCTCGTATACATGCGTCGGGAGTTGCGTGTGCGACTGTGACTCTCTCTGACCCGGACGGTGATGGCCCACGCTATGCAGGCTACGTCCCGCACGAGACGCGTGTGGAACACTACGCACCGCCATCTCGAATCGTGTAGAATGAGGAATGGGCGACGGATGTCCCCAAGTCTATCGCCGTTTCACCAAGACCTAGCCCAGCTTATAGTTAGGCAGTTTTGAACTGAATCGTCGGGCCATAAATCTTTCTTGTCATCTATCTCGCTCTCACTCGTTAGGCTTCCGGATTGTGCTGTGGGTAACAGTAGCGATTGTTTTGCTACTGAAGTATATGAACCGACAACTCAGTTCAAAACAATCCATCTATAGGTAAGGGTGGTGTACGCCGATGATATAGAATATATATATATAGAGAGAGAAATATATAACACACACCTGATAAAACTATAGCAAAAGAGAACAAAAAAAATATTGCGACGCCAAATTCCTCTGCAGCTAGTATCTAGATTGTGGCATTGAATATACACAGGTCCAGTCATTTCGCAGTTATTTTACCTCTAACAACAGCAACCTGAAACCTACTTTAATCCTTGCTGCATGCTTTTTGTGCTTAATGCAGTAGCAGTAAACCAACATCAACCTTATTGGAATAAGTATTAAGATCACTGTGATTTTGACTGTGATGTAAAATCAGAGGTCAAATAACAAAAAAGTTTGTAGCTGGTAACAAAGGGTATCTTAGGTCAATTTTGCCAGTGAGATTTTTTCTAATGTATCTATTTGCATTACCTATCTTTTAGGTCTTGTAAACTTGGCTTGAAATGGGGATCGAATTCAAGACAATATGTTCAGAAGTCGCTCTTTCTACCGAAGTGTCGTTAAGTTTTTCTATTAGGAGCTTAGTAGCAGCATCAAGTCTGAATTTGCCAAAATATTTTCCTATGTGTTACTTAAGTGGCAGTGGTCAGGGCACATTTCACGCAGAACAGATCGCAGATGGGGTTTGAAGGGTACTTAAAGACGTAGCGTTGAAAGGCCTCCCACAAGGTGGACCAATGACCTGGTGAAGGCTGCAGGAATCCACTGGATTTGAAAAGCGCCGAGCGGGTAGAATTGGTGGTGTTTGGGGGAGGCCTATGTCCAGCTGTGGACGTTTTACGGCTGAAATTTTGATGATGATGATATGTTACCAACCTGTTATCCGATAGTGTTTCACTAATACTTGATGACACCAGAATATACTTATGCCTAAATAAAAGAACGAGAGTAAATTTGTTCATGAGTCTGTTGACAATTGATGAAAATAATGATGAAGAATTGAAAGGAGAGTTAATACATACATGCGATTGTGACCAAAAAGATTCGACTGACTGCTCACAATGGTTTGCTGGTAGAAAGTAGAATAAATGCTGTGGAAGTACGTTCTTAATGAAGCATGTGTGGTGTAACTATGAATGAAGGCTGAGGAATGATATGATAATTAAGGCAACGGTGCGGTTTGAATGAAAGGCAACTAATAAAAGGTATTTACCAGGTAGGTGGGTGAGTGGAAAAGCCAGGAAGGAATACCCTAGGAGGACATAATTATAGTGCCCCTATTGGTGATATTCTTTAGAAAGGTCAGTTGGGTGGTACTCGCCACCGGAGTGCGTGTATGGACGTAAATTAAGCAAAGAGGGTATGTAGGGATCCTAGCAAGTGGCCTTCTGCAGTTTCTGCTTTTCGGGAAGGTGTTTTTTTTTGTTGGGAAATCAACAAATATATTTTTCCGCTCTAGATGGAGCAGGAGGGCGTGTCAGACTTTTACTCACTAAAACCCACTCGTGTTCTCTCAGTTGCCTGTGTGCCAGGGGCCAGGGTATGTCTTTCGAACAACCCGCACCCCTGGCAGGCATTGGTCCCCCTTGTGGACCCCATCAGTTGGTGTTGACATCTCTTTGAGGCGCGCGTGGAACACAACGCGCCGTCTCGACCCGGGCTTGGTCCATAACGGACAGTGAGCTACCATTACTCGCCGTCCGCAAGCCCGCGCCTACGGTGGCCGGGAATCAGCCTGGGATTCCCGACGCCCAGGGCGTCTTCTGCGGTGACTAAGGCCGTGAGGGCTCATTTATACCGCCTCTCCCTCACTTGCACCGCCTCCCTTTTCGCGAGCATTACTGCTTCGCAGAAGAAGGTGACGGCTACCCATGCACTCTCGCTCCGTACCATGGCCTGGACCAGGGTCGGACGCGAGAGATCGCCGCCGCCGATGGGAAGAAGGCATGAGTTTCCTAGTTTCAGTAAACACAGGCAAGATTCTACTTTAAAATATTATAAAGGAGAGGAATTACCAATGAATCTACGAGCTTTCTGTCGCCAAACTGTCGCAGACACGGCGTCAGGTTGGCGTGTCCATACTATTCTTAAATACATTTTTATTGTTATTGATTGGAAAAGTTCAAAAATAAACCACAAAATATTCCGTTAAACTACATTTAAATGTATAAATTTCGCGTAAATAAAAAATAAAAAACATTATGAGAGCGACCAATTATAATTAGTATTCGAACTTAAATAGCAAAGTATTGCACATTAAAATTCATGATATGTTACAATAACAATCATTATCATATTTATAGCCATATTTATCTAAATCGACCAAATTGGAAGATTTCTGGTTGGGTTCACGTGATATATTATGGTGTGTATTCACGTGCACAATCGATATTTTATCGCACGTCTATATCAACGACAAGAGATGACACATCGCGTAACATCACACCCTTGTTTCCCCAAAGGGTTCAGCAGAGATGTACTTATAGTACACCCACATTTCGCCAGTTATTTTTAAGTCCCGTGTAATAGAAGGCGAGTCTAAACCCTTCAACCGGGTACAAATCCGGACTCCGGGCCGCTACTAAGAAATTCCAGATAAAAAATCCCAATAACACTTTGCCCGACCTGGGAATCGAACCCAGAACAGCAGTACACTGATTATTATTATTCATTCATTATCAAGTAACAATAGACTCATTATTAAGCACATAATTAGAATAACAATAGATACACTTACATAAAAAGCATTAACTAAATAAATTAAAATCATTATTGTTACTGTGACTGATGACTGTGTTGGGGGCTCCCCTGTGATTACTTCGTGTTTCCAAACCTGAAGAAATGGCTGGGGGTAGGGCTATTTGGGTCTAATGCAGACGTCATCACTGAAACAAACGCCTATTCTGATGGCCTTGAGAGAACTTGTCGGGATTTCTATTTAAACTGTAGACAAGATACATAAATATTGAGATAAAAAGAGACTAGTTCAAAAGCCGATTCCCATCGAACTACTTTTAAAAATCCCTACTCCCACCAATCCAATATACATTCATTCCAAGTGCAATGAATTTTGATGTGTTTTCTAAGTATTTCTAAAAAATACACCTGCACGCTAAGAAAAGCAAATCTTCCGTACAAAGTGATTCTCAGTTGGAATCAGAATTTCAACTGAGAATCACTGAAAGTAGTGCTATATCTTGAAAGAAAGAAAGAAAAGGTATTTATTGTGACTCGCACAGGAAGATAACTTACTAAAATAAACACAATGGTATAAAAATTATAAAAAACCTCGGAAGAACAAAAATATTTAAAAAATAAATAAAACAGAAAGTCCTGCACGAGGCCAAAAGGCTCCTACCTCAGCATGATGCTGCGATATTAAAAAAGTGTCGCAGCGCTGGTATTCTGATAGGGCCCGAGCGATGGGATGTCAAGGGCAGTTACAGTACCTATGTAATAGTATGTTTATCTTCTGGAGAAACTTTAAACTTCACACAGTGAGTCAAAATCAAAATATTTTATTTCACATAAACCTGCATGGGCACCTAAGAAACGTCAGAAGCTAGATGCAGTGTTCTTTGGAACGGCTTACCCTGGCTATATTCCACCCTTCGCCACTGTAAGGTAAAATTTATGGAAAAATTAAGACGGTTTTTAATTTCCGTCCACGACAACCTTATAATGTGCACGTATTTCCATGAATTTTATGGAAGAAGACGTCCAGAATAACCCGTCAGTCTTTACGACTATTTCGCACAAAACAGGTATTCGTTAGGTGACGTTTTAAACGTCATGAAAGCGTCTCCATAGACGACTCGACACGACGAGAATTAAATGAAGTATTCCCGTTTGAGCACCAATCCTTAGAGCACCTATGCATTGAGCACCAAAGGAAATACTTCAATTAAACATTCCGGCTAGAAGTATCGTCGTGTTAGAAATTATAAAACCGCACGCTGGGGGTGCGGGTTGTTCGAAATAGATACCGTGGCCCCTGGCACACAAGCAACTGAAGGATTACGGGTGGGTTTTAGTCAGTAAAAGTCTGACACACCTTCCCGCTCCACCCAGAGCAGGAAAAGTTATCTAAATTAAGTTATATAAATCTATCAGCAGGCTTAGCATGACGCTTTCTATTTCTACTCTACCGTAGAATAGAAATCACTTGTCTACATTTCTCGGCACAAAACGGTCAATTGTCTACACGGAAACGTCATTTTTGTCTACCGTCTTCCGTCAACAAAACGCTTCTCTACGGTTCGCGTGCTAAGCCTGCAGTCGAGCGCCTGCGCAACTCAAAAGAAAACACGACTTAGCGATCTATTTTTAAAATGATATTTTATGTAAATAACTACAATTTCGCGAACTCACAATTTACATAAATCTATTGATATGCAGGCGCCACCATTCCGTATCTGATTATATCTGGAATTATACAACAGACGATTTATTAACACTAATGTATTCAGTAGGTAGTTCAATAACTATCAAAACAACGAGGGATTCCGGCTCAAAACATATTAGCATACGATTATTATAAAATAAATTCTTTACCTCCACTTTTTCATCGAATACTTTTACTTCACATTGTTTGACTGGCGCCAGACTGATATTGTTTTTAACCGATTTCAAAAAAGGAGGAGGATCTCGATTCGGTTGTATTTTATTTTATTTTGTTACCTCAGATCTCCGCCATTTATAAACTGATTTGAAAAATTCTTCTTTGGTTTGTTTGAATACGTATTTTATTTTCTACTTAGTTTATGTTGACGATGTTGTAATAATTTCCTGTCGCTATTATTTACTTGGCAAGTGAAAAAAACGAAAACGAAAATATACGAATTTGTGTGGTGTAAGTACTTATACTTACACCACACAAATTCGTATATTTTCGTTTTTATTCTTTTTTTTTTATAGTAAGCTATAAAAAAGTGAATGAATAATAAGGTTTGGAAGTCGGTGGCAAAAAAACGAAGGTACAAAGACACCGACTTCTGAAATTAGGGTAAGATTCTCATTAGACCGGGTCGTGCCCGGGCCGTGCCGTGTCCGTGACCCGGACGGGGCACGGATTTGAAACATTACATACATTTTGTATGAAGCAGTTTATATTACACAGTGCATGATCCGTGTCCCGTCCGGGCCCGGACGAGACGCTCGTCTACACCACGGTTGTTGCACGGACACACCTCGTCCCCTCCATGTCTTATAACGCGGTGTAATATAGACACGGCTCGGCCCGGACACGGCACGGTGTAATGAGAATCATCCCTTATTTTTCATTCACTTTGTAGTGTTTTTCGGAAGTGATTTGTTTTTCTAACACAAAATATTTAAGTTTCGGAACAAAATCTACCTTGATTAGTTCCTATCAGATATTGTGATGAGACCAGTTTCGTCGGTCTTCGCCAGGTCACCAGTTCTGAGCCACTCTTCATGCACAAACAACTCGCTTTTGGCCTGAGCATTCTTCAAGTATCCTTATATCACGATTGGGCCTTTCACCAGGAGTTCTGAAACAGGAGAATGTTGTATGATTCCATCAACGTGTATAACCTTTTCCTATCTATATTGGGGTCGGCTTTCGGTCTAACGGGATTCAACTGAATACCAGTATTTTACATAGAGTGACTCCGTATCTGGCCTCCACAACTGGATAATACTAAAACCCCTTGAAAAGACTGATTCTTAGACTCTCGGGCTTCTGATGACCTGTAACGACTGTCAAAGATCCTCGAATGACAGCCGGGACCAACGGCTTAACGTGCTTTTCGAGGCACGGTGGTCTTGGTATCTAAAGTCGGTCTTCCACGGACCCAACGCGGCAAATGTAGCGTAACCTGATCGATTGACCCGTGTGGCTGCACACCACAAGCCTTTTTCTGATAAAAATATCGATTAAAATATTTACCTACTCTAACTCTCCTTGACGTATGATACCTACGGTAGAAAAGATAAGATTTACATAATCTTTTGGTAATGCGATGAATATTTGGAATTTTTGGCATTAAGGAGCAATAAAAGATCGATTTTATTATAGGATCCATTCTGATTCTATGTTAACTTTATGGATCAATAAAAACATCAATATTGGCGCCTTTTGTGGGTTATTCATGAGGTCAACGGTATCAAATCTTATGATTCAGGTCTATATGGTAAATTGGTGGCAAGGCCTCTTTGTCGTTGAGCTCCTTAAGCTCTGAGTTGAGCTACACAATTACTGAAAATTGCTTGCACTCGATATGTCAACTCAAATCTGTATGTTTCTTTCCTCAAAATACCATCTCAGACATTAACCTGCATCGTCTAATATGGCTTGATGAAGATCATGTACCTACAGACTTTACAGAGACTGTGACCTCTGACTTTATTTTGGTCTTTCTTCTCAGATAGAAAACACCTGCTTCGGGAGGTTCCTGTTCCGGATAAGGCGGGAGGAAACACCCGGATGTCACTATTGTGTGGATCGCTTGGAGGACACGGTGGAGCATACGGTGGAGGTCTGCCCTGCCTGGGTGGAGCACCACCATGTCCTCGCGGAAGCGATCGGCGGCGGCGATCTCTCGCGTCCAGCCCTGGGGCTCTACTCTCTAACTCCGTCAACGAAAATACAGGCCCGTCCGAAAATAGTTTGAAACAACGTAGTGACTCCCACAGCTGATTAATTAATATTTTCGGACGGGTAAAACCATATAGGGAGTAGGGACAGCTGTCAAATCGTGTAGTAATTCATTCTTAGTTTGGGTTCCAAACTAATCATAGGTCCGTAAGTGTTACGGATTACGAAATGCCCGTAACGTCGACCGAGATTACGGATTTCGTGCTTAGAGAGTAGGCCCCCTGGTTCAGGCTATTGTACGGAGCGGGAATATATGGGAAGCCGTCACCTCCTTCTGCGAAGCAGTAATGCTCGCGAAGGAGGAGGCGGAGAGCGTGAGGGAGAGGCACGGATTGCACCCTCGCGCCCCTAGCCGCTGCAGGAGACGCCCTGGGCGTTGGGATTTCTTAGCGGACTCGCGGCCACCGTAGGAGCGAGCTTGCGGACGGCGAGCTACCCATTGCTCGCTCGGTAAGGACAAGGCCCGGGGCGATGGCGCGTTGTGTTCCACGCGCGCTTCATAGAGATGTCAGCAACAATGGAAGGGGTCCAATAGGGCTGATGCCTGCCAGAGTCGCGGATTTGTTCGAAAGAGTTACCGTGGCCCTGGCACAGGCAACTAAAGGAACAAGGGTAGGTTTTAGTCAGTAAAAGTCTGACACGCCCTCCCGCTCCACCAGAGGAGAAGTCATTTGATGATTTCCCATCCAAAAAAAAAGATAGGAAACACCAAATCGTCTAGTTTTAAAATAATTTTAAAATAATTTACAGAAATAAATCCTACCAATATTATTAATGTGAAAGTTTGTATTTTTGGATGTTTATATGTTTGTTACTCAATCACGCAACAACCGTGGAACGAATTTGGATGAAATTTAGCACACAGATAGATTATAACCTGGATTAACACATAGAATAATTTTAATCCCAATAGTACGTTCCTGTGACCTCAACTCGGACGAAGCCACTGGCAATACCTAGCATCTTTATATTTTTTTAAAAACGACAATGCTCTTATTATGAAACCAGTATAAATTTTTGCCAATTTTGAATCGATATTTCTGAGCATCGTCTGAAGCATCAATGGAATTATCTCGATGTTTCAAGTTTTTAATTACCCTTCTTGCTTTCGTCATTGTAGATTTACCTAAACGAATCGTTCGAATTAATTTAATCTACACACGCCTGTATTGCGCGAAGCGTGAAGCAGAGGTATACACTTCACATTTGCGCAGTAATATGATGGCATGGTTGGCGCAGTGGATTGCTGCGCTGCGTGTCGCTGGTTCGATTCTCGCACGGAACAAATATTTGTACGAATGGCCTGCAAGTAGTTGTTCCGGGTCTGGCTGTTTGTGTAGGTGAGTTTAAATGTTTGTAAACGCACCCACAATACAAGAGAAATTCCGAGTGTGCGGCAACGATAAAAAAAAAATTGGATGCGAGTCATTAGAATTAGTAGCTCATCTGATAAGCCTTTTTCCAATTATGTTGAGATCAGCTTCCATTCTTACCAGATGCAGCTGAATACCAGTATTTTACATGGAGCTTCTGCCCTTGGTAAGACTGGTATCTGATTAGCGGGTTTCAGACGACCCGTTATGACTGTCAAAATTCCATGAATGACAGCCGGGACCAACGGCTTAACATTCTTTTCGAGGCACGTACAGATTTTGGAATGTAAAGATGGTCACCCATCCACGGACCTACCGCGGCAAGCGTAGCTTAACCTGATCGACCGACCCGTGTGATTGTTATTACTTAGCCAAAGCCTCACTTAGAATAGGTAACTGATGATCATAATAAAAGTTTTATGTTATTTTGTTACAGGATAACCACAAACTAATATCAGAAGTTGGGTTTTGCTTTATGACAGCAGTGTAGACGATAAAGTGGTTACGTATTATAATACCTAAGTTTATTATAACTATTTTCAAGATAACTACGGTTGATTCACATATGTTCATAACGCATATTGGTCGACTCAACTACTGTTTAACTTACTTAATGTTGATTAAACTAAAATTTATCGCACTAACTAACGATTAATGTAATGATTTTTTAAGATATTTGACATTTCAACTATGTATGTGGTGGTTAAAGAATCTTTATTTACTCAAAAGAAATTTACTACAAATTTCATTTAATGAGAAATATTTTAACTATAATATAATAATGATGACATTCGTGAGCAGAGCTAGTATGACACGCACAAAACAAGTACCCAACTATGTATGAAATACCTAATGGACGACTTGCCTAAATATAATTAGACAATGGTGAAAACTTTACTGCGAGCAACTTGGAAGTAGCGAGCGCTACTTCCAAGTTGCTCGCAGAAATGTTTTTGCCGTTGTCTAATTATCCGTGTTTTCGCGAAAATTCGAATTAGCAAATTATCAAATCGACATATAAAAAATCACCAGTAAATCAAACACAAGACCACAGTCAACAGTAGGTGAATCGACCGTTAGTTTAATCAACCTTAGTTTTAATCAATTGTAGTTGAATAAACCGTAGCTGAATTCTCCTTAATGGATTTCGTTCATTAGTTTTTACAAAAATCGGTGAAACGATCTTTAGATATTATAAACGGTAGGTCTATTGACCGTAATTATCTTGAAAATTGTTAGAATAAACTTAGGTATTATAATACGTAACCGATAAAGTACCTATATTCGTAGAAAATATCCTACATACCTCTAGGTGCATCGTTTCTACGAATTTAATTTTTTCTTAATGTCATAAAATGACGTTATGATGATTATGTGGAGTTCTTTTGACCTATTCCGGGAAAAAACAACAACAGGAAAAATAGACCGTAATCATTACCTACATCTTAAATATATGTTTTCTTTAATAACATACCTTTTTTTTGGATGGGAAATCATCAAATAACTTCTCCCGCTCTGGATGGAGCAGGAGGGCGTGTCAGACTTCTACTGACTAAAACCCACCCGTGTTCCCACTGTTGCCTGTGTGCCAGGGGCCGTGGTATCTCTTTCGAACAACCCGCACCCCTGGCAGGCATCGGCCCTTCCGGACCCCATCAGTTGGTGATGACATCCCTATAACATACCTTAGCATCACACCCGCATTATCCTAGAGATTAGGCAAAGGTGACCTGCCGGTGTATTCTGTAAAAATCTCTCCGTGAGAGCTCAAGTGAAGTGAGCTGTCACTCCAACGCTAGGAATGACAGTCTTGACAGGTCACTTCAAACTCAACTCACCTAAGTTTTCACGGCGAGTTTTTACAGAATAGACTGGCTGTAGTAGTTTTTTCTTTAATTTGATTTTGTTTGTGAGCAATCATAATATGGGCAAATATTTATTAGGTAGCCTATGTCCTGCTGGCTGGCTACTGGCCTGCCAAAGTGTTTAAAAAGGGTATCAGAAGAAAAAACTACTTCAAAATTACTGTCACAGCATCTACTGGTGACAAATTATGTTGCAATATTCAGAGAACTCTAGGTCTCTGAATATTAAATAAACTTACTAAGAAAAAATCAAGGATAATTTTGATTTCTAGACAGAACAGCATTTAACCAATGTGCAAACTGTAGGTAACCATGAATTCAGCATATCATTCTAGACCCCCCAGCGCAGAAAAAAATCGTCGGTTATACAATAAAAATCTACTGTTTCACAGAAAAGTGCAATACCTACGCGGTCAAAATGTATGGAACAGCTGATTTTTTTTTGTGTAACCGACGAAAAATTTCTGCGCTGGGCGTCTAGAATGGTATTATGCTGAATTCATGGTTACAGTTTGCGCACTGGTTAAAAATGTATCCTGTATATTACTATGAAGGTCTTAAGTAGCCTAATAATCACAAAAATATACAAAAAGTAGTTTTCAGAATTACGTTTTAGTTCCACGAATTTAGATTTTTTAAACTAATCATAAAGTATAGAAACGGCCCGTCTTCTATTAGAATATTATTAAAATGATCCTTATTAACATATTGATTGACAATTATTAACTCATAAAACAGCTGGAGATTCGTATTTACCGCGCTTTACATTATTAAGCTGTGAAACTAATAATAAATGTCAGACGTTTTGATTTTTGGAATAGAAAATAATAATTTATTGTTGGCTAAAATAAAACAAGGCGTCGCGACAGTGTTTTGAATTTTTTAATAAAAATACCTCATTAGTCTCTTTGATTGCAGTAGCAGATAAGATTTATTAATTGGTAGCTTCAAACTTACACAGGTCTTTATTTTATAATTGGCCGTATAGCCAATATTGCCTAAAGGAGTAGTAGCAGAGCATAGCAACTATGGATGGACGGTGTGAAAGATGATAGGGTGAAACCCCGGTTACTACCGAAATGAAGACTTTAAAGAGAAATATGCAAAATAAATACTATATGCCTATTAGTC
The DNA here is from genome assembly GCA_947359405.1 of Antitype chi. NCBI lineage: Eukaryota > Metazoa > Arthropoda > Insecta > Lepidoptera > Noctuidae > Antitype > Antitype chi. The sequence continues at coordinate 5,658,479 of OX375819.1, read as the reverse complement.
CTACTAATATCATAAATTCCGTGTGGTGCCGGACGTAAAGAATAGCACCATCCCATCTCTTCCCGTGGGTGTTGTAGGAGGTGACTAAGGGACTTACTAGAGAATGGGCAACAGCGTTCTCTATGCAGTTTACCACTATACTGCGATCGCCAACCCGCCTGTCAAGCGTGGCGATTATGGCAAGCCCCCCCAAATTGGGGGAGGTCTATGTCCAGCAGTGGACGTCGTCCGGCTGAAATTATGAATGATGAATATCATAAATGTGAAAGTTTGTATGTTTGGTTAGATGTTTGGATGTTGCCTTTTGGCTTTTGCGCATTCACAGCCATGCTATTTCTCGACCCTTGTTATAACGTGTCGTACTCACTCAAGAATTTCTAACGTGAGTAAAAAATCCTAGCATTAGGATGAGAGCTTTCATAAACAGAAATATCTCATTCGTTAAAAAGTTCGGCATGGTAACAAAAAGTTATTGGAATTCTAGTTTAACGGTATGTGTGGAATTTTTCAAAAACACGCGTGTTTTCCCAGCATATATTATTTGATGTAAATCCATTGTTTTTTATGTTTTTCTCCTACTGGTGATTTTTTATTTTGATTCCTCTGTTCCTTTTGTATGTTTCTATATTATTCTATTTCATGTACCTACCTATACCTGTCTGGAATGTATTAAGTTGCTGTATTGTACCTTGGATTCTTATGATTTTCAAGTGTTTGCCTGGCCATCATCTTGACTGGTGCTAGGAGGATTTTGGTTATTATTCTAGAGGAAATGCTGTGAGGAAAGTTTTGACCATGAATGTGGATGGCTTTAAGAGTAGGAGAAGACCAAAAAAACGATGGAAGGACTTTATGAAAGGTGGTGATTACGGAGATGAGGACTAATAGAAAAGTATAGAAGAAAAATGCTACGCTGGCCCCGAATAAATTTGAATAAGAGCAAGAGAATAATGAAGGTTAACTTGGGTGCAAAATACTGCTTTTAGATACGAAAAAAACCCAATTTGTAGAATAAAATTATGCCAAAATAAACGTTTCTAGAAACACCATTAAACCAATGAATTGCTTTCCATTAATTTAAAAAGTGGATAGTTGCATGTCCGTGTCAACTTACGGCAAGGTCGTTCTCCATAGAAACAAGTTCCAAAGGAATGTCTGGACATCGAGCAATAAATCAGACGGAACAGACATCGTAGTTACCAAACGTGTGTTTGAAAACATCAATATTATTTATGATATGATCTTTAGATGGAACAAAAAAACCAGCTTCGTCAGTCAATTTGACTTCCACGTTGATTTATTGAAAATAATTTTATGTAAAAAATTGTATGTTCTATAGTTTGGCCGCCACAATGTTGAGATGATTCTTTATTGCCAGATATAATAAAGATACGATCGATGAAATTGTTAACGAGATCGTAAAACGTGCTATAGAATTTTTGCTACTAATAATTGGGGAAAATTCTGATTTAATTCATAATTTTTTTGGCGTATGAAGTAAAGATGTATGGACTGTGTGAGGAATTATATGAAGGAGAACAGAGTGAATGATGGCGTGACGGCTGACGGGGGAGATTTGAAGCAGAAAACGTGTTGCGCTGAACCCAAGTAACATAGGGTTGTTTTTTCGGTGGGAAATCATCAAATAACTTCTCCCGCTCTAGGGTGGAGCAGGAGGGCGTGTCAGACTTTCACTGACTAAAACCCACCCGTGTTCCCTGAGTTGCCTGTGTGCCAGTGGGCACGGTATATCTTTCGAACAAGTCGCACCCCTGGCAGGCATCGGCCCTTGCTGGCCCCACCAGTTGGTGCTGACATCTCTTTGAGGCGCGCGTGGAACACAACGCGCCATCGACCCGGGCTTGGTCGTTACCGGAACGGAAGCTACCCATTACTCGCCATCCGCAAGCCCGCGCCTACGGTGGCCGGGAATCAACCTGGGATTCCCGACACCCAGGGCGTCTCCTGAGGAGGCTAGGGCCGTGAGGGCGCATATACTGCCTCTGCCTCAAATGCGCCGACTCTCTCTTCGCGAGCATCACTGCCTCGCAGAAGGAAGCGACGGCTACCCATGCACTCTCGCTGCGTACATGGCCTGGACCAGGGCCGGACACGGTGGTGCTCCGCCCAAGCCAGGCAGAACTCCACCGTAAAGTAACATAGGGTAAGGGGCAGGAAAATGGACTGTAACTGGTAGGTGATATAACATTTATGAATATGACATTAAGCATGTCACCAAGTTACTGGGCTAATGGGTATCAGCACTAGAAAATCGGAAACATGTTCACTTTCTTTGGTTCTCTTCCAAAGTTACTAAGGAAGAGTGCATGCAGTATAAGAAAAATCTGTAGTACCTATGTCAGCAGTAAAAGTGGTCAAGAAAAATGACGAAAAATAACAGTGCGGACACTTAGGTACTGATGTGAAGTCTCACATACATACATGGGTGGTGGTTAGAATCATGATCAGCCTATAACGTTCCCACTGCTGGGACACAGGCCTCCTCTCCGTGAGAGGGAGTGGATCGTAATCAATGACGCAGGCCCAGTGGTACAGACGCCAGCATATCAAGCTACCCCAAACTGTCAAATTTTCCCAATCGAACATGAACCTTATGCTTAAGTTTTAAAGTTGAAAATCTATCAAAGAAATTTGACAGATTGGGGTAGCTTGATGTGCTGGCGTCTGTACATGTCACATTTCTTCGAATTTTTGGTTATAGGACATCGCGGTTTCCCCACGATGTTTTCCTTTACCGTTTTGAGAGCAGTGGTGATGAAATAATTTACACAAAGTAATGGACCTATCTGGGTTATCTATGACTAACAACTCGTAAGTTGCAGCCGTAACCACTAGGCCACCACTGCTCTGATGGTTAGAAATTTAAAATCACTTTGAAAAAATCAGACGACGAGGAAAGCAGAAAAAGAAATTCATTGACTTTTTAAATAAGCATGATTGAGCAAGCGTATATCCCCAGTCGTCTCAAAACCATGTTCAACATACTTTACTTCAGCGCCTGTTGACCTCTTGACCTCAGTTTAGCCTTCCATACTGCGATTTATAATGTTATTATGCGTAAAATATAAATACTCAATCAATAACATAGGTACGTACATAATTTTTAAGGGGATTAAGTCCGATATCTCGGTATATTTTGGTTTTTACGGAATGTCATTGAGAAAAACTTTCTTGCTGCTCCTACAAAAATTTGATCCTACAAGGGTTTTTTTATGTGAAAATATCTTTAGGCGCGTTGGGCATTTTTAGCCGACTTCAAAAAAAAGGAGGTTGACTCAGAACTTTCGACTGGGTGCACTGATTTTGATGATTATTTTTTATTTGATAGCTGGTGCTTCCCGTGTGGTCCTTTTCCAATTTCATATAGATCTAATGATGCGTTTCGGAGACAGACAACGGAACTCTTAAAAAAATGACAGCAATTCATCTGCGATTGTTGCTATTGTATAAATATGCATTGTTTTTACCCCAAGGATAATGACATTTCGAATTGGTGTGGGCTAGGTACTATTACTAAAAATTGAAAAATAAAAAGTTTTCCAAAAAAAAAACAACCGACTTCCAAAAAAACACTAAAAATTTAAAAATAACTTTAATTTCGGCAGTTGGTGACTTTGGATATGTATTACTCAGTCACCGACTTCCGAAAAAGTTTTTTTTGGGAAGGAAAAATACAATTGAAGTCGCGACACTGTTACCGTTACCGTCAAGCTTGGCAATCAGAACTTCATGACACTTGAAGTCCAAAAACCAATGCAAACGGTCTTAATTTTCGTACTACAAGTGTATTTACCAAAAACCTAATAATAACTTCTTTTATTTATGTTTGTCAATACCTTAGCAACGAGATTTATTTGTTCTGTTTATAATAATATTTCCTTGACCTATTTACAATCTTCACGGGTCATAGAGCCACACTAGCAAGTTATCTCGTTGTCTCAAAATATAATTGATATCATCTTGATATAGTTGTAACCTCGTGTCTTAACCTAAAGCGACTGTCGCACGAGACATCATTTGTATGAATTTTGTCGTGCGATTTGATTCTTCTATACATATATATATATATATATTACATATATATTTAATTTAATATAAAAATATAGCTGTAGAATTTGTTAATTTGTTTGAACCCGCTAATCTCTGAAGCTGCTTGTCGGATTTGAAAAAATCTTTTTGCAATGGATAACCTAGTTTTTGAGGAAGGTTAAAAACTATTTATCAGTACGCTGCGACCCTAAGTAGCCAAGCAAAACAAAAAATGGCAGAGGGAACGCCAAGCGAAAATGAAGTAACAAAGAACAGGCGCGATGGGGCAGTGTGGTGTAGTGAAAGTGGGAATTGTGTGTGGCTAAGTAGTAATAGCTGCACGGTTCCATCGATCAGGTTAAGCTATGCTTGCCGCAGTCAGCCCGTGGTTGGGTGACCATCTTTATATACCCCTCCGAACCTTGGAAAACACATTAAGCCGTTGGTCCCGGTGGTGGTTCGTGGATCTTTGACAGTATTACGGGTCGTCAGAAGCCTAAATGTCTAATAACCAGTACCAACCAAGGCGTATCGTAGGTACCACCTAGTAACTGGGTTGTGAAGGTCAGATATGCAGTCACTCCTTGTAAAATACTGGTATTCAGGTGCATCCAGATAGACTGGAAGCCGACCCTTGCATAGTTGGAAAAGATTATACAGATGATGAATCTGTGACAGAGGATGAAGACAAAGGAGGATGTATGAATAGAAACAATGACAGGTTACGTTTTGTTGTTCCTGCTTAATGTCCCATGGAAAAAATGCGTGAGCTTATGTGGGGCTTACACTGGCAAAATCAAAATCAAAAGTCATTTATGCAAACTAGGCTGAGACTCAGCTCTTTTTGAACGTCAAAATTACATAAGACAGCCCCCCCAAAACGCCCGCCCTTCACCACTTCCTAGTGTTTAGCTGGGAAGAAGAAGTAGCACAACAAACTCCCCAGCAGCACAGCTGTCTGTTAAGTTAGAAGAACTTGATTCTATACAATAATAGGTAATTAAAATTACGAAACAAAAAAAACCCATTAAATTTGCCATATGTCAGCTAGCACACGCCAATATACCATAAAAAATTGAAAACTAAAAATAATAAAAAATTAAAATAAAACGTAAACAGAACTTACAATTTAAATAAAAGCCTCCAGGCATAAAGGGCATGCCCGCTTACATTTGCAATTTTGCATTATGCAAATATAGCTATAACTTAAAGTAACAAAAGTTAAACTAGGACCTCTGGACTAAAATTAATAAAAACTTAATACAATTAACAATAACAAAACCATGGTCAGCAAGACGACCAGTCACCACGAGCAGCACCCGTTCACGACCATAACGCAAAGATCAGCCACTACCCCAGATCCTAGAACCATAAAATTCAAATACTTGAGGCATCCACCGACTCGCATTGTGCCTGCGTTTATTACGGCCTACCTCTAAGAGTTGGTCTGTGTCCCAGCTGTGGGAACATAATTGACGGTTAAATGATATGTTAAGTAGGTGTGTACTTATTTATTCATGGCTAAAACTAGATTTCAAGTATAAAATGTCAAATGTCAAGGTGACTTGTATGATAAAAACTTGTTTTCATTATCTATTTGCTTGTAAACAGCATGCACTTTATACCAATACTGAACTTTTGACCTTGTGAGTAACATAAAACCTACTAAAACATGGTTATAAGATAAAAACGCAAAAGAAATAAACGCATTGTGCTAATATGTCGTTTTATAATGTCTATAATATTTTTTATTCGATTTAGACAGAAGGTTTGATTTTAGGGTTACAAAATGGATTTTAAGGGGGACAAAAACAGGTTTTCCCTACAGAATTAGGACACCTTATTTATGATAGAGGATAACGTCTTGAGGAAACCTGTACTTAATTGCCGTCTGCAGGCCTGGTAAGGACGGTCCAGCAGTGGGTCAATATTAAGCTCATATTGTTTTTAGTTTGTACACAACTTTTACCTTTTCATAATTATGTTATTGGAGAACGGGATCTCCTAGCACAGGTATGTCTTTCACTTAAAAGGAGGTCCCATTGTAATATTATGTGTAAAAGTAAGTTGCTGACATAAACCTTTTATTTTTTTTATGAGTTTGACCTTCGGACGTGTAGGTCAAGCTCATTGAAATAATTGATTATACAGATGACTGGACCGATGTCGTTCTGTTTCTTAGAACTCGATCACAGTGCCACCTACCGGATCCAATAGTGAATCAAATACACACAAAATATTTCATTAAAATTGGTCCATTCGTTTAGGAGGAGTTCAGTGACATACAAATGTAAGTACAGAAGAATTATACTCATAAAGATATTGCCACACAGGGCAATAACTTTCAAGTATTTTCGCATTATTGAAAAGTGATAAAGTAGGTAAAACTAGATATTCCCCATACGAAGAAAAACCTTACTGGAACAGCCGGTCTATGCTGCATAAAACTTAGTTGAAGTAAGCAGTAAGAAATGAGCTTGAAGTGAACTGTCAACCCCAAGCTTCATATGGAATGACAGTTCTTTTCAAGCTCACTTCATCAAAGTTTTCACAGTGAGATTTAATAGAATAACACTACAGGTATTCCATTATATGTGGGTAGAGGAAAAGTGTTCTTATTTTGACTCACAGTAAGTACTTAACTGCGTAGATCACCGATAGTAAAATTTCCCCTAGCCTTGTGGAGTTTGATGCTGTTTAAGTATTTTTATTGCAATCTTCAGAACGAATGACAAATGAGTGATATCACTAGTTGTGAACGAGACTCCGTCCACGTGTTTTGAATTTTCTAAGGGCGGATGTTTTAACAGTCATCATTCTGATATTTTCTCTATAAAAGCTGTCAACCCGCAATATTAATTCCTCCAATAAAATTCATCATCATCATTTCAGCCGAAAGAGGTCCACTGCTAGATATAGGCCTCCCCCAAAAGGGGGGTTTTGCCATAGTCACCACGCTTGGCAGGCGAGTTGGCGATCGTAGTATGGAGGTAAAATGCATAGAGAATGCTGCTGCCCATTCTCTAGTAAGTCCCTTAGTCGCCTTCTACGACACCCACGGGAAGAAATGGGATGGTGCTATTCTTTTACGTCCGGCACCACACGGAACGTAAAGTAACCAATAAAAGTAATCTGACCATATTGACACCGTCCAAATGTCCAATATTATTTTTTTGTGCAATTCGATTATTAATAAATAAATAAGTAAAAGATTGAAAAGAGATTAATTCACTTTAGGATTTAAAATAGCTATAAGTGGGAATTACCCTAGAAAATTCCAATCTACCATTCGAGACTTTCGTGTAGAATGTACAGACGCCAGCACATAAAGTTACTCGAAACTGTAAAATGTTCCCAATTGAACATGAACCTTATGCTTATGTTATAAAGTTGAAAATCTATCAAAGACATTTTACAGATTGGGGTCTGTACCTACGCGCACGCTTTCGCAGAATATTATATCACAGTCAAGCCTGAATCGCTGACCTCTACTCGAGTAGCAAGAATGTGGTAATACATGGTCAATAAAAACATAACAACAAACGAAATACGTCTTTGCGAAAGAAAGAAAAAAAATCTGAATTGGCGACAGCATCTCATTTTAGTAAAAATACTTCACGGATCTATGAGAACATTTATGGAAATAAAAAAGTTTGTTTACATATAAAGTGATGAATCACATGTAAATCCCAAGTGCGCATTCCGACGCTGCCTGCGACCTTCATTAGGCTTTCTACGCACCTTACGACTGAAGTAGCGATATATGTGTAAGTCGTTAATTTTGTCGGTAAATAATGATCTTTTGTGGCATTCGCATTCAGATTCTTCCAAATGTCTTTGAACCCTAGAAACATGATAAGTGTTAAAATATTTCTTGTTTATGGCTCACTTAAAGCATTGTAGTGACTCTTTAATTTTTAACAATAACAGTATCATCATGATTGTTTTGTAGGTACTTAGCTACTCATTTTTGACCATTTAATAAAAAGTTTAAAAAAGTTTTTTTTTATAAATGGGTTGTAAGTAAGATTTGTAACGACATTTACAAAATGACGCTCATATTACGTTACAGTGTGTGTAAGTATCTAATAGACTTATTTTGGGTTATTTATAGAGTACCAGAAGTATGTCTGTTGCATACCATTTTACAGTCAGGAGCAACGATAAAACTCAATTCTTTTTCAAGCCTGTAAAAATAAATGTTTTATGAACTCTTCGTATCTTTAATTTTAGAAAAAATTAACTTATGATAACGTACTGAGGATGTCACTTTAGATTTTCATTTATTTTTCAAAAAATAATAGAAGATACTTAACAACTGGTTAAGTATCTTCTATTATTTTCCGAAAAATCAATGAAAATCTAAGGTTTAAAAAAGCGTATAACTATACGTAGGCATTCTTTTTAAAGTATAGTTTAAATAGATACTGAATAATCGATTTAAATATTCAATGACAAACACAAAAACAACTTTTCACAATTGCGAAATTTCTGAATTACCCATTTGATTATTTCATTCTTTATTTGAATGGGTACAGGTACCTGTAATTTTATGGTGCTGAGATAAAAGTAAATAATCGCAAAATATATCTAAAATCGCAAGTGTGTAAGCGGTTGTTTTGGAACAAAAACAAGATCATGGCCGGCGGGCAGTCATTCGGACTCTCGGATAGCACGAAACTACACATAAATAGCGGTGCGATACTGGTATACGTGAAATAAATAATATAAAACATTGTTTATTTGTAAGAAACTAAACAGTTCTTCTTAGCTGCTGAGCGAATTTCGGTCGTTTCTTGCATTTCTATCTCATTAAGTTGGACTTTTCACACAAAATGGTGTCAAAAATTTTACTACTTACCTTGATTGTTGGTACCGCGAGTGCAGCAACGTGGTTACGCAGACTTCCCGAGAAACCGAGTGAATTAGGTGAGTTTTGATTGTTATTTTTCCTCTCCTTTTCGACTTACGCTGCAACAAAATCCTGGACGTTGGTTCACTTGTTTTTGGTTTTAAATAATTAATTTGTGTTAATGTTGTTGAAATCATTTGCCACATTTTGGCGATACAGCTATATTGCCAGCTGTGAATTTGCTTTTGATATTTAAAAAAATAACAAATAAGTCATCTTCAAGATACATAAATATGAGACAGTTAAAGCTATTTTGTTATATATAAGTTAATGTTTCTACCACATGAATAGATAAACGGAAATCCTACTCCAGAAGCAAGATGAGATTGATTAAAATATGTTATCTTGTCAACGTGTGTTGAGTGTGCGTAATGGTGATTTAGAAATTAAATTAAGGCGGTGATTTCTTGAAAACACTCAAAAACCGTAAATAATTTTGAAAGCAAAAAAATATATGATGTTTTCAAGTCTTTTTGCATAGACTGATGGAACTCAAAATATAATTAAACATACTTTAATGCATCAAAAAAATCATCAAAGTCACAATTATCTTTTAAACAAGTATATCCCTTCAATAATAATTATAATTAAAAATATACCATAAAATTACAAATGCCAAACTGCATCCAGTGATGGATTGTTTATTATTAAATAGTTGATATCTAATTTTATTTGCATTTTTACGACAATGCTTGCTCATTTATTATTCGAATTTATTACAACAGATTTTAACCCGTATTGGATTTCAATAAGAACTATTATCGCTCATAACGACAATATTTAAAGTTCCCAGGGCCTTAAAACCAGAATTTTATTGATGACGCAATTGTTTTTGTGTTTTGTTTTGAAAAAATCTGAATTTAAATTGTGTTTTAGCGTGCGACATCAACCGGCCTAATAAAATACTGGTTTCCTTTTAATCGACTAACAAAAATGTTACCTTGTTATCTGATTTTTTTTCTTTAAGAGAATATAACATTATCAGGAAAATATACAAATACTATTTTGATTAGGTATCGAAGTCTCAGATTAGGTTACGTAAACACATTAAAATGCAACATGAGTAATCAAATATAACATTGGTTCTTCAACATTTTCAAATAAACGAACTTGTATTCGCACTGATAACGATCAAAAACTTTAATAACATGATCCCCGAAGGGGTGGGCACAGATTTACCTGTAGAATACCCACAAAATAGTTTAGAATCTAAAAATATATATTATATTTGTAGAATAGACAAGAATATTGTTATTTGTAGTTTTAAACTGTTAGGTTGTTAACAAATAAAGTTGGTCAAAACCAAAAAGTAGGGTGTGTGTAAAACTAGGGTGTGTTTATGCATAGGATTAACATACAATTAAGCTATGTAACCAGAACTAATGAAATATCATTATATTTTCAGCTCACAAAGAAGGCTGCTATATTGAAGAGATAAACGACGTGGTTTCCTTCGGCACTGAACTCACTCCAGTGGGATATTGCTACACGATATACTGCTCAACCAGAATTATTGACTATGCCTCGTAAGTACATCAGTCTATATATTAATACGTTAAGCAAAAACGTTATTTATTTATTTAAACTTTTCGCACACAAAAAAAAGAGGTACAGAGGCGGACTTGTACCACTTTTTACGAAAATTACGCGCACGGATGAGTATGAAATTTGGCATACTTTAAGTTTATATGGGTAACGAGTGTAGAAAGTTAATACTTTTTATATAATAATGTGTGAGTTTAAACTTAAGATTGAAATGAATGAAGGTGCACACGACTACACATCAAGCTATACATTTCCAGTTTACGCTGATGTCGCAATGTACGGAAATCCAATACAATGCGGGATCAGCTTATACTGGAAATGCATAGCTTGATGTGTAGCCGTGTGTACTATTAAAAAGCTTGTATTTTTTCACGTTAATAATTGAAGACCATTGCCAAGAAGCTAAAACCGTGCAAAGCTAAAACCTTTGGCTATTATAATGGTACCAAAATACAGTTTTAAATGGACACTTTATCTTATGATACTAGTTGATTTCTGTTTTCAATCAAGTCAAGTGTGTATGAAGCCGTGCCTCGGAAAGCACGTGATGTCGTTGGTTCCGACTGTCATTTGGGGATCTTTGACCTTTTCTTTCGTTAGGGGTGGTCAGAAGGCCGTCCGTCTGGCAACAAGTCTTACCAAAGCCTATCGTATTACCCAGTTACTGGGTTCTGGAGGTCAGATAAGCAGTCGCTTCATGTAAAATACTGGTATTCCGCTGCATCTGTTTAGAAGCTGGAAGCCAACCCCGACATAGTTAGTAAAAGGCTAGGCAAACGATGATGATGATGTATGAAACCATTAATTGGCGACTGAAATTAACAAAATATTCTAATCAAAACATTTTTTTTTTCAGATGTGGCACCGTGTCTACTAATGATCCAAAATGCTACGTCACTGACGAGGATCTGAGCAAACCTCACCCACAATGCTGCCCAGACATCAAGTGTGATGTCGACAATAATCTGTTCTAAATAAGTTACTGTTACAAGTTAAGTTTAAGTTAAAAATCGTGTTAGAATCCTGGCGTTATTGAGACTTGTAATTTGAATGTGTTATAAATAAAGAAACGGGGTTTTGCTTTGGTAGAAATTCATATGTGCCATATATTTATCAACTACAGAAGATAAATAAAAAATAAATAAAAAAATTATACTAAGTTGTGGATGGTTCAAAAAAAATAATTTCGCGAAAATGAAAAAGAAATTTTCGAACAAATGAAAAGAATGAGCGAAAGTGTGTTTCAGTAATGCCATGATTTTAACAGCACGAGGTCTTGAGTCATTTATGACGAATAGATAGAGTTCCTTTTCAAAGAGTTTGTTTCCAAACTCTAGAAGCTATCTTGCCACCAAATTGTTGATTTAATTTATTTTTATTGAATTAGAAATTAATTTAATTGTTATGAGTGTTTTATTTGGAGACAGCTCGAATTAGAACTAAACCCATATTGCTAGCAGAATAGATGGCTGGTGGTGCGGAAGGTTCTGGTTTGGCGACCGCGTACTGGCAGATGTAGCGTTGGAAGGCCTTCCACAAGATGGACTGAGTACCTGGTGAAGGCCGCAGGATCTGCTGGGTGGAAGAAGCACAGAACCAGTCGAAGTGCTGGTGCTTGGGGGAGGCATATGTCCAGCAGTGGACGTTTTTGGGCTGAAATGATGATTGTGATATTTTATTGGTACAATCTTATTGGAATTCACATCCTGCATTATTGCGGTCAATCGATTCCGAATGGAGTTGAGCAACTATCACTACTAAACGATTTATTGATCGAATATATTTTACAGTTACGTTATTTAAACAAGAACAACTCTAGATATGAAAGTATGATCAATCATAAAGCGTTCATCATTATGTGTCTAGCCTTTTATCAACTATATTGAGGTCGGGTTCCAGGTCTAACTGGATGCATCTGATTATCGGTATTTTACATGAAACGACTGCGTGTCTGACGTCCACAATCCTGTTACTAGGTAAAACGATACTCCTTGTTAAGATTGGTTCTCAGACTTTCTTATCGACTGTCAAATATCCACGAATGACAGCCGAAACCAAGCGTGCTTTTAGAAAGTAAGAAAAAGTATTTGTTAGATTCGGCAGGAACATCACAAACTTAGCTAAAATATAATATATGCTTAATAAAATATAAAACTAAAATTAAAGAGATAAAAAGAAAGTCCCGTGCGAGGCCAAAAGACCCCTATCTCAGCATAATTCTGCGACATTTAAAAAAAGAGTCGCAGCGCTGGTATTCTGATAGGGCCCACTGTGAATGTTACGGACAGATACAGAAAAAAAAGGTAATATGTGTAAAATAACTAAAAATATAATGTAAAATGTAAATAAATAGTAACATTATAGTAATCCGCGTGGCGGCACCGCACGTAACATCTATAACTTGTCGATTGTCTTTAGTGTCTGTGACACTATGGCATTGCTGTGACAAGTAAAGAGACGCGGGCACCGACATTACGGCAAAAACAATAGGAAATCACATTAACTCTGGCTGTTTGTGTGTGTGAGTTTAAATGTTTAAATGTAATACAGGAGAAATTCCTAGTGTGGTACGTATTAAAAAAAAAAAAAACTTTTCAAGGCACGGCGGGGTTTTGGTATGGAAATATGGTTATCTGCGTCAACTCCGTCTACGAAGATACGGGCCCGTCCGAAAGTAGTTTGAAATCTTTCAGTGAATCCTACAGCCAATTAACTAACTTTTCTGGATGGGTAAAAACATATCGGGAATAGGGACAGCTGTCAAATCGTGTTGTCATTCATTCTTAGTTCAGGCTCCTAACTAATCTTCTGTCCGTAAGTGATACGGAGTTGGAAACGCCCGTTACTTCGAACGAAACGACGGACTTCGTGCTTAGGGAGTAGGCCCCCAGACGCGGCAAGCAAAGCTTAACCGGCACCCTAATTGCGTAACAAACGATCAATCATAATCTGTTTAATTTTGACAGTTCAACAATATTCATTGCGTTATTTACGTTGTTGAGCAGACACATTTTTAGAACATATGAAGTGATGAATTAACAATCTATTCCAAAATGATGCAGATTATGATTGATCGTGCGTTACGCAATTAGGGTGCTGATCGATCGACCCGTGCGGCTGTTATTATTTAGTTCTCACTACATACCTGCATAAGTAAATAACATAACATCACGCCTGTGCTTCCTGGTGGGTTGAGCAGAGGTAATTAGAACAAATACATTTCGCTAGTTAGGTTTAAGTTCAGTAGTAATATAAAAGGGAGCGAACCTATTACAATATACATATAATCACAATAAGGCACAAAACTAGACTTACATTGGCTACTGATTTCTAATAGTACCTAATACTCACTAATACTTCCTCGTGGAGGCGATCGGCGGCAGCGATCTCTCGCGTCCGGCCCTGGTGCAGGCCATGGTACGGAGCGAGAGTGAATGGTTAGCCGTCACCTCCTTCTGCGAAGCAGTAATGCTCGCGAAGAGGGAGGCGGCGCACGTGAGGGAGAGGCAGTATATGCGCCCTCACCGCCGTAGTCGCCGCGGGAGACGCCCTGGGCGTCGGGAATCCCAGGCTGATTCCCGGCCACCGTAGGCACGGGCTTGCGGACGGCGAATAATGGGTAGCTCGCTGTCCGGTAAGGACCAAGCCCGGGTCGACGGCGCGTTGTGTTCCACGCGCGCCTCAAAGAGATGTCAGCACCAAATGGTGGGGTCTGCAAGGGCCGATGCCTGCCAGGGGTGCGAGTTGTTCGAAAGAGATACCGCGGCCCCTGGCACACAGGCAACTGAGGGAACACGGGTGGGTTTTAGTCAGCAAAAGTCTGACACGAGAGCGGGAGAAGTTATTTGATGATTTCCCACCCAAAATAAAAAAAAAAAATTACTCACTAATACTTGACCTGGAAATCAAACCTCCGACCGTTATCGTTCGACCAACGAAGCAGTTATTTTGACTAATACCTACGATTCTAGTTGCAACTGTCAAAGTGAACTAACTGACTATTTTACACTTCGATTAGGCTTGGGGTAGGCTTATTGTAAAACATTTTCTTTTCCACTAACTTGTTAGCTGAATGACATTCACAGGAGGCCGTTATTGGTAAACATTTATATAACTGTCACAGAAATTGTATTGACAAAACAAGATGGCGTCTTTAGTTCTGATTTCGGCCACGCGCCTAAAGAACCTTGCTTTAAGTAAAAACAGTCAAGTTAACCTCTGCCATCTCCTTCAATATTAACAAGCGTGACGGCTGAGAATGTACCACTGATTAAACCGAATGTGTTCATTTAAAACGACATGTCATAATTTAAAATAATATTACCCGCTGCATCAGACCGTGAACACAGTAATTAAGATTTATGAAATTACTTCGGGAGTAACACACAGTCGACTTGCTTACTTACAAACCAACATGAAAATTAACATTAAATTGAAGATAACACAAAGTACAATTCAGCAGAATCGACTATAAACTTAGGAGTATGGAAAAGTAAATAAAACGTTTAACGTGAGAGAAAATGTGTGCTCTCGTCAATAATAAAAGAAGTGCTAACCATGACTAAATCTTTTACAAAAACAAATTAATCCGGGTAACCATATTTTACACCTCGTAAATACGTCAATTTATTTAAGTTTTTATCGGTTTCATTGCCAATATAAGAATCGCATTGTCGCAGAGAAAGTCGTGAGTTTGTAGATTGTGAATTTGAATAATTACAAGATGTCAACCGTCAAGCTTCATTAAGATTCGAGCAAACTTAGTTGCTGTGTTAAATAATATTTGCTGTGGTTTTATCACCTATTCAAAAAACATTATCGATATTGGTGAAGTTATAATCATGGTTTCAAATATTTTAGTTTTTGTACTGATTGTTGGTACGAATGCTATTACTTGGAGCAGTAATTTACCGCCGAAGCCCAAAGAATTCGGTCAGTGTTGTCATATTTTGATACAAAATGTTTTGCTCTTATTACTACGCCTTTTCGAAAAACTCCTGCACAAACTATTTGACACCACCCCTCAGGTTGGTTTACAATTCCAAATGGCTTATGCAGCTCATCGTCACGTTGTGGGACATCGGACGCTATCCGTCATCATACTGATCGCCATCGCTCTCTGCTGTCTTCGCAGCTTTGTTATATTGACAGCCATCAGTGTGACCGGCCATACGGGTGCTCCATACAGCTCAAGGTGGACCATGGACCGTTTCCCAAGCATTACTTTTTTTATCCTACACTGACTATGCATGCAGATGGTTCCACAAGTAGGGACAGATCAAAGAAACGATCCATGGACTGTGTGAAAGGTAATATGGCCTACAATACGACTACCGAGATGAGGCTAATAAAGAAGTATGCAAGAGAATGGTGATGACGATCACTGTCCAACTTCTGGCTTTCCAAATGCTTTTCCATTTATCTTTCATCGTTTGCCGTCTCCAACCAATAATTTAAGAACGCACGTGTCTTTGGCTTACCTCGGTGACGACTTGCGTTTTTCATCACGACATGCAGTTTGCGAGAGCAACTGCGCTGAAAACAGATTAAAGAAGTTGTTTGCAGCATGCAGTAGACACCGAGACGAGACTTGCGGAGCAATGTACGGAAGCAGGTGACACGTGCGCGGTTCGCTTGACGCAAGTCGAATCGCTCGAGGCCGTTAACAACGCCTAAGACCACGTAAGCATAGACGTAAATGTATCGCGGTGGGCTTTTATCGTTGAAACGAGCATTGATCATCCAACATAAAGCATCACATCGCTTTGAAGAAACACGCTGATCGTATTTCAGCTCTTAGTGCAGTTCGTAGAAAATCCCAGGGCGCGAAATAATCCCGCTGCGATATTTTTACGTTCATGCGTACGTTGACTAAGGCCGTTTGTGTACTGCCATGTCAACGGAACGTCAACGAGAATTAGATGACGGCACCGAAGTAGCGATACTGTATTTTTCTTTTTTTTGTGCGGGAAATCATCAAATTACTTCTCCCGCTCTGGGCGGGGCGGGAAGGCGTGTCATACTTTTTCTGATTAAAACCCACCCGTGTTCCTTCAGTTCTGTGCCAGGGCCACGGTAACTCTTTTGAACAAATCTGCGACCCTGGCAGAAGTAGCGATACGTTCCTTTGCTATGGCCGCGTGACAACCGCATGCCGTTACCGGGACGTCTCGGTCGGTTCCAATAATTTCGTTTCTCGTTGACGTACCGTTGACGGTGGCGGTTGGAGAAACGGTGTAAGTGTATGTATTTTCTTACTAAACTTGAATACAATTTTCAGGTAATAAAACGGGATGCTATATCAGGGAAATCGACGATGTGATTCCCTTCAGCGAGTCTATCAACGCTTTGGGGTTTTGCTATTTGATTCATTGCACATTCAAACATATCGATTATGTTTCGTAAGTAATAAATTAAATATATCTACGCATAGTAAGTCGCTGTTACTATCATGATATTACTTATGTACTTTTGTATTACCATGGTATGGTTACAAAGTAAGATATAATCTCTATGCAATTCTATAAACTTGTTTTAAACTTTTGAGTGACAGAATAGGTAGGCTAACAGAGACAAAACCTCATAAAAACACAGAATAAGCAAGTATGGCACCAGTTACAATTACTTAATTTTTGCGACACTTCTTCTTAATGGCGTTTTGAAGTTTCGATAAAGACTTGCGAAATTATAGTATTTTTTTCTATCGAGGGACTAAACGAAGCCATACTATACCAGAGGTGGTATGACTCCCGAGCGTGCGAGGTAGTCAATGAAACCGAGGGTATATTAAGTTGGCGTTTAGTCTCGAGGTGCAAACTGTACTTTTCACTTTGAGTGCGAGAAAAATAGTCAAATTAGTATAAAAACATGTACCTAATAAAATAAAAATCACAATATCTATTAGGTATGTCTTTTGCTCTTTGCTCGACGTCGAACTCTTCACCAAGGAACATAATATATACCACAACTGTCACTGGACATTCTTTATAAATTTATTTAAAGCCGAACTTTACACTTGACAAAAATTCAGAAATTTTTGCGGTCAGTTTTTTCTTCTAAACCAGTCACAGATTAACAATTTAAAACACATGGCGCCACCTTGGCAAAAACCATGGAACTAAAACTCAAGATTTTCGCAATGAAGATGGTCCACACTCCACAGATAATAGTATATTTATTGGCTGTTTGAGTTAGTCTATGTCACATGAAGGAAATTAAAAAACTAATTACTTTTTACTCCCTAGGGACTAAAGTGACCGCTTCGTAGGGCTATATTGGCGTACTTTTAGAGCATGAGAAGGGAAAAATTATTTTTCATCGTGTAGTGTTTTTTTTGGAACTCGATTGTTTTTTTTTTTAATAAACTTTTTTGTTTTGTTCGTGGTCCAGTGGCAACCGCCCGGATTTGAATTGACTATTGTAGATCGTGTGTTTCAAACACAGGGACGGGCTTCACTTTGTGTGATTTATTTCATCACCACTGCTTTATAGACCATGACCAGGGCCAAGAATAAAAAAAAAACCAACGTCACGTGACATGCATCAATCCGTGCTGGACCTGGAGTGGTGGGTTACATCCCATTTCCTCTCATAGTGAGAAGGATTGTATCCTAGCGGTGGGAACAGTAAATGCCGATGCTTATAATTATGTAAGTACTTGTATTTCTAGATGTGGAGTTACGTCTCAAGATCATGATAAATGTCTGATCACCGAAGCAGACTTCAGCGAACCTTACCCCAGATGCTGTCCAATGGTTAAGTGTTACGAAAACGACTTACCCTGGGAAGAACTAAAGAAGGGAACATCAAGGAAAAACACCACGGAAAAACCGTATAAGGTCTAGATATAAGCAATAGGAACATTTTTGTTGTTAAAATGATGTTCTATTTAAAACAAAGTGTGTACAACTTAGTAATTTTAATCTGTCAAATCCCGGCTAATGAGACACAATTAATTTTCTATTGTAATGGCCCCAATGCCACGCGGTACTTAACCGGTTAATAAACTAAAACAATTTTCAATATTATGATTTAATAAAGGTTTTTTTGTTGAAAAAGTTGTACTTAAAGTTGTGTGTCTTACTAACGCCTGTTTACCTATCAGTTTTGTTTTCAGAATTCAGTATAAGCAACGAAAACAGTTTATGACCGCATATTTTATTGAAACTCCAGTTGCTCAAGACCGAAGTGTTTCCACGTCTGATTTCATTTTTCATCACAAATTTCTAAAAAATAGGCTTGACATTTTGCGAGAGATTGGTGCCTGAAAAACGCATGAAATACCTGTGTTACGTTACGAGTCACCAGTGTACTTGTAGTACAGACGCCAGCACATCAACCCACCCCAATCTGTCAAATTTCTATGATAGAGTTTCAACTTTATGACATAAGCATTATCATTTCAGCCGAAAGACATCCACTGCTGGACATAGGCCTCCCACAAAAGGGGGGTTTTGCCATAATCGCCACGCTTGGCAGGCGGGTTGGCGATCGCAGTATGGTGGTAAAATGCATAGAGAACGCTGCTGCCCATTCTCTTGTAAGTCCCTTAGTCGCCTTCTACGACACCTATGGGAAGAGATGGGATGGTGCTATTCTTTTATATCCGACACCACACGAAACACATAAGCATACAGTACATGTTCAATTGGTAAAATTTGACAGTTTGGGGTAGCTTGATGTGCTGGCGTCTGTACATCCATATTTTGCCAGTTATGTTAAAAAAAACTCCCATTTCGTGTGACGAGTCGATTGTTATCAACAGGGCACCTGCACACCGGTTAGAGCTACAAAAAATTCAACTATTAACAGCCATCCAGCATTACATTCCAGCCAGATTTGTAAATACTGCGTTTATTTTCTCACAACTCAAAGCGTTTATTTCAACAAAACAGGACTCAATTTAATTGTTCAAGGAGATAATCTGTCTTGGAAAAAAATGCCAAGACAGATTGAAGTTAGTTGCTCATTCCAAAGCGTAGTATATTCTTAAGGAGACAAACAGGCAAGAAACTCCAAGGACACTCTTTCATACCGACAAATCGTATATTCCCAGTCGCCCCCGCGGGGATTGCCACCGGAGGCAAATGGGAATAAAAATTCCCAGTCGCCACCGGTGGTGACTGGGAAGTCATTGCCCCCACTTCAGTTTCGCTATACATTGCATTGTTTCTTGTGTGTAAATAGTCAAAGAACTGCCACTAACTTGGAAGTAGCGCTCGCTCGGCTCGCGCGCGTTTGGTCACAATTCTAATCTAACCTAACCTATTACCTACTTGATGAGCCCTGTCAGCGAAGAGTCCTGTCGAAGTAATCTCATCCTTGCGCTATTACTAAATAGAAAACCTATTACCTGTATCATCAGGTAGGTAATAGGTTAGGTTAGGTTAGAATTGTGACTAAACGCGCGCGTGCCGAGCGAGCGTAGCGAGCGGTGCCGCGGCAGCGGCCGGCGAGCGCTACTTCCAAGTTTGTGGCAGTTACTTGACTATTTACACACAAGAAACAAAGCAATGTATAGCGAAACTGAAGTGGGGGCAATGACTTCCCAGTCACCGCCGGTGGCGACTGGGAATTTTTATTCCCATTTGCCTCCGGTGGCAATCCTCGCGGGGGCGACAGGGAATATACGCGACAAATGAGGAGTAGAGGAGTTCTTGAGTCAACGGGTATTTACTGTATATTTTTTTTATTGATGATCACGCATAATTTTTAACAGATTAGTCCAATTTGGACGATTTTTCTTTTAGTGGATAGTATCGTATTGAGTGGTAATCGGACCTATGTATGAACAAAACTTGGATATCATTTGTTTTTTTTTTCACTGAAATGCTTCAGTCGAGCCGTGAACTGAAACCAATGAACTAATCTCTCCATTTATAATACAGATTTAAGATTACGAATTAATTGGTTTTAGTCAGGATTTCATTTGTGCACTTAGAGCTAGAAACGGTAAGTTCTTAATCCAAAGAAATAACTTCACTGTTTTCAAGTCTATCTCAAAGAATAAAGAATGTGTCAAAGAATTATTTTATTTATTTTATTAGTCGGTACAGCTAGTGGCGGAATTTGGAGTGATGACCGGAAACCAACTTGGATACCTGAAAAATACGGTCTGTATTAGATCGAATCATAGTATTTAATTCACAAACATGATTAAGACTTTCAGGACTTAAGCAACAATATTATCGACTCTTGATAGAACACCTTCATTTTGTTTTTTGGCAGATTTGTATGTCTTACATATTTCTTGAGCAGTGGTGACCCAGTGGTAACAACCCTGACTGACAAATTGTAGGATTTTTCGGTCGTGGGGACCCAGGCAGGTGTTTTACTTTGTGTAATTTATTTCATCACAACTGCACTCAAAACGGTGAAGTGATGAAACAGCTATATTCTAGAACCAAACATACGAAGACATAAATATGACATGTTATCTACTAACCTGCACTGGGCCCGCGTGGTAGATAAAAGCCCACTTACTCTCACGGAGAAGACGCCTGTGTCACAACAAAAGGAACTATACAGGCTTAGTCTGCTAAATCTTTGTTTCCAAAAACTTTGAGCCTACCTATCTCTAATGATGGAGTGTTTTTAACCGACTTCAAAAAGGAGGAGGTTATCAATTCGTCGGAACTTTTTTATGTATGTTCCCCGATTACTCGAAGATGGCTGGACCGATTTCAATTTTGTTTTTTTTGTTTGAAAGGGTATACTTCCCAGGTGGTCCCATGATCATCAAGTCAGGATCTGATGATGGGATCCTGGAGAAATGGAGAGAACTCTTCAAATTTTATAGGCACACAAAGCGATTTAGGTATTTTTTGAAAGAGTACTTTCTCAGAGTGGTTCCATTACAATTTGGTGAAGATCTGATGAAGAACTTCGGAGATAGGCAACGGAACTCCTCAATAAATGATAGCAAATGGACTGGGATTGCTGAAATCTCATCTCTGTCTATTGCTTACACCAGTTCATAACATAACATCACGCCAGTATGCTGTGAAGGTGTAAGCACATGTGAACCACTAAAAAGTGAAAAATAAAAACTTTTTCCAAAAAAAAAAAACAACCGACTTCCAAAAAAACACTACAAAGTGAAAAATAACTTTAATTTCGGAAGGCGGTGACAAAAAATTCAAATACAGCTCCAAAGACACCGACTTCCGAAATTAAAGTTATTTTTCACTTTGTAGTGTTTTTTTGGAAGTCAGTTGTTTTTTTTTTGGAAAAAGTTTTTTGTTTACTCGTTTCGGCTTTTCAGCTAATACAGAAGGATGCTACATCAATAAAGTCAGCAGAGTAATCCCTTATGGCGAAACTATCCAAATTCCAGGATACTGCTATGTTATGAAGTGCACCCCACGCGGTATCTCCTATAATGCGTAAGTACTATGCATTTAAATTTTTACCATCTGTGATATCTACTACTACTTTTAATTAATTTATTTTTACCATAAAAAAACTGCTTCAACGTAAACAATGATAACTTCTTCATTTACAGGTGTGGTTTGGATCTCACCGATGACATTAACTGTGACTTTAAGAATATTAGGTTCTTTAAAACTTACCCCGAATGCTGTGCTAACATCAATTGCCTCCAACGATATCTTAACAGGCAAAGCCGTGGAGTGTTAAAATCGGAGAACCAACGAAACACAGTCAAACCGCATAGACACTTGCGCAAGGTACATTCTCAGCCCACCGATGATGTATTATAATATTAAGATATTTATTTGATTATTGAAGAGAAGATTAATGGATTAGCCATTAATCGTCTTAGTGAATCTTAGCGATCCTAGAAATATAAATTATATATAGTGTATGTATGAGTGTTTTTTAATCAAAATTAATGACTTTTATGAGATGAATGACAATTAAACATAGTAATATAGGTCAAGCGCAAAGCGCTAAAGTTATACTCATTGTATTATCAAAGGAGAGCCAGAAATTATAGTTTTGGACCCTAACCTGTAATAACCAGATATTTTTCTTTTCGTGTGTGGTTGTTACTAACAGTCAGTCTCATGGTTGTAGCGAAATAAACATCAATGTGAAACAAAAAGTAAACAGCAAATCAATTATTTAAGACAAGCATAACAAGAAAATGTAATACCAAAAGTGATGTAGCAGTTACCAAAAACTTGTGACAATCAATATTTTTTGTAACACGTTAAATTACATACTCGGTTTATTATTCGATTCGCATGGATTTACTTGCCCGAATTGGGCGAATCGACACATTTGAATAATTTATAGTTTTCTTTAAAGCGTCCCGAAGGAAGTAAATTTACTTGTGGGCGAATCGACAACTCCAAAACTGCACTGTGTAGCATTACACTAGCATGTACTTAAAACTATCATACTTAAAATTCAAAATGTGCCAATTGCCTAATACGTTTTTCTGGAGTTGTCGATTCGCCCACAAATGAATTAAAGTCGTGCGTTTCGCCTACAAAAAATAATAATTATATTATTTTAAAGTATAGATTTGCCCGTTTCGGGTGAGTCGTCTGGTGAATCGACTGACTAATAAGCTACATTGAAGTAATAAACTGCAGTCAGTTTATTGCTTCGATATGTAATTTGGAAATGAATAACATAATGTAATTACAAATACCTAATGGAGCGTGGTGGGGTGCTCAGAATAAAAACAAAGCATTTCAAGTATGGCTATTATTAATGTAGGTATTTTTTGTACCCCAAAGAACCAAAACTGTAAAGGCGTGCGTACCTACAAAAAATATATCTAATTTGAAATAGAGATGATGCAAAAAGTGATTATATTCGTTTTAATCACTGGTATAGTAAACGCAGTTTTATACCTGGAGGAATTGGCAGAAAAACCTGATCATCTGCGTAAGTGTGTAATTATTATGTTTTTCATTACGTACCAATTTTTGTAGTTATCGTTGTTTTGTTACGGTAAATAAAGTCAAACTCTATTAAAGTTTGACTTGTCAAAAATTGCAATTGCGGAGTTTTAATTAATTTATTTATTAACTCATCATCACTATCATTACAGGAATTTCCTAATTCAATAGTGTGGCCGTAATTACAGTTTTATTATTTACCATAACATATTATGTACATCGTGGTTTTTGTGAACTCACTCAGATAACAAGTAAAAAAATCTATGCTGTCTGCTACGTCATTGAGTACACGCAAGGTGCAATCGAGTACCGCTCAGCGTTATACCAGCCTCGGTAACGAAACCATTGCGACTTCTAATTTGGCCTGTAACGCCACCTATCGCTTTGCAGTTCACAATTTGATACACTCTTGTTAACCTAAAATATAGGTACGTCAGTAAAAAAAAAAACAAAGCACATTGGTTAAATAAACAATATGTTTTTTATTTTTATTATTAGAGATTAAACGGACTTAGCAACCTGTTTGAGACTCCCGGGGAGTTTTGGGCGACTTTCGTATGTATCTTGACGTTTTAAAGTCTAAGTCTGGTTTGATTATATGACTTTTAATACGCCTAAAGGTTTCTTCAAACAGGCACGATGTGGCTCTCGATAGAACCATTTCTATGAAAATTTAATGAAAATTGTTCTACAAGTATCGCGTCGCGCCTGGCTGAAGTAGCCTTTATTCGCCCAGGCACCAGAAGACCAATTTCCAATAAAAAAAAATCAAAGTCTAGTCGCAATCTCAACTGTGACAAAAAAGTAAAAAATATAGGTCTATATTTTATTAGAGTTAATTAGGGGTAGACATTAATATCAGAGGTATTTCTGACAGATTGAGATTCGAATACGAACGTTCTTAAAAATACGGGAATAGGTAGGTACTACAAAGCAAAAACACATCACGACGACATATCAGGCTTCCAGTTTTAGCTGACATCGCATTGTAGGGCCGGTGGTTTTTGTTAATTGTTTGTAATCTGTGTCTATACTAACACTAGAGGATAAGCAAAATTGTAACTAACCCTATGGACTTGCGGCGCACGTGAGGGAGACGCAGTATATGCGCCCTCAAGGCCGTAGTCGCCGCGGGAGACGCGAATCCCAGGCTGATTCCCGGCCACCGTAGGCGCGGGCTTGCGGACGGCGAGTAATGGGTAGCTCGCTGTCCGGTAAGGACCAAGCCCGGGTCGACGGCGCGTTGTGTTCCACGCGCGTCTCAAAGAGATGTCAGCACCAACAGGTGGGGTCCGCAAGGGCCGATGCCTGCCAGGGGTGCGGGTTGTTCGAAAGAGATACCGCGGCCCCTGGCACCGACGCAACTGAGGGAACAAGGATGGGTAAAAGTAAAAAGTAAAAGTCTGACACGCCCTCCCGCTTCACCCAGAGCGGGAGAAGTTATTTGATGATTTTCCATCCAAAAAAATAAAACCCTATGGACTTTTTCTGAAACAAAATTATTCTAATTTATTGTATAGTCTTTTCGTACAATGAGAAGTTAGTTTATACTGGAAATGTATTGCTTGTTAAGTCATCGTGCGAACAAGCTTATGTCCGATGGGATTTCCCATGGAGAAAATTACGAATTTCCATGCAAACTTTCATCCCCAATTTAACCCCTTCATTATCTGCTTAGCTTTTTCCCACCTGTGTTGGGGTCGGCTTCCAGTCTTACCGGATGCAGCTGAATGCTAGTATTTTACATGGAGCGACTGCCTATCTGACGTACACAACTCAGTTCCTGGGTAAAATGGTACCCCTTGATAAGACTGGTTGTCAGACTTTTGGGCTTCTGACAACCCGTAACGACTGTCAAAGATCCACAGATGACAGTCGGGACCAACGGCTTAACGTATTTTCCGAGGCACGGAGGGATTTTGGTATGTATAGATGGTCACCCAACCACGGACCAACCGCGGCTAGCATAGCTTAACCTGATCGATCGACCCGTGCGGCTGTTATTACGTAGCTACAAGCCCTATTAACCCCTGAAGGCCATGAATTTTCAAAAAGTCTTTCTCATTGCTTACTTTCGTAATGTAAAGATATCTTGAGTAAAATTACATGGTTCTAGACCCAGCCGTTTCAGGTTGTGCGCTGTCTGTCAGTGAGTGAATGCTTTCAAGATTTATACTTAACATACCGCAGTGTCTCAAGACGAAAGTCTTTGACCAGTGCGTGTTACCAGTGATGACATATAAAACCGAAACGTGGTCGCTTATAATGGGCCTCATAAGAAGGTTTTAAGTCACCCAAAGGGCAATGGGCAACTCAGGGCTGCTACTGACAAGTTCCAGATAAAAAAAACCCAATAACACTTTGCCCATCCTGGGAAACGAACCCAGGACCTCATATCCAAAGTTTAAAGATAAACGTAAACATTCAGTAAACTATTGAAACTGATCTAGTGCTCAAACTTTTGAATGTATATTAAACTAGCTTTCGTCTAACTAACTAGCAGTTGCCCGCGGCTCCGCCCGCATGGATATTGGTTATCGCGTAAAAAAGTAGCCTATGTCCTTCTCCGTATCCCAGGCTATATATCTGCCAAATTTCATGACGATCGGCTCAGCGGTTTAGGCGTGAAAGCGTAACAGACAGAAAGACCGAGTTGATTTCGCATTTATAATATTAGTAGGGATTAATACACCGGATCTATACTGACACAATTTCCAATTTCAAGGTCGTTATAGCAAAAAAAAATGTTATAAATTGAGGTATTTTATTTGTTATTTGTCAACAATTCGGGGTTTTTCTTAGGAATGTAAATGCCGTTAGTTTGATTCAACACATAAATGATTTAGTTTAAGTTGAATAGCTTCGTTATTTAGTTTATTTTTATGGAGTGGGTGCGGAACTCGGTTGACTGTCTGAATTGGTTATTTATTGAGAGATTCTAAGGAATGTGGTTTATTTAAAAAAAAAGTTAGTAGACTATGAACTAAAAGTGGCACCGGTAGCTCAAAAGTTATGTGAAAATCGGTTATCATGGTAACGGCATCTGCAGGCTTAGCATAACGCTGTCTATTTCTACGAAGAATAGACATTGCTTTTTCAATGCAAAGTGACATTTCGTTTCTCCATTTTTGACATCGCACCGTAGATATCCTTCTACAATCTGTCATTTTGTCTTTCGTTTCTAGCGATCTTTGTCTAGGTCCTTATAAAAGGAGACTAAATCAGAAGAATATTTCTTCCCAAACTATCAAAATCACGCTGACAGCATACTTTCTAGTCAACGGTCACAAATACGATTATCTACAAAATCATGATTCGTTTAGAACGCAAAACTGTGATAATTGATAGAAAAACATAGCTATCTTCTCCTATTGTACATCATTTCGTTAACAGGCATGTCTATTCTTCCGTTGACAAATCGGTGCTCGTGCTAAGCCTGCTGGGCGTCGGGGATCCCAGGCGGACGGCGAGTAATGGGTACCTCGCCGTCCGGTAAGAACCAAGCCCGGGTCGACGGCGCGTTATGTTCCACGCGCGCCCCAAAGAGATGTCAGCACCAACTGGTGGGGTCCGCAAGGGCCAATGCCTGCTAGGAATGCGGGTTATTCGAAGAAGATACAACAACAACTGAAGGAACACGGGTGGGTTTTAGTCTGTAAAAGCCCAGAGCGGGAGAAGTTATTTGATGATTTCCCATCCACAAAAAAATGGTATGTTATGGGATACGGAGGAATGAGAAAAATGTCCTGGGGAAAGTTTTGAGTATGAATATCGACAGCTATAGGAGTACGGGAAGACCAAAGAAACTGTGAGACTGTTTGAATGGTGATATGGTTAGAAAGAGAGTGACTACCCAGATCACGACTAATAGAGACAGACGTATGGAAGAAAAGGCATGTTGCGCCATCCCCAAATAAAATAATGGCAGGAGAATGTTGATAAACTGTGAACATGATTAAGGGAAACAAAACTTTTTGAACAACAACATTTAGCACAGCAATGGTATAAAACATAATACTATAAAATGTTTAAAAAAATTCGTTTTTCATAAGTAGCGCTCTGACGCGCTAGCCTTGGGCTATTCCCGTTATTAATTAATTAAAATTATTAATTTATACATTTTTTTAAACATTTTACTGGTGTGACACAAGGTGGGTAAGTAGGTGTAGCTAATCAAATTAAAACACACATTTTCATTATTCCCTTCACAAACGAACTCCTTAATTCCATTAACATTAGCAACAAGTGAATTTCGACTTCGTTCAGAAAGTTGAGTTTGAAGTTTGAATACATTGTTGCTAAACTCAAATTTTAATGTAGACATCGAGCAAATACCGACTCGGCTGTTTTAATCTTGTAATTTAAATAATTAAAAAACCGTATAAATAAAAAAAAAAACTTATTTTATTTTCAAGTTTTTATTTCGTTAGGTACTTAATATTGCTCATACTATTTTTTTTATTTTTTATTTTTCATAGTGTACCTACATTATTTTGATAGTCAAGCCCTTTCATTTAGTACCTACCCATAATGAGGGGGTTGTGAAAAAATATGTAATCCGTCATTTTGTAGCGGCCGCCATCTTGGATTTACAATGATACTGATTAAATTAAATTGTATTGTTATCAAAACTAAAGGTGTCTACCAAATATCAGATCAATCTACCAACAGGAAGGGAGTAAAATTTCAAGTACTAAATCTGACCCAAACAACAAACAGGGCAAGCTAAATAAAGTCGTTTAAAAACCATTTAAATAAAACCGTTTAAAAAGTTACTATTTTTAATAGAGGGCTTGTAGCTACGTTATAACAGCTGCATGAGCCGATCGATCAGGTTAAGCTATGCTTGCCGCGGTTGGTTCGTGGATGGGTGACCATAATTATATATCAAGACCTTTCCGTGTCTCGAAAAGCACGTTAAGCCGTAGGTCCCGGCTGTCATTCGTGGATCTTTGACACTCGTTACGGGTCGTCAGAAGTCTGAAAGTCTGACAATCAGGTTTACCAAGGGATATCGTATTACCCAGAAACTGGGTTGTGGAGGTCAGATAGGCAGTCGCTCCATGTAAAATACTGGTATTCTGCTGCATCCATTTTGACTGGAAGCTGACCTCAACAGTTTGGAAAAGGCTAGGCACATGATATTTTTAATACTATATATCAGTTTATTATTATTTATATACCGCATTTATTCGGTACTTATAGCTAGTGGTGGAATTTGGAGTGAAGTCCGTAAAATAATTTGGATATCTGAAAAATACGGCCTGTACTAGATCGAATCATAGTATTGAATTCTCAAAGATAATTAATGAAGACCTCCGGGAGTTACGCAACGATATTAACTGTCGACTCTTGATAGAACACCTTCAAAGCAAAAGGCAACGGTCTATTCTTAAACAGCGAAGGCGCGAGGCTTTTTCTGTTTGAGAATAGACCTTTGCCCTTTCAGCGGGCCAATAATAGACTGGTATTATTATTATATGTAAATATAAAACCTGACGTATAAAATGCGTCACTTGAATATAAATATAAAGCAAATACGTCACATAATGTTATGGCTTTTCTAGTTTCTATGGCGTTTAATGTATTTATTTTATTTTCAAAGTACGTGGCTTAGTAATAACAGCTGCATAGGTCGATTCTTCACGTTAAGCTACACTTGCCGAGGTTGGTTCGTGCATGGATGACCATCTTTACATACCGAGACTCCTCTGTGCCTCGGAAAGCGTTGACACCGAAAGTCGGTAAAAAAGCCCCGAAAGTTTGATTACCAGTCTTAGCAAGGGGTATCGTATTACCCAGTTCCTATGTTGTGAAAGACAGATAGACAGTCTGGAGCCTGGAGAATAGAACCCAAACTCCGAATGTGTACCCCATTGATGGCAATAGGCTCACCCTTATTACAAGGGACTGAAACATAACTGGCGAAATGTGACTTTACAACAGTTACACCTTTGCCAAACCCTTCGGGGATTATAGGCGTGATGTTATATTATATATGTAGTAAAATCTGTTATTTAAGGCTCTCACAAACAGACGCAACTCCCGTAGAACAGTTTCTATAGAAATTGTTCTACAAGTGTCGCGTCGCGCCTGCTTGAAGAAGCCTCAATAGTGATTAAAACAATCTCGTCATCAAAAACGAAAATACTGCAAAAAGCAACGAAATTACATAATTTGAGGTAAGCAAAGCCTTTAATTTACGCAACCATGGTCGCAAAAAAATATAAAATTGATACATCAGCTGTTTTGTCATTTCATCGACAACGCTCATTACAACTAATGAGATTCATCAAGGAACACGATAAATACATAGCGTCGAATAGCTGCCCTGAAGTTATGTTGTACTAGTACTTATTACCGGGTTTGTTCAAAACTATCAAACTATTTTATTTAGCATTTTTTTTCTACGAAGAGGCAGCCGCACGGGTCGATCGATCAACTAAAGCTATTCTTGCAGCGGTTGGTCCGTGGATGGGTGACCATCTCTACATACCAAGACCCCTCCGTGCCTCGGAAATCACGTTAAACCGTTGGTACTGGCTGTCATTTGTGGATCTTTGACAGTCGTTACGGGTCGTCAGTAGCCCGAATGTTTGACAACCAGTCTTAACAAGGGTATCGAATTACCCAGTAACTTGGTTGTGAAGGTCAGATAGGCAGTCGCTGCATGTAATGTACTGTTAATGTGTAATATTATGTTATGTAATGTAATGTTCCGACCCCAACCCAACATAGTTGGACGGTTGAACGTAGTTGAGAAAAGACAATATACTACAATATTATAAAGACGTCTTATTTGTTTGAATGTAAGTTTGTATGTAGGAGGCTAACTCTGGAACTATCAGTCGTATTTGACTCTTTTTTTTTGCTTTGATAGTCCACAGGAAGGTCTATTAACATCATGGGCTATTTAACATCATGTTGCGTCCTTGGGGTCAAAAAAATGCATATTTATGCGATAGCAGCAATCGCGGTTGATTTGCTGTAATTTTTTGAAGAGTTCAGTTGTCTGTCTCCAAAACAAACGCATCATCAGATTTATATGAAATTTAAAATGGGACCACACGGGAAGCACCAGCTTTCAAATAAAAAAAAAGAATAATCAACATCGGTTCATCCAGTCGAAAGTTTTGAACTAACAAACAAAAAAAAAAAAAGTCGGATTGAGAACCTCCTCCTTTTTTGAAGTCGGTTTACAAGAGTCAGATAGAACTCTAAGAGAAAACGAAGTAGTATCATGAGCAGGCCATGCTATACTATAAAGGATATATTTTATGTTAAAACCAGAATTTTCAAGAGGAAGTCGAAGGCAGAAGCAAGATTTACATATGACGCCACCAACCCAACAGCATCATCTTCTGACCTACAAAAGCAACCTTATGAAGATGAAAATAAAGATCAATGTGATTTTGTCAGTGATGCAAAATCAAGTTACACGACGAATTCGAAAGCAGAAGCAAGTTTTACACAATTATGACAGCAACAACTCAACAGCATCATCTTCTGACCTACAATAGCAACCTTATGAAGATGAAAATAAAGATCAATGTGATTTTGTCAGTTATGCAAAATCAAATTACACGACGAATTCGAAGGCAGAAGCAAGTTTTACATAATTATGACAGCAGCAACCAAACAGCATCATCTTCTGACCTACAATAGCAACCTTATGAAGATGAAAATAAAGATCAATGTGATTTTGTCAGTGATGCAAAATCAAGTTACACGACAAATTCGAAGGGAGAAGCAAGTTTTACATAATTATGACACCAGCAACCCAACAGCATCATCTACTGACCTACAATAGCAACCTTATGTAGATGAAAATAAAGATCAATGTGATTTTGTCAGTGATGCAAAATCAAGTTACACGACGAATTCGAAGGCAGAAGCAAGTTTTACATAATTATGACAGCAGCAACCAAACAGCATCATCTTCTGTCCTACAATAGCAACCTTATTGAGATGAATATAAAGATCAATGTGATTCTGACAGTGATGCAAAATCAAGTTACACGACGAATTCGAAGGCAGAAGCAAGTTTTACATAATTATGACAGCAGCAACCAAACAGCATCATCTTCTGACCTACAAAAGCAATCTTATGAAGATGAAAATAAAGATCAATGTGATTTTGTCAGTGATCTTTTGATCTTTATTTTCATCTTAATAAGGTTGCTATTGTAAGTAAGAAGATGATGCTGTTGAGTTGTTGCTGTCATAATTGTGTAAAACTTGCTTCTGCCTTCGAATTCGTCGTGTAACTTGACAAAATCAAGTTACACGACGAATTCGAAGGCAGAAGCAAGTTTTACATAATTATGACAGCAGCAACCAAACAGCATCATCTTCTGACCTACAAAAGCAACCTTATGAAGATGAAAATAAAGATCAATGTGATTTTATCAGTTATGCAAAATCAGAGATCAATTATCTATGATAGGACTGAAACTGTCATTGGAGACTTATTATACCACTAGCTTTTGCCAGCGGCTTCACCCGCGTAGAAGTCGAAAATTATCCCTCGGGAACGTACTACCGGGATAAAAAGTACCCTATGTGTTCATCCAAGTTATAAATTATCTGTGCGCCAAATTCCATTCAAATCCGTAAACTCATTTTGAAGAAACATGCAAATTTCCAAACTACAAACTTTCACAGTTATAATATTATAGTTATAGGCTTATAGGACTAGAATTATAAAATGATTATCTATGGTCGCACTGACAGATGTCTGGAATGTATTTTCTCGACGATGGCCGGGACTGTAGAACAACATATTATATAATATTACAAAAAAAAAACTATTTGTTTAAAGAAATGTCAGACAGACAAATAAAAAAATCAAGTAAGAATTTTATACTTCGACCCGCAAAAGCCTTCTTGAGGATGTCAAGGTCCCACAAACAGATCCCGAGGTCTTCACAAAAAAACTTTTGTTGTACAATTAAAATTGCTAAAATATTTATAAAAAAAAACTTGTTTCTAAATGGATAATCTCCTATTCATGAGGCAGGTTCGTGGCTGACTATCTGACTATTGGGGTCGGCTTCCAGTCTAACCAGATGCAGCTGAATACCAGTATTTTAAAGACTGGTTGTCAAACTTTCGGGCTTTTGATGGCCTTTAACGACTGTCACAGATTCACGAATGACAGCCGGGACCAACGGCTTTATATGCTTTTCGAGGCAAGGAGGGGTCTTGGTATGTAAAGATGGCACTCATCAACGGACCAGCCGCGGCAAGCATAGCTTAACCTGATCGAGCGACCCATGCGGGTACTATTAAGTACTTAACCAGAAGCCCCTCACTGGCGGGATGTCTTCACGTCGGCAAAAATGACGCCCTTACAAACTTTCAACCTCTAATTTAACTTCTATGTGAAAAAAAGTTTCAAAAATTCCATCCATAATAATTACCTACACCTTAGGTCTACAAGGCTCTCAACAACAACTCAATTTCATGCTTCAAGACCCAGTCGTTCAGGCTGTGCATTGTCTGTCAATGAATATAAAATTTTAATTGAGTATCTTCGATACGTACAGTTTTCCAAAAAAATCACATTCGTAGAAAAACTAAACTTATCGAGCCAAACCTTGGCTGTTCACGTCATAGATAGACCATCAATCATAGTTGGAGGAAATCCTCTTCCGTCTCTAATTAAACAAACATATTATGTACACAGTTTTGTATACTTAATCATTAGCTTTTGGCAAAATACTTCGATTCTGAATCATCGGCGTTACGTCATTTTGGGTAAGAACTACCATTCGGCGAATCGGAATATTTACCTTAAGAATATACGTGCCTATGGATTATTTGGTTGACAAAGTTATTTTTAGAATTGTGATTTCAGAAGTCACAAAAAGCAGAAAAATTACACAACGTTCGCTTTTATAATTTCTAACGTGACGATATTAGCGTGGATATTCATGTTATTCACGATAATTCAGGGAAATAATATGTATGGAAATATACGAAGACACATAAAAGAAACTTACGTAATGTGGACGTATTTCAATACACTTTGTCGGTGTGATTAATATGTATATCCATGTCAAATTACAGCTCTCAAGTCCTAAGAGTATCTGAGCTAAGCCACGGAGAGACAGACAGACAGAAGGACGGACATGGTGAAACTATAAGGGTTCCTTGTTGACTGTAGAACCTTAAAAAATATTTTTAAGGTGTTAACGAGGCGTAGCTACACCTAATCCATCATCGGCCGAACTACACGTACGTCGTCGGCCTATCTCGGCCAATCGAGCCAAAAGTTATGTACAAATATTTAAGTGCAAACACCCAGTTATCGGGCGTCATCGGACAATGTCGTTTGATCAACTGGTCAACCCGTCACACACTACGGACCTCATTTCTCAGATTTGGGATCTAATGCAGTGCGCAAGCAGTAAAAGTGTTGTTTCTTTTCTAGGTGGACAAAAAGGTTGCTACATTAAGGATTTGGGTATAGTAATACCATTCAATACAGTATTACCGAGGCCTGGTTGTACGATGGTAGAATGTATCTCTCAAGCGTTAGTGCATACTACGTAAGTCTTAATAGTATAGCCGTTGTTAGCACACTGACTAAAACTTGAAGCCAAAACGGCCACAATACTTTTAGCATTGCCGACCAGTGGTTTTTGGAAGCTCGATACAGCGACTGATATAAAACGAGCGGTAAACTGAATGCAGCGAGAAACCAAAATGCCGTGCCGATAGTGATATTATGTCTGCAATTAGCTGCCCTTAGGGCGTTTATCCATCGCCACCACCTCCGAGACGTCACCAAGAACGAGATGACTGCGCCGTACTAGCGATACATACATTTACTATGACATTTAACGGCTGATTTCACCAATATAGCTGATCGCGATCAGCACATAAAAACTGCAAGAGCTGTTAGTGTCAATATTCCCCAACAATGATTATACTTACAGCTCTTTAGCGCGGTTTAGGTTTAATGACAGTTTCATTAGTGAAATACGCCCTAGTCGATTCGTATTGGGTTGCCGAACTGGGCTCAAACCATATAAAAAAAGAAAATGTACAAGTACCATCGACACGAAACGAAGAAGAAGATTGTCGAAACTAATCATTATTTATCTCTGTCTGTGTAATAATAATCAGTTGCTTAAAAATTTATTTCCAGGTGCGATAGGCCAAAAATAACTAATCCAAGGTGCAAAATTGTTGATTTGAAAAAAGGGCTGATGTACCCAGAATGTTGTCTGCAGGTCAAATGTGTTTAAAAAACTAAAGTTACTGGTAAAAATAAATAATTACTATAACAAACTTTTAGCTCGTTTTGTTCCTTTGTTTTCCCAAATCATGTCTGTCTTTTAAAATAAACCCCAACGAACAGCAATTAATTCTCTTTCTGCTCCGGTCCAGTATTACTTGTTCGTCCATTCTCTTTTCTCATTCACTCCCTTTTCTTTCATCACAATAATTATCCATTTGTCACTAACGCAGTCGGTTGGGGACAAGTTGGGGAAAATCCCCAACCAACTGCAATGTTTTTATGAATTTCATATCGTTTATCTTTCTACAGAGAGCTCCGTTGTGGTCCTGTATTTAACAGTTTCGATGGTGAGTTTTGTCAAGTAAGTAAACAATAAATGTTTATTAAACTGCTTTGTTCTTGTTATTTTGGTTGCCCAATCACAAGAAGAAACTTAATATAACAGCAAATTAACTGATTAAAAGTATGACAAAAATATTTAAAAAAAATCCTTTCAAGTCTGTATGTTTTTTTCCTCAAAATACGATCTTTCTCATCAACCTGCATGGTCCGGACTTTAAAAGAGACTCTGACCTCTCAGTTTGTTTCGGTATTTCTTCTCAGAGTATGTAGCGAGGAAACACCGAGCTCATCTAGTTTTAAAAACATAATTTTGACGTGAGTTTTTAACTAATCTAAGAAATAAGTATAATTTATCACGAAACTACCAAAAAGCCATATTTGCATTTCCAATGTTACTAAGGATGAACCTCTTTACAACCTGCCTGTCTATTATGTTAGTATGTTACAATCTCACCGTGAGAACTTAGGTGAAGTGAGCTTAAGGTGAACCTAGTCCACATTTTTTGTATACAAACTTCGGGAGTGTTTTACTCCACTGTCTGACATGGCACATCCAAAGTAAAATATTATATCGTTTTGTCTCATTATTATTATTATCTGTACGGAAACAAAATACTAAAATAAAAACCCATTAAAAAGTTAGGAGCCAACAAAGATTCGTTTTTCTTGCTAATTTTACTTTAAGTTTGGACGTGTTTAAGTAATAAAAGAAGTATAAAATCTCCAAAACCAAGTCGGTACCGAAAAAGTTCAATAAACTTTACTGGTCATTGATTTATGCATTGGCTTTTTCATAAAACCAGATCTTCCAAAGGACTTTTCTTAATTTTTTAGCGATTTTTTTACTATAAATGATCCTGCATCTCACCCATTAACGTTGTGCGTGTAAACTAGCGTCTAACAGTTCATCACTGATATTATCTCTGTGGGACACGAAGCCTGGTGAGACAGCGTAATTTTTAGCCAGGCCCACCAGTGAGTTCGAGCCCGCGACTAGGTTCCCCTTAAAGGGAGATGTCATTCTATCCGATGCTAGAAATTGACACTATTGACAGCTCACTTCAAGCTCACATCACTTATGCTTTCACAGTGAGATTTTTATAGAATAGCACTGCTGCTTATAAAGTCGATCTTATTTTTGCTCAACCACTTTTGGCAAAAATTCCTAGTAAATTGAAACTTCACCGCAGTCCGGTGTATGCGCCCTCACGGCCGTAGTCGCCGCGGGAGACGCCCTGGGCGTCGGGAATCCCAGGCTGATTCCCGGCCACCGGCACCGTAGGCGCGGGCTTGCGGACGGCGAGTTATGGGTAGCTCGCTGTCCGGTAAGGACCAAGCCCGGGTCGACGGCGCGTTGTGTTCCACGTGCGCCTCAAAGAGATGTCAGCACCAAATGGGGAGGTCCGCAAGGGCCGATGCCTGCCAGGGGTGCGGGTTGTTCGAAAGAGATACCGTGGCCTCTGGCACACGACATCTGAGGGAACACGGGTGGGTTTTAGTCAGTAAAAGTCTGACACGCCCTCCCGCTCCACCCAGAGCGGGAGAAGTTATTTGATGATTTCCCACCCAAAAAAAAAACACAGTCCATTCACGTTTATTTTACCTCTGATTTATGCATAAATGTGTAAATCACAGTGATCTTTAAACTCCTTGTGATAAGGTTGCTATCGTGTTGCTGCCACTGACACGTTTGTCAAAATAACAATGATCTTTATTGTTGTTATCACAAGGTTGCTGTAAGGTTGCTGCTGTCAGATGTAAAAAAAACTGTGAAAGGCCTTTTAGGTTGGAAATATCAAACTACCACCATAGACAAATAGACTTTGTCGTTTGAAATGCAAATAGTTTTTAATCTTAGGTGAATAAAGCAATTACAAAATCGAGTATACATCTTGTTTACGTAATATATGTAAATTCAAAGATAAGCGTATCCAAGGAAGTTTAATTGAAGTCACAATTAAATTAGTTTGCTGCTATTAGACCTAGACTTTGAGAAACAGATATTATTGTAAACTTTATAAACAATAATTAACCTTCAATTCTCGTAAACAGTGCAACTCTTATAACGGCATTTTCAAATAGGTCGTAGGGTTATTTCAATGACATTAAATTAAGTAAATGTTTTGTTGAGTAGACTAAACATCTTTTTAACCGACTTCAAAAAGAAGTAGGTTATCAATTCGACCTGTTTATATATATATTTATTTTTTAATGTGTATTCGGGCATAACTCCGTCATAAATAGACGGATTTGCAAAATTCTTTTTCTGTTCGAAAGGGGTTTATTCTGAAATGGTCCTATTTAAATTTAATGTGGAAAATGTGGGTTACACATTTACTCACTCTGTAGCTGATTTTTTTTAATAATATTGTAATGTTTAGGTAACTGTTTATTTTCTCAAATAAATAAAATACAAATATTTGTTCCGTGCGGGAATCGAGCCCGCGACACGCAGTGCAGCAGCCAATCGCTTATCCACTGTCAACCGCGCCATCAATCAGGTGGAATGACAGTTTAAGCTAAAAGCTTCAAGCTAAGTTTCACTTTTTGGGGTGAGATATACACTACTATTTTTTAATTAGTACAAAAAAAAAAAATGGGGCTCTATCCGTACCCGTTACTGATCGTATTTAAGTAGTCAAAAGTAAAAACAACGAAATCCCAAAATTGTCCACGGAAATTTGACATACTTGGTAAATTCATAATTGAATAAATCATTCATTACAATTTCTACTACAAAATAATACGCGCAATACTTTTCCATTTCTATCGAGTATCGCCATTCATCCGTCCCGGAAAACTCGCGTCGAAGGTCAAGCCACGCCCACTTCTACGCTAGCGCAGCGATCCCTTTTCGAGCGAGTAAAACAAACAGGCAGTGCCAATTTATTAGCGGAAGTGTGCGCATGCTTTCTTAACATAAATTGTTTGTTTACGTTTTACTGTCGCGATGGCTTACCAGTTCTCATCTCGGGAGTATACGGCTATGATACGTGCGTACTTTTTGTCTGGTGAGAACGCGAGTGCCGCTGTACGTATGTACCGGGAAGAGTACCCAAATGCTCGTCAGCCGAGCGTTCGGACTGTGGTAAATGCTTACCAGCGTTTACTCGACCATGGATCATTCCAGGCACCGGCTCATAGCCAAGGACGTGGAAGACCCGCGTATTCGCAAAACTTGTACGACGATGTAGTGGACTACTTTGAAGAAGATCCCCGGCGAAGTACGAATGACGCAGCTCGTCGTTTTAATATCAGCCAGTACTGTGCATGGACGATCATTAGTTCGTCTGGATTTCACCCATACCACTACAGAAAGGGTCAAGAATTGACCACTGTGGATAATGAACCAAGGATGACGTTTTGCAGGTGGATACTTAACAACACTGAAGCAAATGTGCTATACTCAGATGAGTGTATGTTTACTCGTATCGGATTGTTCAATCAACATAATGAACACTGGTGGTCAATACGCAATCCAATGTTAACAAAGGAGAACTCGTTTCAACACAGGTTTTCTGTTAATGTCTGGGCAGGAATCCTGAACGACAACATCGTTGGCCCTTATTTTATTGAAGAGCGTCTTACTGAAGAAAGTTATTTAACTTTGCTTCGGACTATGGTGTCTTCAATGTTAGATGACATTCCATTAACCATTACGATTCCATTCCATTCTGTGATTCCATTTAAGAGGCCTCTGGTTTCAGCAAGACGGCGCGCCTCCGCACTACCATAGCGCAGTGCGTGAATACCTCACAGAAGAGTTCGGGAGTCAACAAGACCTTCTATAATAACCCCTTTAAGTATTTGTACTAATTAAAAATTAGTAGTGTATATACAATAGACCAGCTGCTTTTTTTTCAGAAGAGCAGTGGCCTTGTGGTAAAAGCCGTGCACATAAGAGTTACAAGGTCATAGATTCGAATCCGGACAGGCGCTGTACTCTGCGCACAATAATACATTTCATCACCACTGCTCTCAAATCTGTGAATGAAAACATCGTGAGGAAGCGGTACTAGAACCAAAAATTCGAAGACATGTCACATCTACCTACCCACACTAGACCCTCGTGGTGAATTACGGCTCACTCCCATCTCACCTGAGAAATACGCTGAGTTTACTGATTATACTTTTTCACGCCAAACTCTCACCTTCCGGCACTGACTGTCAGTACAAGATAGAGCAAGATATTTTAAAGTATCTAAATTGTTTTGTTGATTTGTGATGTAACGAACTCATCGTTTTCTTTATCGTCAGCCTTTAGAAGACAATTGCTGACTAGGGTATATGCTTCTTCAATAGCACGCCATTTTACACCAGCTTCGCCTACTCTGATACAGCTGCTACCAGCCACCTTTCGAAGATTGTGGATTTATCTATCTTGGGGGCGTCTTTACCTAAATACGTTTGCCGATTCCACTCAACAATACACCTACGCCAAAGGTTATCCGTTCTACCTCTAAAGGCTCGCGCAGACAGGCGCGACGCGACATTGCGACGCGACTTTAATAGAATAACTGCGATAAAAACTTCATGGGAATTGATCTACTAGAGTTGCGTAGTCCTGTCACGTCGCCACAGGCTACGGGAGCCTTAAACGGCCATATTATTATCACTTCATCTTGCTCATTCTGTGGGATATTTATGAAGACTTTGGTTATATAATAATAATTTATTTATTTCAAAAAGTGTGGTACAGTCTGTTACAATAAAATAATTTAAAAAAAAAGTTATTGTGTCGGGTCACCTCAATAGTTAGGTACGTAATATTTGCAGCTTATATAATCGATACGGGTTAAGACCCCGCATTCCTGATAGTAGTACTTACTCCATAAAAAGATATTTATCAAAACTACATAGGTCGTATGTTATACACGAGGAGATAAATGCTAGAAAAAAATTGTATATTTTATATCGAGGGACTAAACGAAGCCATAATATACCAGTGGTGGTTTAACTCCCGAGGGTGCGAGGGAGTCAATGAAATCGAGGGTATATTAAATTGGCGTTTAGTCTCGAGGTGCAAACTGTACTTTTCACTTTGAGTGCGAGAAAAATAGTCAATTTAGTACAAAAACATTTAATAAATATTACTTAATAAAATAAAAATCACAATTTCTATTATGTCTTTTGCTCTTTGCTCGACGTCAAACTCTTCACCAAGGAACATATATATACCACAACTGTCACTGGACATTCTTAATAAATTTAATTTAAAACCGAACTTTACACTAGACCAAAATTCTGGAATTTTCGCAGTCAGTTTTTTATTCTAAACCAGTCACAGATTAACAATTTAAAACCCATGGCGCCACCTTGGCAAAAACCATGGAACTAAAACTTTCAACATTTTTGCAATGAAGATGGTCCACCTCCACAGATAATAGTATATTTACTGGCTGTTTGAGTTTGTCTATGGCACATGAAGGAAATTAAAAAACAAACTACTCTTTACTCCCTAGAGTCAAAAGTGGTCACTTTAGTCCCGCTTCGTAGGGCTGTATTGGCGTACTTTTAGAGCATGAGTGAAAAAGAATTAAGTAATATGAAGCGCTAAGAAAAGTAGGTATACAAATGTTTTAGATATAAGTATATTTAATGCATCAATGTGGTGGATTTAACCTGGGACATACCTCGGTAGTTACTGGTATTACTTAACAATGCAAGTACCCATATTTATAAAGCGTTAGTTAAAGTTAACAGGTGATTAAAGGTAAAAATGTATGGTCAAACAGACGCTAGTCATTACTTATCGTTAAGCAACGTTTATGAATAACGGAGTTTATCTTTAATTTTATTTCCTTCTATGTATAATCTTTATGCGTTTACATTTCTACTAACTTACCACAGGTTGCAGTGCATTTGAACATTGGCAAGGTCACTGCCATGGACAGTTATTTTTAGAACAGAATGTGTTTTCCTCAAAATCTAAGGAGCGTACATATTTGTACAATTTATATAGACTTCTTTGCCAGGTACGCCTGGCAATAATACCACGAAGTCGTTTCATCATCATCATCATCATGCCAGCCGAAAGACGTCCACTGCTGGACATAGGCCTCCCCAATCGGGGGGATTTGCCATAATTATGCTTGGCAGGCGGGTTGGTGATCGCAGTATGATGGTAAAATGCATATAGAGAACGCTGCTGCCCATTCTCTAGTAAGTCCCTTAGTCACCTCCTACGACACCCACGGGAAGAGATGGGATGGTGCTAATCTTCTACGTCCGGCACCACACGGAAGTCGTGTGAACAAGTGCAATAATTTTGCAGTGTCGAAAAATTACTGCGAAGATAAGTAACATCCACATCCAGCGTCAGACAGCATCTGTCTGGCATTAATGCTGAAATGAACCCTTTTGGCGCAGCTATGAGGCACATACTGTTATTTATATTCACTTTTCTGTTATTGTATATTGTGTTTCACGAAGTGTGTCCAAATAAATGATATTCTTTCTTTCTGTACACTGTCCACAACTCGGATCCTGTCAAATTATTGATTTTGCATACATTTTTCTTAGAACCACAGACTACATCGAGTTACTGGTTAGAACAAGGACCATGTTTCAACTTAGTGCCATGGCATTATCATCAGATGCGACTTTTAGATGCGTTACCGGAGCTCTATATGTGCAAGGGAATTGCCTGTCGTGTTATTAGTCACGTACCATCCAGTGTCACGAATATCGAGGCAACACTTTTAAATTACGAATCGTAAAACGTCAAAGAAAAGTTGAGGCCATCCAAAATATTATAACGAATCACCATTACAGTCTTTTATGTGAACGGATCGTTATACGTATAATAAATACAAAAAGAAGTGCAACACATATTGTTGATACATATTTATCAGTAGCATGCCAGAGGTTAATGGTGTTTTTGCAACCGGTTGGGTAGGATCCGAATATAAAACACCGACGTCCCAAGTATTCATCAGTCCAAGAATAATCGTCAGCAGTGTCTATATTTTAGTAATCATGTGGAAAATAATAAGTCTCTCTGCTCTCCTTATCGTCGCTCAGGCAGCGGACATACAAGATTTCTACGGGAAATGGACCGAGGTCGCTTTTTATCCAGCTTCTTCCTTCGTTCCTGTGTGCATACACTACACGTTCGCTAAAAGCACAGAAAATGTGCAATGTACATATGCTGATGGAACAAACGCAAGTTTGGTTCAAGCCTCTATAATTGCAGAAACTGGAGGAATAATTGTTGACCGCCAGCAATCGCCCATGTTGCCGATGAGGGTGGTTAATACGCCAGCGGAAGTGATGCCGGCGTTAAACATTAGCCTCAAATGTGGTGACAGGGATATCCGTGTTAGTGAACTTGCTGTGATAAGGTTGGTGAACCCAGACTACTTCATTTTGTATAGTAATATTCCGGCGTCCAGGGAAGATACTCGTACCGCGGTAGAACAGAACTCAGTAAAACTCTTTGGAAGAAATGTCGTGTCTGCAAAAGAATTACATGATGTTATGATGAGTATTGAAGATCTCAAGAACAGACGAGGAGTCCAGAGGTGTACGAACGAAACTCATAGTGCATACAAGAATACTGAAAATGTAGGTGGTAATTAATAATGTAGATAGAAATCATTGCTGCGTGACTGTTTAATGTCTTATTCTGGTTATGTCAAAGTTTTGCTTGGTATGATTTATAAATCCCGAATCACGGGGCAGCATACATAAACACAATAATTGTAGTAA
Source organism: Antitype chi (assembly GCA_947359405.1). Classification (NCBI taxonomy): domain Eukaryota; kingdom Metazoa; phylum Arthropoda; class Insecta; order Lepidoptera; family Noctuidae; genus Antitype; species Antitype chi. The sequence continues at coordinate 5,615,800 of OX375819.1, read as the reverse complement.
AATGTAATCGATCGATTATTTTGAGTTTCGTTAGGAATCCATCACTCGTCACAAGATGTTACTGATTTTAAAACAAATTCAATCTGATAAATTTGTTACATTTTTTTATTTGGTTTTGTTTCTGTATATTTCGTCAAATAATTTTTCTATGGTTACAAGAGAGTGCATGACGAATCTATTTGATGCCTCAAAATTCGGGTTGTCTCCGAGTTTAGGATTATAAACGCTTCTTTATACTCTCGACCCATTGTTGCTACCCTACTACCACGAGGACGGAAGGCAAACAGCGTGTAATATGTTATGTTTATCAGTACAGGTCAAAATATATTATATCCCAAATTAAACACACACATGCCTCAGTATATGCGGCACTTTACTTCAATGATCTTTAAGCATTTAATCATGAGGCAAATAATAGTACTCATAACTGTCATTCAAGCAAAAGGTATGCAAAATGTCTACGGAGACTGGATTATAGTTGCTCTGTATCCACCTTCTGCAAACGAACCAGTTTATTCACTCAAAGCCCTATTAGTATGCAGTGTATGTATGCCGCCGATTGAAGAAAAGCAAATTCAGTTCAAGTTTGCGTGTTGACGGAAACTGGAAAGTTATTGGAACGGTATTAGAAGCCGATGGCGAAAGTTGTTACTCCTACGGAAGTGATGCCAGCGTTGTACATCGGCTGCAAATGTGGGAAAGAAGAACTCAATGATTACGCCTTCGCAAGGTTGGTGGACAATAACTACTACATTATGTATCACGATGTCCCGCCATCTGCCGGAGCTACTCGTACCAACAAAGAACAGAACGCTGCGTACCATTTTGCGAAGATATTTGTGCCGGAACCGAAATTATTTGACGTTATGACAAGCATCGAAGATCAGAAAGAAAGAGAAGGAGCACTGATGTGTGCGATAGAAAATGATAGTGGACCTAAGTGAGGGAATTGCTCGTCAACTTTGCTGTTAGTATTGTAATAGACTTTTCGATAACTAAGTAAATGTCTAGGCCGCCCTAAACATTGATTGTACTGCTCAAACTATTAGTTATACGACAGATGGGGCCTTATATTAGTTAACCGACCTTGTAAAACTACATGATTAATAAACATATGATTTATTTTACAGAAACATTCGTTTTACTACTTACTAATCCTTGATTTAAGTAATGGCAATTTATCACATTTAAAGAGTATATTTTCTAGCTAAAAAGTTCCAATGACAGTGTAAGTGTCAAGACTAAATGTCAAGTTTGTCAATTTTTCAGAAGTTAGTGCCTAGTTAAGTGAGTTGGATATTTGCATCCATAATGAAGATCACTTGAGTGGTGAAGCTTTGCTCTCGTATCTCGTTTAATGTTCCGCTCCGCTCGTTCAGCTCACAAGCTTAACTGACGTTCCTGTATTCCAGTTTGCAGATTATGAGAAAGGGTGTAATAACAGGCATTTGAGTCATTTCATTTTGTTCCGGACGTAAAGAATAGCACCATCCCATCTCTTCCGGCGACTAAGGGACTTACTATAGAATGGGCAGCAGCGGTCTCTATGCATTTTACCACCATACTGCGATCGCCAACCCGCCTACCAAGCGTGGCGATTATGGCAAACCCCTCTTATGTCCAGCAGTAGACGTCTTTCGACTAAAATGATGATGATGATGATGAGACATTTCAGCCTTGGGAAGGCAATGAACGGCGATAACTATTTACCGTTCATTTGGTGATCTGTCTACGATCACATCCGCATACGAAAAATAATAATGAATAGGTACGCAGCATCAACCAAGGGCCCAAACCACCCGTTACTATTGCGGGTAATCGTGGTGCAGTCTATGCTCAAAACTGAGAGCACGTTGGACACCTACTTCTATTCTCGTTTATGGAAGTGATCCACGCTCTAATGTCGTTGCTAAAGGAAAGAGAGGCTACATAATCCAGCGACGAGAGGCACAATTATATCAAGCCGCCATTAGGTAGAGGCATTCCACGAGAAACTCCATCTAAATATTTGGGTATAAGACACGTAGGCACTAGTTGGTTTAGTTTAGCAGTTTATTAGCATAAAAATATACAGCTGTAGAACTTAAAAATAAAGTAACAGTTACACTTAAAATCAAGTATCTTGACTTAGCTCACGAGGTTGTCGACATGTGGGACGTGGACTCAGCAATCATTGTACCGATAATCGTTACAGTAAATGGCCTAATAGCGAAGAACCTCGACCAACACCTCAGGAGGCTCTCATTACGCGGCTGAATCAAGGGCTTGATTCAGAAAGCAGTACTCCTAGACACGGCATGCATAGTCAGGAGGTTCCTTTCTCTAGAGCCCAGACCACCGACATCTTGGACCCTGCTTCTGATGCCGATGGGCCACTATTTTTTATATTTTTAAATGTTTTTATATAAAATATTTTAATATTTAAAAATGTAATTTATATGTGAATTTAAATGCAATAACAGTAACAGTTACACTTATAATAAAATACATATAATCATTTATTTTGGATGAATCAAACATCCATTTTTGTGTTAGTAAGTACTTAAGAGATAAGTTAGTAACATCACAATACAATACAAATACACGAAATCAATTAGACACGTGGAGTGCAATCCAGTGTCTAATAAAAGGACCGTCTAACCGGTCTGCTATTACCTTCAGAATGCTGTTGGAGCTTGCTCGGATACGGTGCAATATGAAGGCCGCTCGCTTTCTCATGATGGCATGAAAGCCATCAATCCGAGCCTCCATAAACATGCCAGACGCACTACAGCATCTCGGCAGCCCCAACAACATCATAAAAGCATTATTATATTGTATACGAAGGGCATTGAGTGTCCGCTGAGTACAGCTGATCCACAGGGTGCACGAGTAAAACGATTGGCAGAGTATGCCCAGAACATTGTGCACTTTACTTCGTTTGGGCACCGTTTAAACCTGTGAGTCAGCATGTTCCCACGGACAGCCCACGCCCTTCATTCTCTCTCAACGTCCACGTCATCAGAGAGGTCCTCCGCGACCCAGTGACCCAAGTACTTAAGCGGTAAACTATTTAGTGTAACAGATGGGATTGTGTCAACTTTTGAATTTCGCGGTAGGAATACCAACAATTCGCTTTAGTTCGCATTGTACTTGAGCCCATGAGCCACGGCGTACTCCTCACATCTCCTAACCAGTTTCCGTAAACCGCTAATTGAAGGACTCAGCAATACCAAATCGTCCGCATAAGTTACCTAGCCCTAGAGCATCCCACCCTTCGTTTGCCAAATCGTGGTCACCCCTGAACAATACACTTTCCTCAAAGGTCATCCATTCTACAACTAACATGGCTGGCTTATTGCCACTTCATCTTGCTCATTATGTAGGCTATGTCGACGTCTTTAGTTATTTTGTCAGATCACCTCAATAGTTAGGTACGTAGATAATATATGCAGCTTTTACTAATGATACGGGTCAAGAACCCGCATTTCTGATAATAGTTCTGTGAAAAACATATTTATTAAACAAACGTATGTTATAGGTACAAGAGGACATTAATGCAACAAAACACTGACACAAAAAACGTAACATAAAATGGTAAAAGGTGTAAATAAATGTTTTAGAAATATTTACAGACTGGCTCGTACTATCGGGATAAAAAGTTTCCTATGTGTTAATCCAGGTTACAAACTATCTATTTTCCAAATTTCATCCAAATCCGTTCTACTATTTTAGCGTGAGTCAGTAACAAACATCAAAACATGTAAACATACAAACTTTTTTAAAAACATAAAAACTTCCTTAGCTTCCTTAACTTCCTTTCATTTTCCTAATCTAACAATTGAATATTACAAGTACCTGCAGGCTCAGCACGAGCACCGTTTTGTCGACGGAAGAATAGACATGACTATTAACTAAATGATGTATGTACAATAGGAGAAGATGGCTAGGTTTTTCTATTAATTATCACAGTTATGCATTCTAAACGAATCATGATTTTCTAGATAATCGTATTAATTTTGTGGCCGTCGAGTAGAAAGTTTGTTGTCAGTTTGACAGTTTGGGAAGAAATATTCTTAAAAAAATAGTTAACTTAAAAAAGGACCTAGACAAAGATCGTTAGAAACGAAAGACAAAATGACAGATTGTAGAAGGATATTTCCGGTACGATGTCAAAAATGGAGAAACGAAATGTGACTTTATAAAGAAAAAGCACTGTCTATTCTTCGTAGAAATAGAAAGCATCGTGCTAAGCCTGCTGAAGAGTTATTTTTAGCTCAGAATGTATTTTACTCAAAAACTAAGAAGCGTGCATATTTGAAACATTTAAATGGACTTCTTTGTCAGGCATACCTGGCAAAAATAATAATCTAATATCACATACATAGTTACCAATTATGAAGTCTCATGACAAAGTGCAATAATTTTGCAGTGTCGTAGAATTATTTCGAAGATATGTTACATCCACACAAACCGCAACCTGTCACATGATATATTCTGCATCAATTTTTGTTAGAACAAAAATAACGTCTCCACACATTACTACGGCATTATCATAATGCAATGTCGTTTGAAATGTCTCAAATGTGGAGTAAAGACAGTTACATGATGAATCGTAAAACGTTAAAGAAAAGTTCAGATCTTTCAATTATCACGAATCACGATTACAGATTTTAATGTGAATGGATCTTTATGCGCATAATAAATACAACAAGATATGCAACGCATATTATTGATATTTATTTATCAGTAGCATGCCAGGGGTTAACGGTGTTTTTGCAACCAGTTCGGTAGGATCCGAATATAAATACAGACGTTCCAAATATTCTTCAGTCCAAGAAAAATCGTCAGCAGTGAATATATTTTAGAAATCATGTGGAAAATAATAAGTGTATCTGTTCTTCTAATCGTCGCACAAGCAGTGGACGTCCACGATTTCTACGGGGACTGGATCGAGGTCGCTTTTTATCCAGTTTCTACCTACGCCCCTGTGTGCATACGCTTCTCGTTTGCTAAAAGCACAGAAAATGAGCAATGTACGTATGCTGATGGAAGAAACGCAACTTTAGTTCAAGTCTCTATGTTGACAGAAACTGGAAGATTAATGCACCGTCATCAGACGCCGTTGAGAGTGGTAAATACGCCAGCGGAAGTGATGCCGGCGTTGAACATCAGCGTCAAATGTGATGACAAGGATGTTCGTGTTTTTGACCGTGTTGTGGTAAGGTTGGTGAACAAAGACTACTTCATTATGTATGGGAATATTCCGGCATCCATGGAATATACTCGTACTGCGGTAGAACATAACACAGCAATACTCTTTGGAAGAAATGTCGTGTCTGCAAAAGAATTAAGTGATGTTATGATGAGTATTGAAGATCTCAAGAACAGACGAGGAGCCCAGATGTGTGGGAAAGAAAATTATGGTGGATTCAAGAGTACAGAAAATGAAGTTGGTAATTAATGATTTAGATAGAAATCATTGCTTTGCGATGGATTAATATCTCCAATTAATGACTCATTAGAATTTGGATTTCATTCTGTATGGCTTTAAAATAAACGGGTTTGATTTTAAAATAAACGTGTTATTTTGGTTGTGTCAAAAGATTTTCTTGTAAGATTATATTATTGATCCTAAATTACAAGGGGCAGCACACACAAACACAATAGTGATAAGGGATTCTAGCAATAATTGAAACATTCATAAACACATTTCCAATACGCTGATATAAATTGGGGCATAGACATTAGTACGGGGAGGCTCAGTTTAGCAGCCTACGCTGTCAGAAAAGTAAGACAATACACTGACGTCGATACAACTCGGTTAGTCTACTTTAGTTATTTTCACAGCATTATGTCCTGCGGTATTCTGCTGTGAGGCAAAGCTGCTGATATTCAAAATATTTTTGTCCTTCAAAAACGTGCCGTTCGTGCAATTTACCAGCTAGGTGCCAGAGTTTCCTTGAGGGACTTTTTCAAAGATATTGGTATTGTCGCAGTGGCACCACAATTCATATTCGCTAACATCTTATATATTAGGCAAAATATACACTTGTACACTAAAAACAATGATATTCACACCGTTAACACTAGAAATAAGGACAAACTACGTGCTCCCTTTCACCGGCTTCATAAGGTTCATAACTCATTTGTTGGGCTTGGTATAACCTTTTATAACAAGCTTCCCTCTTCTTTGCTAGATTTTCCCTTTGATGCATTTAAAGCTCAAGTAAAATCCATCCTTTGTTTAAAGGCTTACTATTCCATCAACGACTATTTAAATGACAAGAATAGTTGGTCGCTGTGATTAACTCAACACAATGTTTGTGTTCTTTCTCCAGAATGAGCGTAACTAGTGACAGGATATGGGTTCATATAAATATTTATTTAATTTAATTTTTTATTGACCAAGTATTTTATTTTATTTTATTATTATCTATTATGTCATTAGTTATTGACATGATCTACTCATAACAATATGTTTATGATGAGTTGTATTGCTCTATATAGTAAGCTAGCGACCTCGACAGTTGATAATTCTATTCCTGCCTGAGTAACCGTCAGCAAGTTCGTCATGCTCCCGTAGATGTCACTGCTTGCGGTAGCGTCGGGGGTCGGGTTACCTCCTTCAGACGGGAACGGGTGCTGCTTGTGGTGACTGGTCGTCTTGCTGACCATGACTGTTATTGTTACTAATAATTACCTACCCGTTTATTTATTTTACGTCGATGGTCCTAGGTTATCATTTGTGGCCTCGAGTTGTAACTCGGGTAGTAACAGCTATGTGAACATAATCCAGCATTGCATAAGTAAGCTATCACGCCCTTAATACCAGGAGGCTCTTATTTTGGTATTATGCTTTATATTAATTTTTTTTTAATTTTAGTCTGAGTGCTCGAGTTAAGTTTTCATTTTGTTTGTTGGCATATTGGCATGGCTGGCTGACATATGTATGACTAATTATTTAATTAATGTTCTGTATCTCGTAATGACTTTGTCAAGTCTATCCGACTAAACAGTCAGCTGTGCTACTGCGGAGTTTGTTGCGCCACTTCTTCCCAGCAAAAACACTAGGAAGTGGTGATGGGTGGGGCGTTTTTGGGGGACTGTCTTATGTATTTTGACGTTTGAAAAGTGCTCATTCTCAGCCTAATTTGAATAAATGACTTTTGATTTTGATTTTGAAAAAAGTACGATACAGACGGCCGTGTTTTCACTTACAATTATTTCTTCTAGTCTCCTCTTTAGACGACGAATTATTATGACTTTCGTTAGGAATTCCATCACTAGTCACTAGATGGCATCACTATTAAAAAAAAAAACAATCCGATAAATATGTTTACATTTTTCAATATCAGCTTTTGTTTCTATAGATTTCGTAAAATGCATTTTCTAACAAGAGAGTGCATAAGTAACGTTTTTGATGACAACTCCACATACTTACACGTCTCCGAGAATTATTAACGCTTATTTATACTCTCGACCGAGTGTTGTAATCCTACTCCCACGCAGTCGTAGCGCGAGCGCAGCATATCATATGTTATATTTATCAGTATAGGTCAAAGTTTATTACATCCCAAACTAAACACAACCATGACACATGCCTCAGTGTATGTGCTACTTTACTTCAGTGATCTATACGCATTTAATCATGAGGCAAATAATAGTTGTATCTGTACTCTTAACTGTTATTCAAGCAAAAGGTATACAAAATGTTTACGGGGACTGGATGATGGTTGCTCTGTATCCACCTTCTGCAAACGAACCAGTTTGCATACGCTTCTCGTTCACTCAAAGCCCGGTTAGTGTGCAGTGTACGTATGCCGATGGAAGAAAATCAAATTCAGTTCAAGTTTCCATGATGACGGAAACAGGAGAGTTATTGGAACGGTATACGATGCCGATGACGGTAGTTGATACTCTTGCGGAAGTGATGCCAACTTTGAACATCGGTTGTAAATGTGGGAAAGAAGAAGTTAATGATCACGCCGTCGCAAGGTTGGTGGACGACAACTACTTCATTATGTATCACTATGTCCCGCCATCTGCCGGAGCTACTAGTACTAACAAAGAACAGAACGCTGCGTACCTTTTTGCTAAAATAATTGTGCCGGAACCGAAATTATTTGATGTTATGACAAGCATCGAAGATCTGAGAGAAAGAGAAGGAGCAATAATATGTGCGATAGAAAATTATGGTGGACCTAAGTGATGAAAATTATTTGATGACTTTGATGTTATTGTGACAATTTATAGTAAAATAGTTGATAAGCCAGTGTCTATGCCTTCATGAACATTTATAGCGCTGCTAAAAATGTAAGTAATGCTACAAATATGGCTATTTTTTTTGACCGACTGTGCAAAACTACATGATGGATAGTAACTATATGATCGATTTTACAGAAACCTTCGTTTTATTAGTGTTCCTTTATCTAATAGCTATATGTATATTACTTAGAATGAGAATAACCCATTTTTTTATAGCTGTGCACCTGTAGACGTCATTATATTGACATGTTGCCTGCATGGGTAGCGTCAGCAACAGTATTTTAAACGAAAGTAACATTACAATGCAGACGATACGGGAGTGCAGACCGTACTGGTAGGCGTCAGCGGTGAGGTAGGGAAGGAAACGGGCGGGTAAACATCTTAGCTACCTACCTGGCTACAATAATAAATTAAGGCCTCCAACCAGGGCCTAAAAACTTAAAACTAAAGCGACCACACGCTAAGGGAACCCCCTGTGGGGACGTACCTGGGCTTATAGCGTCGCTGGAAGATTCGGTAGGATTATTATTTAGGGACAAATTTAATGCTACAGGCTCAGCGGCGCGGGGTGGCTAGAGCAAGGGCCAGGGCAGACATGGATTGGAACATTGCGGTGGGCTTCGGTGGTGAGGAAGGAAGGACGGCGGTCTGCAGCGGTGAATCTTGAGAGTGCTGGTGAGCTTGCTACTCTCCTGGAGTAGGGTTGTAACTTCATCGGGAACGGGGCGGATGAATACAATTTTAACTTCAAATCTTTCGGAGTTCCAATGAATGACAGTGTTACTTTATGTCAAGTTTGGCAATTTTTCCGAAGTTGGTAGATAAGTGAGTTGGATATTTGTATCTGTACTGAAGGTGACGTGAGTGGTGTCACTTTGCTCTCGTATCTCGTTTAAGGAGTTCGCTTCACTCGTTCAGCCTACAAGCTCAAGTGGAGTTCATGATGTGTTTCAGTTCGCAGACTATATGAGCAAAATGAGGTTCACAGTTATATACGGCCGCCTTAAGATAAAAGTAACTCATGAGAATCTCCATACAAATATTTGGGTATAAGACATGTAGACATTATAAATATTTCATACATTAAAATTTTAATAACGAATAACTTTCACATTGTTGCCTTGTTAATAACTTACGGGTATAAGTTTGAATTGTGCATAATATTTACTACAATATAGAAAAGCCTTCTCTCTTACGCAATTCTTCATATATCGCGGAGCAATTTTGCATATGGCACAACTGCCTTTGCAAAAAGTTGTGCATAGTTCAGAGACTGCTCAGTACGAGTAGATCATATGGGTCGATACAAAATAAAGTCGTTGTTGTCTACCAATCTGGCAACGGCTGGGGTCGTAAATTTTTGGGCACCGCAATTGCATGTGACGTTCAATGCAGACATCACTTCGGCCGAAGAATCGATAACCAGAATTCGTAGTTTTTCACCTGCAGTGGTCGGTGCATTTCCGTTTGTAACCCGCTTGTTTTAAACCAAGAATAAAGTCGTATTTCTTCCATCATCACACGAACATGGCACGTCTTCCGGAGATTTTGCGAACGAGAAGTGATTACATGTCGCAACGTATGTTATAGCTGGATAATTTGCTACTGGGATCCATTCTCCATAGAAATTAAATGTCTGTTGCCTCAACAAGAATTAATATTGAAGATATAATCATACATTTCCACATGACGAAATCTTAATGAGATATTATACCGTTCTTGTCAAGTACTGTGGCGACTACTGTTACTTATATATATATAGATATATATCGAGAGTGTTTGATCTCAACAGACAACCTTTGGCACGTACTGATAAACGTAATTAAGTTTTGCGTATAATCTTGCTTTTTTGTATAAACACTAAGATTTATCTTAATAACTGAAATAATTGGATGTACAGCCACTGTAGATACACCGTCAAATTTCAAATAGAAGCTTTTTTAACCTTCTCTTTAGCAAATATATTTATTCGGTCTTCTTGTTCATCTCGTAAACACACAAAGATAGTCAATGTTACAATCAGTAGGTAATATTTAGTTTTCTAACATGCACTTTTGTTACGTATTGTATTTTTTAATGTATACACAATTATATTTTAGGATGAAGTTGATCATATACTTCTCGGGTACACAACCGTGACCAGTCTCTGTGTTTTAGTTTTTCAATATTTTTAATGTCTTGCTCTAATTCTGAAGCAGTTGGTAATTCGCGAGCCATCAAGAAAACAAGGGTGTCGTTTGTGTTCATTGGCACGTAACCTAGTATATAGTTCTTGTTCACAATTTCAATAACACTTCGATAAAGAAATGTATTTGCATAATTGCAAGATACGTTTACGAGAGGTAGATTACCCACATTGTTAACTACCAATACAGGCACTGATCGCACTACGGGTTTAAAATTCACAATGATAGGCAGAACAGGGTGGTCACGGTCTAGCAGTTTAACTTCCATTAGTGTGCAGTTTCTTCCATCTGAACAGGGGCAGTCCATGTTTCGTGAATCTTCAGAAAAAGCAATAGCTCCGCATGCAGGTTCAGTTATAATATAATTTGGATACACCAACACCACCGAGTAATTTCCGTAGACATCGTATAGATATATTCCTTGAACGACACTGAGCAACGCTAATAGAATTATTGCTCTCCACATTTTGAGCACAGTTTTCTTGTTTTAAACGAGCGACGTATCTCCTTGTCAAGTTTGCACTAAGGATGATAGGGATGTAGTTCATCAAGACGTGCGTGACCACTGAGTGATCACTTAACCTTTGCCATTGCAATGATCGATTTGATGATTCGATAATGCGATTCTTTTGGTTTGCGCTTTCTAAAAATAGACTAGTTATTATAAGATGAAAATGAAATGGAACAATAATTAACGACGAGATTTGACAAGGAATACAGTTTTATAAAATTAAATTAGGAGAAGGTGAAATATACAGGGTGTAACAGAAACCCTATTGCTATCCTTAAGCACTAAATATAACAGCTGGTATAGAATCACTATACATAGTTTCAGCTTAAAATAAGATACTCTAAGAATTGATACCAAATTTTCAGTTTCATATGTTTCTTAAATTCTAATCATAACAAACGTGTCACCGCACTACATAGTTCAATAACTTTCCACGTTACTTGCCATTATCACGATAAATCTCTTCCGAGTGATGTGTTTATTTCAATTTGAAAAGTTTGGTTTCTGGTATCAACGTATTAAAAATTCTCATAACGAACATGTAGAGATAGGTTTAAAAAACCCTTCCAATATCGTTTGATATCATCCAAAGAAGCCGTGCCCTTGGTATGTATATGTTACCGGCCAAACCCAATTTCAGGACAAACTAGTTTGTCCTAGGCCAAACAGACTTATCCTACGCGTTACACGTTGTATATGCTTTATGCGTATCAATAATTGCAGAAGTAACTACTGTTGTTATTTTAGCGACGTTTTTTCTTAGTTCTAAAGTTTGAGAGGTACCGTAGCCTACTTTTATTTGACTCAAGGAAAATCCCGGCTATAAAGGATTTTATCACCACCTTAATATCTTGCATACTTTGTCAAGTAAAAACCCACATGCAAAAATAATATGGCGCGATTTGAAAACTGGCTTCGTTGGACGAACGCCGAATTTCAAACAACTCGGCAATTTATTTTTCAATCGATCCCCCTCTGTTGCAAAACGCAGCGTTGCGGCCAAAAAGGTGAACGTTTCGGCTATTGATAGGACTTTTTTTTATTGTTTCGCCCGCGTACATAGCTCTGGATTCAATTTCGAGGAATTTTAGAAACAAAAATTCGTGTGTGTGAACGTTATTAATTTAGTGCAGTTATCCAGTTTTTTTGTGCGCTCCAATGATCTCTATGAATTGGGATTAGATTGCGGAAGTCATAGATATGGTTTTGTTTGCGGGTAGTGTGTGAGGGTTGGTTGAATGAATTCATTGTGTATTCGAACTCGTAATTGCTTTATCACCCTCAGTCTGATTGTCACTTGCACGTACATTCTATAATATTTTTTTCTCTATGGCATTTTGGCATATTGGTATTTGTGATCAACAAATCTGCCTTGTACCATCGAAGATCACTATCGGTTTTTTTTTGTAATAACACACGTTTTTCCAATTCGCTTTAGACATTGGCAGAATAGTCGACATCGGCTGTGCTTGCCATATGAAAGAATAGAATAGAACAAATCTGCCAAATGTCAGGTGCGAAATGGAAAAGCAAAAACTTGCGCATCATGAAGCGACAAATTAATAACTATAGTATATTTTTGTGTATGTGACAGCTAGATTGTATCAACCTTATAAGTCTTTTATGTTCGGTTCCTTTAAACAAAACGGATCGTTTTGCTTACAAATGGTAGAATTTTTTTTCCAAACTGGGCAAACAAATAGTTTTGTAAGCTAATTTTACCGGTGAAGGCTACTTCCAAATATGGTGGGGTCTTTGCGTCTTTATTGGTAAAGATACAAGAGTTATATTATTAGATAATTAAATTAACTTCCAACTGTCCGTAAATTATAGGAATCGGCCATTAGTAAATTTTACCGTTGACTTTGTAACATTGTCAAAATCACAATGATCTTTAATGCACTGTTAGTGGTATTTAAGTTTCTCCAAAATTATCGTATTTCTATAGCTTTTCCTTACTTCTCATAGTAAGTAGTTAATACTGAATTTTGATAGTTCTTTATTTAGTTAATTGAAAGCCAAAATTAGTTTAAACTATGATACAATTATTGGAAAATAATCTCGCAATTAGAGGGCAGTGGAGGCCCAGTAGTAACGGCCGTGACTTAAGAGTTGTAGGTCGCAGGTTCGAACCCAGACAGGCGTTTAACTTTGTGTAAATAATTTCATCACCACTGCTCTCAAAACGGTGAAGGAAAACATCGTGAGGAAACCGGCATGTCCTAGAACTAAAAAAAATGTACGACATGCGACATCTACCAACTCGCACTGGGCCCGTGTGGTGGATTACAGCCCACTCCCTCTCACAGAGAGAATGCCTGTGTCCCAGCTGTGGGAACATTATCCATAGGTTGATTCTGCTATAATCACTCGATTTGTAAATAAAACATTAAGCTATTCATCATTCATACGTTTAGCAGCATTCAGGTAGAAACATACAGATTCATGATACTGAATGCTATTACGTCACAAAACCAGTAATCGTCTCAATGTCAATGGTAACAATGACATTATGGCGTCATGTTACAACTTCCTTAACAAGATTTTTTAACGGTAAACGTACAGTCAAGTGAGAAATATTACACATAACATAATATCACGCCAGTATTTCTCTTTTCACAGAAGGGTTAGGTTAGGTTAGCCAGCGGAAGGAGACACGGCTCTCTGTCGTTTCGGGTGACAGGTGCTCTCGGAGCATGGTTGCTCCGGGAAATACCTGTGGCGCATAAACAGGGAACAGGACGCTAGGCAGCGAGCGGGAGATCGCTGCCGCTCATCTGACTCAGATGCACTGGGCGTGGGCGGAGGAAGATAATGCCCTCTTCCAGCTCCCCGAAATGGGTCCAGGGGTGACAGATCTAGGGACAACCGTCGCGCCCTATCCCTTAGGGGCGCGTAGTGTTCCACGCGCGCCTCCCTCCTCCATTATATCATAATATAATGGAGGGGGGGAGTTTAACACCTCACTTCGCCCCTGACTTGAGGTGACGCAGATCTCTGCCCATCTGGGCCCGGAGATCGCGGAAATTGCATCAGAGTCTGTGATCCCGGGTGCGAGTGCGGGACGGAACACCGGGGTGGTTTCAGTCAGTAAGACTCTGACACAACCGTCCGCCCACCCCAGGGTGGAGGACATCCATTAGGATTTCCACACCGAGATAAAAAAAGAGGTTAGCTAAGCCATAACACAGCACTCACAGGTCGCTAATTATGTTTAAGTCCTATGTCATACGGTGCGAGCCTATTGGCCATCAACTGACCGCAAATCCAGACTACTAAAACATTCGTCTTCTTGCTCAGCAGTAGCGCTTGCGACCACTAGAACAATGAGGCAGTCGAGATGAGTATATTGTCAAGAAATATTATATTTTTGCCGTTGAAGAAGGGCGAAAGGGGGAACTGGGGCATGAGGTGGAACTTTATTTACTTATATATAAAAAGAAATGAAAATGGACTCCAATGCAGGTTTTACTTTTTATTTTATTGTTTAACTAGCAGGTCGCCCGCGACTTCGTCTGTGTGGATTTTGAAGACACAGCCCATAAATATTACTCGCTGATATTGTATACTTGGCTAGCGAGTCCTTGCAAAGCTTGATGGGAGCGCGTGTTATCTTCGAAACTTTTTAACCAATTGCTGTAAAGGAAAAATCTTTTCTCCATGATATCCTTGTGATCATAAAATATTTTTTTGTGATTAGGATTAATATTTGGTTGTTTAAAAAGTCATCCAAACGTAAGTAAATCGAAAAAATAAACTTATACATAAAAGCTACTATATTATTATGTATCTGCTAAAATATAAAAGACAGAAATATGGTATCCCGGACATTTTATAGAACTATAAGTTCCCTTATTTTATTTTCAATTATCAACTGTTTAGGCAGCGCATGCAAATAACTCTGTTTTAATCCGCCTGATTAAACAAAAATGTTGCTCGGCTAATATGCAAGATATAAGTATAATTTATAGCCACTCACAAATAATGCAGCTTTCAATCAATGTAAATAAATTTAGAATTGGGCCATTAGTTCCGGAGATTACCCCCTACATACAAACTTCCAAACAAATTTTACCTGTTCTTAATATTAGTATAGATATGTATATGTAGGGGATTCTATAGAAACACCTTTTTTTAATTCCACTATTCACATTTATTGAATCACGCACTAATAACTATTACAAAATACTGAATTACTGCTAATTTAATATGAACATGACTTGTCTCATTGACGACTAACTTTAAACTGAGTAAAATCTGTATAATTCTAAACTATTTTCCTTAGAAATTTCCTTAAGTAGTTTTCTACTAGGGTACAAGTAGCGGTTATGTTTGACATCAAACATTTGTTCTAAACCAGTCACATTAAAGGGGGTGGAGCCTAATGGTCAAGCGTAAGCTCGATTTCTCTCGACAAGTTTAAACCTGCGCCCGATTCCTTCGAGAAGCTTCACTTGGATCGTGGGAAAACCGGTCACGTGCCGATTCTTCGTGGAATATTACCAATGTTTACGTCTTTGCTTTAATTTTACTGCGCATAACAGATTTGGTTGTTTGTTAATAGCAGATTAGGTACTGTAGGTATATGCAGGTAGGTACTTATGTATTTAGGCTTAATTCTAGTTAGGTTTTGCCTTTAATCATGTACCTTTCAAGATAGTTTAAATTCTAATTGAGTGATTGGCTTAGACTTACATTCCTACTTGATCTGTAGGTATTCATGGACTTAAAAGTATGGGAAATCAAAACCAGCCCTACGCTTAGGTATGCAACAATAATTTACTTATATCTACCTAATACCAAATCTTTTTTATTTAAAATAATCAACCTTATTTTCTAATTTAGGACTTGACGTCGCCAACAGTATACATACTTCATTTTAGATCCAAAAAGTGAAAAAATTGTTCCAGTTTATAATCTTACCACCAAAATGCGCATTAATTTAATTTTTGATGGATGATAGTGTAACAAGTTAAAATAAAATTAGTGTTTTAATTTACATAGAAATTTGACGTACAATGTTATTTTGCTGATAAATATTTATTTAATAGCACGAGTAGGTCCATAATTATTAAAATTGAGTCCGACAGTTCCAGTTCAATCTCACTTGAGAAGCCGGTTATGTAAGGTGTCTGTCAAAAAATGTATTGTTTATTTGTCTCTTTTTGTGTCGCCATATCTATTGGCTCAGTGTTCAGTGCAGTAGGACTGCAATTACCCGTTGAAAAACCTCAGGAAATGAGTATGTTAAATATGAAATTACTTATTACTTTGTTTTAAGTTTAGCTTGTATGCAAAATGCGGTTAGGAAGCAGTCTATCAGCAGGCTTAGCATGACGATTTCTATTTCAACTCTACCGTAAAATAGAAATCGCTTGTCTACATTTGTCGGTACAAAACTGTCATCTGTCTACACGGATACGTCATTTTTATCTACTCTTCCGTCGAAAGCTTCTCTACGGTTCTCGTGCTAAGCCTGCTACACTACAATAATGCCCGCAAATATGCATCAATCAGTATGTTCATTTTTATATACATTTTTCTGCCTACTAATTTTTATCATGAGCCTGTTATGTCCTACAGGTCAAAGGCCTCTAATCTGTCTGATACGCTCGCTCTGTTGTTGTTAGTCGTGCTATATTTTTTATCAACAAAAAGGTTAAGGGTTAACAGTCAGTAACTAAAACATCTGCCCCACTCTCTGATAATTCTTAGTGCAAACTTGACACGAGGCTACGTCGCTCATTACCAACAAGCTCAAATAACTATTTCGTATTCAAAATGTGGAAAGTAATAATCCTATCTGCGTTATTGAGTGTCCTACAAGCTGCTAATATTAACGAAATCTATGGAAATTACACAGCGGTCATGGTGTATCCAAATAGTTTAGCAGCACCTTTGTGTATAACGATTGCCTTGTCTGAAGTTCAACCTAACATTCAGTGTTCTTGTTCTGACGGAAATAATAGTACTAGTGTTGCAGTAATGAGAATCTTAGAACGTATAGCCCCGTTTCGGAAGATAAGTGATCCAGCCCCGTTACTAGAGCCTGTGCGAGTCGTCGACAATGAAATTGATGTGCTGTCTCTCACGAACGTCACCTGCAATTGTGCTGAAAAGGAATATCATATTCGATTAGTTGTGAAAAATGTGAACGAAAAGTATATGATGGCTTACGTGATAAATCAACTTGGTGCTACATATGTGGAAAGGGATTTTTTGTGGGCGCGGAGTTTACCGAGTACTGCCGAATTGGAGATCGACTTGCCACTTATTGATGAAGTAAAACATAGGAACGGTGGAAGGATATGTACCCGAGAAATATATGAGGAAATACGTCCGAAAAATTAATTGTTTTTTTTTTTGTTGTAAATAAACTTTTGATGCATGTCGGACGCGAGTTTTTTTTATTATTCATCATCATCATCATCATCATTTCAGCCGAAAGACGTCCACTGCTGGACATAGGCCTCACCCAAAAGGGCGTTTTGCCATAATCGCCACGCTTAGCAGGCGGGTTGGCGATCGCAGTATGGTGGTAAAATGCATAGAGAATGCTGCTGCCCATTCTCTAGTCACCTTCCCCTCCACCTTTAGTCACCTTCTCGACACCCACGGGAAGAAATGGTTTTTTTTATTACTACGGTGCTGCAATCTGTATATACATAAATTCATTTTGTTTTCACACTGTGGTAGGTAATAACCTCATAGATATTATTTTTCTGTTAGTCCTTGTCCTATTTATTTTAGTTTTGGTTTGAACACATAATATGGCAACCCTGTTTGTCTATGAATGGCTCGAAGAAAACGATGACAATATTCCAAAATCACACGAAAGTGAGCAGACACGTTGTGTGTCTTCTACCAATGTTTACGTGAGCATGGGACAGGGGGTAAGAGCTTTGCTTACTTTTGCTGACGAGGGGAGGGGGGGTTCATAATTGCAAATAATCTGTGTGTAGCCATCTGTTTCAAAACGAAACAGATTATGATCAATCGTGAGTTACGCATTTAGGGTACAGGGTCTACAGATGTAACAGTATTTTTAACCGACTTCAAAAAGGAGGAGGTTATCAATTCGTCGGAACCTTTTTTTTTTTTTTTTTATGTATGTTACCCGATTACTCGAAGATGGCTGGACCGATTTGGATTTTGTTTTTTTTTGTTTGAAAGGGTATACTTCCCAGGTGGTCCCATGATCATCAAGTCAGGATCTAATGATGGGATCCTGGAGAAATAGAGAGAACTCTTCAAATTTTATAGGCACACAAAGCGATTTAGATATTTTTTGGAAGAGTGCTTTCTCGTAGTGGTCCCATTTCAATTTGGTGAAGATCTGATGAAGAACTTCGGAGATAGGCAACGGAACTCCTCAATAAATGATAGCAAATGGACTGGGATTGCCGAAATCGCATGTCTGTCTATTGTTTACACCAGTTCATAACATAACATCACGCCGGTACGCTGTGAAGGGGTAAGCACATGTGAACCACTAAAAAGTAAAAAATAAAAACTTTTTCCAAAAAAAACACAACCGACTTCCAAAAAAACACTACAAAGTGAAAAATAACTTTAATTTCGGAAGGCGGTGACAAAAAATTCAAATACAGCTCCAAAGACATCGACTTCCGAAATTAAAGTTATTTTTCACTTTGTAGTGTTTTTTTGGAAGTCGGTTGTTTTTTTTTTTGGAAAAAGTTTTTTTACTAACACTATTATCTACTTGTTTTCAGTTGTGGTACTATCTCCGCTGGTGGCGGCTTTACCATAGTTCCTGGTGATAAAAAACTTCCCTACCCAGACTGCTGTGACCGAGCAACGTATAATAAAATCAACCATAAGTCTGTTAGCTAAAAATCAAGAATGCCATTTTGTTACTGTTCAATAAAACTACTATTTTTATTTCAGTTTCAAAGATTCAATATCATTGAATAATTAGCTGACCCGCCAGACGCTGTCCTGTCTTAACTGTGAATTTTGAATTCGAAACTTTATTTTTCTTTCTTATGAACCTTCTCTTGACTATAATAAAGCGAACAAAAAAAGAATTAGCAAAATCGGTCCAGCCGTTCACGTGTGATGCCGTGACCAAGGGAAATAGGGATTCATTTTTATATATAAGATATTGAAATGAAATGGGATAGCGCTAAGCAGATACATAGCTATGTATCTGCATAACGGTATCCCATTTCATTTGAGGTTGTAGTGAAGGTATTAAAGAAGGAACCCAGGCTAGCTTGACCCCAGCTTTCCGAAGGCTAATACCATTAGGAATCGCTTTCATTTTAACAGTTCCACAACATTCATGGCATTGTTTACGTTGCTAAGCAGACAATTTTTTCGAACATATGAAAGAATAGATTGGCATTAACCTTCAAAATGCTAAGTCAAAATGATACAGATTCTGATTAATAGTGTCTTACTAAGCTAACAGTGCAGTAAATTCTGTCTCCGCGGAGCTAGATTGCAAAAGGTGTTGGTACTCAGTTAAAAACCTTGTTTCGTGTCACCCGGGCATTCCAAGATATTTTTAAACTATTTTTAAGGGCATTGATAGGTATGTGCACTGATTTTCTGCCTGTTTTGATATTCTACGTAGCTACATAACTACTTGTTATGTGTGTTTAATTTCTTAGAGCTATATTAATTCGATAAGCATTTCAATTTATTATGGATGACTTCTCATTTTATTGCATACCACAAAGTATGACGTATTCGTTTGTAGGTTTCTGTGGCCTAGCGCCATCTATGTTACTTATGCCTAACTAGCTAGTTCACAGTCACTGGGGCAGATGTCGCTACAATACACGTTTGGTATGTGTAAACTCGCTTGTGATTTGAACCAAGTTTGTATGAGCACTTCAATATTGCTACTCTGAATTTGTCTACAAAATAAGAGCTTGAGCGTCACTTGTTCTGGGCCGATGCCTGCCAGTGGTGCGGGTTGTTCGAAAGAGATACCGCGGCCCCTGGCACACAGGCAACTGAGGGAACACGGGCGGGTTTTAGTCAGTAAAAGTCTGACATGCCCTCCCGCTCCACCCAGAGCGGGAGAAGTTATTTGTAGATTTCCTACCCAAAAAAAAAAGCGTCACTTGTTCTTGATACTTACAAAAGTAAGATGTTGACCTAAAGAATGCCCATCGTTGGGAGCTATCGAACGTTGCTTTCCCAGAGATGAAGCTAAAATGACTCATGTGCCTATAATTAAACCGGCACCTATTCTTTTCACACCGAATCACAGCAGTACTCCTTGGTGACAGAAATAGGTGTTAAAGTAATTCCCTGAAACAAGTTTGTTCTGCGTTCCTTTGGTGTGTGCCTTTTAGTCTGTGCAAAATAAATGATTTTTTTTCGTACCTATCTTTTTTCTTAAAATACCGTTACACAACATCACGCCTTGTTTGCACGCAGGGTTGGGTAGAGGTGTCATGATAATACACCCACATTTCGCCAGTTATGTTTAAGTTCCATGTAATAGGGGACTAGACTATTGCCATCAACTCGGCACGAATCCACATTCCGGGCTGCTACTGACAAAATCCAGATAGTTAATCTAACCTAGGACAGCAAGCATCAGGCAGTAGCGCTTGCGATCTACCCTAGACCTTCCCTTCGTTCTACGTCCATCTAGTAACTGTAAACTGCCTAAATCGAAAAAATAACTCTCATTATGTACAGAGGCCAGCACATCAAACTACCCCAATCTGTCAATTTTTTTTTATAGTCTTTCAACTTTATTACAGAAGAATAAGGTTCATGTTCAATTGGGAAAATTTGACAGTTTGGGATAGCTTGAAGTGCTAGCGTCTTTACCTCGTTACCATACTCGGTTAAGGAAATTATAAAGGCATTCTTCTTGGTTACGTTCAACATATTTTATGAATATTGCAAAGCCTGCAGTGGCCTCTTCTTACCCAAATTATGCTATTCGTTTTAATGCGTGCTCTAACTGCCAATCTTTGCGCTGGCATAAAAAAAAATATAACTGATTTTCACGGTGCGATTCAATTGCGAGTCGTATACTTTAAGTTGTGAGCACTGGTGGTCCAGTGGTAGAGGCCACTTATGAGTTGTAGGCAAGTTCTAACTTAGGCAGGCATTTCACTTTGTGTTAATTATTTCATCACCGCTGCTCTCAAAACGGCGAAGGAAAACTTCGTGAGGGCATGTCCTGGAAAACCATAAATCGAAAACATGTGACATCTACCAACCCGCACTGGATCCACGTGGTGGTTACGGTCCTGCCCTTCTCAAAGAGGAGAGAAGGCCTGCAGTGGCGAAGACACCATATAACACGATTCCTACCAGCTTCCCTTCAGTGGTTCGCTTTTCAAAAATGGCACGTTTATAGTATCTACTATTAGCAAGAAATATAGTAACACTACGAGTACTTAATTTTCCATAACATTCAAACAACAAAAACGTCTATTTTTTGCTTTATATTCCTACAGCAAAAAAAAATGTTCTAAATTAACCCGGCGCTGAAACGTTATAATAAGGAACTAAAAATTCATACAACAGCGATGTCACTTTAGGTCACGTAGCATCGCTTGATATTGGATGAGAGTAAGCCGATGTACAACTGGTTACGATAGAGATGAATATAGAAAAAATGCGTTAGCGAGAATGAGATGGAGGAATATTGCATTATTTTTAAGTTTCAGCTGTTCAACTTTATTGTATTCGATTCTTTATATTCCTATATTAATTTAAGAATGATAGTAAGTATTATTTATCAATAAGTCAGTAAGTTAAAACCGGCTTCGCTGCCTGCGACTTCTCACTAAGAAAAATTTACACCTCGCCGCTGGAGGCCTTTATCCCAGCAGTGGGCATATTATAGGCTGACTATGTTTTATCATAAGTTGAAGCAATGATAAAAATATTACCCTCTTACTAATAAACACAGAATAAAACGACCAAAGCCACGCTCAAAGCTCCGTCGATTACCTCGTTCAAATCTCAGATGCTCATGTTCATCATTAGGGTGTTACACTCATTTTTGAAAAGTGTCCTAATTAGATTCTAAAGTGCTAATAAACCACAAAAAAACACAACACTTTTATTTAATCGATCAGTGCCGTAAAAATGCATTAAAATTTTACATTCGTAATTTGGACGCAGTGGACGCCATATTGGACTGCGGGTATGACGTCAGTTTGCTAAGTAAACAAATGCGCTGATATTTTGTATGATAATTGTTTGTAATTGAAAAAAATCGTTATTATTCTACTTATCGTAGGTTTTCTGTTCCTGAATGCAAACTATTATTTTAATAAAAATTACTTTGGTTACGAAATTCGAAATCGGCAGTAATCTGTGATCGAAGGAAACACAACCTACACACAACTTGTGACATTTATACATCTCCATATCCTCTTAAAGATAAGATTTCCTGTCACTATGACGTTGGTATCGCCTCAGGGCACCCCCAACAATAACGTGTCATTTTTAAACGACATCACGTGACAGTGATGGATTGCTGTCCTTTTTGTAGTGCAGGGCGGATTCCTCGATTTGTCATATTATGGGGTATTTACTTATCACCAGAAAGCCCTAGGGAATTGAGTGGTTCATTCTAATAATCTGTCTTGATGGGACTTATTTTAGATTGAATTAGTTTTTGCCAGCGGCATCGCCCGCGTAAACCAATTTACGCAAAACCTTAAAAAATTATATAGGTACCTATACCTTCCTCATGAATCACTTTGTCTATAGGTGGAAACTGTATGAAAATCCGTTCAGTAGTTTTTGAGTTTATACCGAATACTTCGACGCCTAAGTGTCCTTTTGCTTTTGTATTTGTTTGTTTAGTTAGTTAGTTTATTTTTTTTATTCTTCTTCAAATAAATAAATTGATTTTCCGGAGATCCCACGCGAGACAGGCTAGCGAATATTTGCCCATGGGAGAAGCATGCTTTTTACACGCTTTATATTAGCTTCACTTGTATGTTTGTTTGTTTGTATTTTGACCCACTTTAAACGGTCAGATTTCATTGAAACTTTGTAAACTTGTCGAGGACCGATGACAATTCAATAATTTAAAAAAAAATAGAAAAAAAACACGTTTTTGTAGTTAGCAGAACTAAAAATTGGAAATAAATAATAGTTTAAAAAACTAAAAAACACGCTTTAAAAACCAAACTAAAAAAGCAGAAAATAATTTAATTCAATTAAAAAGCCTGGGGCGCTTGACATTAATTGATTATAAAATTACCTCAAAAAGCACCCCACGCTTTTTAATTGAATTAAATTATTTTCTGCTTTTTTAGTTTGGTTTTTAAAGCGTGTTTTTTAGTTTTTTTAACTATTATTTATTTTAAGTTGTTGACCAGTGTAAATGTTTGTTTCTGGTATTTATTAATAGTGTTTGCAATTTATAGGCAAATTCGTCGCTATCATTGGAAATACGCGGAATGTGTGCGAGCTGTCCGGCTGCGGGACCGGTGATGGTGGCTACAACGACATTGTCTCGAAGTTCTTTGATTAAAACTCTTGTGGCATTACACAGGCTTGGAGGGTTTAAATTTCTTAATATCATTACGGGAATTCCAACTTTAGTATGTGTGGCGGCCGACCAGATCGAATTAAAGAGTTTAATTTTTTTTGAGGGTAGTGTCTGTACACTGTGTAGGACACTGTTGTCCTCGATATTGCACACTGTGTCGATGGACTTGTAGCATTTAATGTCATTTGGTAGTTTTTTTTTAATACCAAGAACTCTCCGTGTCTTGGAAAGCACGTCAAGCCGTTGGTCCTGGATCTTTGACAGTCATTTCGGGTCGTCAGAAGCCGAAAAGTGTATCAACCAGTCTTACCAAGAGGTATCGTATTACCCAGTAACTGGATTGTGGAGGTCAGATAGGCAGTCGCTTCATGTAAAATACTGGTATTTAGCTGCATCTGGTTAGGTTAGGCAAATGATGATGAAGCAATTTTTTGGTCAGCTACCAATTTCGATATTTTTAAATTGACAAATTCAGACAACTCGTTTACAGGCCTATTATGATTATAATTGTTCAGGATTTACAGCATTTTGTGAGCGATTGGGGGAAGGTAAACCAAAGTCTTTTAGGTATTTACAGTTCTAAAAGTTTTCGCGTATTGCATTGTTATACTCGTGATAACTTCGAAATTAAATGTCCAATTCGAATCAATTAAAAAGTATTTTACTGCTACGTAAATACCATTGATGATAAATCTATTTATTTGGAATAAGAATTAATATTACGATAGAAATGTAACCAACTTTTGTTTCTACCGGCGATCTGAACCTGCCATTGTGACTTAACTATGATAGTTAGATATAAGTCCTCATGGACTTTTTTGTAGGTAATAATGAGTGCTATAATCATATAATACAAAATTTGTTTATATCATCAATATTTTTCTCAGCGCACGCCAAAATATGAATTTTATAGGGAACATTTTGCTACTTTTGGTTACATTATTGCAATTTTCTCAACGATCTCTATTTTTTTAAAATAAATGATGGCTTATGTTACTTCCTGATAATTTAGCTTTTAATTGGTGCCAAAATGGTTAAAATCGGTCCAGTAGTTTCGGAACTTATTCGGAGCAAACAAAAAATCTCACAATGCCTAGGTACTTAATAATCATAATGTGGGACGAATGTACTATGACTCATAGAGCTCATTTTTAAAAAAGTGTGTCGAACCCTTAACGACTTGAGAAACTCAGTCGCTGTCATGAGTGGTGTCACTTTTGTGTTTTGATGACTTTCGGCAGACACTTCCCGTCGCCACAAAAGAGACACGTGCGGACATCATCAAGGCGTGTCTAAAATCATCGCCCCAATGGAGTATAATTCAAACCCTAAGTTTACGCACTAACATGAGAGTCCAGCTTAAATTTTCTACAACAGCTGCTTAAAGTTAGACTTTTTCTTCTCCAACCTTGGGCGCTAACGCTGCGGAAATCGTTATGAATGAGTCTGGGTCGTATAGTTCACAGTCTGCAGCATCTTATAGATGAACTGCGTCTATATTATGTATTTTATTTTATGTGTTCGATCCACTGATCGAAGTCTATGAGCCACGGTACATTCGTCCCATATTATCAGCGACGTATCTTGTAACAACTGACTAAAGCACCCATTTTTTGATATCGAACATTTCGACTTTTGCTCCAATGAAACTGTCAGTGGTAATTTGAAGGTAGAGTGTGTAGATTTACCGTCGCTCAATAAAGTAGCTGCAATTCCTGCAGAAGCCACTGCCAGAGCTATTTTTCTGGATTGCCTAACATGTGGTAATATTAAATTAGTGAGGAATGTTTTCCCTGTGCCACCTGGAGCGTCCAAAAAAATATATTTCTCCTACATTGTTCGTCACGGTGTCAATAATGCATCAAAAGCCTGTTTTTGATTTGTGACTAACTTCAGCATATTTGTTTTACAAAAGTAGTTAATTCACCGATGTTGTACGGATTTACCAACATTTGCAGTGACATACTGCCATACATTCACTGCTGAATAATTAGCGAACTTTCTGCAAATGCTAATTAAAAAGCTCTCTACCCTATGCGGCAATCGCTCTTGTGCGTTCAAAAACTATTTCGTGTGGTGCTATGAAAGCGTATGCGCGGATGGAGAAAGTCTACTCAGTGCGGCTGGCCGCATTAGTGCGGCATTTACTATTTTGTCCAAGTGCGGCATAACGCTTCTGTGAGTTTGACTCCCGAGCACGGCTCTGAGATGTTCTCACACTTTGGCTAGCGAGTCCTTGCAAAGCTAGATGGGAGCGCGTGTTATCTTCGAAACTTTTTAACCAATTGCCATACTGTAAAGGAAAAATCTTTTCTCCATGATATCCTTGTGATCATAAAACATTTTTTTGTGATAAGGATTAATATTTGGTTGTTTAAAAAGTCATCCAAACGTAAGTTAATCGAAAAATATTTTTTTAATACATAAAAGCTACTTTAAGTATCTGCTAAAATATAAAAGACAGAAATATGGTATCCCGGACATTTTATAGAACTATAAGTTTCCTTACATTATTTTCAATTATATACAACTGTTTAGGCAGCGCATGTAAATAACTCTGTTTTAATCCGCCTGATTAGACAAAAATGTTGCTCGGCTAATATGCAAGATATAAGTATAATTTATAGCCACTCACAAATAATGCAGCTTTCAATCAATGAAAATCAATTTAGAATTGGGCCATTAGTTCCGGAGATTACCCCCTACTTACAAACTTACAAACAAATTTTACCTGTTCTTAATATTAGTATAGATATGTATACTTCATTTTAGATCCAAAAAGTGAAAACATTGTTCCAGTTTATAATCTTACCACCAAAATGCGCATTAATTTAATTTTTGATGGATGATAGTGTAACAAGTTAAAATAAAATTAGTGTTTCAATTTACATAGAAATTTGACGTACAATGTTATTTTGCTGATAAATATTTATTTCATAGCACGAGTAGGTCCATAATTATTAAAATTGAGTCCGACAGTTCCAGTTCAATCTCACTTGAGAAGCCGGTTATGTAAGGTGTCTGTCAAAAAATGTATTGTTTATTGGCTCTTTTTGTGTCGCCATATCTATTGGCTCAGTGTTCAGTGCAGTAGGACTGCAATTACCAGTTGAAAAACCTCAGGAAATGAGTATGTTAAATATGAAATTACCTATTACTTTGTTTTAAGTTTAGCTTGTATGCAAAATGCGGTTAGGAAGCAGTCTATTAGCAGGCTTAGCATGACGACTTCTATTTCTACTCTACCGTAGAATACAAAACTGTCAACTGTCTACACGGATACGTCATTTTTATCTACTCTTCCGTCGAAAAAACGCTTCTCTACGGTTCTCGTGCTAAGCCTGCTGCACTACAATAATGCCCGCAAATATGCATCAATCAGTATGTTCATTTTTATATACATTTTTCTGCCTACTAATTTTTATCATGAGCCTCTTATGTCCTACAGGTCAAAGGCCTCTAATCTGTCTGATACGCTCGCTCTGTTGTTGTTAGTCGTGCTATATTTTTTATCAACAAAAAGGTTAAGGGTTAACAGTCAGTAACTAAAACATCTGCCCCACTCTCTGATAATTCTTAGTGCAAACTTGACACGAGGCTACGTCGCTCATTACCAACAAGCTCAAATAACTATTTCGTATTAAAAATGTGGAAAGTAATAATCCTATCTGCGTTACTGAGTGTCCTACAAGCTGCTAATATTAACGAAATCTATGGAAATTACACAGCGGTCATGGTGTATCCAAATAGTTTAGCAGCACCTTTGTGTATAACGATTGCCTTGTCTGAAGTTCGACCTAACATTCAGTGTTCTTGTTCTGACGGAAATAATAGTACTAGTGTTGTAATAATGAGAATCTTAGAACGTATAGCACCGTTTCGGAAGATAAGTGATCCAGACCCGTTACTAGAGCCTGTGCGAGTCGTCGACAGTGAAATTGATGTGCTGTCTCTCACGAACGTCACCTGCAATTGTGCTGAAAAGGAATATCATATTCGATTAGTTGTGAAAAATGTGAACGAAAAGTATATGATGGCTTACGTGATAAATCAACTTGGTGCTAAATATGTGGAAAGGGATTTTTTGTGGGCGCGGAGTTTACCGAGTACTGCCGAATTGGAGATCGACTTGCCACTTATTGATGAAGTAAAACATAGGAACGGTGGAAGGATATGTACCCGAGAAATATATGAGGAAATACGTCCGAAAAATTAATTGTTTTTTTTTTTGTTGTAAATAAACTTTTGATGCATGTCGGACGCGAGTTTTTTTTATTATTCATCATCATCATCATCATCATTTCAGCCGAAAGACGTCCACTGCTGGACATAGGCCTCACCCAAAAGGGCGTTTTGCCATAATCGCCACGCTTAGCAGGCGGGTTGGCGATCGCAGTATGGTGGTAAAATGCATAGAGAATGCTGCTGCCCATTCTCTAGTCACCTTCCCCTCCACCTTTAGTCACCTTCTCGACACCCACGGGAAGAAATGGTTTTTTTTATTACTACGGTGCTGCAATCTGTATACACATAAATTCATTTTGTTTTCACACTGTGGTAGGTAATAACCTCATAGATATTATTTTTCTGTTAGTCCTTGTCCTATTTATTTTAGTTTTGGTTTGAACACATAATATGGCAACCCTGTTTGTCTATGAATGGCTCGAAGAAAACGATGACAATATTCCAAAATCACACGAAAGTGAGCAGACACGTTGTGTGTCTTCTACCAATGTTTACGTGAGCATGGGACAGGGGGTAAGAGCTTTGCTTACTTTTGCTGACGAGGGGAGGGGGGGTTCATAATTGCAAATAATCTGTGTGTAGCCATCTGTTTCAAAACGAAACAGATTATGATCAATCGTGAGTTACGCATTTAGGGTGCAGGGTCTACAGATGTAACAGTATTTTTACTAACACTATTATCTACTTGTTTTCAGTTGTGGTACTATCTCCGCTGGTGGCGGCTTTACCATAGTTCCTGGTGATAAAAAACTTCCCTACCCAGACTGCTGTGACCGAGCAACGTATAATAAAATCAACCATAAGTCTGTTAGCTAAAAATCAAGAATGCCATTTTGTTACTGTTCAATTAAACTACTATTTTTATTTCAGTTTCAAAGATTCAATATCATTGAATAACTAGCTGACCCGCCAGACGTTGTCCTGTCTTAACTATGAATATTGAATTCGCAATTTTTTTTTTCTTTCATAAGAACCTTCTCCTGACTATAATAAAGCGAACAAAAAAAGAATTAGCAAATTCGGTCCAGCCGTTCACGTGTGATGCCTTGACCAAGGGAAATAGGGATTCATTTTTATATATAAGATATTGAAATGAAATGGGATAGCGCTAAGCAGATACATAGCTATGTATCTGCATAACGGTATCCCATTTCATTTGAGGCTGTAGTGAAGGTACTAAAGAAGGAACTCAGGCTAGCTTGACCCCAGCTTTCCGAAGGCTAATACATTATCATTAGGAATCGCTTTCATTTTAACAGTTCCACAACATTCATGGCATTGTTTACGTTGCGAAGCAGACAATTTTTTCGAACATATGAAAGAATAGATTGGCATTAACCTTCAAAATGCTAAGTCAAAACGATACAGATTCTGATCCGCGGACCTAGATTGCAAAAGGTGTTGGTATTCAGTTAAAAACCTTGATTTGTGTCACCCGGGCATTCCAAGATATTTTTAAACTATTTTTAAGGGCATTGATAGGTATGTGCACTGATTTTTTGTCTGTTTTGATATTCTACGTACCTACATAACTACTTGTTATGTGTGTTTAATTTCTTAGAGCTATATTAATTCAATAGGCATTTCAATTTATTATGGATGACTTCTCATTTTATTGCATACCACAAAGTATGTATTCGTTTGTAGGTTTCTGTGGCCTGGCGCCATCTATGTTACTTATGCCTAACTAGGTAGTGCGCAGTCACTGGGGCAGATGTCGCTACAATACACGTTTGGTATGTGTAAACTCGCTTGTGATTTGAACCAAGTTTGTATGAGCACTTCAATATTGCTACTCTGAATTTGTCTATAAAATAAGAGCTTGAGCGTCACTTGTTCTGGGCCGATGCCTGCCAGTGGTGCGGGTTGTTCGAAAGAGATACCGCGGCCCCTGGCACACAGGCAACTGAGGGAACACGGGCGGGTTTTAGTCAGTAAAAGTCTGACATGCCCTCCCGCTCCACCCAGAGCGGGAGAAGTTATTTGATGATTTCCCACCCAAAAAAAAAAAAAGCGTCACTTGTTCTTGATACTTACAAAAGTAAGATGTTGACCTAAAGAATGCCCATCGTTGGGAGCTATCGAACGTTGCTTTCCCAGAGATAAAGCTAAAATGACTCATGTGCCTATAATTAAACCGGCACCTATTCTTTTCACACCGAATCACAGCAGTACTCCTTGGTGACAGAAATAGGTGTTAAAGTAATTCCCTGAAACAAGCTTGTTCTGCGTTCCTTTGGTGTGTGCCTTTTAGTCTGTGCAAAATAAATGTTTTTTTTTTCCGTACCTATCTTTTTTCTTAAAATAACGTTACACAACATCACGCCTTGTTTGCACGCAGGGTTGGGTAGAGGTGTCATGATAATACACCCACATTTCGCCAGTTATGTTTAAGTTCCATGTAATAGGGGACTAGACTATTGCCATCAACTCGGCACGAATCCAGATTCCGGGCTGCTACTGACAAAATCCGGATAGTTAATCTAACCTAGGACAGCAAGCATCAGGCAGTAGCGCTTGCGATCTACCCTAGACCTGCCCTTCGTTCTACGTCCATCTAGTAACTGTGAACTGCCTAAATCGAAAAAATAACTCTCATTATGTACAGAGGCCAGCACATCAAACTACCCCAATCTGTCAATTTTTTTTGATAGTCTTTCAACTTTATTACAGAAGAATAAGGTTCTTATTCAATTGGGAAAATTTTACTGTTTGGGATAGCTTGATGTGCTAGCGTCTTTACCTCGTTACCATACTCGGTTAAGGAAATTATAAAGGCATTCTTCTTGGTTACGTTCAACATATTTTATGAATAAGTATTGCAAAGCCTGCAGTGGCCTCTTCTTACCCAAATTATGCTATTCGTTTTAATGCGTGCTCTAACTGCCAATCTTTGCGCTGGCATAAAAAAAATATAACTGATTTTCACGGTGCGATTCAATTGCGAGTCGTATACTTTAAGTTGTGAGCACTGGTGGTCCAGTGGTAGAGGCCACTTATGAGTTGTAGGCAAGTTCTAACTTAGGCAGGCATTTCACTTTGTGTTCATTATTTCATCACCGCTGCTCTCAAAACGGCGAAGGAAAACTTCGTGAGGGCATGTCCTGGAAAACCATTAATCGAAAACATGTGACATCTACCAACCCGCACTGGATCCGCGTGGTGGTTACGGTCCTGCCCTTCTCAAAGAGGAGAGAAGGCCTGCAGTGGCGAAGACACCATATAACACGATTCCTACCGGCTTCCCTTCAGTTGTTCGCTTTTCAAAAATGGCACGTTTATAGTATCTACTATTAGCAAGAAATATAGTAACACTACGAGTACGTAATTTGCCATAACATTCAAACAACAAAAACGTCTATTTTTTGCTTTATATTCCTACAGCAAAAAAAAATGTTCTAAATTAACCCGGCGCTGAAACGTCATAATAAGGAACTAAAAATTCATACAACAGCGATGTCACTTTAGGTCACGTAGCACCGCTTGATATTGGATGAGAGTAAGCCGCTGTACAACTGGTTACATCATCATCATCATCATTTCAGCCGAAAGACGTCCACTGCTGGACATAGGCCTCCCCCAAGCTCCGCCACTGGTTACGATAGAGATGAATATAGAAAAAATGCGTTAGCGAGAATGAAATGGAGGAATATTGCATTATTTTTAAGTTTCAGCTGTTCAACTTTATTGTAATCGATTCTTTATATTCCTATATTAATTTGAGAATAATAGTAAGTATTCTTTATCAATATGTCAGTAAGTTAAAACCGGCTTCGCTGCCTGCGGCTTCTCACTAAGAAAAATTTACACCTCGCCGCTGGAGGCCTGTATCCCAGCAATGGGCATATTATAGGCTGACTATGTTTTACCATAAGTTGAAGCAATGATAAAAATATTACCCTCTTACTAATAAACACAGAATAAAACGACCAAAGCCACGCTCAAAGCTCCGTCGATTACCTCGTTCAAATCTCAGATGCTCATGTTCATCATTAGGGTGTTACACTCATTTTTGAAAAGTGTCCTAATTAGATTCTCAAGTGCTAATAAACCACAAAAAAACACAACATTTTTATTTAATCGATCAGTGCCGTAAAAATGCATTTAAATTTTACATTTTAAAATTTCGCTCGTAATTTGGCGAAAACGCTGGACGCAGTGGACGCCATATTGGACTGCGGGTATGACGTCAGTTTGCTAAGTAAACAAATGCGCTGATATTTTGTATGATAATTGTTTGTAATTGAAAAAAATCGTTATTATTCTACTTATCGTAGGTTTTCTGTTCCTGAATGCAAAATATTATTTAAATAAAAATTACTTTGGTTATGAAATTCGAAATCGGCAGTAATCTGTGATCGAAGGAAACACAACCTACACACAACTTGTGACATTTATACATCTCCATATCCTCTTAAAGATAAGATTTCCTGTCACTATGACGTTGGTATCGCCTCAGGGCACCCCCAACAATAACGTGTCATTTTTAAACGACATCACGTGACAGTGATGGATTGCTGTCCTTTTTGTAGTGCAGGGCGGATTCCTCGATTTGTCATATTATGGGGTATTTACTTATCACCAGAAAGCCCTAGGGAATTGAGTGGTTCATTCTAATAATCTGTCTTGATGGGACTTATTTTAGATTGAATTAGTTTTTGCCAGCGGCATCGCCCGCGTAAACCAATTTACGCAAAACCTTAAAAAATTATATAGGTACCTATACCTTCCTCATGAATCACTTTGTCTATAGGTGGAAACTGTATGAAAATCCGTTCAGTAGTTTTTGAGTTTATCGCGAACAGACAGACAGGAAGAAAGGCGCGGCGGGGGACTCTGTTTTATAATATGTTAGTGATTAGTGATGTTAGTGATATTGTTTGATAGTTGCTATCCTTGGGTAAACATTAATTCACATTATTACATTAATCTTTTAGTCATGATTAAGAGACAACCATACAGAGTAACTTAATAATAAACACACGATAGATAAAAATCTTTTAAAATTATTTTAATAAAAGTTAGCCATGTCACCAGTTGGAGAATGTGAAATGGTAGATTGTAACAGATAGTTTGGTTGTCTTTGGACTGACTCGCCCTATCCCCTCGTACTTCTAGTATAAAACTGTATCACGAGCTTGATTTGAATTTACGAATATGATTTAGATATTATGACATAATTTTCGCAATATCGTGCAAATATTATCATTTGAATAAATGTAAATGTAAATGGGGCCAACTCGTTAGTGGTAATCGATCGTAGTGAATCGGTTAAGCTAAGTGTTATAAAAAAAAAAAAAAAATTCAGGCTAGTTTTCACACATACACCCATAGTATTAGAAAATAAAAAATAAAAATAAAAAGAAATTAAATTTGAAATGGATATTAAAATTAAATTATTAATTATATATATTAAATTCTGTGAAAAAATCAGTAGAAGCCCTGGTTTTGGCTTTCCAGCCTGCTGGCTGGAAAGCCAAAACCGTATTGCTATACGTGGGAATATAATACACCTCTTTCAAGACCTATGGAACAGATAGCTGATGCAATATAATACTATTATTTATCGTTCCACTTTTAATTGTATTCAGTAACTTGACAGTTGAAGGGGTAAACCAGATTTTGACAAAAAAAAGAAAGTGAGGTGGTGTAAGAATTAACGAAATTGAATGAACTTGAAATAATGTACTTACATGCAATTTTTTGAATTTTTATTTAATAACTTGTCTTAAGAACATGATATTATGCACTATTAAAAATGTTAGAATTTGTTATATATTTTGTTTTTCTGTAGTAAGGTTATTTATTTAGTTTCCTTCTATTAGAAGAAATTAAATAAAAATAAATTAGTTTTATAAATAAATTATTCTTATATTCCACATTTTCAAATGAATTTTTCAAGTTTTATAACTAATGATAAAAATGGTTTAATTTAAAATGAAGCCATTTTTATCATTCGCTCTTTACGCAAAATCGTTCACTACCTCAACACTAGGTATTAGTTTTAGTAAGGGAACATAATTGGTCTTTGAACTGTCAAGTTACTGAAAATAATGAAAAGTCGAACTATAGTCATGATATTTATTTATATCCCATCACTATTCACAGAACTTTCGGACTTCTTACTTCATCCTTCATAAGCCGCGGAATTCGAAATTTGAATTTTGCGTGCCGTTTCCCCTATAAAAGAATAAGAAATTAATCCGAATCCAAGCATAGCTCCAGAAAACCAAGACATTAAAAAAAGATTTAAATGAATAAATAGTTTCAGAATACAACTGCACCCAGAGGAGGGGCGAAAAAAAGAGATGCAAGATAACAATGATTTAATGAACGCGAAAAAGTTTAAGCATCCCAGTTTAAATGCCACCCGTGAGTGTACTGAGAGGACTTTGTTCCCGCTTTTGTTCGACTTTCAATGCTCGGGCGCAGTGAGAGCGATCAGCGATCTTATCTAATCAGCTAATCGCTTTTGCAGCTAATCCTAATAATATTATAAATGTGAGAGTTTGTATGTTTGGATGTTTGTTACTTAATCACGGCTGAACATAGATAGATAGTTTCTATCCTGAATTAAAACATAGAATACTTTTAATTTCGGTAGTACGTTCCAGTAGAATAACTTTGGGCCTCCACGCGGGCGTAACGTATTGGTATCAAAAGCAGTTCTGTATCGAACTTAAAAGAGAACCGCACAAACTATTAGAAGATAAAATTATGATATTCTGAATAATATATCTTAGTGAATGCCTTCTCTGTATGAGAAGATGACTTTGCTCAGCAGTGTGACAGTAATAAACAAAAAAAGAAGAAGCAACCAATAAGATGATGCAATTGTAAGTAATGTTTCATACGTACGAATGAAACTTATTTCTGATTGAAACGTAAACAAAATAAATAAGGTTATCCATTTGGCTTCAGTACCATAATTTGATTTTGCATGCTTATTATAAATAATTTCTTTTCAAATAAATTAATTTGACAATAAAAGCAAAAGATGTAAGCTCCCCATATCCAAGGTCCAATATTTTTATTTCCATATCCTGCAATAGTCCTACACCAACTTGGGTGGACTTGCATAATCCGACGAGGAATAATCGTCGGTTGTAGCCTCATTTCATTAAAATGCCTAACGGGCCTCGCGAGCTGGTTTCAGCCCCTCGTATGCCTTCCAAAGATCCGGGACTCTAGGATTCCGAGATCTATCAAGATAAATATTAAAGCAAAAGTAGTAAGTACTATTTTCTTTTACTTCTTTTTAGACAAGCTCAGAAAGTTTAGTACGAAATAGGCACTCTTCCATCTAATCCATTTCTCGTACATTCCCTCATAACTGATGCCTTCCATAGGCCCTTAATATCCAACGTGACGTGACCATAAAAGAAAGGTCAGTATATAAAGTTTTTATCTACTTCAGTCGTAAAAAGCGATTGAGAGAAATGATCGTAAGCAACAGGCTACCGACCTATGGCAAAGGAGCACACTCTGGATGTAATAATGTAGTGGACTTAGGAGCAATTTCACCAATGAAACTGAACGTGATTAGCACTTCAAAACCACCTTTATGAGCAGCCAGTGTCAATATTCCATAACGAAATGACAGTGACAGCTCTTGAACGCGGTCTTAGCTGCCTCTATCTTTGTGTCATTTCAACAGACAATTAACCAGAACAGCGGTTATAGTCACGTTTGAACTGACTCTGTATATCATGAAACCTCGGAATGGGTCACTGTGCTTTTGTTACAGTCACGGTATCTGGTTGTGGGCATCCCCAATATTTTATTGAACACTTTATGTAGTGTCACTGTCATTTATCTGTCAAATAAGTATAGCATCTTGATTATTCTACGGACAAGACACGTTTTTATTCACTGAACCCAGTTCTCAGTTTTGTCAGCCAACAACCCAAGAAATACAAGATTTAACACTGATCCGTGGCAAAGTCACAATATGTGGATGCAATTTTTAGTAGATAATTATGCGTGTTTGATAATAAATAAAACAAAAAAAACCCTTTTGGGCTTCGCTGCAGTCGGTTAAAAAATATAAACGGTCTAACGTGGTATAAAAGTTCGTATATGAACGAAGCAATGTCAATCGTTGAAACTAAATAAAAACATACATAATTTATTGCTACCGACAAACAAGGTTTTCCAAAAGCCAAAACCACACCACTCTCAATTATTTAAAAAAAATATTTTCTATTCAATATTTTGATCGCCAACAGCGAAACCCAAACTCCATTTATTTGTACAGTGCGCAACGCAACGTAAAAAAAATGTATTTCTCTCGTATAAATACCGGCTTACGTGGAAATGAAAATACCTAAATAAAATTATTCGGATCAAAGGCCCGGTGTTTTACTGAAAAAGTTTATAGGTGTTGCTTTTTTTTACTAGGTGTTTTTTAGTGAAGCCTGCGTCCTTTTAGTAATAAAAAATAAAAAATTGCCATACAACGTGGCAATGCCACCAGTCTCTTGGGTACGTTACCAGTTGACAGAGATGCGGATGAATTTTTCAGCGCCATATTTTAGGATGCTAATAGTTTTAATTGAGTTAGGTTATTAGGTATATTTTACTGTTATTTTTATTTATTTATTAGGTAAGGTATCTACAAGTTATTTATTATGTAGATACGAGTATATTTTATTTTATGTCTTAATTAAATTTGGATTATTACAATTAGGTAAGTCTTAAAATGAAAGAGGTGATCCGGCAGAGAACCGAAGTTGTTGACATCACACTGTTGGCTCACAGAATAAGTAAGTTGAAGTGGCAATGAGCCGGCCATAAAAGCCGCTGAGCCGATGACTGATAAGGTAGACGTGTTCTTGAATGGAGACCGCGACTCGGCTAACGTGAGGTAGACGCCCTCAGGCCTGATGGAGCGACAACCTTCTCAGGGTGGCTTGTAGCGGCTGGATGAGAGTTGCCGAGAGAACAAATTGACATTGACAGAGCCTTTATGTCATACCAGTAAGAGTGATTTTCGTATTGTTAGAGTTAACTGAGTTAACACGTACTTACTTTTAACTTTTAAATTCCAGACACGTTGTCTGATGCATTATGGGCTAAGATCACCACAACATGGGTTCCTGCAAACGTCCAACGGCATTGTGGCAGACCCAGGCGCGACCATGGTGTTTTTTTTGTTGGGAATGACATCTCGCTGATCAACCTAGCCGTAACCTAACCGTTCCGTGTGTTGCCGGACGTAAAAGAATAGCACCATCCCATTTCTTCTCGTGGGTGTCGTAGAAGGTGACTAAGGGACTTACTAGACAATGGCCAGTAGCGTTCTCTATGCATTTTACCACCTTACTGCGATCGCCAACCCACCAGCCAAGTGTGGCGATTATGGCAAAACCCCTCTTTCGGGGAGGCCTATGTCCAGCAGCGGACGTCTTTCGGCTGAAATGATGATGATGATGATAATGATGATCAACCTAGGAAGTTGTCGGCTGCTTAACTAGACTTCTATGTGGCTGCCTCAATATATTAAGACCCTCAGCCAGAGCTCAAAAACTTACAACTAAGCGACTACGCGCTAAAGGGGGTGCCTTTAGCGCGTAGTCGCTGCGTGGTACGGACCTCGGTTTAGGGCGTCGCTGGTAGGGGGCAGCAAGGGACGGTCTGCATGCGAGTGAAGATCATGGTGAGATGAACTTGACGCTTTCGGTGTGAAGATCATGGTGAGATGAACTTGACGCTTTCGGTGTGAAGATCATGGTGAGATGAACTTGACGCTTATAGGGGGACTGGTCTCTAATGGCTCTGGATTAACTTGCTTACAAAATACAGGCTGCTATAATACACATGTTGTTATTTATTTTACATACAATAAATCTCAAAACCGTAGCCGCATTTCACCAGAAAATACGAGTAAAACGATAATTAAGTTATCCTTCCGAACAGCTTCACCTGAACTAAGGAAATATCTAGACTATGTAAGCATCTATTGATTATTCAAGCCAGCTATTCGGATAACGGCATTAGCCAGTTGAGGCTTCCATGGTCGTAAAATACTGGAGTTGGTGATTGTACGTACCTAAATAGTGCCGAAGAGAAAATCCACGGGAATTTCTCTCATCTCAAAGATTTTAGACCTTTCCTACGTTTTCTTTATAGGTATGTTACCTTGAAGTGTAGTTATGTTGGCCGAAATAAACCTGAAAATGAATCATAGACATATTTGGTAAAAATGTTGCCGCATTAGCCCGCGTTCTAAGCAAAGCAATCAGTCGTGTTTATTATATAAAAATACCCAATCGATAAAGTCATTTAGACAAAAATATAAGGTAATATCAAAATAACAGCCTCTTACTAAATGCATGCAAAAAACAATTTTTTTTTTGTCTGCTGGTGTCGGTTTGTTCCGGCTAATCCCCAAAACGGTTGAACCAATTTTGACGGGACTTTCACTCTGCTGATGTTATAAGGAGTAACATATACTAATTTTGTCCCGGTACCACGTTCCCGTGGGATAATTTCTGACACAGCTAGCTATAGTGTGCTTCGTAAGTTTCTGATAGTGTAAACTAACCCTGTTCAGGGTAAATTCATGTGCATTTGCTCAATAAAGGGAATATTGGAGAATAGGTTTCAACTTTATATCTAACCACATCCCCAAAGGCAGTATATGCGCCCTCACGGCCGTAGTCGTCGCGGGAGACGCCCTGGGCGTCGGGAATCCCAGGCTAATTCCCGGCCACCGTAGGCGCGGGCTTGCAGGCGGCGAGTAATGGGTAGCTCGCTGTCCGGTAAGGACCAAGCCCGAGTCGACGGCGCGTTGTGTTCCACGCGCGCCTCAAAGAGATGTCAGCACTAACTAATGGGGTCCGCAAGGGCCGATGCCTGCCAGGGGTGCGGGTTGTTCGAAAGAGATACCGCGGCCCCTGGCACACAGGCAACTGAGGGAACACGGGTGGGTTTTAGTCAGTAAAAGTCTGACACGCCCTCCTGCTCCACCCAGAGCGGGAGAAGTTTTAGACGATTTCCCAACCAAAAAAAAAACTACATCCTCCAACAATATAATACCAGCCTTTATTAGCAAGAAAAATGTAATCTTCTTCAGACATCGGTATCAGAAGATTGTTTTGGTTTAGCATAGGCCTTCTCCACATTCTTCCATAATTCCCGGTCATGGGTTTCCCTTTTCCACATTGACCCCTCTACCGCCTTAAGATCGTAATCCCACCTACTTATCGGGCGTCCACTCTTCATTTTGCCTTCTCTTGGATACCATTAGGTTACTAATTTAGCCTATTTCTCCATTTTGTTTCTGATTAGGTGGCCCGCCCATTTCCATTTCCCAAACATTTATGTACACACGTATATAAACAGACAAGAAGAAAAAAAACAGAAAAATAGGTACAGAGCATAATCAGCCTATAATGTTCCCATTCAGGGACTCAGGCCTCCTGTCAATGAGAGGGAGTGGGCCGTAATCCACTACGCGGGCCCAGTGCGGGTTGGTAGATGTCACATGTCTTCGAATTTTTGGTTCTAGGACATGCCCGTTTCCTCGCAATGTTTTCCCTCACCGTTTTCTGAGCAGTGGTCACAAAATAATTTACACAAAGTAAAGCGCCGTCTGATATCACTTGGCCACCACTGTTCTAGGTACAGAGATGATGCATAAACCTAAAGAAATCTCTTCCAGCATACCTGCGATAGGAGAGAAGATAAAGAGATGTAGATACTTAGCTTGTGTAAGAGTAAAAGAGAAAAAAACAAAACATATAATGAAAAACAATTCACTTAATAAAATAAAACAATTAATACTATAATAATAATAATAAATCATTTAATTCAGGTAACAAAGACCCATAACATAAATACCTTATAGACTAACATACATAATTATGAAAATCCACACAATAGTAGCACTTCACTTTGCACTAGCTTTCCTTTGTGCTCTCCTGTGGAACTTCTCCGCGGAAACGACGGAACACCACGTCCTGCGGCCAAAAGTCCTCTTCCAAGACGACGGGCAGATAACAATTCGGCACGCGCACCAGGAATGCCATGAAGTTGACGTTGCGGCGCGACTCCAGTAACTGCACCCTCGGCGTGTACCTTGTTTTCTGGCGCACGTACTCCCCGATGTCATCCGCCTTAGTGGTGTAGTGCAGGCGGGAGATGTACACCGGAGTGTTCGGCATAGCGGCACGCAGGCTCACTTCAGGCCTCGCTGGAGCGATAATATGAGAATATACTTACCTACATACAAGCAAACATAGACATACCATACCTTGCATGATACGTCCGTAATTTTTCTTTTCCCTCTGATATGTTTAAGCCTTAATTCGACATTTCTCTAAACACTAACGGTGATGCATATTGTGATGGGAATTGACTAACATAGTGTATAAGACTTGACTAACACAATTAATTAATTTAATTTATTTCTCTGTTTTATAATTTGTATGGATTTTTTTTTATCTGAAATAAACTGATTAATAATAATAAAAAGTTATCGAACATTTAAACAGTTGCTAAAGTCTGATTATCAAAGATAAACCAGACTTTCGATAACTTTTTATGAATAAGACCGTAAGCGTACTTCTTTTTACGTTATATTTCCAACAATTATTGGCTGTAATTTTCTCCAACCATCTATTTAAAGTACACGAAGGAGCAAGCGAATGTTATCTAAATAATTACTAAGGAACAGATATGAGGGAGGTTCATTACAGTTAGTCCTGCCTGCAGTTGACTAATGCACGTTATTTCCTTGGCCAGGAATTAACTATGCCTGTGTTTTGCTCGTCTGTCTACGGTGTATGGTTTAGGTAATATGCGGTAGCGTCGAAACAGTATATTATGCACTAAGGGGATAAAGTAGTGTCTTATGTAGTGGGCGCCGTAATGAATCCCGAGCAAAGCCCGAAAAAAAAAAAAGCTAGGGAGGAGTTACATATGATAAGAATCCTCGGTGCAGCGTGGGATTCAAGGTCGCCCAAGACGAAGGCACCTATATCACCGAGGAGAATACTTTACTTTTCACACCATCTACGAGACAATAAAAAGCAATAGTACTAGAATCCAAGTATTTATTAAAATTACAATTACAGTATGTATTTGGGATTTTTGCTTGTATAAGTTAGGTGTGTCCGTGGCGATATTTATGATACCACAGTGGTACCACGGACGGGCGGCGGTGGTAGTGGTACAGCGGTATCTTAAATATCTGCAAAATTATGCTGAGATAGTGTCGCGGCAACTACATCGCCACATATGGACTACGTATCACACACATCATGATATCACGCAAAATCAGTCAAATACAGGGTTCCAACGGGTATGAGCAGTGCAGGATCGGTCATTATGGCGATTTTTGAGAAGGGCCAATTTCCAACAGTCGGGACGTCTTTGGCTGTAATGATCTTGTTGATGGTTGATTTACATTTAGGTACTACATCATACATAGTTTACCTAAATACTGATCCTACTAAAAAAAAAAAGTGAAAGTCTGTATGTTTAGATGTTTGTTACTCAATCACGCAAAACAAGCTGATTTGGATGAAATTTGACACACAGATAGTTTGTAATAGGGGTACTTTTTATCCCGATTGTACGTTCCTGTGGGATAATTTCCGACCTCCACACGGGCGAAGCTGCTGAGAAAAGCTTGTATGTAATAATACTATTGGCCTCTTTCGCCAAACCCTGTTACAAATTCAATTTCATGTTAAGCATTTAGATAGAACGAATGTTTTTCATAGACAGAGAATGCGTTATAATATATTATACTAGCTTCCGAATGTTTTTCATAGACAGAGAATGCGTTAAAATATATTATACTAGCTTCCGAATGTTTTTCATAGACAGAGAATGCGATAAAATATATTATAGACAGAGAATGCGTTAAAATATATTATACTATCTTCCGCCCGCGGCTTCGCCCGCGTGGAGGTCGGAAATTATCCCGCGGGAACGTACTACTGGGATAAATAGTATCCTATGTATTTTTCTAGGTTATAATCTATCTGTGTGCTAAATTTCATCCAAATCCGTTCAGCCGTTTTTGCGTGAAAGAGTAACAAACATCCATCCATCCATCCATACTTACAAACTTTCGCGTTTATAATATTAGTAACGATAAGGATTACAATAGCATTATCAGCCTATAACGTTCCCACTGCTGGGACACAGGCCTCCTATCTTCGAGAGGGAGTGGGCTATAACTAGTGAGCCACACGGGCGGGTTGGTAAATGTCACATGTCTTCGAAGTTTTGGTTCTAGGACATGCCGGTTTCCTCACGATGTTATCTTTCACCGTTTGGAGAGCAATGGTTATCACTGGGCCACCACTGCTCTGCAACAGAGCAACAGTGCTTGATGAAATTGGGTCTAGAAAAAACGCATAACTCACGTCAAAATAACCGCACTCGCCTGTAACTTACTCCACGAACGTTTTCCGTCCGTCTATCTAACCGCTGCAATTTAAACCCATTGTCTTAATGAAACAGGCCGTTTCTACACATTACGCCCTCGCCGCGTCATTTATAGAACAAACAACGACTTACTGGTGAAGACTTGAAGAAAATATAATAACGTGTGTATTATTTAACTGTTTTGTTGAATATTTTAATACTTACTCTTCGTAACTACGATTATAAGTGGTACGGTCAATTTATTTTTGTGGTGCGATTAATAAAAATAAAAAAAAACTTTATTTCAGAGAGATACATGAACAGTCCATAGCTTGGTTAGAGATGGGTTAGTAACAGAAAGTACTTAAGTCTCTATTAGTATTGTTAGTTAGGACATAAACACAGTTACACACATTGCCTAAGCCCGCCCTCGAGGCTCAGTGTGGAAGCACCATAGGTACATTTACGCCTCCGCTTACTTCTTGGAGCATCACAGGCATGACGTGTACCTATAGCTATTCTGTCATGTTAACAATCATCTTCAGGATGCCGTTCTGAGTGTTACGCAAGCGCTATTGCAAGGAAGCCGCTTTTTTACGCATGATAGCGTGAAAACCGTCTGTATGAGCTTCGGCAAACGCAACGCCGCGGCAGCCGCAACAGCATCCTGAAGGTGTTGTTATACTGCACGTGCAGGACATTGTAGGCTCGGCTTGTTTAGGTATGACACCCACAGGCCGCTCGAATAAAAGGATTGGCAGAACGCTTTAAATAACGTCACCTTGACGTCTGCCGTGCAGCGAGCAAGCACCACGGCACGGCTCGATTGGCGCAGTGGTTAAGCGATTGACTGCTTCGCTGCGTGTCGCGGGTTCGATTCCCGCACGGAAAAAATATTTGTATGACCTACAAGTAGTTGTTCCGGGTCTGGCTGTTTGTGTATGTGAGTTTAAATGTTTGTAAACTCACCCACAATACAAGAGAAATTCCTAGGGTGGGGCAATGTTTAAAAAAAATGAATTACCTACAAAAAATTGTCGAGGTTTTTAGGTTATAGATGTCTGTACTTTACTTAATGTTTGAATTAAAAAAAAAAATTGTAGCTTATTCTTTTTTTGGGAAGGGGTCGGCTGTTTAACCGGATTTGCCCGTGGCTACCTTAATAAATTAAGGCTTCCAGCCAGGGCTTACAAACTTAAAATTAAAGCTACTACACGCTTAGGGCACCACTATGTGGTACAAACCTCGGTTTCGGGCGTTGCTGGAGGAGCAGCAAGGGACGGGCTGCATCGGAGTGAAAAATAGGAGGGGACAATTGAAGATGTACTAGCTGAGTAATTCATAGACCTGGATAATGAGTTTTCAAACTTATTTAACGTGACCGTAATTAACTTACCGGTTCAATAGTCCATAGTTAGTGTTATGTCGACTTTCTCGAATGCTTGCCTCCTCATTGTTTGCCAAATTATTATTTTAAGTATATTTTTATTTTTTATATTGATATTTACATTTTGTTCTTGTTGTTTCAAAGTTTTGCATTTATTTCAAAAGGCAGTTTTGAACGTCAACATTTACATTAATATAGAATTAAATGATAAATGATTTTATTTCTGTAAGTAGGTTTGTACAAACACTTTTACACGTCAAACATATTTTTTTTAAACTAGATGAGGCCCGGCGTTTCCTATCTGACTACTCTGAGAAGAAAGGCCGAAACAAACTCAGAGGTCACAGTCTCTTTTAAAGTCCAGACATAATCTTGGTCAGATCATGTGAAGACCATGTGGATTGGTGTCTGAAATGGTCTTTTGAGGAAA
Organism: Antitype chi; assembly: GCA_947359405.1. Taxonomy (NCBI): domain Eukaryota; kingdom Metazoa; phylum Arthropoda; class Insecta; order Lepidoptera; family Noctuidae; genus Antitype; species Antitype chi. Next base: position 5,571,901 of record OX375819.1, on the reverse strand, counting down.
GAACCACACAGATTGAGTGGACCTGTTCAATCAGTGCACGCATTTATCAGTAATCATGCAGCTATAGCAGAATTGATTCTAGTCGCCCTTTCCAAAATATAATTTCGTATGGAGAAGAATGGGCAAGAAACTCCACCGTTACTCTTATAAAAATGTTTTAAGTACAATATTCAACATAGTACCTACATTCATTATATGATTATGTGTGAGAACGATGCACTCCGATAAATTAAAAATTGTGCTAATGAGCAAAGCAATAGCACTACAAAAATTGTAATTTAATCAATTGTGCGCTAAACAGAGGAGTAATTGCATAACGCACTAACAGTAGGAAAGTCTTTCATTTTGATAGTTCAACAACATTCATTGCGTTATTTACGTTATTGAGCAGACAATTTTTTTCGAACCCGGTACCTATGAAGCAATGAATTAGGAATATCCATCAAAATTATTCAGATTCTGATTTATGGTGTGTTACATAATTAGGGTGCAGAAATAAAGGTCAAACTACACTGCAACAAGGAAATTTTGGCACTGTAATAATTTTGGTAAATATTTGTGCAATTACTGTTTTGTGAAATGTCACTTGAAATGTATACGAAAAACAAGATGGCGGCTGTAGTTCCGAAACGCGCCACAAGAACCTTGTAGACAAGAAGCAGATAAAGACCGGCAACACTTTAAAACTAATTGAACACGATTGTGTTCGAACGCTCTCTTTCTGAATATACATACATATGAGAGAGAAAACACATTCACTGTCTCGTTCTTATGTGTGTATTTAGAAAGAGAGCGTTCGACCGCTGTTGTTTTCATTTAGCTATTTAGAGTGTTGCCTCCACTTTTATACAGGGTGTCCGGTAATTAATGGATAACCTTGAAATGGTTCATGGTAGAACTAATGGCCATTCAGAAAAAAACATTTATTAATATTATTATTTTCTGTAAAAAAATAAAAAATAAAACAACCGACTTCCGAAAAAACACTACAAAGAGAAAAATAACTTTAATTTAGGAAGTCGGTGTCTTTGGATATATATTCTAATTTTTTGTCACCGGCATCTGAAATTAAAGTTATTTTTCACTTTGTAGTGTTCATTCGAAAGTCGGTTGTATTTTTTTTTATTTATCGATTAAATACAAATAAAAATGTTTTTTTCTGAATGGCCATTAGTTCTACCATGAACCATTTCAAGGTTATCCATTAATTACCGGACACCCTGTATATTAAAGCTTCTTGCTTGTAGAGTTATAGCCAAATTTCAAGATTATGAAAACTAAAGGAGTCCATTTTGTTTCCAGCCCATAATATAATATTTTGCTCCAAAAAGAACATTCTGTGCCTAATTAGTTTAGCAACTCGGCCTCTCAAGCCTACAAATTATGTGCCTTTTCTTATGCTGAAGATAATTTTGCCGGTGTTACTATTACGCCTTAAATTATGACTGTTTTGCATTCTAAACGAAGCCACGATATTTTCTAGATTTTCTAGAGAAGTTTGTAAACTAAGAACGTTGTAAATAATTATAGTTACTTTTTTCTCTAATTAAAGTTTCTTCGAATAGTTTTCTTGAAAAACGTTTTTGTCAACAAAATTAGAATAGGTATGACTATACTCAATCCAAATAAATAAAAAACGCTGTTCGTTGGTAAGCGCATCATTTCAGGGTGCCTACTCTTTTAGAACAAAGTCCGTAGTTTCAGCCAAAGTTACGGGCGTTACCCGCTCTGTATCCCCCCTAGTGGGTTCCCGCATTGTCGTTGCGGGGGGGGCTCAGTAGCCGTGGTCCGCTCCCACGGTGAAGCGAAGAGGAACCCCAAGGTGGGGCCGCTCGTCAGGGCTTTTGTCTCCAAGCCGACGACGTAGCGGCCAAAATGTAGGTTGCGGTGAGGTGCACCGCAACTGAGGCGGGCCGCGATGTCGAATGGGAGGCATCGCGGCTGAGGATTACAGGCTGCGGAAGAGGAGGAGTGCCGGTACTTCTGAGTAGCGCTCTTCCCTTCCGTGGCCTGGACGGGGCCGCCACCGTTTGATGGCGGACGCGGTGGGGCCGCAGGGGAAGAGGAGTGTCGGTATAGCGTTGGCCGCTCTCCCTATCCCCTGCGGCCGAAAAGTGGTAGGCGGCGGGGCCACTGCGCTGACCCGTCGCAGGGGGACCAAGAGTGCCAGACACGGGTTCGTCTGGGGCCCTTTTGTTACTTGGTTCCTGGGGTGTTCACGGCGTGCCACGTGTCCTGGTGTGCCGAACTGGTGGGGTCCGCAAGGGCCGATGCCTGCCAGGGGTGCGGGTTGTTCGAAAGAGATACCGCGGCCCCTGGCACACAGGCAACTGAGGGAACACGGGTGGGTTTTAGTCAGTAAAAGTCTGACACGCCCTCCTGCTCCACCCAGAGCAGGAGAAGTTATTTGATGACTGCCCACCATCAAAAAAAAAAAAAAAAACCCGCTCTGTATCACTTAACGACATAATATTAGTTCGGGGCCCGAACTAAGAATTAATGACAACACGATTTGACAGACTCCCTACTCCCGATGTGGTTTTTCCCGTCCAAAAAAGATAACTAATTGGTTGTAAGATTCACTACGAAGTTTCAAAATACTTTCGAACGGGCCCGTATTTTCGTTGTTAGAGAGTTGGCCACCAGAACGGCTCGATTGATTTGGCAAATGTTAGTTCTATAAAGTTTGTAATAGTCCGAATACGGTTTTAAAGAAGGAAAATATAAAAAAAAAACATCCGGGAAAATTTCATAGTTTGGGAAAACTAAAATGCAATTTCTATGGGTATTGTCTGAATTGTTGAAATTTGGGCAAGACAACGACTGTCAGGTCATAGAATCTAAATAAATTTTGTTTCACATAAAGTCGAATCCCCAGCCCTATTACACGGGTCGATAAAAATCGCAGGTGACTGGTTCATTTTGCAACAAAAGTCGACCTTAATGCGGAGGGCGATTGCCTGCGACTGACCATTGACACGGTCGATTTTAATCACCCGCCGCACAACAAAAGTCAGAGCCTAATACTTACATTGGAACTTGCGATTTTAGTAACCTGCTGCCTAATCGAATTGCCATTTATACAGTCAAAATCAAAAATCAAAATCAAAATATTTTATTTAACATACGCCTGCATGGGCACTTATGAAACGTCAGAAGCTAGGTGCACGGTTCCAATTTGTCGTTTCCTATGGAGAAGAGCCGGCAAGAAACTCCACGGTTACTCTTTTAAAAATAATTGGCTTTTACAATGTTTTCAAATTACAGTGATAATAGGTATGGGAAGACAGTGCAGGCCAGTCAATAAGTACCAGGTACTTAGAGGAATGAAAATACAGAATAGAAAAACGTCTACAAATCTAGTCTCTAAGGCCTACAACGTTCTCTCATTCACAATATGTAAAAGAATCTACCTATATAAAATGAATCTATTTGAACCAAGTGACATGATTTCGATGACAATCACTAATAATAAATAGTAGTAAAATTGATGTATAATGTCAAATAATGACGAGAATATGTCGGACATTGTAAAAAAAAATAAAAAGAATAAAAATTAACATTGCAATTTGGGAGTTAATAGATTTTCACACAGTTTTGCTGTTAATGAGGTACCAGGGAAGCCACATGTGCAGAAGGAATTAATGCCAAACTTCCCTGTCTTCAACGTAGTCTTTTATCTTATAATAATTATGCTTTTTTGATAAGGACACGTTTGATGTGAGTTTTAAACTTTCCATCGCTAAGTTCTGTAACCGACTTTGGCAACTTGTTATAGAAGCGGATACTGTTTATTAGAAATGACTTGCTAGTTTTAGTTAATCTAAATTTTGGAATCACAATTTCATCTTTACTACGTGTATTTAGATTATGGAAATCGCATCTTTTTTTGAAAAGACCTAAGTTTTTGCGAACATACAAGATATTTTTAGAAAATTCTAGAATATAAAGAGAAGGCAGAGTAAGTAATAATTTGTTTGAGTAATTTCGTTGAATTTGTTTCTAAGAGACTCGCGAGGCCCCATTTTATAGATTGCGCGGATTGCCCTCTTTTGAAAAATAAAAATTGAATCTACGTCCGCTGCCGATCCCCACAGCAGAACGCCATAAGACATAATACTGTGAAAATAAGCAAAGTATACTAACCTAGCTGTGGCTACATCAGTCAACTGACTTATTTTTCTTACTGCGTAAGCAGTTGAGCTTAATCTGCTTGAAAGCGCTCTAATGTGGGCACCCCATTGCAATTTTGAATCTAAAGTAATTCCCAAAAATACAGTTTCCGAAATAGCATCTAGTTTCTTGCCATCAAGTTTTAAATTAAGACCTACTTGGGGTACAAGTCCGTGGCTGTAGTCAGTCTGCAGCTATAGTCACTTGTATAAAGGCGATCGGCGGCAGCGATTTCTCGCGTCCGGCCCTAGTCCAGGCCATGGTACGGAGCAGGAGTGTATGGGAAGCCGTCACCTCCTTCTGCGAAGCAGTAATGCTCGCGAAGAAAGAGGCGGCGCAGGCAGGCAGTATATGCGCCCTCACGGCCCTAGCCTTAGCAGGAGACGCCCTGGGAGTCGGGAATCCCAGGCCGATTCCCGGCCACCGTAGGCGCGGGCTTGCAGATGGCGAGTAACCTATGAACTGTCCCGGTCCAACACGCGCGCCTCATGAGATGTCAGAACCAACTGGTGGGGTCCGCAAGGGCCGATGCCTGCCAGAAGTGCGGGTCATTCGAAAGAGAGAGCGGGAGACGCTATTTGATGATTTCCCACCCTCAAAAAAAAACCCATATAATGCCATAAATCTACTTTAGTCACATCGTATTCCAATACTATATCATTAAAGTACAACCAATAGCAATAAATACACACACCAAAGTATCTACAGTAACAAAATACTAATAACATAGAAGATTTTCATTAAAAACATGATTGTTTTACAAAGTTTAACGGAGGCTCTAGATGTTACGCAATTAACTACTTGAGCGCATATTAAGGAACATTTTGCTTGTAACATGAGACGGCGGCTTCTTAAGAAATTAATAAAATAATAATTGCTCTCTTATTAAGAGGGCCCTAACCTTTGATTATCTGGTTAGAGTTGGGGCCGTGGGAAGGGTAACAACTTTCTAATATTATGTTTCTTGACGGATTTTTAGGAAGTTTGTTTGATTGTTACTCTTTTCTTAGTTCACGTGATATACAAGGTGGCATTTGTAATAGTAATAATAGTTAGGTTGCGGGTACTTTATTTAAAATCAGTCTTGGTCAACCCGTCTTTCATTTACAACAGCATTGACAACGAAGGACAAACTATCATGAATTCATTACTAAGGTACATAAGACATGATTTTCAACCTCCCTGAGTTAAAATTTCTAGTCGTATAAAAGAAAAAATGCATGTTACATACATTTTGACCACGCAGTAATTGCACTTTTCTATGAAACTGCAGATTTTTGTTTTGTTATCCGACCTAAAATGTCATGGTTAGAGAGAATAAATAATTAGGACAATAATTATTAAAACAATTGCCAGTCACCAAAGTTCTTGCTGCGCCTACTGCTTAAGCAGCACGTTCTTCTTCTTTGTGTCGATACCACGACAGTTCATACAATTTTGGCACAAATGTACCATCTGACTTTACTTTTATACTATAGTTTTTCATGAAGGCTAAAATTAATTCATTTTTTAACAAAAGCCCGACATTAGACTTATGACATAATTATCTGGGAAAAGGAGATGTTCCAAAATGTATGAAGCCTGGGCCAAGTCCGTGTACACACTATACTTAAAAATAGGGAAATTCATTTAAAACAGTTCTAAATTGTCAAATTACTTTAAAATGGCTTGGTTTGCTGGTAAACACAAGAAATTACTTTTGAAATTGTAACACAACAAAAACCCGTCATGGCGGTAAGCTGTCATTTTGATTGATTAATGACGTTTGACATGATTATTTCTGTGGAGGTTGAAGCATAAAAGTACTTTGTGGGTTGAAGGTTGATCCCGAGAGTCTTAAGCCTCTTTGTTGGCTTTGTGGATGAAATGTGGAATATCAAACAAAAGACGGTACCGTACGAGCAGCTTTGAAATGTAATACGGACCAAGCGACGATGGCGATTGACTGTCACTAGGGCCGAAATATCTTGCGGAGTCTGAACATAAGCGCTGCGAGGTTTTTAAAAAGAACTCCAGAAACTCAAAACAAAATGAACACAATCACGACCGACGACGAGACGAAAGTGACTGACACTGAAGTGACACTGTTGTGACAGCTGATAGTTCTCTTTCTATGATCTATGATTTTACTGTTATTGTTTTTAAGCACAGAGTAACTAAATCGGTGAGACGCCATGTTGAAAGTCGATAAAAATAATTGATAAATATCAATTGATCACCACAACAGTAATACACTCTAATTGAATTGTCTGTATTTTTCCCGAATTTTATGGATTTTTCTCTTTTTTTTGAGTTACTATACATAGACTTGGCCCATTTTGAAACATCTCCTTTGATTATACCATACACCTTAGCCTACGACTTAGAAGTAAACATTCTTAATACTTAGTAATATTTCCTACAAAAATAATAATAAGTACTGGCTTTTACTGTAAGGTTAAGGCTTTTTCTGATACAGAGAAGGCATTATTTATTTATTTTATTTGGCTCACCAACAATTGAATACACTGATACAAAAATATGAGATGCATCCAATGTACTTATAGACTAGTGTACCAATTTCTTACAGGTAAGCACATCATGCATTACTTGTTTGTCGATTGATTCTGAGGTGAGTTCATATACTTACCGAACATAGTTAATATACTTAGGATTAAAAAATAACAATGTTTTCGACCGAATTCTAAATTGAAATCGAAACACTGCCAAAATTTAAATCGTACAAAATAAAATCAAAAACGAAATTAAGATTACAATCCAAATACAATCAAAACCAAAATTAAAACCGAAATACAATTAAAATCAAAATTAAAAATAAGAATCAAAATCAAAATTGAAAACGAAATTAACACTAAAATTAACATCTAAATCAACACTAAAATAAGAAATAAGAATAACAATCCAAATACAATTAAAATAAAACCAAAATACAATTAAAATCTAAATGAAATCAGAATTAAAAATCATAATTAAAATCAAAATCAACGCTAAAATTAAAAACAAAATCAACACTTTCATAAAAATGTAAATTAAGAATGAAATTTACCTACACTAAGATGAATTTACAGGTTTTTGAACATAATACTTCGGCTACTAAGGCATGAACATTAATCAGCATGCTTGCTCAAGACAGGTTGGCGATTTCAGAATATACTAATACTATAGGCCAAGGTTTCCGCACCGATATCAGAAAAATACAAGATAAACTCAGAAGATATATAAGTAAATAAGCACCTAAACAAAATAAAAATAAGTATTAAAATATAACGTGCAAGTCAACTTAATTTGCAAGCAAGTGTACGCAGCGATGAGTGCGTACTTTATGTAAACTCCAGTTTGTAATATCTGACTCACAAACAATTAGTTTTGTTGACATATATACTTATTAGTGTGTGCTTATTAATTAATACTGTAACATTTTAATAATACTTGTAATAAGCGGTTATTAAAATTATATTTATTATTTTTGGTGTAGTCTAGAGTTCCTCAATAGGTATTATAATAATTATTTATGATCTTCTTTTTGTGTAAAACAAAAAACTCTTGTAGGCAATCAAAACGTCATCATCTGTCTATCCTATGCTGAACTATATTGTGGTTGCCGTCAGTCAAACTGGATGTGGCTGAATACCAGTATTTTACATAGAGCGACTCCCTATTTGACCTCCACAACCCGGGTACTCGGTAATACGATGCCCCTTGGTAAGACTCGTTGTTAGACTTTTCAGTTTCTGACAACCCTTAACGACTGTCAAAGATCCACGAATAACAGCCGCGATGAACAGCTTAAACATGCTTTGTGGTATGTAAAGATGGTCTCACCCATCCACGGACCAACCGCGGCAAGCGTAGCTTTACCAGATCAATCGACACGTACGGCTGTTATTACTCAGCCAAAACCCCGGGTAGGCAAAACGTAGGTTGTTGATAAATCACCGCTGCTGCTACTCTTTTTTGAGAGAAATACAGGCGTGATGTTCTACAACTAGAGCTAGAAGTCACACCGTGTTATCACGACCCAAAACTATAACTATTTTTCTTACACTTGTCTTCAAGATTAGTATGGAAATTACACTTGTCTTCAAGATTAGTATGGAAATTACACTTGTCTTCAAGATTAGTATGGAAATTAAGACTGAAAAAAAAGGAAGTAAGCCTGCAGCTTATGTCTTAGTTGAAGTGTGTACTTAAAGTCAAATGAGGGTACCAAGTATGGCGCTCGTAAAGGACAGGCGGCCATCTTTTGTGACGCCATCGCTGTTAACTAACGTCTTTTACTTCTGCTTAGCAATAATATTAAAAGCTCTGAGGGGTAATTGTGTGACACACTAACGGTTCAAATTACTTCTATTTTGTCAGTTGAACAACATTCATTGCGTTATTTACGTTGTGGAGCTGAACAACTTTCGAACATTATGAAGTAATGGATTAGCAATATCTTTGCAAATTATTTAGATTCAGATTGATAGTGTTTTTTTTTTTTGTACGCAATTAGGGTACTGGTGATTGAGGGACCGGTGATGGCAAAAAGATGGCGAAATATAAAATAAGTAATAAAATGTACCTACACTGTCTCAAATTGTGATACACATGAAACCAGATCTCTTTAAAATAATTAATTTGTAATCTTAAAAAAAAATGATCTTTTAATAAATAAGTGTTTTTAATAATTTCATAAACATAATTTTATCTAAATGCAATTTTTTAAAGTATTTTAATAAAATAGCTGTCCAATTATTATTATTTATGTTATTAACTTTTTATCTGAATTAAATTTAGTACCTACTGTTTATGTATAATTTTATTATTATACTAGCAGTTCACCCGCAACTTCGTCTGCGTGAATTTCGAAGATACAGGCCCTAAGTATTTATTACTCGCTGATATTGTTGGTTTCTAAAGGTGAGATAATTTTATAAATTTAATTTAGATAGGTATTTAGCTAAGTTAAACAGGTATTTAATTTAAAGCTTCCCTGTATACAATGTTTGAGTTTTTTTTTTCCGGTACCAAAATTATCTGGTTTTCGGTTGATCCAGCTAGTGATATACCAACATATAACTGCCCATGGGTAAGAAAATATTTTAGTGTGTCAATGCCAACCAAAGAGAATGTTTGTCTCTGGGACTTGTTAATAGTCAAGGCTAATGATGTTTAATCGTGAATCTGGAGTCACTTGAACGATATTGGAATCTCCGTGGGAATTATTGAAGCCTCGAGATCTGCGCTAGCTGGCCAGCTCCTGGTCCGATGAGAATGGTCGCTGTAATTAAGTTGTCTTTTTAACCGACTTCAAAACCCAGGAGGTTCTCAATTCGTCGGAACCTTTTTTTTATGTATGTTCCCCGATTACTCGAAGATGGCTGGACCGATTTGGATTATTTTTTTGTTTGAAAGGGTATACTTCCCAGATGGTTCCATGATCATCAAGTCAGGATCTGATGATGGGATCCTGAAGAAATAGAGAGAACTCTTCAAATTTTATAGGCACACGAAGCGATTTAGGTATTTTTTGGAAGACTACTTTCTCGGAGTGGTCTCATTTCAATTTGGTGAAGATCTGATGAAGAACTTTGGAGATGGGCATCAGAACTCTTTAATAAATGATATCAAATGGACTGGGATTACTGAAATCTCATGTCTGTCTATTGCTTACACCAGTTCATAACATAACATCACGCCGGTATGCTGTGAAGGGGTAAGCACACGTGAAAAAAAAACCTTTTCCAAAAAAAACAACCGACTTCCAAAAAAAGCACTACAAAGTGAAAAATAACTTTAATTTCGGAAGGCGGTGACAAAAGATTAAAATACAGCTCCAAAGACACCGACTTCCTAAATTAAAGTTATTTTTCACTTTGTGGTGGTTGTTTGGAAGTCGGTTGTTTTTTGTTTTTTGGAAAAAGTTTTAAATCATTTAGTAGTAGACTTGTGCCATTCCACAGGTTAGGTTGGCTTACATTTTCCGATTTTAAACAGCAGTTCGTGAGATGGCAGCCCGAATGGATAAAGGGAGTTTAAAAGTTCTTCCGGATAGTGTCTGCATCTCGAATATTACACACTGTGTCAGTGAACTTGTAGATTTTGTCTTGGCCGGGGACTTAATGTAAAATTAAATTATTGATTTAATTGACTGTATCGCTCCTAGGTGTGACGATAGCCCTTGAACAAAGCTAATGAAGATCTCTATTTAGTACATATTGCGATATGTACGGAGATTTGACATGAAGCGTCTGCCTATGTAACCTCCACAGCCCAGCTACAGGGTAATACGACACCCCTTACAATTGGTGTCAAACTTTCAGGCTTCTGACTACCTCAATAAATGAAAAGATAAATAACACCAGTTTGATCTAATCTGGGAGAAGCTTTGCTCTGCCATATAACCTATAGATACATATGATAGCGCTATGTCTTTGCGTCGGTGAAACAAATAAATTATTGAACTTTTCTTAGCAGACATCATACTCGTAAATATGAGCACACCCGAAGCTGTCTGGTGGTCTACTTTGACCGAAACTCGCCGGTACTGAAACCACCTTTATTTAAGCACACCCCGTATCTCACAATGTCTAGGTACTTAATAATCATAATGATAATTTGGGACGAATGTACCATGACTCATAGAGCTCATGTTGAAGAAGTGGATCGAACACTTAAGTACTTGAGAAACTCAGTCGCTGTCATGGGTGGTGTCACTTTTGTTTGACTGGTGACTTTCATCATCATCATCATCATTTCAGCCGAAAAACGTCCACTGCTGGACATAGGCCTCCCCCAAGCTCCGCCACTTCGACCGGTTCTATGCTTCCCGCATCCAGCGGACTCCTGCGGCCCTCACGAGGTCATCGGTCTTTGGTGACTTTCGGCAGACACAAAAGACACACGTGCGGACATCATCAATGAGTGTCTAAAATCATTACCTCTATGGAGTATAATTCAAACCTTAAATTAACACACTAACATGAGAGCCCACCTTAAATATGGATAACGATTTTTCACAATCGCTGTTAAAGTTGGAGAAGGGTCTTTTTCTTCTCCAACCTTGGGCGCTAACGTTGCGGAAATCGTTACAAAGGAGAGTCTCGGTCATATAGTTCACAGTCTGCAGCAACTTATAGATGAACAGCATCTATAAGTTGCAGCGACTAAGTTTCTCAAGTCCTGAAGTGTTCGACTGCTTCAACATGAGCTTTATGAGTCATGGTATATTAGTCTCATATTATTATCAGCGACGTATCTTGTAAAAAACTGACTAAGGGGTCCATTTTTGAATGTCGAACATATCGACTGTTGCTCCAATGAAACTGTCAGTGCGAGTTTGAAGGTAGAGTGTGTAGATATACCGTCGCTCAATAAAGTAGCTGCAATCCCCGAAGAAGCCACTGCCAGAGCTATTTTTCCGGATTGCCTAACATGTGCTAATATTAAATTAGCGAGGAATGTTTTCCCTGTGCCACCTGGGGCGTCCAAATTTTATTTTTTCCTTTAATCGTTCGTTACGCTGTCAATAATGCATCAAAAGCCTGTTTTTGATCTGTGAATAACTTCAGAAAATTGGTTTTACAAAAGTAGCTAATTCACTGATGTTGTACGGATTTACCAACATTTGCAGAGACATGCTGCCTTAAATCAGGGGGACGCCGCACGTCCAGTGCTAGACTCCCGAGCACGGCCCTGAGATGCTCACACTTTGGCTAGCGAGTCGCTGCAAACGCTCGGAGTTAGTGACTCTATCCCCTGTTGAAGATACATGCTGCCCTACATCAGGGAAACACTGCGCACGTTCAGTGATAGACTCCCGAGCACGGCCCTGAGATATTCTCATACTTGGCTAGCGAGTCGCTGCGAACGCTCGGAGCTAGATTCCCTAGCGTATAAAAAGTATTTAACCAATTGACATACTATAAAGGTAAAATCTTATCTCTATGATATTCTTGTGATTATAAAATATATTTTTTAGATTAGGATTAATATTTGGTTGTTTAAAAAATCATCCAAAAGTAAGTAAACTTTTTGAATACACAAAAGCTACTATATCTGCTAAAATATAAAAGATAGAAGTATGGTATCGCGGACTTTTTTGTAGAACTATTTAGGGCGGACCAAGTTGTCTAACATTATTTTTAATTATATACAACTGTTTAGGCAGCGCATGCAAATAACTCTGTTTTTTTCCACCTGGTTAGACATACATTGTAATAGCTCGGCTAATATGCAACATATAAATATAATTTATAGCCTATAGCACTCACAAATAATGCAGCTTCCAACCAGTGAAAAAAATATTGGAATTGGACCATTAGTTCCGGAGATTACCCCCTACATACAAACTTACAAACAAATTTTACCTCTTTATAATATTAGTATAGATTTTACTTTAGTTACTAAGTTTTAGATTTTAGGTATGTATGAAATAAAAGGTACCTTTTGATGTGCCCTAACAGGGTATACAACGGCTCTTAGCTATAAGCCTTTTGTTAAAATCTTGTTTTTACCTTGTGGAACGCAATTAAATAAATATGAATATGGCAACCCATTTATGGTAATCGGGTCTAAAGCTAAACTACCACTTACATGCGAGCGTATAGGCAAAGGACAGGCGAGCTAATTTAGCAAAAGACGATTTAATTGATTTTTCACTTGCTTCGCACGGTGTTTAGTACTTGACAAAAGGTTGAGATTTACTGATACTAGCTTTTTCCAGCGGCTTCACCCGCGTAGTAGAGGTCTAAAATTATCCCACGGAACTTACTACCGAGATAAAAGGTATCATACGAGTATGTGTTAACACACCAAGACCAGCCGGTCTATAGCTCACTTCAACTAAGTTCTCACGTTGAGATTTTTACAGAATAGATCTGCTGGTCTCCATCGTGTGACACCGCCTTGTAAAGGAGTTGTCACTATTGATAGTTCACTTCAAACTCACTTCACCGGAGTATACGCCGTGATTTTTTACAGAATAGATCTGCAGGTTATAAGCTATTGTGTGCCGAATTTCATCCTAATCCGTTTTGCCGTTTTTGCGTGATTGAGAAACAAACATCCAACCTTTCACATTTATAAAAATATATACAAGGTGTAACAGAATGGACGCAAGACCTGAAAGTAGTTTGTTCCTAATTGACTACTGAATCGATTTCAGTAACTTTTGATATAAGTTTTTTTTTATAAATTATGTATTTTGCCATACCTACCTCTGATTGAGCCAAATAAAATTCAATCTTATTTCAGAAGAAATAAGACTCAATTTTAAATGCATAAAGTAATGCTTGGGTCGACACGTTTTTCTTAATAACATCGGTTAGCTTTAAAAAAAAATAGTTTTGGTCATCGTATTATGCTTTTAAGTCAATACTCTAATTGGGGTGTATGAGGTCTTGCGTTAATTATGTTACTCGTTGTATATAGTAGGATGTAGTTACGCAGTTAGAATGCTGGATAGTGTAAGTGACCATTACTAAACATCACGTCTGTATTCGCAGAAAAGTTAGTGTACGGACATTACCTATTTTAAGTTTCATGTACGTATCTAACAGGATTCGAGCCAATTGCCATCAACCCTAGACAAATGGGCTGCCAGTAAACCCAGGAATCCTTGCTCAGCAGTCTCACTTGTGACCACTGGACCAACAAAGCCAGAAGAATAGTCTCTAAAGAAGGAGTCTTTTCGCTCAAAAACCATAATTTCAACAAAAAAGATACGTGTACCTTCAAATGAACAGCAAAATCCTTACAAAAATTCACAATGTCTAGTTTGAACTAAAATTGAATTGAAAAGCTTAATGTTACTTTCAGTCTAGGTTCTGTAATAAACCTGAGTCGATCTCCACTGGAAATTAGAAAACTGAAATATAAAGACCCGTTTACACTGCACCAGGGCTTTATTTTGAAACTTGAAGTTCCCAGGATAATATTTGTACCACGGGATTGGGTATTCTGATTATTTAAAATTAGTTCGGGTTATGAATTAGGCAAGACGCTGGAATTAGGGCCTACTAAATTCTAGAATTCGACAGACCTATCATAAATACCGTTTTTTGGAACAAAGTAATAAATGCTACCAAGCAAATAGATAGGTATAACAACTTCACATAAAAAAAGGAAATCGTTTCACAAAGACATGACTACAAAATAATAGCCTTGTTGTGTATCTATCTTTACGTTACGAATTCTGTGTGTAAGCGAGATAGCAACACCAGTGACAGGTGCACTGAAGTACCTAGAACGAGGGTATAACAAAAATTTTATTGGTCGACAGATTTACGAGCTATTTGGCAGGGATCAGTCGCCCTCGAAAAGTATTATAGATTATCTACGAAAAAGAATTACGATTGGAGTATAAAATTTTGTTGGATTTATGGAATGACAATGAATGAAATTGGAGTCTGGAGTATAAAGAATATTCATGATTTTACGTTCAGGTTTTTGCTCATGCCAAAAATTTATTTTCAGAGACACACAAAGAACATTTTCAACTTAAGTCACAGTTTGCCAAAAAGTTCCTCCGCCCGGTATAAAGGCTTCTTCAAAAAGGCGCGACTTGTCAGCGCGACACGACTCTCGTAGAATAATTTCTTTGAAAACTTCATGGAAATTGTTCTACAAGTGTGGCGTCGCACTTGTCTGAAGAAGCCTTTATACCGGGCGGCCAGCGTATTTGGGGCTGTATCGTCGCTCGAGCTGTCGGGCTCAAAGAGGTGGCACGCAATATGCGCGGCCATGGGATCGGCTGTACTTGGTGATGGGGCTCGCTAGGCATGGCGAACTGATATCAGTTGGGGGTGCGGCGAGTATACAAGTATTTCCCGGGCCCCCGATATATGGTAGTAGTAGGAACCGTGGGGTTTTAGCCAGTACTAGTCCGACATGATCCGCCGTTCATCTCAGACGGAGGGTATCCATGAGGAATTGCCCACGGGACAAAAGGGATATCGAAGCGCAAACCGTAACCGAAGACACTGTTTCAAGACAAAGCTGAAATGCGCAAGACGGCGACTAGACACAACGACAGGGTACGACCAACAAGTTTCATAAATTTTATTATTATTAATCATTTTAATTCAGAATTCATTTTTACATTCCATAACTTATTAGTAAAAAATACTTAAAACTATGTTAGTAAAATGATTAAATATTGTAAAAATTGAGCTTATTTATTTGTTCTACGGTTTGTATCCTTGGCGTTAAGTTGCAGAGTGGCTACGACAGGCTAGAGGAGTCGCACGGTCTCGCTACTTATCGCAGCGTCTAGACGCACGGTTCACAGTGACAGCGACTGATCACTTTTATTCTTGCTGTGAGCACTGAAGGCGCACGTGTGATTTATTTGCGAATCTCAACATGGATACGTTCGATGTTGATGTTTTCAAATCGGACATCAAAAGGCGTTGAATCTCAAAGAAAATGATTGCTTCCTGCACGATGTTTGGAGTAACAGTTGTTACTACGTGTTTGCGACTAGTTAGTCGCAGACGCAAATGACAGCTCTGCGTTTCGTCGTCTAGACGCGGTGACAAGACGCATGGTTTGCGAAGGACATTACTCAGACTGTTCTAAGATGAGAAGCTTTTTGAATAAGAGCAAAATTAATCAAATCTAAAAAAAAAACCGTGGTAGCTCAGTGGTAATGGTTGCGACTTACGAGTTGTAGGTTCGGACCCAGATAAGCTCTTTACTTTGTGTAAATTATTTTATCACTAACACTGCTCTTAAAACGGTCAAGGAAAACATCGTGAGGAAACCATGTCTTAGAACCAAAAATCATTTTCTAACGTAGTTATCGTATCGGCCCACTCCCTCTCACCGAAACGAGGCCTGTATCCCAGCAGTGGGAAAAATTTAGGCTGATCCATGCTAAATCTATAACCAGATTAAAACTACTTTGTTACTTATTTGGTCACTAGCTTGGAGCATGTAACTTTAATCTATTTCACATATAATGAAATTGATTCTATTTTCTGCAATTTGTATTGATATGCATGTACCTATTAATATTGATTTTATATAAATTCGACAATGTTAATTAAATATATTTGTACGCCTTTGGGCAAAACATGGAGGATCTACCTATCTGTAACATCTCGCAAACTATTGTAATTTGACCTATATAATTATGTTTACAAATAAAGCTTTCTGATTCTGATTCTGAGGTCGAAAAAGCACGTCACTTCAAAAAATCAACAAACATCCAAATTCATTTCCTCACTAAAGAACAACGTTCCTTTTATATGAGTACGACTACCGTAAGTTGTCAAAGTCAAAGCATTTTTTCAAATAGGCACTTAAAAGGCACTTTTGAACGTCAAAATTTACATTAAAATACAATTGATTCTAGTCGCCCCTTCCAAAATGTAGTTTCGTATGGAGAAGAACGGGCAAGAAACTCCACCGTTACTCTTTTAAAATGTTTAAGTACAATATACAACATAGTACATTCATTATATAATTATTTGTGAAAACGATGCACCCAGAATAAAATTACTATACCAAAATAGGTAAACAGAATTAAATTGAAGCAATACAGATAAATTAATTTTATGATAGATACATGGTGTTCATACATTTACTAATATTGTAAAAGTAAGTATACGATTTTCCTAGAATATTAACAAGTAGGTAATAAGTCAGTGTGTGAGTTAAAGTAGTCTTTGAGTGTAAATCAATGTCACATTAAGAACCAATTTTTAAGCTACGATTCATACAGTTCATGTCCAAATAACCGATAATCAATTCATCAAAAAAAATTACAGAGAAAACAAAAAGAATACCTCTGCAAAAAATATAATCTTGTGAGCAGGTACGTAGACGGAGCAAACATGGAAGAACGTATCAAGTATGTCGGCATAATCCTGTGTGATACAGTTTTCTCGTTACTTGCCAGTCTCCGTACCGTGCAAACGCATGGTAAGACCCTTAAGCCTCTTACACAAAAATACAGCTTGCTTATAAAAATCATGTGTACCGAAAATATCATGCAAAGCTTTAGAATAAAGGGTAAAAATAAGACAGGTGAAACATGATTTCGATTAGTTAGTATAATATTGCGTAAAAAGTAGGTAGGTAGGTAAAACGGGCTGTTGTCCGCAACTCTACGTCAAAGTGCCTATTTTGCGTACGGTAGGTAACTAGACAAACAATCAACATGAGATTTTTGTCATATCTATACAGGACGGCAGGAAATCGGCGATATGATTCTGATCCCCGCTGTGTTTAAATTTTTCGTCGGTTATTGTACAGTTGTTTCCTACAAAACAGCATTTTTTTTTTATTATCACATTATATAAATTTATACCACGTAGTTCTAGAATAGTGTTGAATTCATGGTTACAGCTTGCGCGTCGATATCCGCATAATATTATATGGCCGCATAGGTATAGAGTTTGGCTTCATCATATAATAATAATAAAAAAACATGGTAATTATTTTGAAGATACTACTCTGTCAAGAAAGTACCGGTAAAGGATCAATAATACACAAAATGTTAGTTATTCATCCAAAGGAGAATGACAAAAAGTGGTACCAAATTTTCTCACGCCTCAAGACAAACTTAATATAGTAAATATTTTTGTATTTTTTACGACCTTCTGCGCCGGGGATTTGATTTCGAATAGGGAATTTAATTCTAAGTTAAAAAGTTATTGTATTTCAATGCACGTTTCCGTAAACACTTTCTTCTTCCTTCTAATGACGTTCCGTTTTACATGATTTGTATATTTTGATCCTGATCATGATCCTTTGCACAAAATCTTATAAAAATAATAGTAAGTAACCGACTTTACATGTAACTGTATGTAATAACTTAATGATTGCTTGTAATATTACAATTATAATTAAGCTTTTGTGCTCAGTCTTTCTCTGGTGTTATTATTTATTTTTTATCTATGGTTATTTGGCCGATGTTTTTGCGATGTTAACTTCAGTTGAAGACGTTGACGGCCTACTAGAGCGAAGCAAATCTTCCATCACATCTCGACCGCTTTTGAACGCTTTGTACCACACATAAGCAACGTTTGCGTCAATAACATAAGTTATGCTGACGACATGGTTTTGCTGAGTCCATCTATCGAAGGGCTAAGGAAGCTGTTAGGGATCTGTAAGGAGCACGGCTTTGGGTACAACGTTGGCAAGAGTGAGTATCTGCTCATCAGAGGTATATTAAACAACCTGAGCATATACTTCCAGTGTATCTCAACGGGGTATCTTAGAGTCGGGTCTCTCAGTTTAGGTATCTAGGGCATATTTTGACCGAAACCCTGCATGATGACGCAGACATTGAGAGAGCGCGGAGAGCATTGTCGGTGCGCGCTAACATGTTGGTACAAAGGTTTGCAAAAAGCACAGCACAGGTAAAGATAACCATTGTTCAGAGCCTGCTGCCATAGGTTTTATAACAGTGCCCTGTGGACCAACTACATGCAGCGGACCTACAATGCTCTCAGAATCCCTAGACGACATGCCCGAGGCACTGGCCTCGGGCATGTTTGCCGACGCGAGGATGGATAACTTTTATGCTATAATGCGCAAAAAGTCAGCCTCACTCATTAGCCGAAAGCGAGGGAGTGGCAACAAAATCTTAAGGATGATTGCAGACAGGCCAATATCGGCAGCTGTGGGAAGGCTGATCAGGCTGCATGTTACCTGATTCTTTGTTTTATATTTTAATTTAATCATTTATTTCAATTTTTGTTTAACCCTTAATTCGACACTGGGAAGTATACTGGACATCAACTTTGAAAAAATCTGCAGCATTTTTTTTTTAAATATTAGTTTTTTTATATATGGAATAACTTGGTTATGTCCTACATTATAACATAAAAAATAACTGTCAATGAGCGCGTGCGTTCGGCCAGTCAGTCAACGCCGCAACGTCAGGGAGGATGAACGCGTCACGACCGCTCTCGGTAAGTCTCGATTTATTGATTTTTTTTGTTCTAAAATAAATAATTATTTCTTTTCTGTATATTCCGTAACGTATTTTTATATGTACGTGTATACTAAAATCATAATATTACTTATAGATTTTTCGTTATTCTCTGCGAAACTTGTGTGTCCAGTATACTTCCTATTGCCGGATTCTCGAGGGCTTAGTATAGTTTTGTGACGTGCAGTATACTGGACATTGCCAATGAGACAGAAAACTAACAATTAGTATAATATTATGAACTAATATCTATATTATGTATGATAAATGTTATTTATGTTACCTAACAATATTATTATTTACAGGTCTTCAAAAAAACATCACGTGCCTCAAAATTATTAGCTTTAGTGCCACCAATTAACGCTCTATCGGACGTAGAAGGCCAGACCAGTTCAGATGAAGAACCAGATTTGCACCATGGCCAGGAAATTGATGATGTCTCATCAGATGCACCATCCATACCATCGTCATTGGAAATCCTGAATATTTTGGACAGCAACAATGGCAGTGACGATTCTTCTAACGACGAAATACCCAACAGCGAGCCAGAAGTCGAAGAAGAACTACCAGTGCCTCTCACACCAATTATGAGGGAAGTGTTGCCATCAACCAGCCAGGTAAACAATGATGTTATTCCGACCTTATCATCAATCCAGTCTGTTGTGGACATGTCACCGGCTCCTAATATTGTCAATACCAGGTCAAAACGAAAAAAACCCGTCCATACCAACACTCGCATTAGACACGTCAAATCAAAAAGCGTAAGACAACCAACTACAATTGGAAAAAAGGCAAATTCCTGCACAAGGCTGAAATTATGGATTGTGAATTCGTTTTTGACATGCCTAACGACGACTCACCTATAGTTTATTTTCATAAATATTTTTCTGTGGATATAATCCAAGATATAGTCCATAGCACAAACCTCTACGCAGTGCAAAGAACTGGACGGTAAATAAATGTTACCGAAGACGAATTTAATGATTTCCTGTCCATACTTCTACTTATGGATGTTGTTAATTTTCCATCTTACGTGGATTACTGGGCCAAAGAACTGCGATACCCAGCAATAGCAGACATTATGCCTCTGAAAAAGTTTGAGTGCATACGCAGGAATATCCATTTCGTAGACAATTCCTGTCCCGATTTGGATCGATACTTCAAGGTGAGGCCGTTTGTAGAGAAGGTGAGGATGAACTGCCTAGCTACTGAAGAGGAGATGAGGTATAGCATTGACGAAATGACAATACCGTATAAAGGGACAAAGGTGGGAAATAGAAGACAATATAACCCCATGAAACCCAATAAGTGGGGTTTTAAACATTTTGTCCGGGCAGGTATGTCGGGTATTGATTACGACTTCCTGCTATATGGGGGTGAAGATACATTTAAAAATATTCAGTTTTCTCAAGACGAAGGAAATTGGCCGCGCTTTGGAGAATCCTATGGTCGCTGTAAATACTGCACCAAAAATAAGACTGATGTATATTGCGCTAAGTGCAATCAAAGGTTGTGTTTAGTACGTAAGAAAAATTGTTTTTATGATTGATTACCATAGCAAGTAAGTGAAACTATTAATTGTTTTAGAAAAGTTTGACTGATTAGATATTATAACTAAGTATTGATTTTTGAATAATATTGATCTCAAGACGGGTTGTCATGTTATAATAATAAAGAAGATTTAGACTTTTTACGTTTTATACAATTTTATAGAAGCCAAATAAGTAACAATAATGTCATTTTAAATTTTAAAATTGTACAACAATACATATTTTCATCATACACATGCATTTTATTTTTGTTTATTTCATAATTGCATAAATAAAGTTTTTATAAAAATTCTCGAACGATTCCTTAATTCGGCCATGTCCAATATACTGGACATCGATATTTACAGTTACTCTATGGAGAACCTGGCAATGTCCTGTATACTGGACATGCATTTTCTCAAAATCGAGATATACTAGATTTTTTAAATTATTTTTCCCGGTTTTAGGAACATCTAACGATGACAAAAATATATAAAAAAAAAAAAATTTCAAGAGTTTTTTCTCTTGCCAGATTAAGGGTTAAATTATGTATAACAAACTATTTCAATTTAATTTATTTTAATTGAATTCTAATTTATTTTAATTGAATTCTACATAATTTATTTTAATTAACTTAATTCAATTTAATTTAAATACAATTGATCTCCTCACAACTAATATGGTTTTTTAACCGACTTCAAAAAGGAGGAGGTTCTCAATTCGTCGGAACCTTTTTTTTATGTATGTTCCCCGATTACTCAAAGATGGCTGGACCGATTTGGATTTTTTTTGTTTGTTTGAAAGGGTATACTTCCCAGGTGGTCCCATGATCATCAAGTCAGGATCTGATGATGGGATCCTGGAGAAATAGAGAGAACTCTTCAAATTTTTATAGGGTCACGAAGCGATTTGGGTATTTTTTGGAAGAATACTTTCTCGGAGTGGTCTTATTTCAATTTGGTGAAGATCTGATGAAGAACTTCGGAGATAGGCAACGGAACTCCTCAATAAATGATAGCAAATGGACTGGGATTGCTGAAATCTCATGTCTGTCTATTGTTTACACCAGTTCATAACATAACATCACGCCGGTATGCTGTGAAGGGGTAAGCACATGTGAACCACAAAAAAGTGAAAAAAAAAACTTAAAAAAAAACAACCGACTTCCAAAAAAACTTTAAACGTTATTTTTTACAAAGTAAAAACTAACTTTAATTTCGGAAGGCGGTGACAAAAAATTCAAATACAGCTCCAAAGACACCGACTTCTGAAATTAAAGTTGTTTTTCACTTTGTAGTGTTTTTTGGAAGTCGGTTATTTTTTTTTTGGAAACAGTTTTAAGATAATGTTATACTAACAAATTATGGACAATTCAATAGTCTGAGATAAACGAATTTAATTTATTTTTTATTTATTTATAAGCACGTGTTTTTGATAAAGTCGAATCACCAACACGAAATTCCATTGGTGATGCAAAATTTAAAACGAACTCTTTGTTCGATGTTTTTGTCCATTATGCAATTTGCAATACACACTAGATGATCTAACAAAAACAGCACTGTATTTAATCTAAATAACAGATACAACTCAAACTCCGCGCCTAAATGGAAAACAGTTGTACTCGTACAAATCTAACAACAAAAAAGACACTAAATTTTAATTTCGAACCATAAACTAATCATCCATTCCCGATACTTTTTTGACTGAATTTACATTTAAATATTGTTGTTGAATTCTTGTTTGCCACCTGAAACGGAAATAGTCAATGCCATTCAACGTGGCAATGCTGCCGGTGCCTAGAAGAGGCCAGTTCCCGGGATGACAACGATGGAAACGGACGAAACCTACTTTGACGCCTAAGTGTCCTTGTTGTTGTTCTTTGTATTTATTTGCACACTTATTTAGTTAGTCATTTAATTAATTACCTATAGTAATACTAAGTTGCGTTTTATCAAATCAAATCATTTTATTTCGGACAACTAAAATCCATAAATTGTTAGTAACAGATTGGCTTAAAACACTATTGTTAGTAACTTAATCTAAAGGCAAATGACTGAGATGACCACTCAACAACTAAAAATACCGACAATATACCACTAAGGTATAAGTCTTCTCACAAGATGACTTATTATGGTGGAAGATTTGTCTGCCGCCACAGCCTTCAGGATGCTATTGTGACTGCCTCTTATTCTGATCAGGAGTGAGACCATTTTCTTACGGATTATGGCATGAAATCCATCGGTATGGTTTACCGCAAACATTTCTGAGGCGCTAAAAAAACGAGGCAACACCATCTAAAAACATTAATGTATTGGATTTGCTTTAGGTATATTGTATATAATTATTTTAATGTAATTAATATTAAACCGATCAATTTAAAAGATGTGTATCAATGTAAAGTGTTCTGGCACCGCATGGGAAAGCCCTACGTCCAGTAGTGGACTGCAGTATGATAAGTTTATTGATTGATCAAATATAAAAGACGCGTACTTACAACAGATTATTGACACATGAGTGTTTTTTTTAACACATCCCCATTATTTTAAAGTGCCTAAGACTTCTGCAACCCTGGTACTCACGTGCTTTCGAATCAATTACGAATACGTCAACTTGTATTTATCCAAAACACGAATTGTCTTAGGTATGTGAGCTGACCGATGCGCGACGCTGAACAACAAAAAACAAAATATAAAAACAAGGTCAATATCAGCAGCATACACATAAATTACCTTCAATAACCATGATACAAAAGGCTATAAAAGATTAAACAATTAAGTACTATGTACTTCATACCACTACGGAACAGGAAAGTAATTAACCGCCAGCATAAAATACACGATAAAATTAACAGCTAATAAACGGACACAATTACAAATTATTTATACCACGTCTCCACGTGCATCGGCATTGAATTCGTAACCATCACCACTTGAAACACTTAACACAGTTAAATTTACTCTTTCTAATGTACAAAATACAATGAATACATTATGGTATTTAGTCAATCTGTTGGTTTTTACACAATTTGTAGCATGCAGGGACTTCTACCTCGGCATGTTCAGGCGAAATGATTTTCTAGTCGCCCAGGATAATATATATAAGGCCCCGTCGCCTTTTGGTTTTACTACTGTAGCCTATGGAAGATTTTTTAAATGTCCAGTAAGTTTTTCTTGTTTTTATTTCAGTACTATCTTCTCGCGGTTCTGCAAACAATGTCATGTAGCTATTTAGCAGTATAAGTAAGATTGTTTAGATATTATGGAGGAATCAATTTTTGTTTTGTACATTTTGATGGAAACTTGTTAACTGAGTTAGGAGCTAGGGGCATACTACTGGGATAAAAAATATTTTATGTGTTAATCCAGGATATAAACAATCTGTGTGCCAAATTTCATCCAAATCCGTTAAGCCGTTTTTGTGTGATTGCGCAATAGACATCCAAACATACAAACTTTCAAATTTATGATATTAGTAGGATACGATATTAGTATGTATAATATTAGTAAGATCATCGTCACTTGGTTATTCAAATTCGAAATGACGGATAATCCATAGTTTTTATGCATACACGTTTTTCTAATGAAGGAAATTAAAAGTAGGAAGCTATTGCAAAATGTAAAGGAATTGTTTTACTTTCAATTGATTTAGTATACAATTAGGTCGAAATAGGCAAGTGGCTGCCGTTAGTACTTTATAATCCTTCTTTTTTATTGATATCGCAATCTCTTTTTACAGATAACCTACTTCAGAGTAGTCGACCGCTTAGGACAGGGCCGAGGTCCTATCACAACAATTGTTCGTGGTGGTCTAAGGAAACAATATATAAGCGTTCGCATCAAATCAGTCTACAAGCTTCCTGTTTCCGTCAACATATACGTTGGTTGTGAAAACAAGCAGCCAAGTACCTTCAGGACCACCAAGCGTCCTGCGACAACAAAACCTATCAGTACTGATACTGGTAATGATGCTACTGATGGTGCTGACGACCCTAAAGATACAATTCGTTCAACTATAATTGACTCTAGTGATACTGCTACTCCTGTCGAAGATGGTGCTAATAATGGTGATGGTGCTAGTAATGTCGACTCTGAGACTGTTGATGGTAATAGTAACACAGAAGATACGAGCGTAACCAATGAATCTACCGATACAACCACAACAGAAGTACCAGAAGAAAATTCATAGCAGAAAGAGATTAAATGATCTGAGTTATTTTGTTTTGTTTTAATTATTTATATGAACCCACAATATCACTCGCAGCAGCAATAAATAGCATTTAAATGAACAAGCAATTATAATTAAAAAAGTGAAGATTGTCAGTCCTCACTGTTTATGCAGACAGTAGATGCACCTGCAGCATCAGAATGCTCGATGAGACAATAAATCATCCTACTATAATATTATAAACGCGAAAGTTTGTAAGTATGGATGGACGGATGGATGTTTGTTACTCTTTCACGCAAAAACGGCTGAACGGATTTGGATGAAATTTTGCACACAGGTAGATTATAGCCTAGATTAACACATATGATACTTTTTATCCCAGTAATACGTTCCCGCGGGATAATTTCCGACTTCCACGCGGGCGAAGCCACGGGCGGAAGCTAGTAAAACATAAGAATAAAAAAAATTACCAGTGAGGGGCTATTTTAAATTTCTAAAGTGACGTTATTATAGTGGACGGCTACGTACACGTTCAAAATAAAAAATGGAGATACGTGCAAGTTACAAAGTTATCGTGGGAGGAAATCATATAATTATCACAAGTTTTTCGAAGCTGCAAACTTGGTTTTGAACTATTTATTTATTTATTTTTACAGAAAGCTAACAGACTAACAACAAACTAAAAATCATTTTTAGGCAAGAAAATTTACTAAATTACAAGTTTCCACATTTATACATCATCAAGCACTATGCGTTGACTATGTTGCTTACAGCGATTTACAAATCAAAAGAACAAAATAAAGTTATAATGTAATAAAGACTTAATTAATTAATTAGTCGAGTCGTGCAACATCAAAACAGTTAAATCAAATATGGACAACCACAAAACATTATAGTTTATATTCCAAATTTTACATGACTGTCCCGAAAATATTCCTTAATCAGAATCTTTCTAATACTGTGTGCGTTGGTGCAGAATAGATCGATCTCCAGGTGCGATGGTAAGCTATTGAAGGCTTTTACACTACGAATGAAGATGGCGTTGCGCCAGTAATTGGTCGATGCGCATGGTGCCTGCAGCAGAGGACGTGTGCGTAGGTTAATTTGATTAGTGCGAAGAAGTATTTTGCTGAGTAGTTCCGGACAATCAATCGAGCCATTTGCTATGCCTACCAAAAAACATATGTCTCTAATATTACGTCTTATGTTCAACGATAAGAAATGATATTGCTTGCAACGATGTTCATAGTCCACTGAGAATCGTTTTGCCTTAAAATCCAAATAACGCAAAAATTTCTTCTGAACGGATTCATTACGAGATTTTATAAACCTCATATTTTCAATGGTTTTTTAACGGTTCCAGACTTGGGAAACGTACTCGAGGTGGCTGCGCACAATAGAACAGTAGAGAACTTTTACTGGTTAGAGACCGAAAGCTAGAGCAAGTTCTAGTAATAAAGCCCAGGGCATTGAAAGCTTTCTTGGCAATGGTTCCTATATGATCGTCAAAAAGTAATTTTCTGTCGTGTACTACACCAAGATCCCTGATACTGCCTGTCTTACTTATGCATGTACAGTCAGCGTCAATAATATCGGGACGAACATGACTGTTCAAAATAATCTAAACAACTATGAAAATTAAAAATGAAGTCAATGACTTAAGGCATGTTTCAGAATGAAGACAGTACGCGGTAACTGTCACTCTGACAAGCACTTTAGCCAATTGTGATAAAGTTTAATTTTCTTAGTTGTTGAGATCATTTTGAACAGTCTGTTCGTCCCGATATTTTTGACGCTGACTGTACCATCAGTAGCATCATTACCAGTATCAGTACTGATAGGTGTTGTTGTCGCAATACGCTTGGTGGTCCTGAAGGTATGGCTGCTTGTTTTCACAACCAATGTATATGTTGACGGAAACAGGAAGCTTGTAGACTGATTTGATGCGAACGCTTACATATTTTTTCCTCAGACTACCACGAACAATTGTTGTGATAGGACCTCGGCCCTGTCCTAAGCGGTCGACTACCCTAAAGTAGGTTAATATGTAAAAAGAGATTGCGATATATTGCGATATCAATAAAACAGACGGATTAAAAAGTACTAACGGCAGCCACTTGCCTATTTCGACCTAAGTATACTAAACCAATTGAAAGTAAAACAATTACTTTACATTTTGCAATAGCTGCCTACTTTTAATTTCCTTCATTAGAAAAACGTGTATGCATAAAAAAATTGGATTATCTGTCATTTCGAATTTGAATGACCATTTGACTGTGACGATGATCCTTCTAATATATACATACTAATATCATATCCTAGTAATATCATAAATTTGAAAGTTTCTATCATCGATTTATCCCCCTTTTTTAAAATAGGTGTGATGAATGGCGATTTTCATCTCTTCGGAACAACACCCTCTCTCAACGACCGTTCAAACAGCAAGCAGACTGGCTCTACGAGGCTTTCTGCGCAATAGATTAAAAAATAGGGGGTATCAAATCCGGCCCAAGGGTGTTTCCATTGTGAAGATCGCCCTGAGGACACGGTGGAGCATACGGTGGCGGTCTGCCCGGCTTGGGCGGAGCACCGCCGTGTCCTCGTGGAGGCGATCGGCGGCGGCGATCTCTCGCGTCCGGCCCTGGTGCAGGCCATGGTACGGAGCGAGAGTGAATGGTTAGCCGTCACTTCCTTCTGCGAAGCAGTATTGCTCGCAAAGAGGGAGGCGCACGTGAGGGAGAGGCAGTATATGCGCCCTCACGGCCGTAGTCGCCGCAGGAGACGCCCTGGGCGTCGGGTATCCCAGGCTGATTCCCGGCCACCGTAGGCGCGGGCTTGCGGACGGCGAGTAATGGGTAGCTCGCTGTCCGGTAAGGACCAAGCCCGGGTCGACGGCGCGTTGTGTTCCACGCGCGCCTCAATGAGATGTCAGCACCAAATGGGGGGGTCCGCAAGGGCCGATGCCTGCCAGGGGTGCGGGTTATTCGAAAGAGATACCGCGGCCCCTGGCACACAGGCAACTGAGGGAACACGGGTGGGTTTTAGTCAGTAAAAGTCTGACACGCCCTCCCGCTCCACCCAGAACGGGAGTAGTTATTTGATGATTTCCCACCCAGAAAAAAAAAAAGCAATAGACAGAGATGAGATTTCAGCAATACCAGTCCATTTTCTATCATTTATTGAGGAGTTCCGTTGCCTATCTCCAAAGTTCTTCATCAAATCTTCACCAAATTGAAATGAGACCACTACGAGAAAGTACTCTTCAAAAAAATACCTAAATCGCTTTGTGTGCCTATAAAATTTGAAGATTTCTCTCTATTTCTCCAGGATCCCATCATCAGATCCTGACTTGATGATCATGGGACCACCTGGAAACTATACCCTTTCAAACAAAAAAAACAAAATCCAAATCGGTCCAGCCATCTTCGAGTAATCGGGGAACATACATAAAAAAGAAAAAAGGTTCCGACGAATTGATAGCCTCCTCCTTTTTGAAGTCGGTTAAAAAGTTAATGTTAATTGATATTCAGTTCATGCTTCGCATTCACAATCAGTTTTTTTATTACCGAACGAAACACGATTTCTACAAAAAAGTACAACAACAACGGTTTTTATTATAGTTATATTTTAGGTTACCGCAAATAAAACTGTCTAAAAGCCTTATATGGATCAATTTATTTCCGACGCAAACATGAATGTCTCGATTAACAGCTTTTAGAGTTTCCTCTAGCAGCTAGAAACTTTTTCATTACAACTCTCTTGCAACATGGCGCCAAATTCACTTCTGTATTTACAAGTTAGTCGCAGTCAACTATTACTTCATCTGTGCCAGTGTCCTGTTCCAAATGAAATAAAACTGGACTTCTTTCTTTGAGATTTCTCGACGATGTTTCTTTGAAGTGTTAATTTGTTTTCAAACAGTATTTTTGCGTCTGATGCTAATCAGACGCACAAATACTGTTGCAAAGACATAACGCTTGGGTATGAACCATAACGTGTGTCACGGTTCATACCACACATTAACAGTTCTTTTTTGAGATCGACGGTACTCAAAAAATAACTGTTCATGTGTGGTATGAATGTGGTATGAATCAGACGTGATTTAATACAAAATTCGTAGCGTGTATGTCTTTTCCTATTCCACGATCAAAATTCCTCAAAGTCGATCGCTTATGATTATTTCGTGTCCGGTAAGACCAATTAGATCTACGTGATAATTGGATTACACTCAGAAACTCCATTTACATAATTCCTCAATATTCTTTGCAGTATTTACGATGGCGAGCAAACGAAGTACCTATTCAAACATTTAAAGAAATGTATTATGTATTTCCTTCGTAAGTAACATTAATTGGGGTACTGATTTATCTGCACAGTGTTCTCCCTCCGTGACATGATCCGAAGTGGCAATAGTCCTTTAAGATACGGAACTGTTAATATGGTGCTGAGCAACGATTGTTTGTTCAAGACACAACCTACTGTTTTACCCATTATGGACTATAGGGAAGTACGTTTTTAAAAATAACATTATGAAACATCATGACACCCTCTGAAAATAATACGGTCCATAGAAAGAGAAAGACAATTGTAATTGTATTATTACTACGTCTTCACAGGACCTATTGAACATAGGTCATAATGTTATGTTAAACAACCGGCAAAGGAAATAATAAGAAACGTGTTAGGTATATATATTGAGAAAATATCGTTCGGAGCCAGTGTTTGATACACCTAGCTTCTGACGTTTCATAAGTGCCCATGTAGGTTTATGTGAATTATAATATTTTGGTTTTGGTATAATTTATTTAATCCGAACGGTCGTTATGTGGATTGGTATTTTACCCCTAATACTCATTATGAGTAAAATTAAATCAATGGAATTATGGACTACAAAAAAGACGCAGCCTGTTGCGGCATTCACGGAAGACGAAGTCATTCTGAAACCCGAGGACATGTTTAGAATCAAGACTTTTCTGCAATCAATGAACCGTTACAACGAATTTCAAGCACCGATGAAGGACACAAGCAGTTACTGCCGTTCTTTTGAAAATTGCTACGAATGTGTGAAAAGCTTATGGTTTCCATGTGGCTGGTGTCATAACTATGGATGTACAGACAATCCTCAAAACAAATGTCCTTTCGCTGAGATTAAAGCTGAGAAATCTAACATATCTGGGGAAATAAAAGCTTGTCCACACGCCGAACACGAAGGGCCCATAATAGTCCCAGGGGGGGTAAGAACTAAGATAAAAGTTAAAATTTATGTGCCAGATCCAGCACTTTATGATAAAGAAATTATATGTCAGATCAGGATTGGAGATAGCACGACTCATCTTAAGGGAGTGATACTAAATGATGTCGTGCATTGTTATCCTGTTGTGTTACACTCATATGGTAGAGTATACGGTGATTCGAATAGTGGTTATCTAACTCTGATTTGGGGCGGAGCTCAACCATATTCGAATGATATTCCGTTAATTGTGTACAATTGTGAATTGATGGCCGATTATTGTGTCGCTTGTAGGGAAATACCAGCTGAATATGGATGCGGATGGTGTGACCCAATAGGGAAATGTGTGATTGAAGAAAAATGTCCCGACAGTAGCTTGAGATGGACTCTGAACAGGCTGTCTTGTGATCGTTATAGTAAGAAACTTATATACGTTTGAACATTTAGTTCATCTAACCCAATATTATAAAGAGGAAATATTTTTTGTTTATTTGTTTGTTTGCTCCGAATAGGCTCTGAAACTACTGGACCGATCTTAACCATTTTTTCACCAATAGAAAGCTAACTTATCAGGAAGTAACATAGACTATAATTTGTTTTAAAAATAATAGAGATCCTTAAGAAAATTGCAACAATGTAACCCAAAGTAGCAAAATTTGGCCTATAACATTGGTGTTTAAGTAGCAATAACATACTTTTTAATTAATTCGAATCGGACCTTTAATTTCGAAGTTATCACGAGTATAACAATGCAATACGCGAAAACTTTTAGAACTGAACTATAAATACCTAAAAGACTTTGGTTTACCTTCCCCGAATCGCTCATAAAATGCTGTGGATATTATAAAATTACAAACTTGTTAAAGAGTTCTAAATTAGTAAAATTGGTAGCCGACCAAAAAATTGCTTCATAATCTGCCTACCCTTATCCCAACTATTTTGGGATCGACTTCCAGTCTAACCGGATGTAGCTGAATACCAGTATTTTACATGGCGCGACTGCCTATCTGACCTCCACAACACGATACCCTTTGGTAAGACTGGCTATCAGACTTTCGGACTTCTGACGACCCGTAACGACTGTCAAAGATCTACAAATGTTAGCCGGGACCAACAGTTTAACGTACTTTCCGAGGTACGGAGCGGTCTTGGTATGTAAAAACGGTCACCCATTCACGGACCAAACCCAGCATGCGAAGCTTAACCTGATGTATTGACGTCGAAAAATATATTTTTGAATCATGGAGAAATATATTTTTTGGACGCTCCTAGAGAAACAGGTAAATCTTTCCTTGCTAATATGATATTAGCTAAAGTACGTCCACCCGTAACAACAACATTAGCAGTTGCTTCTTCCGGAATTGCCGCAACTCTTTTAAATAACGGAAAAACTACCCATTCGACATTCAAATTGCCGTTGACTATGTCT
Source organism: Antitype chi (assembly GCA_947359405.1). Lineage (NCBI taxonomy): Eukaryota > Metazoa > Arthropoda > Insecta > Lepidoptera > Noctuidae > Antitype > Antitype chi. The sequence continues at coordinate 5,540,450 of OX375819.1, read as the reverse complement.
TTAGAGCAACAGTCAGTATCCTCAATTCGAAAATATGGGCTTTGGGAATCCTATTACAAAATACTTCCCTCATAATATAGGACGAACGTACTCTGGGCGGAGCGGGATAGCGTGTCAGACTTTTACTGACTAAAACCCACCCGTATTCCTTCAGTTGCCTGTGTGCCAGGGGCCACGGTTTCTCTTTCGAACAACCCGCACACCTAGCAGGCATCGGCCTTTGCCCGACCCCACCAGTTGGTGCTGACATCTCTTTGAGCCGCGCGTGGAACACAAGGCGCCGTCGACCCTGGCTTAGTCTTTAGCGGACAGCGAGCTACCCATTACTGGCCGTCCGCAAGCCCCGGCTTACGGTGGCCGGGAGTTAGCCTGGGATTCCCGATGCCCAGGTTGTATCCTGCGGTGGCTAGAGCCGTGAGGGCGCATATACTTCCTCTCCCTTCCGTGCGCCGCCTCCCGCTTTGCGAGTATTAATGCTTCGCAGAAGGAGGTGACTGACGGCTACCCATGCACTTTCGCTACGAACCATGGCCTGGCCCAGGGCCGGACGCGATAGATCGCCGCCGCCGAACGCCGCCACAAGGACACGACTGTGCTCCGCCCAAGCCGGGCAGACCTCCACCGTATGCTCCACAGGGGTGACTTTCGTTTTTGCTGGAGATTTTTGCAAACACTTCCTGTTATTGCCAAGGGAACACGTGCCGATATCGACAAGGCTTAGTGATATTATACTACGAAAACTACCAAGAGATATTAAATGCTACAAGTCCATCGACACAGTGTGCAACATCGAGGACACTTTACACTACCCCCAAGAATTTTTAAACTCTTTAAATCAATCTGGTCTGCCGCCAATACATACTAAAGTTAAAAGTTGAAATCCCCGTAATGATATTAAGACATTTAAACCCTCCAAGTCTGTGTAATGGCACAAGAGTTTTAATCAAAGAACTTTGAGACAGTGTCATTGTAGCCGTAGCGACGGATTTGCCTATATCATTTAAGAGGCTTCAGTTCCTGGTTAAAGTATCATTTGCAATACCTATTAATAAATCCCAGGAACAAACATTTTCACTAGTCCGCATCGACTTATGAAAATAATGCTTCTCCCATGGGCAACTACACGTTAGCCGGTCTCGCGTGGGACCTCCGTATAATCAATTTATTTTGCTCCAAACGAAAACTACATCAAATATAGTTTACAGCGAAGCCATGCAATGATTCTTTATAGGTATTTACATTTCATTCACATTTTCTTTCTCTTTTACTCGACTGCAAAACGGATAAATTTTATTTGTTTATTTTTTCATTTTTTTTCCTCCATCCAATATGTTTAAGTTAATGAAATATTAGCTGTGAAAGATTTTATTACTGTGTCTATAATGTCTCCATTAATCAAATCCTACTCTAATTGTGAAAGCTTGTGTTAGTAAGTGTGTACATAATATGTTTGTTACTTCTTCATGCAAAAACGAACTGACCGATTGCGATGAAACTTGATAGGTACCTATCTGTTCCCTATAGCAGTTATTGATTTCTCGATATTCCCACGGAATCGAAACCTACGCAGGTGAAACCGCAGGGTGCAGCTAGTTAAAAATAAACAAGTGATTACATCCTTCCTATTAATATTATAATCGTGAAAGTTTGTATGTATAGATGGTAGGACGTTGCTACTCAATCACGCATAAACGGCTAAACGGATTTGAATGAAATTTGGCATACAGATACTTTGTAACCTGAAATAGCACATAGAATATTTTTTGACATTTTTCGACTTCCACTCGGGCAAAACCGCTGGCAAAAGCTAGCACATTATAAGTCAACAAATGATTAGGTACATTACAAAAAAAAAACTAGATTGGTAAATTGTTTAAGTGCTGCGTTTATAAATTAATGATATATAATTATAGAGATAGAATACTCATAACTGTACTGTTTAATGAATAAATTAACAAATCTGTAACTACGAGTATTAGAGTTCTAAGGCACAATGTCGTTGATTTCAGATTTATGAAAATCTGCATTCAAAGACGTCAGGTTAACCTTCCCCCCCACCCCCTACTTATAAATATTTGAATGGTATTTTATAGCGATTATTGATCCTCATAAAATTGTAACGATAATTTTGCTAATACAACTACTACTCATTATCTGCATGAAAGAAACGGCTTATAAATCGATTCACACGAAATTACTTGCCAGGATCGGGTGAACGTACACATTGAAGTGATATAATATTAGGTCTTTACCTATGAAATTGCCGTTTTGCAGTACTGGCCATTTCAAATCAAAATAATTTTTGTTTGGGTAAGAATTCTAATTTCAAATTAATTTTATTTTAAAAACATGGATTTTTTTTTCCAAAAGTAGTCATTTGTTTATTGATTAGTGTTACATTTTCATCGCATTTCAATCTTTTTCGTCATCATGGATACGTTAAAAATTCGAGTAATTATGGAATATGAGTACCGTCGTGGCAGCAACGCGGCACAAGCGGCACGCAACATCAACGACGTTTACGGAGCTAACACTACAAACCAACGCACCACCTGTTATTGGTTTGCTCGCTTCCGTTCTGGAAATTTCGACCTGAAAAATGAACCTCGCGGTCGTCCGAAGACTTTGGTCGACAATGACGAATTAAAGGCGATTGTGGAAGCTGATGATACACAATCTACGGCTGAATTAGCAGCAGCTTTCGACGTTAGCGTCAAAACAATATTGGTCCATTTGCGTCAAATTGGCAAGGTAAAAAAGCTTGACAAATGGGTGCCCCACGAACTCAATGATCGTCAGCGCGAAGTACGCGTGGAGACGTGCCTTGCACTGCTCAACAGACACACAAATGAAGGAATTTTGAACCGCATTGTTACCTGCGATGAAAAATGGATTCTGTTTGATAACCGCAAGCGCTCAGCAAGTTGGTTGGATCCTGGTTCAGCACCTAAACAATGCCCTAAACGAAAACTTACCCCTAGAAAAGTGATGGTCACTGTTTGGTGGTCTAGCGCCGGTGTGATTCATCACAGCTTCTTACCAAACGGAGTGAGCATTACTGCAGATGTGTACTGTGAAGAACTGAACACAATGATGGAGAAGCTGGCACATCTCCAACCAGCATTGGTCAATCGCTCGTCTCCGCTGCTCCTGCACGACAACGCGCGACCTCATACTGCACAGCAGACGGTCTCCAAGTTGCAAGAACTGGGGTTGGAAGCTCTCCGTCATCCGCCCTACTCACCAGACCTTGCGCCTACATACTACTACTTTTTCCAGAATTTGGATAACTTCTTGGCGGGAAAAAAATTCAATACCCGAGAGGCAGTACAAAATGCCTTTGAAGAATTTGTTGCCTCCCGTCCAGCTGATTTCTTTAAGAAGGGCATCAATAAACTGCCACTGCGATGGCAAAGATGCATTGATTGCATGGGTGATTACTTCGATTAATACAAATAAAAAATACATGAAAAAAATTCGTTTAAATTTTTTCATACAAAACGGCAATTTCATAGGTAAAGACCTATTATTTTCTCTAGGCAACTTGCACGAAGTTAATTTATTTGTGGGCGAATCGACGACTCCAGAAATACGTAATAGGCAATTGGCACGGTTGGAATTTGAAGCACCTTTTCTCATAACTTATTGCATACATTTGTAAACGTGCCAATTCTTTAATACGAATTTGTGGAATTGTCAATAAAATAAAATTAGGTTCTTGCGAATAGGGCAAGTTACTTCGGGCGAATCAACGAATAAACCAAAAAACATGTTTAATTTGATTATTTCAGTAACAACTCCGCAACTTTTGTAGTCACTGCCACTCCATGCACAGAACTTGTGATCTTGATCATATTTAAACATTACATTTTTAGGCTACTGTACTCATGCCGGTTATGCAATTGTAATAAAATGAATTGTGATAGCTTTGTAAGTATTCAGATAACCAACTATTAATTGAAACCACTTTGTACTTTAAAAAATATAATAACTTCGAACTTATATAATAAAGATACAGGATGACAAGGGAAATATTTAACGCATGAAACAACAGCCTCTGACAGCGGTCTCCAAAAAAGTCCCCATAGCCTCTACAAAACACTGGTGGGGGAACGCTGCTCTTGTTTATGTTCCCATGCTGAATTTTGACCCTATCTTGTGGATGTTTATGTCTGGCTCCGGATACTGCAGCGCAAGCATCTCGTCTGCTGGAGGCCACCAGGCCGCTCCGCTGATGTCACTCTTTACTTTGTAAAGGGAGCGCGGCAATCACCAACACGGCCGTCCTGCCAGGTGCCTGTCCCACCAGGTACCCCACGAGTTCAGATAAAGTGCTGAAACACAAATTATTAATCATTTATTAGTTTGCCTGTTGCACATGAATTGGTTGTCTATCGAATGTTCGGGATTTATAACTGCCATATTTCATTACTGTATCCGAGGGTAGGCTTTTTTTTTTTTGGGTGGGAAATCATCAAATAACTTCTCCCGCTCTGGGTGGAGCGGGAGGGCGTGTCAGACTTTTACTGACTAAAACCCACCCGTGTTCCCTCAGTTGCCTGTGTGCCAGGGGCCGCGGTATCTCTTTCGAACAACCCGCACCCCTGGCAGGCATCGGCCCTTGCGGACCCCCCCCATTTGGTGCTGACATCTCTTTGAGGCGCGCGTGGAACACAACGTGCCGTCGACCCGGGCTTGGTCCTTACCGGACAGCGAGCTACCCATTACTAGCCATTAGTCATGTGTGCTTAAAGCAATATGAATTCAACTATCAATAAGACCACTTGCACTTAAAGGGCCTATAGCTTCACTTAAGAGTACCAAGTTCGTCTTATTGTTATTTACGCTCAAAGGGCATGTAGCCACACTTAAGCCAATTAAATTCGTCCCAGAACCACTTGCACTCAAAGGGCCTTTAGCCTCACTTAAGCGTACCAAGTTCATCCCAGAACCACTTGCATTCAAAGGGCCTTTAGCCTCACTTAAGCATACTAAGTTCGTCCCAGAACCACTTGCACTCAAAGGGCCTTTAGCCTCACTTAAGCGTACCAAGTTCATCCCAGAACCACTTGCATTCAAAGGGCCTTTAGCCTCACTTAAGCATACTAAGTTCGTCCCAGAACCACTTGCACTCAAAGGGCCTTTATCCTCACTTAAGCGTACCAAGTTCGTCCCAGAACTACTTGCACTCAAAGGGCGTTTCCCTCTTGAACGGTCCAAGTTAGTGCTCCATTTGAACCTACCACTCGGCCTTGGCCTTTAATGTGTAATTTACGATATGGAACATTTATTATTCCCTAGTTAAAACATTTTATCTTGACTCGTACATACGCCTACGATACATTTCAATTTACCATCGCCAACACGGGCAGAAATGCTCTAAGTCAGAACGTATGTCTATTTCATCTCCCAATCGTCAATTATCAATATGTTCCATGTTCTCGGCAGTGGTTAAGCTTGTACACTTTTTAGTGCTCCTTTCACTGCCTTTTACATCCATCACCTCATATTTATCATTCCCAAATACCATAATCACATGAAAAGGGCAATGTTAACCGGTAACAACTTCCGACTTTGCCCGTCATTGTTCTGGCTTAGTATTTTAATGAGTACCAGATCTCCTTCAACGTAACTCGTGCTTTTGTACGGTTTCCAACAAATCGCTGTTTTGGTGATTTCGCATTGGACTTATAATTCAGTTACATCCAACCTTTTCCCGTTGCTAATCTCCAGAGCCAAACTATCACTATCTCCTGTATATTAGCACGTACTGTTTTTAGTGCTTCTAGAGTAGTCTTTTTTTTAAACGTTCAACCTGGCTATTAAAATAGATTCAATTTTAAATATACAATGTAAACGCCATGTAACGTCACTCAATTTAACGACAATCTCCCTAAAGCGTCGAAATCTTTCGGCTTTGTTTGGTTTAGCTTGTCTTCCACACAATGATACACTATATTATATAGCATTACTCCCACTCTCAATAACGATAGCAATAATTAAATAGCTGTGTACGTTCTTTGTCACTTTATTATCCTAGCCCTTAATAAACTCGACTGTCGGTATCATACATACCGAACTTTCTAAGAAATACGTTCTTTTGTTTACAAATTGGGATTGCTTGCACGTGTAGACTGTTGTTAGTAGGAGTCATGGATTATCTATACGTTAACATATTCTTAGTTGCTCACAAAGTTTTAATGTAATTACTAACACTAGTCTGAAATAAACTTTTTATTTTTCTAATTAGGATTTTTCTTCTCTCCATTTAAAGACAAATCTCAATTACGCCATTAAATGCGTAGTCCCTTTAGTTTGGTTATATAGAGTTTATACTGTATTTCTTTATGATATGTCGCGTTTTAGGAAAATAATACGGATAGCTTACTTGTTCTACAGTTTTATCAACCGCTCGAGTTCGTCATGGTTACATTTTATTATTTGCTATATAAATTTCTGTGGGACCACCCTCCGGCGACCTCGGGTTGTTTTTTTGTAAAATTCGCCACCGAGGACTACATATTTTTTTAAACATCTTCATTTATTAATTTATTTATTTATTGCATTCCATAATGTAAAAAAAAGAAGTGATTAGCTTCGGCCTCTCCTGATTCTATAATAATTGTTCTATTACGTTGTGACTTGGAATGTTGTAGTTGTACCGAAAGTAACCAATCCGCTTCCGTTATTGATATTATAATTTCAGTGAACGATATCAAACGAGAATTCTCGGATAAAACCTAATGCGCGATCCGAGGAATAATCTCCTTTTTTTTTGTCAATGCGTAACGTACGGCGTTGCAATCGGTCACTATTTTAAAATATGATCCGGTAAGGTATAATCGGAACTTCCTAAGCGAACTAACAATCGTCAATAACTCCAGTTCATACGAGCGGTACTTTTTCTTATCTTCCGTAGTTTGTTTGTTATAATAATGGACTGGTTTCTCACCTTCGTCGGTGATTTGCATAAGTATACCAGCAACACCATCTTTACTAGCATCCATATAAACACCCTCGGTTTTTTACTAAACTTCAAGTGTATCTGACGACCCTGGTTACTTATATTGTTATGTTATTGGGGTCAAAAATGGATACATACTTTCGTATGTTAGTTTGTTCTTAAATGATTGAAATGCGTTTTCATGAACATTACCCCCATACCCAGATCGAGTCTTTCTTCAACAGATTCGAGAGTGGAGCAGTTATCATGGTGCAGCTCATAATCAATTTCCTAAAGTAGCTCACAAGGCCAAGAAACTGTTGAAGTTGGTGTACTGTTTAGGGAGTGGGGTAATTTCGAATAACATCCAGTTTGCGCTGATTTTGTAGGTTACAAACTTAGAACTTTCTTTTGAGAAACCTTGAAACAAAACTGACGCAGCCAGCACAATGCTTTCCATTGAATATCTTACATAACATATTCACAAATTTCTTTCGCAGGTTAGGGGTTGAAACATTTTTGTTTTTTGTTAAGCTGGTTCTACCGCGTTATTTTTATGGTAACATGTCGATTTCAAATAACCTCGCTTGCCACAAAAATCACATTTATTTGTATCACACTGACTTCGTTTGTGGTTGCCGCCGCATAGATAACACTTGATCGGTTTCCGAACCTGTGCCTGGTCCACGTCTTAATAATTGCTAGCAAAAGTGGTTTGACCCATTAGGTTCGCTGAGGGCACAGTCGCTGATGTCGTAGTCGCAGACATGTGATTCTACCTGATCAGTTTTGTTTGGCCATCGCGTGTGTTTGCGCCTATCTGTTTCGCGATTTTTGATGTAAACGTTCGACCAGGTAGGAAACTAGCTAAACCGTCGTATGTCACAAAATTATTCACTTCAATTGATGCGCCTATACCACTGTCTCCTATATTGCCGACAATAATAGAAATAATAACTTGTTCTGAAATCTAGTCGCGTAAAAAAATAAGAAAAGTCCTTCGGAAGATCGGGTTTTATAAGAAATCCACTGCATAAATCAATGACCAATAAAGTTTATTTAACTTTTCGATATTTGAGCTTTGTCGCCTGGTTTTGAAGATTTTACAATTATTTTTGGCGAAATTAGCAAGAAAAACTAATCTTTGTTGGCTCCTAACTTTTTAATGTCCTTTTATTTTAGTATTCAGTTTTCGTACAGAAAATATTAGTAATGAGACAAAACCATATTAAACGATCTATTTTACATTTTTGTTCAAACTCGTAAAGTGACCGATTTTCTAACGGCTTTTATTAATAATATAATTTAAAAGACCGTACATATTCCGACGGATTTGAAAACTAGAAGCCAACTTACGTGACCAGTCCATCCACTCCCACGTAGGCCAATAACTATCCGATCGTAACATTGAGTGATACCACACATTCGCGAACCCTTTAGTTTGTTGAGAGCTTGATAACGAGTCATTTCATCAGTCCATGTAAAAGTTTAGGCGTAGGACCTGATAATACTAAGCCAAGCGTTCACATCGTCTCTCACCGGATCGAACTCGGGTATAATGCTATTTAAAGTATGATTTGTACTCACAGTTGAGGTATCAGCTTTACATGACACCTGTTTCCTGTGTTTTGGCGGAGGTGCCGGGGTCCTGGCACTACTACTGATGCTAGAACTTGAGCTTGGACGAGTGCGTTTTTTTGTTTTAGGAGTATAATACGTTTACTTTACCCATAGCTGTGGGTGGGTATCGCGTGTCACTTCTGATGATAGCTTTATAAGTATTTAGATGACCAACTATTAATTGAAACCACTTTGTACTTTTAACAATATAATAACTTCGAACTATATAATAAAGATACAGGATAACAAGGGAAATATATATTTCCCTTAATTAACACATGAAACGACTGCCTCTTACAGCGGTCTCCAAAAAAGTTCCCATGGTCTCTACATAACACTGGTGGGAACGTTGCTCTTGTTTATGTTCCCATGCTGAATTTTGACCCTATCTTATGGATGTTTATGTCCGGTTCCGGATACTGCAGCGCAAGCACCTCGTCTGCTGGAAGCCACCAGGCCGCTCCGCTGATGTCACTCTTTACTTTGTAAAGGGAGCGCGGCAATCGCCAACAATTGTAAACAATTAACAAACAGATTTATTTCCCAAAACACTCATGCACATTATAAACATAACATCACGCCTGTAATCCCCTAAGGGTTATAATAATAACAAATAATTATTATTTTATTATCAGGCAACTAAGGCCCATAGATAAAATACACAAAAATAATCTTAAACAATAATAACAAACTAATACATATTAATAAACAGCTTAAAACTATAACTAAACATGTAAAGTTGTCGGCGTCGTGTTTTGCAGCGAGGTGTCACGTGACCGTCCTCGGAAACGTCGATATACGACACCTTTCGACCAAAAGTCGTCTTTCAAGCAGTGCTGTAGATGGTACGTTGGAACTCGTACCACGAATGACTTAAAGTTGATGTCGTGGCGCGATTCCAACCTTTCGACCCTCAGAGTCCAGTTGGTCTTCACTTTAAAGTACTGCACAACTTCGTCAATCTTCGTGGAATGATGCAGGCGTGAAATGTACAGCTGCGTCGTAGGTACAGCAGGGCGCACCAACATGCTGGTCTACTCGGTGCAGTACCGTACAAGTTACGAGAGCAGGGTTTCTTCTCCTTCTTTTCTACCTTCGTGAAACCCTCCTCATCAACTAGGCCGGTTCTTGGCAAGGAGCTACGGACCGCAGTCAGGGCAGGTTGAGTACCCTTTTTCAGTTTGTCCCCTTTTCCGGTTTGTCGCTTAGGCTGCGACGCATCAGATTTGCCGCTGGTAACAATAGCAGCATAGATACGTTTAGGGGTCGACGTACCTACGTGTTACGTTACCGCAGCAGGTGTTGCGGATGGCGCCGGCGGGCGGCTCTTGCTCAGCGTTTTCGGCCGCTGGTGACGTTCCCCGATTCAAAACTGCCGATGGATGCATTTTGCGCCCCTGGACGCGTGTTTACCTTTGAAGCCCCTGATGACCCAATTACCGAACCAACGTTGCGCAATAATGCTATTTCTGAACGTAGTTCAATATTGTTTTTTTCAGAAACCTCCAATCTGGACTGCATCTTGGTCATCTCCGCTTTCAAGGTAGTGATGTCCTTTAGCAGCCGTGTAACGTCGACGTGATCAGACGTGACGGGGGGCAGCTTAATCAGCTCCTTCGCCACAAAATCAAGCACGTCGTCGGGTCAGTCTTCTTCAACATATCTATGATATCTTTAAAACTCTTCGCAGTTCCATTTCTACAGCGAGACGGCATCTGGTCTAGTTTTCCAAGTGACTTGAACAGTAACAGTTTTTCCGCTGCTAATCTCGTCTTCCTTGAAATTGGACCGGCATATCTGCAGGATGCTCACGTCGTCCATGTAGTCGATAGCATGGACTAGGAATGCCAGCAACTCATTGACTATGAGTGGTTTGGAACGTATAAGGGCAGCGGCAATGGCCGCGCAACACGCGAATAAAATTCGTGCCGTGTACAGTGGAAACACGTCCGTGTTCGAGCGCGCATCGTACTGCACCTAACAGTACAACTATATTTTACCAGTTATTCTTAAGTCCCATGTAATAGGTTAGGTTAGGTCCCATGTAACAGATTCCAGGCTGCTACTGAGAAATGAAAAAATCCAATTACACTTCGCCCGACCTATGGTTCGAACCCAGTACCACTGGCTACCAATAGACCAACGAGGCACATAATAAAATTTAGACATTGTCAATTACAATCTTTTTTTAGCCTAACTAGAATTGGGTCAGCCATGTTTGACACATGTCAGGTCAGATAGTATAAGCACCACTGATTGGGTGTCTGAATGCTAGGTGGCATCCATCCCAGGTTGTGTCTTCGCGGGTGGTGGGGACGGACTAGATTCTTACCTATTGTCTACCAAAAGGACTGTCTCACATAATCAGAGGATAGACAGGATATATGAGTTACTTCATATAATTGTTTATTTTGGTGTCCCCTTGTTTCTCAGACAGAAATTTCATAGAATTTCGTTTCCCAGAAAATGTTTCATATATACTATACTATTTACTTGAATGAAACATATTTCACAGACACACAATTCAACAAATGTTTAATCACATTTTTTTGTTTAACTAACTTATCAAACAGTAGAATTATTATTTAACGAATAATGTTTGTTCGGTGTATTTTTCCGTGGTATTTTATTTCAACGAATTAAAATGTTGTCTTAAAAACTCAATATGTTCTGCTACACAAGTTAGTGACAGAAACGAATCGCTGCAAAACTAACTCCACGTAGTCTTGCTTTCCCTACCCCTAGATTGATTTTTTTGATGAAGGATGCCTTTACCCAGCAGTGGGCACAAAACCGGTTTAACATTATTTAATAGTATTATTAATAATAGTAATAGTAATAATAGTAATAGTATTATTTCCTTTATATATTATATATTATCCTATAGTATTATTATTATTATACTAATAGTAGGTATTTGATGTCAGTAGTGATGCTGTATTGACTCAAAGCAAGAGTAAAAGCACATCTTCTGGGAACGCTCTTTGATCGTGGATCCGTCCTTCCACCAGGCGTGGTTAAGGTCAAGCAGTCCCATTTAGCAATAAAATAAATCGTTTTATTGTTATAATTACATGTATAAATAACAATAAATTACGACAGTTAGTCGATTAAGGTAGCAATAGTATTAGGTAGTTTTAGTAGGACGAATTAGTATTCAGTCACTGCTGGACATAGGCCTCCCCCAGGCTGCGCCACAATACCGTGTACTCCACTTTCCACATCCATATTGGATGCGGAAAATGGGGAACCACTATGCTGCTTGAACTTTTAAGGTCGTCTGTCCATCCAGCTGGGAGCAATCCACTCTTCACTTCCGGATGCGGTACGTGAGATAATTGGTATTAAGTGTAAGTAAATAAAAAACAAATAACCTCCAACAATACATCATTGTTACATAATCAGTGATATCATATAATATGTAATCATCGATCCATTTGCTGTTTACAAGTCTTGTTTGAAAACATTTATGCATCTGTAGATATAAATATAAGGACACCGATAAACTTATTTAGTATGGATTACTTTGCTGAAAGAGTTACTTGTTGTGGTGTTCATAATTTTTCGGATCTCACTATAATCTGTAAGTAGTTCAGTTTTTATTATGCGTGGAATTGTGATAAATTTTTCAACTTCATCACCTGCCCTGATTATGTTGGGGTCGGCTTGCAAACGGATGCAGCTGAACCGTTTGAACCAGTATTCTCAATTACCAATACCCCTCCGTGCCTCGGAAAACATGATAAGCCGTTGTTCCTGGCTGTCATTCGTAGATCTCTGACAACCGTTACGGGTCGTGACTAGTCCGAAAGTTTGACAACCTGTCTAACCAAGGGATATTCTATTACCCAATAACTTGGTTGTGGAGGTCAAAAAGGCAGTCACTCCAGATAAAATACTGGTAGTCAGCTGCATCCGATTATACTGGAAGTCGGCCAACATTGGAAACAGGCTAGTCTGATGGGGTAGTATTCAGCATTACCAATTTTTCTATCCATTTAAAATCAAACTCACAAATAACTATTTGCCTTTCAGGAGGAGGGCATATACATACAGCATTTTAAAGAGTATCGTAGACTCAATAGCGGATATTAAGGACGATGTTTCACTTTAGTAAAATGGTATGGATTATCCTCACATACATTAAGTTAACTAAACCATATAACACGGAGGTATCCGAAATGGATTCAGTCCAGGCATACTGCACTTCATTTAACAGTTGCTGGGATTGTAAGAGGGCAGGCACTCAATGTGACTGGTGCCACGATGTGGGATGCACGCACTACCCAACTCTAAATTGCCCTCAAAAAGTATTCCTCGATAACGCATATCACAAGACTTCTCATCAAAGATTTTGTACTGAAATAATATCAAATGATCCCATATTTGTTCCCGCCAACATAAGGAGGTTCATCAAACTGAATTTGAGAATAGACGATTTAACGCTTTACAAACGGGATATAATGTGCGAAATACATATAGAACGATCGATCGTGAGACTTAAAGGTTCATTTGGTGACAGTAAATTGTACTGTGATATGACAAAATTGCGGATAAGTCATGTTGTAACTATGGGTTACGTGAGACTGCTGTGGGGCGGTGCAGAACCATATTCCAATATGGTCTTGATGGTGGTATACAAGTGTGACCTCATGGCAAGGAACTGTATGCAGTGCCAAGCTCTGGATAAGAGATTCAACTGCGGCTGGTGCGAAGAAACTTCGAAGTGCAATTTGCTGGAGGAATGTCCAAGACAACTCGGTAAATGGGTAGACAGGAAAAGCTCATGTAGACATCGAGACCAGATGTCGTATTCGATCAAGAATAATGGGCATGATTTTATATTATATTAGTAGAAACATGACGATTTGTTAACATCCTTTAATTACTTCGTTTTCGGGAATTATACTGTTGTTTGTTCAAAATACTGAGTTGATTTATTTAAGTATTTTTTTTTTCATAAATCCTTTTCTGCAACATGAACCCAATTCTAGCATGCGTCATGGCGTTTCGTAATTACTACAACGCGTTGTGGTTTTTTGCATTTATAATAGTACTACTGATGGTTTGGTGATGTGTTGTCGTCCTAGAGTTATCTATAGAACCAATTATGAGTTAAAGTTCAGAGCTTCGGTAAGCCGCTGGATGCGAGAAGCACAGAGAACCGTTCGAGTTGGCGGTACTTGGAAAGACATATGTCCAGTCGTCTTTCGGCTGAAATGATCAAAAACAAAATCAAAATATTTTATTTCACATAAACCTGCTTGGGCAGTTATGAAACGTCGGAAGCTAGGTGCACGGTTCCAATTTGTCGCTTCCTATGGAGAAGAGTCGGCAAGAAACTCCACGGTTACTCTTTTAAAAATAATTGGCTTTACACTGTTTTCAAATTACAGTGATAATAGGTATGGGAAGACAGTGCAGGCCTGTCAATAAGTACTTACCAAGGTACGCAGAGGAACGAAAATAAATAATAGAAAATCATCTAGAAATCTACAGACTGCAAGGCCTACAACGTTCTCTCATTCACAATATTAATATGTAAAATAATTTAATTAAATAAAATGAACCTATTTAAACCAAGTGACAAGATTTCCATGACAATATCGTTGACATGTAAGACATCCGTATCTTTCTCTCTGTTCTAAGAATTATGATGATGATATAAGCATCTAATAGTGTGTTCAGTGTGTGTGTAGCTGTTACAACAAGCGCTACCATGTTGGCGTTGATCCTGGACAATTTAAAGATACACTCATTTTACTCAATAAAATCATTCTATTTTGAACCTAAAATTCTCCTAATTATGCACAAAAGAGCACACACATTACTATAAATCCAAAAATACCACAAGGTGTCCACTTTTATTGATAGTCTCGGAGGTTTTAATACCCAAATCATAACCTAACAAGTTTAATCTGTGTATATGTTACCGACCAAACCCGATTTCAGGCCAAACTAGTTTGTCCTAGGCCAAACTGGTTTATTAAGCCGGGGCACGCTGATTAAATGGGTTAGGTTAGAACTGTGACCAAAAGCGCGCGAGCCGAGTGAGCGGAGCGAGCGCCGCCGCGGCAGCGGCCGGCGAGCGTTACTTCCAAAGGCTGTTAACGAAATGGCTAGTTAAGCTAGTTGGCTGCGACATATCACGCGTAGGATAAGTCTGTTTGGCCTAGGGCAAACTAGTTTGGCCTGAAATTGGGTTTGGCCGGTAACATATATAAAAGCAAAAGGTCACTCATTCATATATTAATTACGAAACCTCAAATACTACTGGACCTATGAAGATGAAATTTGGCGCAGAGGTAGATTATGTGTAGGAGACGTCAGCTAAGAATGATTTTAGGAAACTCCATCCGTAGAGGGGTGAAATAGAGCGTGGAAGTTTTTATGTTTTCTTTTATTCCTTAGGCTAGAGAAGCCTGGTCTATAAAATTTTCAACATTTACAAGGGCGGAGTTGCGGGCAACAGCTAGTATAAGTATAAAACACTGATCTGATGCGGACGATATTAATTTTACGGCAAATGCAAAAATATGTCTGCCGGAAGTTTCCAATTTACACAAACCTACCGTAAGTAAATCTGTGGAAGCTTTTGTCTCGAAAATTTTAAATATTACCGAAGTATCGCTCCAAAAAGTTATACTTATACCGTTATACTTTAAGGGTTGAATGATTTATTTTGTTCAAAAGTCTTTGGGAAAATCGGATACATAAGAATGGGCGCATTTCACTAACTTTATATCGAAGTTTTTGGATATACTCTGGAGTTGGATTTTGTGTTTTGGTGTTAGGTGGGTAGGTAGATACTGCCCTTAATAATCTTCACAATAAAGTATAGCTGTTTAAAAAAAAATACCATTCACTAAGTACTTTTAAGATATTTATTCGAAAACCGTAGATACGTAGGTACCGTCGTACTAATTAATCATAAGTTTTTTAAGTCTGAACATTCTACGTTGGGATAATTTAATTGAGTAGTAGTTCAAATAATATCCCTTAGTTCAGTGTACCCCTCGGCGTAGGGCTCGTCTAACAACCTCCATGGCTTACTAACATTCGCAACTCTTCTCCAATTTTGAAACTCATACTAGTATTTAAACTAATAAAAAAGTAAGTTCACAAACAAAAACCCGACCACTGACAAAAACACTATCTAAAAAGTATGAAACATGAAAATTTTTTTTTTTGTTGGTAACTTATGTCCTCTAGAGGGCGCCATTTTCCTTTTTAACTCGGTGAACGATTAAGATGCTTCCAACGATACCTCATTTGTCAAATTATGATAAGTTTAGAAGTTATGCGGAAACAGATGAACATAGAAACATACATACCCATTTAAGGTTCTAGTTACTTAATTTAGTGTTGTTAAGATGATGAGAGTATAATAAAGCATAAACATAATAACTATAACAGGCCTCTTAAAGCTCTTCACATCTTTTTGTTTGTAAATAAAATGAAAATCACACATTTGATTATTCCAGCAATGAAAACAAAAACAGGTAAACTTGTACCAAATCAAATAAAAACACAAAAACAGAAACGTATAAACAGCAAAGGTATACCGGTATTGAACCTTTTATCATAATGAGAATAGCGCCAATATCCGTAGGCTGAACACTTTTCTATCTGTGCCGAAACAAGATCTAGCAAAGCGGGAAAATTGAACAGATGCTACAGAAACGAGCGCCTCACCAGGTTACATTACTATTGGGAAAAGAAAGGAGTAGATGGAACTGCGAAATTGTTGATGCGGCATTTTGACGTAACATCGTCCTTTTTACACGCTTTATATTAGCTTCACTTGTATGTTTGTTTGTTGGTTTGTTTGTTTGTATGTAACCGACTCCTTTGAGTGCGATTTTGACCCACTTTAAACGGTCAGATTTCATTGAAACTTTGTAAACTTGTCGAGGACCGATGACAATTCAATAATTTAAACTTTTAATAATTTTAAGAAAAAAAAAAAAACACGTTTTTGTAGTTAGCAGAACTAAAAAATAGAAAATAAATAATAGTTTAAAAAAACTAAAAAACACGCTTTAAAAACCAAACTAAAAAAGAAGAAAATAATTTAATTCAATTAAAAAGCGTGGGGTGCTTGACATTAATTGATTATAAAAATACCTCAAAAAGCACCCCACGCTTTTAATTGAATTAAATTATTTTCTTCTTTTTTAGTTTGGTTTTTAAAGCGTGTTTTTTAGTTTTTTAAACTAATATTTTTTAATTTTATTTTTTACTTTCAAGAATTTTGTTTTTTATAATTTTTGTACGATTGTGTGTTTAGTTTTGTATAATATACTAAAGCCGCACGGTTTGATCAATCAGGTTAAGCTACGCTTGCCGCGGTTGGTTCGTGGATGAGTGACCATCTTTACATACCAAGACCCTCCGTGCCTCGGATAGCACGTTAAGCCGTTGGTTCTGGCCGTCATTTGCGGTCTGACAACCAGTCTTATCAAGGGGGTATCGTATAACCCAGTAACTGGGTTGTGGAGGTCAGATAGGCAGTCGCTCCGTTTTCCGGAAGTCGTTTTTTTATGAAAAAAGTTTTTTTATGTCTGGAATTTCTCAGTACAAGTCCGGGGTGTGGATTTGTGTCCGGTTGATGGCTACGGCCCCCTATTACATAGGACTTAATCATAACTGGCAAAATGTGGGAGTATTCCTCTGCCCAACCCTTCGAGGGAACAAGCCCTGTATCAAGTGTCTTTGTATCTGTATTTTAGTTTTTTGCCAACGAATTCTGAAATAAAATTTATTTTTCATTTTGTAGTGTATTTTTCGTTTCACTATTTAATGAAATTAAACGTTTATTTATATAAGTAAATCTTATGAGACACTTTTACAAGTCAATAATTTGTTGGTCAATATTTTAAAAACTCGATGGCGCCGGCATTTCCTAGCTGGCTGTTCCCTGAGAAGAAAAGCCGAAAGAAACTCAGAGGTTATGGTCTCTTTTAAAGTCCAAACATTTGAATTTTATGTGAGTCTAACAATGCAGGACAATTTCTGGAAGGGCCTTTTGAAGAAAGAGCGATTGTAGCTTTGAGCTGACCTGCCCCACCAGACGACATGTATGTATCAGTCACCGTGTAGCTCAAACCTATTTTAGGGAGCTCAACGACCCGTCACAAGACACTACCAGATCTGCAGGACATTTGCGTAGGCCATTTACAAAATACTCAAAACCACCAGACGAGTTATAAAGTCATGTGTTCAAATCTAGCCTGCATAGTACTCACATTCACAGTTACTTTTCTCTTTAAATGTCATCAAAAATAAGGTCATGTAAATCAATGTCAACAGTATTCTAATACACTTAGCTGGATGGTGGATGGTGTCAGTGTAAACAACCTTAGAAATGCCGACGATATGGTGCTGCTGGCTCCCTCGATTTTGGCATTATGGAAGTTGCTTGCCGTATGTGAAAAGTATGCTGCCACACACGGTTTAAGTTATAATGTTAAAAAGTCAGAGTGTATGATCTTCAAGGCGGGTACAAAGTGCCCTACTGTTGTTCCACCACTGTTACTCAATGGTATTCCTCTTAGTCGAGTATACCAATTCAAGTATCTTAGGCAAGTGGTTACCGAAAATCTTGGAGATGATGTAGACATGGAGAGGGAGCGCAGGGCAGGGCATTGTCAGTGCGGGCGAACATGCTGGCCCGCAGGTTCGCTCGATGTACAGACGCGGTGAAAGTAACTTTATTCAAAGCATATTACGTATCTCTGTTACGTCTGCCGCGCTTCTGGAGTGCGTCAACAATGTTCGCTGAGTCGCGCGTAGATGGCTGGAATGCCACCTGGCGCAAAAAGACAGCCTCACTGCTAAGCGGATTGCGTGGGAGCAGTAACAGCATTCTGAAAATAATAGGCCTAAGGACTAAGTCTCTCTTAGTTATTAGGTACTAACATAGTTTACAAGTACATACTAACAATATAAATGTAAATCTGAATGTAATGGATAGGTTGTCTGAATAAATGTATTAAATTATTATTATTAGCTTATATAATTTTTTGTTGCTTGAGGGTACATTGGAGCAACTCAACTAATCCCAAGCCTTTTAGTCATCCAAGTAATCTTTAACTTTACAGAAATGTTTTTCACAGAGTTTAGTTAATTATGCTACCTACCCCATTTCAATACGAAGAGAACTACTTTCTATGTAAACAACAGTCACAAAGTATTAGGAGAACATCAAGAGCAAATTGGATTAAATACGTATTATAAAAACTAACGCAAAAATTATCCGAGAAAAGTTAAAAAAATATATTTTAAACTATCTCTAAAGCATACTACTACGAATCCATGAAAAAAAAGCATTTTTAAAATCGAGTCACAATTACCGAAGACATCGCGAAACAAACATACAAAAAAAAAATAGTTTAAAAAACTAAAAAACACGCTTTAAAAACCAAACTAAAAAATAATAGTTTAAAAAACTAAAAACACGCTTTAAAAACCAAACTAAAAAGAAGAAAATAATTTAATTCAATTAAAAAGCGTGGGGTGCTTTTTGAAGTATTTTTATTATCAATTAATGTCAAGCACCCCACGCTTTTTAATTGAATTAAATTATTTTCTTCTTTTTAGTTTGGTTTTTAAAGCGTGTTTTTAGTTTTTTAAACTATTATTTATTTTCTATTTTTTAGTTCTGCTAACTACAAAAACGTATTTTTTTATATATTTTTTTCCTTTTTTATTAAATTATTGAATTGTCATCGGTCCTCGATAAGTTTACAAAGTTTCAATGAAATCTGACTGTTTAGGGTGGGTCAAAATCACGCTCTAAGGAGTCGGTTACATACAAACAAACAAACAAACATACAAGTGAAGCTAACAACAAATTACCCACGGAGAGTTACATACTGACATACTGATATACTGACATACAAGTGAAGATAATATAAAGCGTGTAAAAAGGAGAAAATAATTTAATTCAATTAAAAAGCGTGGGGTGCTTGACATTAATTGATTATAAAAATACCTCAAAAAGTACCCCACGCTTTTTAATTGAATTAAATTATTTTCTCCTTTTTTAGTTTGGTTTTTAAAGCGTGTTTTTTTAGTTTTTTAAACTATAATTTTTTAGTTTGGTTTTTAAAGCGTGTTTTTTAGTTTTTAAACTATTATTTATTTTCTATTTTTTAGTTCTGTTAACTACAAAAACGTGCTTTTTTTTGTCATTTTTTTTTTAAATTATTGAATTGTCATCGGTCCTCGACAAGTTTACAAAGTTTCAATGAAATCTGACCGTTTAAAGTGGGTCAAAATCGCGCTCAAAGGAGTCGGTTACATACAAGTGAAGCTTATATAAAGCGTGTAAAAACAGACCAATTGAGTCGGTTAAAAAGAATAATTTGCCACATCCAGTTTTCTCAAATCAAATAACTACCTACCTACTATCGACTACACGGCATAAACGTCTGGACATTGATTTCTACAAATTGGTTCCGTAAGTGTATTGCGTTGTAAAAATCTTTGCACTAAGTGAATGAGCACAGCGAAGAACCCTTGTGATCCGCTAATAAATAATGCTTCTTACAATTGCCACCATGCAAATATTACCAACAGATGGACCGTCGAATGATGCTGTAATGGCAATATACGTCATGTCTTTGACCAACATAGGACGTCTTTCGGCTGATTTTGGCTATGGAAAATGTCAACAGTCCCTACGTACAATCCCCTAAGTGGTATACGTGATTCGCATGTTTTGTTTTGGTGACCTTCAGGCCAGCCTATACTATTGTTTAGTTTAACAAAAATAAGTCTAAGATGGCAAATACACTTTAAATCCATCATGACATTACATTAACTAGAACATGATAAACACGTGTTTGAAACTTTCAAGCGCTCTCCTGTAAAATTTGTGGTTAGGGGATTATACGTTGGGACCGTCGATGTGAAGCAATAAACACGTAAAAATTGTGATACCACGTTAGGGACCAATTTCTAAGTATAGGTACGTACCCTTTTCGAAAAAAGAGAATTCACAAAATCGGACATATCTGTAAAAAGGTATGTGTGGTCATACAAAAAAAAAATAACTTAAGGACCACCTGCTTTTTTTCATCGGTAAAAACAAGCAATTTAAAGCATTTGGTGCTGGAAAAAAACACTACAATAATTGACCGTGAAAAAAACTCTTTCACAAAACAAAGGTCATACAATAAAAGAAGCGATCATTTAATTTACAAGCAACATATAACAGAGGAAATTAAAAGAAAACAATTAGTAGCCCCGGGTCATTTGCGATCCGTCTAAAGGTGCTTTTAACTGAATAAAATATTCATTACCCAATGTTGTTTCGGCGTATACCTAGGCATACTATTAGCAGGCATAGCTAGCTCCTCATAATAAGACCAAGCCATTTAATGTTTGGGCTGATTTTTGAATTTATTTATTGGACTCTGGAACTATGAGTCTGGAACTGTGTGTGTGTCTGTGTGTGACTATGAGTCTGTGTGTGAATAATTTGTACAAAATCATCAAGATTTTCCCAACTCACAAATGTTGGGGTTAGCTTCAAGACTAACTAGATGTAGCGGAATACCATTATTTTACACTCACTGGTGGATCACTGGTGATGAAAAATAGGTCAACAACGTCAAAAACGTGCGAAAATGATCATGGTTGAAGAGCTGTCAAGCTCCACAGGCCCAGATTAGCTCGCAATAAAATGAAAAACCGGTCAAGTGCGAGTCGAACTCGTGCGCCGTCCGTACCTACCCATTATATCGCCATAATAAAAAAGATATGGGCAAATTTAAATTTTCGCGAAAACTTCTAAGTACCAAAATTTACCTTAATTTTCAACATTTTGATTTTTCGGAATTTTCCCTTTACTTGTACTATAAAATCTAAAATCTATCTCGAAAATCTAAAACTGCCCATATCTTTTATCGTGTTGACTCAGGGCCTTGATTTTTATACACCTGATAGGGACTATAGACTTCAGTATCTGGTATAAATTTCAACTTGCTAGGTCCACCCGTTCCTGAGAAAATCGGTGGTGACACACGGACAGTAAGACGGACAGACGGACAAGAGAGTGATCTTATAAGGGTTCCTTTTTTTACCTTTTGAGGTACCTACAGAACCCTAAAAAACAAAGAGCTACTGGTCAAACACACATGCCTGTTGAAACTACACAATGAATACACGTTTCTCCTATAAAATTGGTATTCCTTCTACTAATCCTCTTATATAATACAAGTGCATACGAAAATGCACCCTCACGCAACATTAGCTGTTTCCCTTTATGGTATTATCATCCCTTCACATCCCCTATTCTCTATTATTCGGAAAGAGTGAAAACATACAGATAATAAATGTATGCACGGCAACGCAACGATTTCTTTTCTAAATAAATAAAGTGTAAAATAGGTTTATATGTCGGTTCTCGGCATAAAGCATCTGGAAGAGCTATAGGCCAGCTCTTGGGTCACGAGAACTGTCGATCAACAGCTTAGAGATTTCTTTAAACAAACGCGCAAAAGATTTAATAAGCGTGCACTAGTGCAGTTCTCAGGCCCTAGTGTGAGTTCGTTTTAACCATCTCGACTTTACGAATCGGCTTCAATTGTCTCTGGATTGGTGAAGGGCCAATTGGAGCGCGAATCGTTTTTTGGGAAAATTGTTTGGTATGATGAGTACAATCATGTGTTTAAATATCGGTCACTAATTACCAGTCACCCTATATAGAAAGAAAGAAAGAAGAAAGAAAGAAAAAACGTTTATTTGCGGTAAACATGACGCAAAAAGATAAGGAACACAAAAAAAATAAGAAAAGGTTGAGGGAAACATGCGTCACATCCACGCAAAACGGCTATCACTCAGCATTATGCTGCGACCCTATGCAAGACAGAGCCCCAGCGCTGGTTTTCAGGGATAGCCGGCTTTGACGTAATGACGTCACCCGGTGCATTAAACAAATAACATTATATGTATAAAAAGCGTATACCGTACCGTATACGTAGCCAAAATAAAAGCGTAAACGCTGCAGTACCGCCCCGTCTGTACATGTTCAACAAAGGGTGGAAGGAAATCGTTTATAAATAAACACATTAGCGTGAAAGCCGGATTTTGACGGCGTTAACAACAACAATAGTATTGGAGATTCATCGCGCGACGCAATACATTGTAATAGCTGCTTAGGTACATGAATTTATGCGCATGTAGCAATGTAGTTATGAATATTCGATTGAGAAGATAACTAGACTATTATGTAGGAGCGTGGAACCTAAGATAGAAACACGCTTGTACGATATGACTAGACACAGAAAGCAAAGCTAATAGAAATCTCTTTTCCTAGACAGCACGTTTCGCCGAAAACCCTGTTGATAGAAAACAATGTTCGTAGACATCTCGGTACATAAGAAGCACTGTTGACAGAGATCACTGTCCTTAGATAGCACTATTTGCCGTAAATTTTACTTTTTTTACTTGAAGAAATAGACAGGTTAGGTACCCCCACAATTCGCCAGTTATTTTTAAACCCCATGTAATAGGAGCCTATTGCTCTCAACCGGGCACAAACCGGACTAAGTAATTCCGGATGGAACAACCCAATAATAATATTTGTACTTTGCCCGACCCAGGTATCGAACGCAAGATCTTATGCTCAACAGTAGAACTTGCAAACACTAGACCGATGAGGTAGTATAATGACAAGATATTTAAGGTGGAAGCGCCACTCCATAAGTTAGAATTGCCCTCAAATGTCATAATTTCATGAAATAGTCATTCTTTAGAGTAATATGAACTTATAGAGATGTATTGCTGATTCTAATGATTATGATTCTGTAAAGCCATATTTGATACGGTCGCGAATCATATTTAGATCACCATACAACCTGACATGACCTGGAAATTGCAAAAAACGTAACAAAATTTTAATTTCGCGGGCTACCTTGGCGCTTCCACCTTAATCTTTAATATAGAACGTAATGTGTTAACACTGTTCGTTTATTGACTGAGTTATAAATAAATATCAATGGTACAGTATTGTCGATGTACGCCGTGTCTTGTGAACTGAAAGACGAGCTACAGTATTGTATATCTGTTCAGTATCAGTGAGAAAACCAACAGCAACCTTAATGTTATGAGATTATACATCACTGTGATTTTGATAGCCTTACAATGGCAGAAACCAAACAGCAATGTTTTGTAAAGACAATAACGATCATTTTGAGTTTGACAGTGATCAAAATCAAAATCAGATGGACTGTGAAAGACTGGACCAGACACCTTGTGTTTTAATTCAGCGCTTTTTTTTTGTGGTTGGGAAATCGTCAAATAACTTCTCCCGCTCTGGGTGGAGAAGGAGGGCGTGTCAGACTTTTACTGACTAAAACCACCCGTGTTCCCTCAGTTGCCTGTGTGTCAGGGGCGACGGTATCTCTTTCGAACGACCTGCACTCCTGGCAGGCATCGGTCCTTGCGGACCCCACCAGTTGTGGCTGACATCTCTGACGACGCGCGTGGAATACAACGCGCCGTTGACCCGGGCATTTTTTTTTTGTTTAACGTGGAGAAATGCCTATTGCGCTACCGCGGGGAGATAGCGCAGTTATGTGGGACTGTAACCCACTAAAACTCCACGGTGTCCTCCAGTGCCGCTTGAGACGGGAACACGGAAATGCGCAAGCCATCCGCGAACCCGCCGCGGCTGTCCGTCACCGGACCCTCCTCGAAGGGGAGGGGAGGTCCTATCACCGGCGCACCAAGATGCATGGCACGCCGTGACCACCCCAGGATTCAGTGCTCTCTTGTAAAGAAGAGAGCAGGGAGCCCAGACAAGTGGCAATCAGTTTAAAACGTTCCTACAACGACTTAAAGCACAATATTATTTGTGGTCTTATATTTTCGGCCATTTTTGATGCGCTTATCAGTAATCCAGTAGATAATAAATCATAAATCTCTGCAAGAAATTTCATTTACAGCCACTTTTAAATCGTCGTCGATTGGCGGATTGCACTTTTCTTTTAAAAATTATTTCTAACGAGATCGACTGTCCTGATCTCCTGCACAAACTGCGTT
Organism: Antitype chi; assembly: GCA_947359405.1. NCBI lineage: Eukaryota > Metazoa > Arthropoda > Insecta > Lepidoptera > Noctuidae > Antitype > Antitype chi. The sequence continues at coordinate 5,515,834 of OX375819.1, read as the reverse complement.
TCAACGTCCCTCAAAGATCAGTTAGGTTTAATCCACCTATCTCCGTTCCTTTTTCCTCTTCCAACTACAGGCATAACTCATATATGGTGCGAGCGAGTAAGGACTTCAATATCCTTTCTAAAGAGTTCTCATTTGACCCATTTACCACCAAAACCTATTCTGTTCGCACTCGGCTGAACGCTGAATTTTTCAAAAGTGCATAGTGCCTATTGTACCTTATATATTTTATTCTTTTTTATCGTGCTTGTTAGTGATCATAAGATTTCTATTTCTTTTTTCTGTTTTTATCCGTGGGAACCTGTAATTGGCTTAATGTTACTTATACAATTGTTATCTTTATATTATAGCTGTTGGTTCTCCTATGAATAAATAAATAAATAAATATTACTGTTGATCGAAGATAAAATGTCACTTTTTTGACTCTCCATAGTGTTAATAAATTAGTTATTTCGTAATATCCATTTAATTATTTATTGACACATCCCACATCATTTATTTATCTTCCCCAAGTACATTTAAAATTAAAAAGAATAAGTTTAACTAACTCTTAAGGCAAGCAAGTATTGACTTACTTGTACAAACGCAAGCCCACGAATGAAGATATTCGAGGCTTGATATGGCCCGTGAGCAAACATCGGGAGATAGGATTGGATCAAATATTTGTCCAACACGAAGCCATGCAAATGTGAATGTTGGGTAATCTGTGCTTGCGGGCTTGTATTTAACCCATTCGGTGGAGTTTCTACAGATATCCTTGCCACTCCAATTACAAAGCAAGCTAGGGGCAAGTCTCAATCGCCAACATTTACTCTCTCAATATAGAACGACTTTAGATTGATATAGCTGATTGAAATGATCTTCGTGCCATTATTTAGGGAATCATTTGTACCTGTATTTAAGAGGGGTAGCCCGCAAAATATAAATTTTCTTACGTTTTTTTGTAATTTGCAGTGTTAGGCTATATGTTGAACAAAATATATTTCACGACCGTTACCAATTCAGGCAGTATATGCGCCCTCACGGCCCTAGTCACCGCAGGAGATGCCCTGGGCGTCGGGAATCCCAGGATGATTCCCGGCCACCGTAGGCGAGGGCTTACAGATGGCGAGTAATGGGTAGCTCGCTGTCCGGTAAGGACCAAGCCCGGGTCGACGACGCGTTGCGTTCAACGCGCGCGTCAAAGAGATGTCAGCACCAACTGGTGGGGTCCGCAAGGGCCGATGCCTGCCAGGGGTGCGGGTTTTTCGCAAGAGATACCGTGGCCCCTGGCACATAGGCAACTGAGGGAACACAGGTGAGTTTTAGTCAGTAAAAGTCTGACCGGGCCTCCTGCTCCACGCAGAGCGGGAGAAGTTAATTGATGATTTCCAACCCAAAAGAAAAGTACTCAGTCGCAGGCAATCGCTATCGCTATAGATTCGGTGTTAAGCATACCTATTCTAATTTTGTTGACAAAATAGTTTCTCACGAAAAAGTTTCGAAAAAAAGAACCGTTACCAATTCTGATTATAATTCTGTAAATACCAGGCCACTCAGAAAGTATTGCGAAAAAAAGTTTTTATGTATCAGAGACTGGCTAGTTATAATCTATTTTGAAAATATGATAATTTTTAAGTAAAAATAGGTACGTACTAGTATAAAAATTTGCCTTCACATTGGTTGCGAGCTAATTTAAATTATCGTGTCTCATTAAAAAATACGCCCTTTATGCCTGGACGCTTAATTTAGGTTTTAAGTTCTGTTGATGTTTTTTTTTCTGCTTGAGTAAAATTTTTTTAATGATTTTTTGGTATATTGGCGTGTGCTAGCTGACATATGGGAAATATTTAAATTTTATGTTTCGCAACGTTAATTACGTACGTACCATTGTATAGAATCAAGTTCTTCTAACAAAAAAAACAGCTGTGCTGCTGGGGACTTTGTTGCGCCACTTCTTCTTTCCAGCTAAAGCACTAGGTAGTGGTGAAGGGCGAGCGTTTTTGGGGGACTGTCTTATGTAATTTTGACGTTAAAAAAGTGCTGACACCAGCCTAGTTTGAATAAATGACTTTTGATTTTTTTTTAATGGATCTGCTCCGGGAACATTTCCGCGCAATGATTTTTTACGATTTCAAGTGTCGCCTGAAATCGGACGAATCGTACGATAGACTTCAAATGGTATTCATGGATGAAGGCCCTTCTAAGGCAACCGTGTATTGTTGGTATAACGAATTCAAGCGCGGTCGACTATCTTTGGGGGATGAAGAAAGAAGTGGTCGCCCTTTGACGGCTGTCACGGAAGAAAAAGTGCCAGCAGTGAAATTTTAATCCATGAAATTAGGCGAGTTGCATATCAAGAGATTCAGCATATACTGTAGGTTGGAGGCTTTCACGAAATTCTACACGTGCATCTTCGCGTGAGGAGGATAGTTTCACGCTGCGTGCCGCACAACCTCACCGATGCTCAGAAGCAGGCCCGGGTGGAAAGGTGCCGTGATATGATAAACAAAGAAGCAGGCTCGTCTCGGCGTGTTTACGACATCATTACAGGTGATGAGTTTTGTATTTATCAATACGATCCAAAAACGAAGCGCCAGTCGACGGTTTGGGTGTTTCAAAATAAATCAACGCCTAGCAAAGTGAAGCGATCTAGAAGCGGGGGGAAGATTTTGATCGCGATTTTTTCAATTTGACTGGCTACTTGGTGTCAATTCCTTTACGGAACCAAAGAAGCATAAACGCTGAATGGTATACTACCAAATGCTTGGATGAAGTTTTCTCTGGTGTGAGCAATAAGCGACCAAACACAGGGCTCCGCGGCCTACTGCTCCACCGTGACAACGCGCCTTCGTACACCGTGCTCAAAACGAGGGACTTCCTGGACAGCACACCGGTCCAAATCCTGGGTCACCTTCCTTACAACCCTGATCTAGCCCCGCGTGACTTCTTTATTCCCGAAAATAAAAAATCAGCTCAAAGGGATACAATTTTCGTCGCCGGAAGACGGCGGCGGACTGGAAAAAGTGTTTCAAAAACTGGTTCAGACGCATGAAACTTTATATAGAGGCTAGTGGAGAGTACTTTGAAAAGATTTAATAAAAAAATATTTACCTTTAGTACATTTATTTTTATATTCGCAAAACTTTCCGAGTGTCCCGTTGTACGTACCGTGTTATGGTCGCGAATTATATTTAGTGTTTAACATACTACATATTATTATATTGTCGTGTCTATACAAGATGTAACTTAAATAGCGCACAACCTGTTAAGGGGTTATTGTGCTCATCATTATCAACAACTTTTACTATGGGACTAAACCTGAAATCGCGAAACAAAATCAGCTGTTCCATACACTTGTATTCGCATAAATCGTCAAAATGTAGGGAACAGCTGATTTTTTTTTTACGATTTCAGGTTTTGTCCCATTGTAAAAGTTGTTGATAATGATGAGTACAATGACCCCTTAAGAGGTTGTGCGTTATTTAAGTTACACCTTGTATATGCCATTGAAGATTTATTGTTCCTATCTGATTATTGCATTATTTAGAATTATTACATGATTTATGTAATTTGAATTAATTTTGTAACATCAATGTTGATTCTTTTTGTTTTGTGGATAATTTAATTTATTGTGTCGAAATTCAAATTTAATTTCATTGTTAGTGAATAAGGGGTTTATTTATAAACGACTAGCAAACCCGACGAACTCCGTTTCGCCACCAGATGGCTTCGTTTTATATGTAACATTTCGTTTGGTGATTAAAAGAAGAAGACATTTTTTTTTTGTTTTATTTCCTGAATTTTCTTTGCTATAAACCTCACGGAGCCCGAGACCTTTCCAACGAATGCAATACCGTGGAAATCGGTTCGTGCGTTCTGGACTTATAGCGTCAGGAAGGAAAACCCGACTTATTTTTATATAGTAGATGTAATGATTGAAGTTCATAGATGTTTAAACGTCAAAAATTTATGGTTAAACAGTCGCTAATAATTACTTAACTCTAAGCAACGTGCATGTATAAAAAGGAGCATCACGTAGAATTACATCTTAGTTCACCTAAGTTTGCACTGTGACATTTTTACAGAATCCAACGGCAGCTGCAGGCAAGGGGAAGCCGGATACACGCCGTAATTTCACAAAGAAAAATAAAAAAATAATAGTTCAAAAAAACTAAAAAACACGCTTGAAATACCAAACTAAAAAAGGAGAAAATAATTTAATTCAATTAAAAAGCGTGGGGTGCTTTTTGAGGTATTTTTATAATCAATTTTTAATTGAATTAAAATATTCTCTCCTTTTTTAGTTTGGTTTTTAAAGCGTGTTTTTTAGTTTTTTAAACTATTATTTATTTTCTATTTTTTAGTTCTGCTAACTACAAAAACGTATTTTTTTTTCTCATTTTTTTTTTTAAATTATTGAATTGTCATCGGTCCTCGACAAGTTTACAAAGTTTCAATGAAATCTGACCGTTTAAAGTGGGTCAAAAATCGCGCTCAAAGGAGTCGGTTACATACAAACAAACAAACATACAAGTGAAGCTAATATAAAGCGTGTAAAATAGGAAACCACAGGATGAGATTATGAAAATTTCCAATTGCGGTGTTTTCAAAACACCTGTGACACTTCATACCTAACATTCGGGAGCGCGATGCGATACAAAATGAATATTTGGCGGCAATTCCTATGCAGCTGCCAATTTCAACTAGGAAATTCGTGAAAAAGCCGCTTCTTCAAAAATTTTATGCAATTTTGTAGGAAATTGCCACGATGCGAAGTTGTTTTCCACAATTATACGAGTTTCGAACTTGTAATGACATTGATTTGTTTAAATTTCGTCCGAGTGATTTATTTTTGTTGATCTAATAACAGAATATTGGGTTGACTTTTAATTGTGAAAGTTTGTATGATAAGATGTTTGGATGTTTGTTATTCAATCATAGAAAAAGGGCTGATTGGATTTGGATGAAATTCGGCACACAGATAAGTTGTGACCCGGATTAACATACATGACCCTTTTTTATCCCGGTAGTATGTTCCTGTGGGATAATTTCCGACCTCTACGCCGGCGAAGCCGCGGGCAAGACCATAGCGCAGGCCTCCTCTCTGTAAGAGGAGTGGGCCATAATCCACCACGCAGACCCGGTGCGGGTTGGTGGATGTCACGTGTCTTCGAATTTCTTGTTCTAGGACATGCCGGTTTCCTGACGATATTTTCCTTCACCGTTTGAAGAGCAGTGGTGATGAAATTAAATACACAAACTAAAGTGCCTGCCTGAGTTCGTACTCACGATCTTCAATTCCTAAGTCACGGCCTTTACCACTGGTCCACCACTGCTCGCAACTTAAGGTATGCGACACGCAGTTAAATCGCACCGTGTAAATCAGGCTTTAAAACCCAGAGTAGGAAAGAAAATTTCAAAAATGCCAGCGCAAAGATTGGCAGTTAGAGCACGCATTAAAACGAATAGCATAATTTGGGTAAGAAGAGGCCACTGCGGGCTTTGCAATAATCATAAAATACCGTCTGGTAGTTAGCGACTTTATTGAACGTTACCAAGAAGAATCCTTTTATTGTTTCCTTAACGGTGTATGGTAACGAGGTACATAAAGAGATTTTTTAAAGTGAAACTTTTATTACATCGTCTCAAACTTTTTCGTCTGTGTGTTGCATGTCGCGTGACGTGTCGCGTGACGGTCGGCCGCGGAGTAGGGATAAAGTGAAAGGCGCTCGTCAGGGCAGCCGAGGCCAATATGGCGGCGCCTATAGTTCGCATCAGCTGACCGTGTAGTTTTTAGTTAAATGTCTATAATGTGAAAAAAAGTTTCACTTTTACGGTGGTTTCATAAAACCACACAAGTTTTTTTTTCGATTTAGACAGTGCACAGTTACAATACTAGGTTCAATACAGTAATCAATTACTAGGTGGAGAAGGAGGAAGAAGAAGAAATAAAATACGTTTATTAAGCACAGACTAAAAGGGAATTTTCGGTTCTAGGACATGGCGTTTCCTCACGATATTTTCCTTCACGTGATGAAATTAAAAACACTAAGTAAACTTCTTGCTTGTAAATCGGTGCCTATACCAATGGGTCATCACTAAACTTTTTTTTATTACTAAATGGGCCTGCTTTAGACCTCGATCACGCCTGATGGAAAGCAATTGAAGAGGTCTATGATGACTCGAGCGTGCCCAGAAGATGCCTATTCACTCTTGTTTTGAAGATAGACGGGTTAAATGTGGAAGGGAACACAGACGCAAGCGGAGAGATCCACACTTTGGCTGTGCGTATAATAAATGTGGAGGAGAAGCGCTGAGTACGACTGGTCGGGACACAGTTTTCTATTAGTCATCATCATCATCATCATTTCAGCCGAAAGACGTCCACTGCTGGACATAGGCATCCCACAAGCTCCGCCACTTCGACCGGTTAAGTGCATTTTTTTTGTGGTTGTCATGTTGGGGGGTGTTTGCCATAATCGCCACGCTTGGCAGGCGGGTTGGCGATTACAGTATGGTGGTAAAATGCTGCTGCCCATTCTCTAGTAAGTCCCTTACTCGCTTTCTACAGCATCCACTGGAAGAAATGGGAAATTTCTATTAGTGGTAAAGTAATAATGCTAAACATGCCACTCTGAAGCAATCAGGTGTAGCACAAAATTCTTAAATGTTCTTCGTAAATGTTATTAAAACTTCTTAAATGTTTCGCTACATTTACCACAGCAGAGGAGCGAGGTTCAGAGTTCCCTAACCAATTAAAAATCCAATATTCTTTCACTTCAGCTGCTATATATTTTCACCAGAGAACTTATAGTTTTAAGAATGCTCGCCGAAATAATTAGGTACCTATTATTTGACACTTAAAAGAATGGAATTACCACTTCAGGCACTTGTGAGTTTTCTTGAAATTCTTTCGCGCTTTAATGAATTTCTAGGTTGAGCTACGAAAACAGCGTTGGAAACATGGGAATTTTAACTTTTAGTTTAGTGGCGAAGTGTAAAAGTTTTCATGAAGCGTTCTGATACATAACCTCGACAAAAACACTTCTCCTTCTTATCTGGCTTCTCAGTTTCACATCTTATGCTCTGCCTATACTAAAACTCTTCGTTCCTGCAACAATCGGTTTCTACGATGTCCTTCTCAACACTCCGGTTTCATTTTATCTTCTTTCTTTGTCCAGTCGGTCTTTCTTTGGAATGCGTACCCTCTTAGCATCTACATGGCAACCAGTCATTTATATTCAAAAGTAAAGGCAGTGGAACGTATTCCTGAGAAGTTGGCAGAATCATCTTAGCGCCGATTCATCTTTTCCTCCACCAATTGTTATTTCTCGAGACGATATTTATTTTATTTAAATGTATTCTTTATGTTTTAATTAATTGTTGAGTCATCCGTATGCTGCACCTGCCATGTTTTGTTTCTACATTACCCTTTTTTTTGTGTGGGAAATCATCAAATAACTTCTCACGCTCTGGGTGGAGCGTGCCAGACTTTTTACTGACTAAAACCCACCCATGTTCCCTCAGTTGCCTGTGTGCCAGGGGCCACGGTATCTCTTTCGAACAACCCGCACCCCTGGCAGGACTCTGCATCACCCTAAGGTTGACTGGTAGAAAATGGTCCGCCTTTGCACAGTATTTTTATATCATGCATAAAAAAATATTTAATAAATAAATAAAATATAATAAGTGTGGGATCAGGCGGTGAAATAAAATGGTCAATTTTACTTGTATTGCTATATTTTTCCGAAATTAAGTATAAATTTAAAATAAAACTTAAGCACATCGTCCGTGTCCGTTCATCGTTCCACACAACGTCTCTCAAACGCCATTTCTCTCTTTTCTCGCTCTCTCTCATAACCTTTCAGTCGCACATCTGCATACGTTCTCTTTTACTCAAAATTCATTCCACATAAGTGTGTAACATGTATCGATAACAACATTGGGAAAGGGAAGACAAATGATCGAATTACTTGTATTCCCGTTGCAAGAAGTCGTGTTGGTTGTGAAAAAGTATCTTTCACTTTCGACCCATTTTTTTTTCCATACGAATGTTTTTATCACCTAAACTTTCTGACCAACGACCCACAAAAGAAACTTCGTTGTTATCATTTTGAAAACAGTTTCGGAAATCTTACTAATATTATAAATGTGAAAGTTTATATGTTTGGATATTTAGATGTTTGGATGTTTGTTATTCAATCACGCAAAAACGACCGAACGGATTAGGATGAAATTTGGCACACATATACAGGGTGATTGGAAGATGGGTGCAAAGCTTTAAGGTGAAGATAGTATAGAGAATTTAGAACCATTTAAGCCATGGTTGTCTTAGACGAAGTCTTACCAATTTTTTTTTTTTTAATAAGGTTTAAAAGACGTATTGTACAATTTTTTTTTTCTGAGCTTTAAATGTCTGTAAAAAAAATGTCTAATGACACAGAAGCCTAAAACATGTTTTGCTTGATTGCTTACACATTACTTTAATTAAATAAATAAAAAATGAATTCATTTATCATTCAATTTGGCCATAATTATGCAGTTTACATTAAATTTTGAGAATTTCCGAAAAAAAACTTAAAAATTTGGTTAAAAATATTTGGTAAGACTTCGTATAAGACAACCATGGCTTAAATGGTTCTAAATTGTCTGTACTATCTTCGCCTTAAAGCTTTGCACCCATCTTCCAATCACCCTGTATATTGTAACCTGGATTAATACATAGGATACTTTTCATCTCGGCAGTACGTTCCTGTGAGATAATTTACGACCTTTACGCTGGCGAAGCCGCAGGCAAAAGCTAGTACAATAATACAAATAGCATTATTACCATAGATATCCAGAGATATGCCTTCATTGCGGAATAGTAAGGAGTCCTAGTGAGGCCGCTTATCTCCCACCCAAATAATTACAACATTCACAAATAGTGTATTTACGACACACATTTAAAATTTGCTTTTGCACACTAAGCAGAAAGCACCTACACTAAATCAATTTCTAATAGCACACATAAACAGAATGGGCGGAGCATGCACTTGTAAACACAAGTCATTCAATGCACACGCATGCAAATAGGGAGGCGAAAAAGAAGGTCGATAATTTTATCGATATTAAATTTTAGCATATTTTAGTTATATAATTAAGTACTTTCGTCGTTTTATTTTGTTTAAATGATTTCTTTTTTAACCATCTATCCGAAAATAGAGTTTACTTTTAATGAAATAAAATAGGAATATATTTTTTAGTATCATATTACCGGTTAAAAAGGCTGTTCTCTGTTAAATATCGTGCTGTATTATTATATAATAATTATAATACATAATATAAAAAAAAATGATCATAAATGTCTACCTACGTTCAGGGTTGGTTTAAACACTAAGGTAAATTTTATACTCGCATTTAAACTCATAGCATCAATAAAAGGTACTGCGATAATAAAAATATGGGAATGCAAAATAAAAATCAAATAAAATTGGAAATTAGAAACTTTATTTCAAATAGTTCAATAATGACAAGTAGTTTTAAATTGTCAAAATGTCGGTCAGTCAAACAAAAGTGAAGCTGAGTAGCACATTCCAAATCGTAGATCCCAATGGAGAAGGACGTGTAAGAAACTCCATGGGCACTTTTAAATCATGTCATGATTTACAAAAATCTTGGTTAAATATGTTTTGTCACTTCTGTTGGAATAGTTCACACTTGTGTACTTCGCATTTACAAAATTTATTTTACACTATACAATGCAATTGTATTCAAAAATAAAAACCTAATATGATGAGATGAACCTCAGACAGCAAAGTATATGGGATGGGCAAAAAGATTGCGGATATGTGGACATGGGTAGTGAAACATCTGAAGATTGTAAGACCTTAGCCTCTAAAGCTTACTTATTTTTACTGAATGTGGTTAATGATAGCTCCGAATTACCGCTTGGTTATTTTGTGGTACCTAGTTAAAACACAGAACCAAAAGTAAATTTATTTAGATAGATAGATTCTTTATTGTACACCAAAAATTACATGAGAAACTTAAAATTAATAGGGTGTCACAATTTAAACTATTTGCTTAATAAAGTGCCATAATGCCGGTGTATAAAAAGTCTCCTTAACCTTCGATGGACATTCTACCAATATAATGAAGCTTCTCGGATGTAAATTGGACTACGAAAATTAGTTAAAGACTACTTTAAACATCCCATAGACCAATCTGATGTGACTATATTGTTGGACCTGTTTAAACTTATAAGAAATGATTGGGATTATCTAAAAGAACAATCCTAAAAGAAAATGAAGAAGAAGTAAATTGGATTGCAATCGTATGAGTTAAATAAACTCCAATAAAAGGATTTCATATAGCAAACAAGCTATCACGTAGACATATTATGTTCAGAAATAATATTATGAAAGTTAAACTTGTTAGCCAAATTTTGAGTAAAAGTGTAGCTACGTCGTCGTTGAAATTTTGTCGGAAAGATGCTGATGATAGGTTTTTGATTGATTTTTTTTTATAATTAATTGCTCTTGTCCGCGACATCGTTCGCGTAGAAATTGGAAATATATGTAAAGTGCAAGTACATTAGCAGACTGTTTAAAATGCATCACACTATTACCATTTACCCTACTGGACCAGTCAAAACTGTGGCACTGACTACGCTATTGCGAAGTCTTTCAATTTGAGAGAACGTGGGGAAAGGCCACTTGGAGTTAGTGAATTCAGAAATTTCAAATGGTATTTTATTATAAAATTTTACACAGTGCCCCATAAAAGAGTTATTTTAGCTACTTTGGCCAATTTGAATCGAGGTTGATCTAACTTGTCCATATTTTTTGTATTAAAATTGTGCCTGTAACTTATCTTAATAAAAAGATGAATATTTTTCCGAACATACATAATATTTTCATATATGTTTTGATAAGGTATGGATATGATGATTATATCTTTTAATGGAATTATTTATTGTCCAGTAAAATGCAAATATTTGGATAAGACTTGACGCTTTGATATTTTTGGTGTTACATTTTTTGCCAAAAAGTGAAGGCGAATGTCAATGTATTTTTCCATGACACATTTTATCAACTGGATTATATGATTATCTAGTGGTTCCTGGTCATATTGATGAAAATCAATAGATTTGAACACATTTGATCCGATGAAGTGGTTAAGAGCTTTTGGTACCAGTAATGATTTTGTAAATTTTGAAGATACTTGAAATTTATCGTCTATTATTACATTTTTTTTTATTACCCCTTCCATTTTTTTACAAACATCTATAACATCTTCGGAAGGAAATACAAGGCTACCTCTATCTTTTAGATTAATAAATCGATGATTGCGAGTTATTTTTGTTGCTAGCAACCCAGATACACAAATATCACACTTTAACTTTTTTAAAAGAGCATGGGCTACAAATCCAGCCATATATACTATAACTGGAATAGTTATGTCTGTGATATTTTGTGCAAGCTCTACAATTTCTTCATCGAACAAAGCTTGGTCATATAAATCTTCTAAATCATCTGATGAATCATCCCAAAGCTTTTTTTGTGCAGAAGTAATATTAATTTTTTCTATGGCAGACTGGCAGCACAAAATTGAAATATTTTCTAAAGATTTGCAGTTTCCGCTATCAAAATCACGTAGCTCAGACTTAATAATTATTTTTTTATAAATTGCCATGAATTGGCGTGCTGTAGGATTAGTGTTACAACCACCATGTGCTCTAACATGCCCAAACATTAACTCCAGATGATCTTGAGATAGTCTGTACGCCGGTAAAAACTGTAGTTTTTTTTCTTTCTTGACTAACTTATTATACAAACCTTTTAAACTTTGGATACAAACTATGAAACCTAAAAAACCAGTTTTTCTGCCAGAATTGACAAGTTTGGAGCCGTTAGGTATCATTAAACTTTTCAAATATTCCATAACCTGGTCTAAGAATGTAAATATAATTTCTTCATTATTTTCATTAAGAGCTTTTTTATAATCTACCTGGTTGATGGTTCTGGAATTTAGTATATCAAACAGATCATTAATTATTTTAATAAAATTGATGGTACCTTCTACTTCTCTAAAAGCGATTTGGTTTTCATCCGCACAGTATTGTAAGGCATCAGCTACACTTTTACTGAAAAGTTGTGACGCCAAACGTACTTTCATTTTTTGGTTATGAAAATGAACGTGGCAATGGCGCAACTTGTTTGCAAAGTGCAAATTTTCTTTTATTTGCAATTCATGCAATTTTTCTAAAAATTGCCAATTAACGGGTCTATTTTGGCTATCTATAAAAGTACCGTATGCTTGAAAGGCGTTTCTTAACAACTTCAACATGTGACAAGCATCAAAAATAATAAAAACTGGTTCTCTAGTACATGGATGTTCAAAACTTATTTTCATGTCATTTCCAATATCTAACAAACATCCTAACTGTTTAACCATTGTTACATTAGCCGGGCAACCATCAAACGTTAAGGAAGAAATTTCAACGCCTGTTTTATCTATAAGTTCTAAACATTGTATAACAAGATTGGCTCTTTGCTCCCCAGAAACACCGTTAACAAAAAAATAGCCAACTGGTACTTTGAATGCACCGTTTATTGCAGTCACTAAAAAAACTAACACTTCTTTAGCTTCCATCAAGTAGTCTCCCTCCTGTGTGTTGCCAATATTAACGTAACCATGCATTTGATGCCCATCCCATTCAATACGTTGCCTAATAGCCATCTCGTCAAGAACTAAGTTGCAGATAATTTTCTTGTCGGAGTATTTTGCTTTTAGCTCTAATGCTTTCAATGATTCCGTAGTGAATCCAGGTTTGGCATCAACGGATTGATACCATTTCTTAATTGTTCTAATATGTGGTAGACACGTTGCAAATTTGTGTCTCACAAACTCGTACGCCTTTGGTGAGTAGAAATGTAACGTCATGGCAAAAGATTTTAAGGTGGCAGGGTACTTTGTTCTTAATAAGCGCCCTGAAGCCAACTGGGTATTGTGCCTATTGACTAGGTCTTGAAAACTCACATTCGTATTTTCCAAATGTAAAGTTTGTTCTTCATTAATAAATTTTCTATTCCGTAGTGCATCAAAAACCTCTTTTAAATACTTAATTTTTTGTCCATAGCGCCTCTTTGTATTTTGAAGACTTTTAATGCGCCTTCTTTGAGATTTTATAAGGCTGTCTTTGTTTCTGATAATAGCTCTTAATTTCAATTTTCGTGGTGTGTCTGCCAAATTTGTACCGTATGTATCGACGGCTGTAGATGTAGACGGCTCTTGTGGAAATGATTTTCTAACTTCTAGAGACTCTGTTAACGGTACAGGCTGCAAATGATGTATATAAAATTATATATAATTTAATTTAAAGTTTAATACAAAAAATATTGAAAGAGTAGTTTCGGGTTAAACTTACGGTGCCAGTTATAATGTATTTTACCACTTTCAGTGTAGGTATAGCCCATTCGAAAAGCTTGCGTTTTTTCATAGATTGATTAAAACAATCTTCTCTGAAGTGGATAGAGCAAATAACACTCTGATTAGAAGGAAACCAATCGTTGTCTCTACCGGTTGCTTCTATCCATTTAAGTTTCAGATCTGGATCTTTTGGAAAACTGAAAATTAATTTGTAATTATACGGTGGGTATTACTATAATCATAAGTTATTTTTACTAAGAATAATTTAATATAATACGTTATGTTATAAGTGACCTATGTTTGATTCTATGTCTGAGGTCGAATTAGAGCCGAAAGTGTAATACATAATGCAATGCTCACGTCAGTTTTATGACATTTTTACTAAATTTGTAAGAAATAAAATGTGAAACTTTCGGTATTATAAAGATTTGATAAAATAGCGATAAATCACGATTTTTTTAATTCAAACTTCGAACATTGACCGCTGCTTTACCTTATGATTGACTAAGGTGGCCTACTCGGTCAATAATATTGAGCAATATCTTTTAGGACCCATCTTACGAAATCGCCAAATAGCCAGATTTTTTATAATAATAATTGAATATTTTTGCATAGCAAACACAAACTATTATAGCCAAAAAAAAAAATTAAGTTATATTTGTTTTTCATGCTAATTGTAGATACTATAACAAAAAAAAAACTTTGATCATCTCTATCTTTTTAGTATTATTTAAGTTTTTACACTTTACGAGTATTGAAATATCAATGTTTTAATTTGGTTCACAAAACATTAAATTAATAATTAATTTATCATGCAATACTACAATATCCATTGAAATATAAAAAAAAACAATATTGAACTTAAATAATACGCATATCGATAAAATCAGTCACACGCACTCGATTACCCCTCTCTAAATCTTAAACGACCGTAGCGCTCGGAAACATTCGGGACGGTTCGGGCTAGTTCGTGTCGCTCTGGACGTAGGTTAGAAAAATATTTAAAAAATGATTTAAAATATAAAACAGTGACTTAATTGTTTACTTACCGGTGGTAGGACACGCCATTTGTCTTTAGGTTGACGATACTCGACCTATTTTTGCATTTAATCACTGTACAATTCGGCATTTTGTTTTTTTACGCATCAATAGCACACCGTACGCAATTGCAAAGTGACTGATTGAATCGTACAGCCGCCGTTCAAATAAACTGGGCTTTAGCCCATAATGTGCGCTTACGTGCCACGCCCTCATGGCATATCCCTCGATATCCGTGATTATTACATTGTATTATTTATTATTTAATTATTTATGTCTACTATCGACGCTTCGCAAACTATATGTAAGGTATTTGTTAATTGATGGTTTAAATATTGATTAAATACAACAATGTTTAACATGGTATTCATATTCCCCGATCAATAATAATGCCAATATTTTGATCCAGCCTGTCCCCAATGATAGCTGTCCCCCTATCAGTGACGCCCTAAGCCGAGGTCCGTACCCCACAGGGGGTGCCCTCAGCGTGCAGTCGCTTAGTTTGTAAAATTTTAGTTTGTAAGCCCTGGCTGGAGGCGATAAGAGTAAATTCTTAATGGCAGCCCCAGGAAAGCCCGGTTGAGCAGTCACGGCCTCTCAAGGCCAACTGCGAGATGCCCAACAAATAAAAAAAAAAAACATGGTATTCAATTATATACTATCAAAAATGCTTAATTCTAGAAATCATTTTGAGTGAAACATATAGGGTAAAAATCTCTCATTTTGTGACTCGACACATAGAATGGAGATAGTTAATATCTTCGTGGTAGCCGACAACCACGGCGCCCCAAGCGCTGAAACGTTATTCTAATTTTGTATTATTTTTAAACGTAGAACCTTTACTTCCTCGAAACATAAGTAGGATATAACGTACTCCTATTTTAAATTAAAATTAAATTTTAAATTGTGTGCGAGTTTCTACGTAATAATAATATTATTTAAAAATAACACCGTGATTCTGATTGCTGATCATGATCCTGAATCATGTAAAAGTAATTTATGTGGTTTCGTATGAGCAGAGGGTGGCTAAGTGTACGAATACGAGTTGTAAGTTGTAGGTTCGAAGACGGGCGCTTAACTTTGTACAAAGAATTTTATAACTGCTGGTCCGAAAACGGTGAAGGAAAACATCGTGAGAAAACCGGGATGTTGCAACCAAGAAATTCGAAGACATGTGACATCTACCAACCGGCACTGGGCCCACGTGGTACAGCCCACTCCCTATCGAAGAGAGGAAGTTTGTGCCCCAACTTTGGAAACTTTGTAGACTGATAATGTTTGGCAGCCGGAGTAGTAGACTAGTAGGCTTAAACAGTGGATGGAATAAGACTGCCAACGATGATTATGTGGTTTCATTAATTTTTGTAGTACCTATGTCAATTAGTGATGATGTACCGCCCAGTTGAGAAAGCCGACAAGTCGGCCATATTTGTAATGGGCCCACTAATCATTTAAAAACGCCGACTAGTCGGCCCATTTTTATTCGTATTAATATCCTTAAAAAATTAAAAGACGGTGATTGAAATGAAATTGAAATCTGTGACTTCTATCGCGTATGCCGCTTGTATAATGCCGACACATTCCGCTTGGTAGACGGTGTTGAAATTCCCAGCGGACTGGATATGTTTATGTAAAGATCGTGTGAGAAAACTGTGTGAGTACGGTTCCGAAGTCAGTCTTTGATCCATCCGTGTAGACTCTTAGCTCTTCCGGGCCTGAGTGATCATTCTGTTCTTCTGTGAGAGCCACGTTGTAGTGCTTTTGAAATCAGTGCAGTTTCGGGGTTTTATCGCAGGGTGATGCCATCATTGGTTGTCGTTTGATCGCATCGTCCCTAATACGGGTATGCTTGACTCTAGAGTCTTTGCCTAAGGTTCCAGCTATGTTGAGCCTGAAGGCAGCCAAGGCCGGCTCATCCCGCACGATGAGGTGTAGAGGAGGCAGCCCCAGCAAGGCCTGTAGGGCAGCGGTGGGTGTGGTTCTCATGCAGCTAGTGATTGCCACACAGGCGTACCGCTGCAGTTTTTCTAGGTCTTTTTGGGCTGTGCCTAGGTCTGTTCTGTGCCACCAGACTATTGAGCCGTATGTGATAATTGGTCGAATAACTGTGGTGTATAGCCAGTAGGTGACTCTGTGGCTAATACCCCAGTTCCTGCCAAGAATTCGCTTGTACTGCCACAGGGATATGCTGGCTTTTGTAGTGATGTAGTTAGTATGTTTTGCCCAGTTCAGCTGCTTGTCCAAAAAGATGCCCAGGTATTTGGTTTCAGTTGATAGGCTTAGGGTAGTCTCAAACGGACGTGGAAGCTGTAGCTTCCTCTTTTATGTGAATAGGATCAGTTCGGTTTTTGTGGGGTTTACCTACTGATAACCGGTGTTCGTTGCACCAGTTTTACAGTTTACTTTCAGTATAATCTAGAATATGATAGGAAATTAGGATAGGAAAAAACGCCGGCTCGCACGTAAACAATGATATAATATATGCAAAGTCAACAAAAACATGTTCCGACTATTCCGCCTGGTCGCCAGGCGCCGAAACCGTAGACACGAACATTACCGATGTCACCCGAACTCAACCGAAAGCCATGATCGGCTTGGCCGACTAGTTGGCTAGTCGGCTAGTCGGCCAAAGTCATAGTCGGCAATGTCAATCTGTCTGTTAGTATTTTTTTATTAGGAATCGCTACAATTAAATTGAAATTATTGTTAACACTAGAATAAGTATGAATATAGATCCTTTTTTAATGAAAATCAAGGAAGGCAGAACATTTTTCCAAAAGCAGTAGGGTTTTTTGCATCAGCCTTTTAATTCCGCGACAAATATCCTGCCAATCGTTTTTGGTTTTTATCAATGAAATGTTTTCCATTATTGAACGGATTTTAAATAAAACGTTTTGGTATATTTATAGAGTACCTACTTTTAAATGCCGTTCCTAACATGAACCGTGATAAAAAAGGATTTCACGACCGTTTATTATGGGGTTCGTGACACCTATTTACTGCTTTTTTTAATTTCCTATGTATTAGAAGCACCAGCTATTCACAGCCAGACAGTGTGACCAGATTCAGTATTTTAATACTTTTTGAGTATATTTTAGTAAGTTTTCCAAGAGTCAGTATTTTTAAAGGTATATTGGCGGAAGCCAGTATTTTTGGGTATATTTTGGAAAAAGTTATGGCAATATATAGCCATATCATAATAATAGCCATGTCATAAAATTATTAAAAAAAAACTGCGTACATTGATGTTCAGGGGAATTTCCGGATTTATTCTATAATTAATTTTGGAGCAAAGATCAGTAAGTTACAGATAGGACATGACAAGTGGGCCGCCTAGAATTACAAATAGTATCGAATCATCCAGTCACAAAATGATTTTCTGTTCTGCACTTGGCTTAATCTTTGAAGGTTTGGTTTCAAACTTTCAAAAATAAACTTAGGGAAATTCCCGAATTATTGAAACTTTCAATAATTCGGGAATTTCCCTAAGTGAATTTTTGAAACTTTTGAAAATAATTGAAAATTCTTTATTCACTGCCGTGAATAAAGAATTTAGTAGTTTAAGAAATGTTATGGAAACTTTCCCATGCGAAGTACAGCCAGATCAAATGCAGATAATTGACGAAGAATATAGAACACTCAAACTTGATCGCGAAGTAAGTAATTTATTACAATCTTCGAGTACTGGCTCACCCCTTTCTTGTGAATAATTTTGGTTGGAAGTTGGGAAAATTTCTAACAGTGATGGTACATTAAAATACAAGAATATAATCTGGTTTCAGTAAATCTCTGTTATGTATACCAGTGTCGAATGCTGCATACGAGCGCATATTTTCACAGATTAATTTAATAAAAACGGAACAAAGAAACAGATTCATTAACAAAAATGTATCTGCAATTTTAAAACCCAAACAAGGTATAAAAGATGAAGTAGGCTGTGCGAATTTTAACCCATCAAACAGAATGTTAAAATATAATTCTAATATTTATTGCGATGATGATGATGATTAATAAATAAAAATATGTTTTGAAAATCAGTATTTTTATTGGTATATTTTCCCTGTGCAAGTTGGTATATTTGAGTATTTTTTTAAGGAGCTCCGGATTTTTTTGTAAAATTTAATCTGGTCACACTGCAGCTAGATTTCTTGTGTTTTGAAACCAATAACTACATATGATTAAGGTATCAATCATTATTATGTTCTTACGTAAAATGTGATGGTTATTTAATAATATACTATTACTATTATTTTTTTTCATTATTTTTATAATATTTCTACACGTGAGGATTTGTAATTGGTTTTCTGGTGACTATAGTTTCCTTTCTTTTGTCTGTTTTTATTAGCTGTAAGTCCTCCATGCTCTTAAATAAATAAATAAATAATATTTTGTCTTAGTTATGTATTATTTTTGAGCAGTGGTGGCCCAGTGGCTCCGCGGTCCGTACAGTGGTTAAATTAATGATAAAAGAATAATGCATGGTAAAAGTGTTTTTTTTTATTTGTTGGTAACTAAATTAAATTACAGCTGATGGTGTATTATTCTTGTTAGGTACTCCATATTCTATTGGGGTGATTGGGGAGATGCGCTAGTTAAATAAAAAAAAAATCGCTTTTTTGGGAAAGTAGTTTGTTATGATGAGGACAATCACGTGTTTAAATATCGGTCACTAATTACCGGTCATCGTATATACTTGCTGTGTAGTCGTAATTTTGGAACTGATATATGTACACACATACTCAAACTCACTCACGGCTTTTTGGCAGAAACTACAGACCGCCACCTCCTACGATCTTCACAAACCTACTCTTTTTGCCTTTTTTAGGAAATTGTACTTACTGCACAGTGACGAAAGCACCATATAACACGATTCCTACCGGTTTCCCTTCGGGGATACGCATCGGCAACTCTATCACTAATAGAAAATGGCACGTCAATAGTGGGTACTATTGTAAAAAATATAGTTACACTACGGGTATTTAATTCACCATAACATTTGTATAACAAAAAAATACCCGGCGCCAAAACGTCATAATCGGGAACTAAAAATTCTTCACTTTAGGTAACGGTGCACCGCTTGATACGAGTATGGACGAGAGCCGCTGTACAACGGGTTATTACAAAGATAGATATAGAAAAATACGTCAGCGAGAACGAGATGGAGGAATATTGCACATTTAATTTGGTTTTCAGCGCTTTAATTTTATTGTAAAAATTCTTTACATTCCCACATTAATTTTAGAATGATGTTAAGTATTCTTTATTGATAAGTCAGTAAGTTAAAGCCGACTTCGCTTCGGCTTCTCTCTTAGAAAAATTGACACCTCGCCACTGTTACTGCATTACTAATACAAGCTTCACACAGTTTGTTACCAAAGAGTAAAGAAAACGTACAGAAAGTACGCTGATATGGTGAGCTGTAAATCATAGCCTTGTGTCATCATTTATTCAGCCACCTATTTGAAAATAGGCCCGAGCATAAAGCGATAGAAAACCGAATACAAATTGCCAGTAAGATACTCGATCAAAGTTCCATCTTGCAAACCTCTGTGACACTGTACACCGTCCCTATCAGAATTTCCTTTCGACAGGCGTCCGTCTAAATTCGACGCCTTCGTTAAATCCAGACGATATAATGCTGACGTCGATTCCACCTCATTTGCCACCAAAAGGGCTTCAAATAAATCCCTTTTTGACATTCTTTTTTTATTCTTGGCGTCTTCGTAATAATAATCCTTGGAAACAGGACAGATCGTATATTTTATCGGGGATCCAGAATACGGACATATTGGAACTTTCTTTTGTAATGAAAGGACTGCTAATGTTACAAAGGATCTCGTGTAGGCTACTGATTCTGTGATCAACCGACGGGTCGGCGTAATAAACCTTTTATAGGTTGACGTTTATGGTCTGAATGTGTTCTGGCTATTGGTTAGGCTGGTTTTCGTGATTTTCTGTCTAGAAATTTATGTATTTTTGTACACTTATTATAAATTAAATTCACTTTTCGCGTCTGTCTATGTGTGTGTTTTTTATGATATGCGTCTTTTACTATTATTAAGATAATTTATCCGAAACGTTTATGTGTTCAATACATTAATATCAAAGAAATAAATCCCGATATTTCATCAAGTCTTAAAAACGGTACGAAGCAGGGACGGGTCGCCAGTGTTCAATATTTGTGAATCCTTTAATAGTTACTTGTTTAGTGCCCCATTTCTACTGTTAAAAAAAAAAAAATGAAAATGAAACTATTCATAAGTAATTTCATTTGCAAACAACAATATTTTGTAAATATACTAACTGTTGTACGAATACTCGTATTAGTGTATGATTTCCAAAAGTATTTTGAGAAAATGATACACTAAGAATAAACGTAATGAAGAAACATTTAATTCAGCTTTTATTAGTCAAATCCCTATTTTAATGAATACTCATAACTCTTCACATTTTTTTTTTTGTTCTAGAAGTGGCACTAATTTAATGAAACTTTTCGTACACGAAGTGCATAAAAGCGTCTTTGAACTTACCAAGGCCAAGTAATTTTATTCTTGTACAGTCAGCGTCAAAAATTTCGGTACGTACAGACTGTTCAAAATCATCACTACTACTAAGAAAATTAAACTTTATTTTAATTGGATAAAGTCCTTGTCAGAATGACAGTTGTCGTAAACTGTCTTCATTCTGAAAGACTCCTTGTGTCATTGAGTTAATATTTAATTTTCATAGTTGTCTAGATTATTTTGAACAGTCTGTTCGTCCCGATATTATTGACGCTGGCTGTACAAGCTGTTGCCCCCGGCTTCGCCCGCGTGGAAATTGAAAATTATCCCACGGGAACGTACTACCGGGATGTAAACTATCCTATGTGTTAATCCAGGTTATAAACTATCTGTGCGTCAAATTTTATCCAAATCCATTCAGCCGTTTTTGCGTGATTGAGTAACAAACATCCAAACATCTTCACAAACATTCACATTTATAATAATAGTAGGAAGTAGGATAAGTATTGATTTTACCAAAAACGTTGGTAAAAAAGTGTTTATGTAGTTTTTTTTTTTATAAGTTTTCTTGTTTAAGTGCTTATTTACAACAAACGTAGGTACAAGAAATATTAATAGTAACTAAGGACCCTGGTCATTCGAAATAAAAAATATAACTTCCAAAAATACAACTCCCTTTGCAATGCATATTACATAATTCTTTGACGTCATTTTCAGCTATTTAGAACATTTTTCACTTCTGTTTTAACTGTATACACCTTTCCTGTAACCTCTTTATTTCCACTCAATCCACTCCAGAACAAGAGTTTACGCCAAACTTTGATTCGAAACGGAAGCTGAATTCGTGCGCAAAAATATATAGAAGCTAAAACAGGCTGTAACAGACTTGTGCCGCTGTGCCCGTGTTTTATGTAACATGATCGACAGTTTAATTTACTTGTCAGTTAGTGGGACGGCTTTATGCAAAGTGATGTATCGGATACTAAACGTTAGTTTCGGAAATATGAAGTGGAGTGGGAGGTGTCCTATTTTCGGACGTCGCATTTTGGCATACTTATTTACGGTTTGTGATAGATGTTTCTCGAAAGATTAAAGCTACTGAAACCTATATGTAGTAATGTACAAATTCGAGTAGCATTAATCTACAAAAAAAAATACAATAATATTAAATTAGAAATTAGATCATAATAAATGTCACGTAACCACGGAAAAGTTATTTGATGATTTCCCACCCAAAAAAAAAAAACCACAATAATTTTGCTATGGACATTATTAAACATTGCGTTGATCTAGTAGCCAACAATGAAATAATGGACTTCATTGTTTAGTTACAATGAAAGCAAATTGTGATTCTAAGTGTGAGTGAGTATTTCACAAAATTACATTTCCTTATCTAATACCTTTAAACGAGCAAATCATGTATATATGTATATTTATAATCGGAATCCCGGAAACAGCTCCAAAGATTTTCATGAAATTTTGTAGACTTGTCGTAAAAAGTGTTACATTTGTTCCCAATTTAGTGCAAAAAAGTTCTGTAATTTTTATCCGACTTCAAAAAGGAGGAGGTTCTCAATTCGTCAGAACATTTTTTTTTTTTTATGTATGTTCCCCGATTACTCGAAGATGGCAGGACCGATGTGAATTTTTTTTTGTTTGAAAGGGTATACTTCCCAGGTGGTCCCATGATCATCAAGTCAGGATCTGAGGATGGGATCCTGGAGAAATAGAGAGAACTCTTCAAATTTTATAGGCACACAAAGCGATTTCGGTATTTTTTGAAAGAGTACTTTCTTGGAGTGGTCTCATTTCAATTTGGTGAAGATCTGATGAAGAACTTTGGAGATAGGCAACGGAACTCCTCAATAAACGATAGCAAATGGAATGGACTGATTGCTGAAATATCATGTCTGTCTATTACTTACACCAGTTCTTAACATAACATCACGCCGGTATGCTGTGAAGGGGTAAGCACATGTGAACCACTAAAAAATGAAAAAAAAAACTTTTTCCCAAAAAAAAAACTACCGACTTCCAATAAAACACTACAAAGTGAAAAATAACTTTAATTTCGGAAGGCAGTGACAAAAAATTAAAATACAGCTTTAAAGACACCGACTTCCGAAATCAAAGTTATTTTTCACTTTGTAGTGTTTTTTTGGAAGTCGGTTGTTTTTCTTTTGGAAAAAAATTTTGTTTTTAATCACCACAGTTTGCGTACTTCGGTGAATGATAAACTTGAACTATTTTTATTTCGTTAATAACTTGCGGACGTACAGGTAACCTACAAAACTAAATATTTTGCAGTATCAATTTGATGCTTGCATTAATGAAAATTCCAATCCTTTTAGTTTTAATCTCGTCAATATAACAAACACTATAAAAGTTTCAATAACGCACGGTAAAGGCTTTGTAAAATCACGCTTCGTTAAAAACTGAATAACAACATTTTAAAACTACCGACGATAACTTAAAAAATTCCATAGACTGTGACATCGGCGAATTTTATTGAAAATTGTAAAAAGTTTTTGACAAACGTTATTTGCTTAGGGCTGAAAGCGGAATTTTTACTTTATTCTATTTTTAACTCGTTACAAAAGGAAAGTGTAGGTTTTCATTGGAAATACACTGGGGGACGCTCGTTGTGGCGAATTATGTTCCTACTATTATTTTATCGAACACGATGACTAAAGTATGTATATATTGTATTGTATGTATGTCGGCGGTGAGTGTTGATAAGGTGAATCTTTGTATTCGTTTATTGAGGCTGTGAAAGTTATATGACAGCCTGCACATAAGGAAAGTATATATTTTGTCGTTATTAAAATACTACAATAAATTAATAAATTTCACGTTTTCGGTTCGAGTCTTACAATGAGTGTGTGTTTGTTTTTTTTTTAATTACCTAATCCATAACATAAATATCAAAAATATATTTTAATTTACATTTGATCCTAAGCAATTGTCCGAATATACTTTAGAAATGTAGAGGTACAAGGATCTAGAATATTTTTGGGCAAAAAGTACACCCTTGAGGTAACCCAACATTAATTGCTATTAGACTGGGTAATGGCATCCCCTAATGACCGTCCGGTAAGCACACTGAATTTCCATTTCCATCTAGTGTGTCGAACCCTATCAAAAGCCTTAGAGATATCGTCAATTACGACAAAGGTTTCTAAAAGTTAACCATTAATACTGAGTGACGTATTAGGTGTGAGCATCTAATAATACGCTACCATTCATGTATTACTTATTCACAGACGTATCCCAAGAACTTGGTGAAAATAACCGTTAAGTAAGTGTATCTTATAAATGTGGGTCGCAAGTAATGAGAGATTTCTAATTTAATCTTTTCCTGGAGTACTTTTTTTTTCTATAAAAAATCGCATTTAGTTTGAAATAATAATATCAGGTAAAAAAGTTCAAAAAGCTAGCAGCAACTATGTGAATAAAAAAAAATGTTTTTGTTATTCAGCTAACAGTAAAAGGCTTCGTTCTTGGAACGCACCGATTGATATGTTTTTCAGATATTTTTAATTAAGTCATGTAATGTTGCCGCTGGAGATTTGAATGAAAGGTCATTTGTTATGCAAGTACCTTAATTTTAGCACGATACTTGGAACAAGTGGATCGTTGTAATTATTTGGTTAGAATTAGAGCCTACTTCAGTGAATTTTGGGAATGAGAGCAGCAAAAAGTTTTCCCGCTCTCACTCTTAAATTATAACCCAACATAAGCTGACAGAAACTTTAGCAGAGAGAAGCTAATTCGACGTGACATTGACTAATATAACTTTAGGCGATGCCGTGTTCTCCACCTCTCTTGCTTCCTTCATTCAACTGAATTATGAATTGCTGTTAGAAAATGAAAGTACAGTTTCAGTAGGTGTTTATTTATTAAACTATAGTTTTCAAGTGAACTAGTCAAGACTTAGTTATATTCTCCTGACCAACTACGCAAGAGATAATATATAGTGCAAAAAGTATATGCGCCAGCAATACTCTTCATTATATCCTGTGACAGCGACCAAGAGTAATTTTCTTTCCTTTTCGTGAGCTCTCTGATGTCTAGCAAAGCCTAAGTGTATGCGCAAATATTATAGGAGCACTCTCTCATCCCTCACATTCACAGTCCGATGGCATGGCAATCCAACACGGTCGGAGAGAGACGTATAGTGAGTTTCTATTCAAATGTTGAATTGTTGCAGACATGGAAAGGTTCAATGAATAGTCGCAGTCATGAAACTGCGACTATACATTGAACCTTAGATATAGAGGGTTTCTTTTAGGTTTAGTAATTTAAGGCTATGAAGAAGGTGATTTGGGATGACGCCTGTTGTGGAGAGGACTATAGGGACCACGTAAACTTTTTGTTGGTGCCATATTCTAGTTACTTCATGTTTGAGTTCGGCGTATTTACTAATTTTTTCAGATATTGTCTTCTGAATGTTATGTGTGTTGGGAACGGCAATATCTATTAGGTAAGTAACTTTATTTATTTTATCTTGTATGGAAAGGAAAGATGGAAAGGTTCAATGTATAGTCGCAGTCTCATGACTGCGACTATACATTAAACCTTTCCATGTACGCATATTTTTGACGTTAATTGTCGCTGAGATGACTCAGCGACAATCAACGTCAAAAATATGCGTAGCAAAATCAGTTTATACTGTTCCCACTGCTGGGACACAGGCCTCTTCTCGGTGAGAGGGAGTGGGCTGTAATCCACCAAGCGGGCCCAGTACATGCCTGTTTCCACACAATGTTTTCCTTCACCGTTTAGAGAGTTCTGGTGATGAAATAATTTGCACAAAGTAAAGCGACTGGGTTTGAACCTATATAACCTACAACTCGTAACTCGCGGTCATTACCCCACTGCTCACTGCCCCATTGCACCACTGCAAAAATATGCGTGAATCAGAGGTATATTTGACAGATTGAAACTGAGATTATAATGTGATCAATCTTAAATATACGTCAATTGCCCTCTGTTCAGCGAATGTATCAAGCTACATGCAATTATCAAAGTTAATCAATGTTCAATTAATGAGATAGCTTCTAATAACTAAGTCATTAATTAGAAGATAGAACTGCTTATCACTAATTTAACCCAAAGCTATGTATATACATGCATTATAAAGTGACTAAATGTAATTATGTATTTTAGGGCCGTGGCCTTACTTTGGCTTTTAATAACTAATAAATGAACTGTAAATATGTGAAATTCACATTCACTTCATTAATTCAATTCAAAGGTCGGCCCGCATATGACCGTATGAAAAATACCCATTGGTCAGTCTCCTTTTGATGAGGAAAATAAATAAATGAAGAAGACTGAAGTATCAACACCCATCAAATTCACGAACGAATTTACGATTAACAATGAGGAAAAACAAACAGTGTATTGAAATCTAAATACTCAACAACATCTTTCTTTTTACAAGAGTCTATTAAAAATCGCAGCTGTGAATGTAAAAAATCCTGCGATATTAAAAGTTCAGATGATAAAATGTAACAATTTTATGAATCCTTGGAGGATATTATTTTTAACGCGACATAGGGTAGTATTACTTTTATTTGTTTACTATTTTTTTTGAAGTCCGTGAAGTTTTCATCATTTCTTTTTTTCTTTTCTAAACGTCATAATAACCTGTGTCCCTAATATCTAATAATAGTGCTATAACTATACTTAAACATGTGCAGGTATTCAAATCAAAACCTAGATTTCCTTCCACCGCAATAATGGATTGTCAACAAGCGTTAAATCTAGCTTTAATACTACTAACCGTCCGTAATAGTTTTTAAAGTACTAGGACCATAAGCCTGGCTTGTACCTTAACATCAGGGTAAGTGCCCTTAACGAGGGTAATATCCCTCCGACATTACCCTTTATACCAGCAGTGTCCGGATATGAAACTTTTCATAACCACTTACGTAAGTATTTAGAGAAGGCCCAGTTAATTATTTAAACATAATGTTTGACCTCTGAACGTAGTCCACGACTGTAGGGAACTTTAATTATCTCGATTCCAACCCTCGTTTTAACGATCCCCAAGTGCGTAATTGCTTACGTAAGGGTGGGGAATGCGAACGTAGAGTGACTGAAAAAGGCTAGTTTTCGGAATTAACTATAGAATAGAGAAGAAAGCGTGTTGGTGTTTGTTTTATAATTTGAATGCCAGCACCCTTATTGCTTTACCCACTATCCATCAGAATCTGAATCCTTTTGAAGTATAATGCTAATCCATTGCTTCTTATGATCGGAAAAAAATCCTGTTCAACAAAGTAAATAACGCAATGAATGTGGTTCAAGTGTCGAAATGAAAAAATGAAAGCTATTCACACTGTTAGTGTTTTACGCAATTAGTTCACAGCACTTAACCATTATTTTCTTCTTTTTGAAATTTACTCCTTATGAATAAATTTTCTTGTAAGGCCCTTGGTATGGACATTTTATGAGGAGTGAAATTAATACAAGCGTTAACTCAAAAGCGTTAAGTTTTTTTGTACCTTTAAGTATCTGTGTACCTTGCGCACATTTTACTGGGAAATCATGTATGTGTATACTTTTATTTTTCATCCATCACGGTGTTTTATTACTTCTTGTCAATTCTTAATGATGCCATTCAATTTGTTTAGCAATCTCTTTCGTGGTCTACTGCAGCCCAGTCTTTGTAAAGCACAGTCTTAAATTATCCTCCTTTTACAAATCTGTTCTTCTTTCCATTGAGCTTGCTTCTTTCTTTTAGCCATCTACATTTATACTCAACACTTTTCTTGTCACATTTGCCTCTCATTTTTCCTACGCATCACACAAGAAAAGTAGCCGATGCCGCAATTAATGTAGCCTTGTACTGTGTCCATACAAAATGTAGGTACCTGTCTTAAACTAGGTGAGTATTCATTTAAATAAACTGTCAAGTTTTTATGCTGTCATGTCAGAATGTTTTTCGATCACTACCAGGTATTACATTCTTCTGAATTTAACTGGGGAGGTAGATATTGATGACGCAATATACGGGCTGTATTTTTAGTCACCTTCCAAATTTTTCAGGGTGATAGTACCCGTTAAATTGAACAACTTTCTCCAAGGAACATGGGTCGAAATATGAAAAAAAAAATCGGACCTCCCATACAAAATCGACCAGCTAACTATTGATTTTGCATGGGAGGTCGATTTTTTTTTGACCAAGATGTCCAGAATAATATATTTATGCTCATAACTTTATCTTCTATGAAAGGTACAGTCGATACGATAAGTTTCATACTGTCGCGTGTCTATGAAACTTCCAGACAATTCTCTAGTCTATGGTCGCCAGCCAATGTTACATGATTAATGTTAATGAATGTCTTAGTTGAATGATCAACTTGTTTCGTAAGCAACCGTCTGCTGTGAAATACATTAATGAGTTTTAAGCCCTAATTATAAATGATGTAAGTACTTATCTTAGATTAGCTTTTTTTGTTCAGAAATTTCAATAGAAAGTCTAAGTCACTAAAGGTATTTTTGAAGTGAAACTTCTTATGCGACTTCCAACAAGGTTGCGTTAAACGTTTAACGCTAAAGGTTGCGTTCAACGTTTAACGCTACCGAGGGAGAGAGAAAGAAAGATAAGGAGTCAGAAAGAGAGTGAGTCGGTTTCACTTCTTCCTCTCGGAGGGACTCCACGCACTTTTTTTTCCGGATTTCGTTGAATCATATGGAAAAATAATGATTTTCCATTGATAGTGGAAATCACAATGGAAATCAAATTCTATTACGCAATTATATTTCCCAAACTTCCAAAATTACCCGATATCAATCACGTTTAACAAAGCAGGAATTTTCCCAACACACTGTCACCGAGAGCGACGATATTTCAAATAGGACAATAGGTCCAATAATTTCCAGGCCTCGTGATCACGCCTCTTCGGACTTTGGATAGTGGAAACCCAGCCATTAGTCCAAAACCCATAACTGTTCCTGAATTTTCTCTGGACAAAGCTTTTAACCAATTTCCCTGCATCTAATTAGTACCAAAATTGTCCCGTTCCAATTTTGAACTTAACGGCTTTTGTGAAAATAAAGTATGGCCGTCATCTAAAGAAAATTATTGGCACATCTTTTACAAAAGATTTTGGGGCATGAAATAAACAAGGTCTATTATTATCAATTGTTTTGCAAACAAATGACATAAAAACATTAGATTTGGTAGATAAACAAAAGGTTTTGTTTTGAACGATGTTTTTATAGTCTTATAATGAATTTTGTAAGCTGCTTACCCATGATAAATAAAATTAAGTATTTAACCAGGTATGGCAATTATTAGCTACTTTATTTTATTTGGAATTTCTCTATAGGCTTTATTCAACGCAGTCATTCAATTCTTCCCTTAATTTTTGTTTCAATATAAGCCATTAGTGTTCAATGTAGACTATTTTAGATATAGCTTAAACTGCAAAAGTGTCAATCTACTGAAAAAACGAGTCAAAATCGAGAACAAAACCGCTAAACACATTATTCCGAAACCATTACCCAGAATGCACCAACAGTAATCTACACTTGAGGCCAACAAGAAGTGTAAATAACATTTCTAAACGCGACATTACACTAGGCGCTCGAACCGTAGCTATGCCAAATCTCTCGATATCAGTTGCTTATTCAATCGGCGTGATTTGAGCTAGCGAGCGAAAATACAGTTGGGTGCACTGAACAATTTACAATTCACTTGTGCCCGCCTCTGTACCGTGGGGACAATGGGTGTGTGTGATTTGAGGTTTGATTTTACTCTAGCTCCAGCTTGGCTCGCATTGTCCAACATTTTCGGTGACTGGGTGAAATTTTTGTCCGCATTTTGATTAAGTTTTTGTTCGCTGATGTGTCGTATAACATTTAGGTTAGTTTGGCTTGTTTTACTGTAGTACACAGTATTACAATGATGCAATAGCGTTTTATTTTATGGGATTTGATATAAGCATTAAGGTATTGTTCAAGCACGAGTGGCATTGTCTTAATGTTATCGGTACTCTTTTCGGTCTTATTTAAGACTTAAAAACTAATAAACTCATCAAATAAATGTGATGTATCTACCTATTTGTCATGTAGAATTACAGTAATTACACGCTTGCAACGTTCATGGTAGCCTACAGACATTTGTAATTACAATAATTATTACATACTTACTACTTTATGTCATGTGTTGATTTGAAATCCAATTAAAATTATAAACGCCCAAATACACCTGAATGAGACACAAGCGTAATCAGCCTATAATGTGCCCACTGCTGGGACACAGACGGGCCGTGTCGGTGAGAAGAAGTGGGCCGTAAGAGACCACGCGGGCCCAATGCGGGTTGGTAGATGTTACATGAATGGAATGTTTGTTCTGGGGCATGCCGGTTTCCTCATTTTATTTTACTCCACCGTTTTAAAGAGGTGTTGATGATTTTTTTTACACAAAGTAAATTGCCTGTCTGGGGTCGAATCTACAATCTACACCTCGCAGCTGTTACCACTGGAGCCACCACAGCTCTTTTTGAGAAACGAACACAAATAAATTACATAATATTATGATCATTATTGCAACTGAAACTATAAACAGACAGAGGCCAGCACATCAAGCTACCCCAATCTGTCAAATTTCTTTGATAGTTTTTGAACTTGCTTACAAAAGAATAAGGTTCATGTTCAATTGGGAAATGTTGACAGTTTGCTATAGCTTGATAGGCTGGCGTCTGTACTTTTGTATGACGTCAAAAAGGATGTTTAAAAGAAGAACGTCTTCCGAACACAATTATATGAAAAACATAAACAAAAATGCGTATCTCAGAAAATTATGAGACGAAGATTTTTTTAACCGACTTCAAAAAGGTTATCAATTCGTCGGAACCTTTTTTTTATTTTTTTTATGTATGTTCCCCGATTACTCGAAGATGGCTGGACCGATTTGGATTTTGTTTTTTTTGTTTGAAAGGGTATACTTCCCAGGTGGTCCCATGATCATCAAGTCAGGATCTGATGATGGGATCCTGGAGAAATAGAGAGAACTCTTCAAATTTTATAGGCACACAAAGCGATTTAGGTATTTTTTGGAAGAGTACTTTCTCGTAGAGGTCTCATTTCAATTTGGTGAAGATTTGATGATGAACTTTGGAGATAGGCAACGGAACTCCTCAATAAATGATAGCAAATGGACTGGGATTGCTGAAATCTCATGTCTGTCTATTGCTTACACCAGTTCATAACATAAAATCACGCTGGTATGCTGTGAAGAGGTAAGCACATGTGAATCACTAAAAACTGAAAAATAAAAACTTTTTCCAAAAAAAAAAACAACCGACTTCCAAAAAAACACTACAAAGTGAAAAATAACTTTAATTTCGGAAGGCGGTGACAAAAAATTCCAATACAGCTCCAAAGACACCGACTTCCGAAATTAAATTTATTTTTCACTTTGTAGTGTTTTTTTGGAAGTCGGTTGTTTTTTTTTTTCTACAAGGTTTACAAGGCAAAACTAGTACATTTCTCAATATATTCTATAGTAGGTAATATCTAGTAGGAAATAGCTTCCATCTGATCAAAATTCAGACCAAAATGGTCAAGCAAGAGTGATAATCTTGCCACCTTCGGAGCGGCACTATCAAATTGGGCATCAAATATACATACATGCACCTGCCACACCATTTTGGGCCGTAATGATACCTCAATATAGATGGCTAAGCGATCGACATTCGCCACTGAACTGAGTTTTGACTGTCGTACCAGTAATGTGTGATTTTCATGTTTTAAGACACGGTAAGAGACAAATTTTTAAGTATTTGAAAATAGACCATCGCGGCAATAAACAAGGTTCAAAACAGCGATGCATTTGATGTTAGTTGAATCGAATGACCACCAGATTTAAAGTAGTTTTGCGCTTTTAATAAAACTAGTTTTCACCCTGTGGTTGAAATTCGACCATAATTAAAAAATATTAGCTTTCTTCGCTCCGTCTCCAAACTTTAACTTATACGCCTCCCCCTCCTCCGACCTCGTAATTTTCGTAAAAAGGGATACGCCTTTTTAAAGTTTTTACTTCACGTACTTATTACTATATACAGGGTGTAAGGAAAATGCTTTTGAAGCCAGTACGTAGGTTATACATAACCTAAATGCAAACGGATACCAATAACCTTTCGCCTTAAATTGGTTATTTTGGTCAACCTAGAATTTGGCTATGAGTTTGGCACCTTTAATGGCGTCCATCAGTTCCTGTAACGTGCAGGGAAGAGGATACTCTGGACACGATATTCAGTGCCCCATTGTTTGTGTGACATTAATTTAATCCTATGTACATATACAAGGTGGCATGACGTGCATAGACATGCAACCTTCTACTATGGATTCGTTACGTGACTGTGAACCTAGTTGAAATTTTTCGTCGGTTCTTATAAATCAATTACCTGGCACATACATTTTGACCGCGTTTTTTTATGAAACAGCAGATTTTTTTTTAAAGCTGACGAAAAATCTCTACGTTAGGTCTAGAATCATGCGTTGAATACTTGGTTTCAATTTGCGTCCCTGCCACCGTGTAATCTTAGCCACCAACATCCAGTTACACGAAATAAAGTATTGATCTTTCGAATCTCCTACAGTCCTCGAGAAATTCGAACCAAAACTAATACTACAGGACATAATTTCTGACAAAATATTATAAAGTAATTGAAGATAAGGGCAACTACAAAAGAGAAAGCTTAGTTGGCATCTATAAAAAGGCGGGTCTGATTAATGGTTTTTCGTCTGCGCCCGTCCTTCTCTGTTAATCAAGTAAATAGTCGACGAGCGCCTAAATTAATTTGAAGACAAGCATTTCGGGGAGAAAGCTGAAATAGTGTTTGACAATTTATTAATTATTATAGCCGTTATTAACATTATTATTAAATGTGAATATGTCTATTTGTCTGTTTTTTTACGGCTAGGTTCGAGTTCGAGAGGATTCGGTTTATTTGTATGTAACGTAGCACACTACGAGTTTATTTTTAAGTTTTAGTAAGAAAGAGAAATTGTCAGAAATACGTGAATACGAAAAAGATAAAGAAATACGACAAAAAAAAAACTATTGTCAGAAGCACGGAACAGAAATAGTCAGTAGCTGAATATCGTGATTGTGACAAGAAGGTTTCCACTCAGCATGATGGTGTGCTATGAGAGACCCACAGCAATGATTTCAAGTGGTCTCCCGAAAACAATGACGTACGGAAACCAAGTCAGGGTCTACTCTCTAAGACCATCAACGAAGATACAGACCGTCCGAAAGTAGTTGATCCGTCAAAACAAGTGCCTATTTAGTTTTTTTAGGACACATCGGGTTTAGGGACAGCAGTCAAATCTTGGTGTCATTCATTCTAAATTCGGGGTCTGAACATATCTTATGTCCGTTAGTATAACGGAGTAGGAAACGCCCATAACTTAGGCCGATACTACGGGATTCGTGCTTAGGAGAAGACCCCAGGTTGAAAAATTTGTGCGGATTACACAAATAGGTAATAGAGTAAAAAAAATATAAACATTGGGTACTTAGAATATATTATTATGGTCCCAACATAAAACTTCACCTACCTTAATTGTATAGCTATAGAAAACCAACTAAATAAAGGACTTTCATAAGACAATTTATTAACCAATATCACTTTTCTTCTGCTCTTACAATGCGAATCCATAAATCAGAACGAATTGAACACCGTTTAAAACAAGACACATAAAATGGCGCACAATTAAGCGTAATTTATTGGATTTACGAACTTTTGTTCAGTACATTTATATTTCAGCTGTATATGTTAGGGTCACACTTGAGTATTAATTAATGAGAGAGGTGAAGTTGCGCTTGCTACGGTGTTTTCTTGGATGGGTGGCAATGGCAGGTCTAATGCTTACAAGTGAATTTTGTGTTGTCTATTATTTCTTACGTTAGAAATAAAGAAGCAAAATAAAGAAAAATGGTTAATTCATAGACGCTCGCTGTTTTTACACGCTTTATATTAGCTTCACTTGTATGTTTGTTTGTTTGTTGGTTTGTTTGTTTGTTTGTTTGTATGTAACCGACTCCTTTGAGCGCGATTTTGACCCACTTTAAACGGTCAGATTTCATTGAAACTTTGTAAACTTGTCGAGGACCGATGACAATTCAATAATTTAAACTTTTAATAATTTTAAGAAAAAAAAAACACGTTTTTGTAGTTAGCAGAACTAAAAAATAGAAAATAAATAATAGTTTTAAAAACTAAAAAACACGCTTTAAAAACCAAACTAAAAAAGGAGAAAATAATTTAATTCAATTAAAAAGCGTGGGGTGCTTGACATTAACTGATTATTAAAATACCTCAAAAAGCACCCCACGCTTTTTAATTGAATTAAATTATTTTCTCCTTTTTTAGTTTGGTTTTTAAAGCGTGTTTTTTAGTTTTTTAAACTATTATTTATTTTTGACTCACTTCTACTCAGTGCTCTGTAATAAGTTACGCTTAAGCCACGATTTAGGTATTTATTTTCTATAAGTACAGGGTTATCATTTTTCAAAATAAACCCTGCTCAGGTAGGTATTCACAGATGACTCCGCTCTGTTAAGTGAAGTGCTGTCCTACAAATAATGGGGCACTTAAGATCGTGTCCAGCGTGTCCTGTTGTCTACATGTTACAGGAGTTGATGGACGCTGCTGAAAGTGCTGAGCTAGTAGCGAAATTCTGGACTGACTGTATAATATATGTTACGACTAATAGCCGAAGTGTGGTTACACCTGGTTTTAGCCGGCTACAACTAGGTGCAGCCGGCTTAGCGTTCGCCGGCCGCTGCCGCGGCACCGCTCGCTACGCTCGCTCGGCTCGCGCGGTTGGTCGCAATTCTAACCTAACCTATTCGGTCGGTAATTAGTATGGTGCAATTCAAAATTTATCGACAGTTTATAATCTCGCTAGACAGATTATAATCAAACAGCATTTTCAATTTTACGGTGACATAAGTAGGATACATCTAAGTTTAATCGGCTGCACCTAGTTGTAGCCGGCTAAAACTAGGTATAGCCGCCCTTCGGCTATTAGCCGTAACATATACAGGATGTAAGGGTAACCACCGTTGTCACTTAAACCATGGGTAGTTGACTTAAATATAAAATAAACGAGCGAGTTAAATTAAAAAAAAAATTGTACTCGCGAGAAATGAGCGAAGCTACGACGCGACGTTACGTACGCTCGCTAACGACACTGACTGACCGGGGTCGCGACCCGTACGTCGGAGTCGGGCCACGCGGCGTGGTCCCCGCGCCACGGGCTCGCTCCCGTATTGAGATGCAAATTTGTTGCCCTCGTGCGTAAGGTGAAATGTTCTTGTGGAAAAAAGCAGATTTTCTTTAAAAAAAAGGTGTTTTTTTTTCATTGATTTTACGTTCTATAAAAGAAACCAAACCACTGGTTTCAAGGATAATGATGTTTACCCTTACAGCCTGTATATTGCAATCGACGCACTAAGAAGAAAGTAAATTATCATTATATTGGATTGATAATTTCTTGTAAAATATGGGTGTATTTCCTAATAATAGTACACCCACATCTGACACACCTATCTGCCTAATCCTTTGGGGGTTACAGGCATGATGATAAGTAGGATCATCTTATGAAAAATTGGCCGCTTTGGCTGTACCTACGCACATATGTGTATTTTGTATGTGGCCTCATGATCTTTTGGTCGGTTGTCATTCATATCGTGCAGACGTACTTATTCTACCAATCCTTCTATTATTTTAAAAGCGAATGTTTGTATGTATAGATGTTTGAAGGATGTTTGTTACTCAATCACGCCAAAATGGCTGAACGGATTTGGATGAAAATTGGCACACAGATAGATTATAACCTGGATTAACACATAGGACATTTTTATTCCGGTAATTTTCGACTCCCACGCGGGCGAAGCCGCTGGCAAAAGTTAATCTTTTATAATAAAGAAAATGTTCCTTTTCTAAAAGCTATTTTGCAACGTAAATAGTAGTTTATTACGTCTCTCATCTAAAATCGCGAAAGTTTGGAGTTTTGCCCATTTGGTAAGAAGATAAAACAGTCACGTAAATAAAGCAGTATTCTTTAAACCGCATTTGCATTGTAGAATAAACTGCTCAACTCTGGTTGCAGTAAACAACGAATGTGCTTCTACACGATCGGGAGCATGGGCACAGGTCTCCTCTAGGTAAGAGTGGGTCGTAATTCACCACGTGGGTTGATGTCACATGTTTTCGAATTTTTGGTTCAGTTGGAACACGCCGGTTTCCTCACTATGTTTTCCTTCAGGATTTTGAAACGATTTAGTCAGTGAGAGTGTTCTAAAATGACGTGCACTAGGTGGCAGCACTGAGGCGTCAGGTCCGGGCACCTGTCAAAAGTGTCAAAGCGCCTACGGACTGAATGGTGAACGAAAGAATAAAACGAATGACATCACTATTTTTAAGTTCACTATCGAACTAGAAGACCTCTTGTCAAAGTGGCGCCAACTGGTGGCTTGAATATTCATGAACACCCTTATTATTTATAAGATAAGCAAGATAATGTAAACGAAGCATTACGAGTATGTCAGGATCGTAGCAGTTGGTTTTCTATAGTTTCTACCCCATGGGAAGAGGTTTTGAACAAAAAGAAGATATTTTCAAACACCTCACTGTCGCATTAAGTAAACAAACCTGTAGTGATAGTTGAAAGAAAGATTTCTACATATAAATATATTTACTTTTATGATAATCAAACAAAATTTAATTGTAAGATTTACCTACACCATCGTTATTTAAATGCTCAATCTTTATATATATTTACAAACTTAATTTCTATTCTATAAATACTTTATTAGTATTATAAAATAACAATATTAGAATTATGAACAAGTATATAAAGTAAAAAGGGGAAAGCTCACTGGGCATCAAAGAATTCGTCCGCATCGCTGTCAGTGGGAAAAGTGCCCAAAAGGCTGGCAGCGTTGCCACGTTGGATGGCACTGCTGATTCTTTGAGCTAAGAATTGGCCAGCCCTTTGGTCACGTGAAGATTGGACCAACCGCTTGGCGATGTCTCGAAATACTCGATGAGCACTTGGACCCCACGGCCCTAGTGTTTCAACCCCAAAGAAAATAATTGTAAGATATTTTTTTCAAATTTGTGATCGGAAATTGTCAGCTATTCCTACCTTTTCATAATGTTTTCTAGGTATTCGTCTTGCCAGGTAGTTGAATGGAAGAACTAAAATAATATGTATGTTAATATTATGAACTATGTGTATTTCTTATGGATATATTAAAAAATTCAAATAAAATTACCCTAAAACATGTTTCATAAATAAAATAAAAATATCAATCTCTATGGGCTGATATTGTTTGAGTACATATGTAATCGTAATGAGTAAATGGTCAACAGAGATCCAGCTACCTGCAATTGTACTGCAAAAAATTTGCTACATGTTTTTCGAGTTGTTCACGGTCATGAAGATGGTCCTTCAAGCCGGATTATGGTGCTTAAAAGACCATGCCTACTATTACGATATAAAACTGTAATTGTAGATTGCATGGAACAGGTATATAACAAAAAAAAAAAACATGCATCTATTTATGTCCGAATGACATTGACGTTTTTGTAACATATCGTTAATAGTTTTGTGAAATGAAACTAGAAATGTATTAAAAAACAAGATGCTGGCGTTAGTTCAATTTTGGCCAATTTTTAACTGACGAAAAAACGGAGGACTCAAGTCGACGGGTTTTTTTTTTTTAATATGTATGACCACGCATGACTTTTTACAGAATAGTTCGATTTTAATTATTCTTCTTTTATTGGAAAGGGTATACTTCGAAGTTGGTCCCATATAAATTTGGCAAAAAAAATCGTACCGTAAGGGTGGGAAAATAGGGGTGATTTATTGTTCACTCGCAGATTTTAATGCCAATTGGCGTATTACAAAAAGTAATCATAAATTAAGCATGTAGTAATTATTAGATTATAGCCACAAAAAATTATTAAATAAAAACTTTTTAACAAAAAATTAATCCGCAGAAAAAAAATTGAAAAGCAAAAAATAACAAAAAAAACATAAAATTGAAATATATGTATATCCAAAGTCACCGACTTACAAACTTAGTTATTGAGGTTAAAAAAAGATTTATACTTTTTTGCTTTACAGTTTTTTCGGTGGATTAATTTTTTTGTTAAAAAGTTTTTTCATTTGATTTCAATAGTGATATTATTTCAGATGTCAATAAATTTCAAAAAGACAGTCTTAACGCAAGTAGTTACCAACGTCCAATATTAATAAATTTGTTGTGGCTGTTGGATTGTGTACGGGGTACAGTCAAACACAGTAGAAACCAATTCTATAGTTTATATCGCTTACGTTTGTTGTTTTCCTTAGCTGACTTCAACTACGTGCGCTGCATTATAAATAACGAACATGCTACGACTTATTTCGTTCACATTTCTTGTTATTCTTTCGAAATATCTATACATATTATAAATTAGCTGTTGTCTGCGGCTTCGTTGGCAATCCAGGATGAAAAGAGCCTATGTCCTTTTCCAGGTTATAGCCAACCCATGAGCCAAATTTTAGCCAAATCCGTTCGGCCACTATTGAAAGCTATCAAAAAATTCTAAGAGACTGTTTTAATGTAGCTTACAACGTCCAGAGTACAGTCGAGCGCAGTAGAAACCAATTCTTTCGTCCTTACCGCTTACGTTTGCTGTTTACTTTAGCTGACTTCTACTACGTGCGCCACATTATAAATAACGAGCATGCCATGATTTTTTGTTTTACATTTTATGATTTTTGACTGTAAATCAATTTTAAATTTTAATGTAACTCATCTCATTTACAACTATGTATTTATAACACACACCTAAGGTTACAATCCGTCTGGATTTGTTCGGCTTTTTGGTCCCCAGTCCAGATTTTGACCGACTTTGTCACTTGTCTGGACTTTCCGATGAAATGGTATTGTAAAGTAAATAAAAAAGTTTGGAAAAGAATTTCAGAAAAAAGAAATGGATATGAAAAAAGTAAAATGTCCGGACTTTCTGCGCAAGTGTCCGGCTATTTGTCCTTGGTTACTTTTTAGGTTAAATAGTTACCCTTTTCACACCTATATTCTCTGAAGACTAATTGGACCTGGTAGGGGTTTAGTACGTCCACATTTCACCAATTATGTTCAAACATGGGACAGTAGATGAACTTGTTGCCATGAGCTGGTGGAGCTAAATCTCCATTTGTTTTTGTGCTGTTACTTAAAGATTATTAATTAGATGATCTTCATATAATATATTCATTGGTACGATATTTAGGACAGGCTTAGTTGTATTGGACTTTTCCAGATTTTCCTATAGCGACCCTAAACCTGGACTTAGTCCAGGTAAATGCAGGCACGGAATGAAAATAAAATTATACAGATGATTATTTCTTGCCTACAAACATGTTTTTGTCTACTGTACATCAGCCCTTACTGCAGATCGTAAGCAGCTGATACAGCGGAGCTAAAAGATTTGGCTCGTGACTTCTTTTGTTTAGTTTTCACACAGTGCCGGTAGATGGGGGTAGGTTTATTTCAACGGCCAATTACAATTTTGTGAATTTTAGCATTTAATTGATTGCCTCGGTTGGGAAAGGAATTACTAATATTCTTAGAAAGTCACACACACATTTAAAGAAGACACTTATTCAAAAGAGAATCTGTTTGACCATTTTTGTCCTTTTTGAATTCATTACAATTAAGTAACGATAATGTTGAAACATTTATTGTTTGCGCGCTGCAAATACACACAATACATTAAACATTGTCATATCATCATGTCTAATTATTAATAGATCTATTAAGCTTTTTAATATATATTTTTTACCGAGTAACCTTTTTTTTTTGTGTGCACAAGTTTATTTGCCAAATAAACAATTCACCCCCCAGTGGGTTCCCGCATTGTCGTTGCGGGGGGGCTCAGTAGCCGTGGTCCGCTCCCACGGTGAAGCGAAGAGGAACCCCATGGTAAGGCCGCTCGTCAGGGCTTTTGCTTCCAAGCCGACGACGTAGCAGCCAAAAAGTAGATTGCGGTGAGGTGCACCGCAACTGAGGCGGGCCGCGATGTCGAATGGGAGGCATCGCGGTGGAGGGTTACAGGCTGCGGCGGAGGAGGAGTGCCGGTACTTCTGAGTAGCGCTCTTCCCTTCCGTGGCCTGGACGGGGCCGCCACCGTTTGATGGCGGACGCGGTGGGGCCGCAGGGGAAGAGGAGTGTCTGTATAGCGTTGGCCGCTCTCCCTATTCCCTGCGGCCAAGAAGTGGTAGGCGGCGGGGCTACTGCGCTGACCCGTCGCAGGGGGACCAAGAGTGCCAAGGGTGCCAGGGTAGTCTGGGGCCCTTGTGCTACTTGGTTCCTGGGGTGGTCAAGGCGTGCCATGTGTCCTGGTGCGCCGGACTGGTGGGGCCCGCAAGGGCCAATGCCTGCCAGGGGTGCGGGTTGTTCGAAAGAGATACCCTCGCCCCTGGCACACAGGCAACTGAGGAAACACGGGTGGGTTTTAGTCAGTAAAAGTCTGACACGCCCTCCTGCTCCACCCAGAGCGGAAGAAGTTATTTGATGATTTCCCACCCTAAAAAAAAACAATTCTTCTTTCTTTTATAGTCTCGGTCTAGTCTTTTCATCTTTTACTTCGGTTCTTTCTCTGTCATGTGGCTCCTTCTCACTCCACTACAGCACTCGCAAGGCTCACAGCTTAAACTGACATCTAAACTCTTAGATTTCTTCATTGAGTTATTTATTAGACTCGACTACAAAGGTTTGAATCAACTTTAATCTGAATCTACTGGTACTTTGCGAAATGTGGAACACCTTTTGTGTTTTTTTTCGTAAAGGTATTTTTTTTAATAATTACTAATCACACTAAGAATTTATGAATTTAAAATGTAAGTAGAGATATTTTTAATCAAAATAGTAAATTGTTGAAGATATAAGTAATGGCGAATAATCCAAACGCGATCTAGAAGAGAAAAAGCTGAAAACATTTGTCTAGACTACTAGAACATCATTCATCGAAACTAAAAAGTGTCAAAAGCATATAGAAACGAATAAAAAACCTGAATAAAAAAATCTCATGTAATAATCGTTCGAAATGACAAATGGTACATTCCAAATAGTTTTCATCGACCGTAACATAATTTCGATAGTCATAATTCATTTCTATTCGTCTTGACAGCCAAATAATCGTGGTTAGTTCTGACAAATGGTCGTCAATTTGTTTCGTCTCCGAAATTGTTTCAAATTAATGCAAGATCTAATGGAGGATTTGGGATATAGATAGTGTCTGTCTTAACCCTTGAACTTCAGATGTTGAACTACTGAATGGATTTCAACTAAGCTTAATTGAGAATGTCGGGATTAAATTGAAGGGGCGTGCGCTTTTGGAGTAATAATAGATCATACCGTGTCACTGGCTGGTGCGACTACAAAATTTTAAAAATGGAATGGAATGAAGTCTCACGAACGAAATAAAAAAAAGAAGGTAGCTGTAAAGCTCCTTGTGATAGTGTTCTCGTGAAATAACAACTTAAAAAAAAAACAGTTATTTGTCTGAAAGCAAATCTAACACGAAATTAGTAATGTATTTTGTGATGTCACGCTTCTGCAGTCTCTGGATAGACACTATCCACGGGGTAAACATGGTGCAGGATTAGCATGAAATCATCTGTCCTAATTATAATAACCCAGAATTAAACGGACGTGGTGATACAGATCACCATCATAATTTTTATCGTACAACTTTACTGCATCAGAAAACCTAGAAAACGAGCAGATAAAAATGTTATAAGCATTTTACCATCGAAAAACAGGAAATAAAAAAGTGACTTCATTAATAACTCGTAAATCTTGTTCCAGTGTTCGTGCACCATTAAAAATCTGTCGAAGCAACATAATGGCGTCGAGATGCAACGAGCAATTACTGTCACTCACTCGAATGCACCAGTCTCAGCGAAATTCGATATATCTATTCCATCGAATTAGCTTTTTAAGCGAGTCCCTTTCAACATCTTTGAGGAATTTCTTTTTACACTTGATTTGTTTTCAAGTACGCATCAATAAGGGTTCGCTTTTTAATTTGCGATTGAATGACGACATCATTATTTTTTTATTTGTGCGTCGTACCTATTTTACATTGTTATCTATTTTCAGGAGTAAATCATTATTGATAAGTGGGTTTTCTTTTGTGACTGTTTATTGATCAATCAATTGACTTATTTCAATATTGGTTTAACAGTTATGGACGAACGTGATGACTTTTGATTCAATATTTTGGTCAGACAAAAAGTGACATGGATTCCTCAGTATGTCAAATAAATTATTTAATAACTAAGATATCACAATCACCTGCATATCTGAAGAACAGGCTGTAAGAGCAGTGGTGACCCAGAGACTTACTAGTTGTGGGTCCCAAAAACCAAAAACCAAAAATTCGAAGACATATGACATCTACTAGCCCGCACTGGGCCCGCGTGGTGGACTACGGCCCACTCTCGAAGAGAGGCGCCCTGTGTCCCAGCAGTGGGACTATTATAGGCTGATTATAAGATAAACAATATAGAGTAGGTACACCATTATGAAACCTTTACTTTGAAAAACTCTAAATGCCTATTTCCTATAACGTCCCTTACATAAATGCTGTCCATTTACATCTCACATTTTGTTAACGTACCGTCAGCTGTGGCATCTTTTTACCTTCTATGAGCAACTTACCCAATGAGAACTTTAAAAAATAACTCTCGGTTGCTAAAAATCTGTTACAAATAGTAGATTATTCTTCTTCTGTATCGGTTGGATATTAAATGGCGGCAACAGATTTTTAGTTTTCGAGAGAAATTTAAGTACAGTTCTCATTGGTAAACTTGCTCATGGAAAGTAAAGATGACACAGTTGACTGTATGTCACCCGTGTTCATTATTATTTAAAGTAAGGGACATGCTATCTTTAAAACTAAAGGTTTCATTGGATTTTTGCTAAAGAATGAAGAAATCTAAGAAACTTTGCCCTAGACACTTTTTACATAAAACATATAGTTAAAAAATTATAGTCAGTTTTGTAAAAAAATATATCTTAATTTTGCTGTCCTGAAAACCTTTGTGTCCCTTACGTTATTTCATATTTCCAGTATCGATGTTACAGATGTCACATGTCTTCTAATTTTTGATCTACGTTCTACCAGCCCGCACTGCCCATTGCGGGCTGGTAGAACGTGGTGGATTGCGGCCCGCTCCCTCTCACACAGCGGTGGCTTCTGTCCCAGCTGTGGGTCCTTTATAAGCTGATTAAGTTATGCAACTACAGATATCCCTTTAGACCCATTATTTCCGTGCAA
The DNA here is from genome assembly GCA_947359405.1 of Antitype chi. Lineage (NCBI taxonomy): Eukaryota > Metazoa > Arthropoda > Insecta > Lepidoptera > Noctuidae > Antitype > Antitype chi. Next base: position 5,472,531 of record OX375819.1, on the reverse strand, counting down.
ATATATCGATAAAACTATCAGTTTTATAGTCCCATAGACAGCAACTCCACCAGCCTATCTTGGGAACTTAAAAAATATTTACGAACACAATTGTCGATGGTACTATTGGAAACGTTTTCCGTTGCCATTATCTCTCCACTAACTAGTTATAATAATTGCATATTTACCAACTTTATTGGCCACAGTTGTACTCCGATAACGTAGGTACATAAAGTTGAATGGGTTATTCCATTTACGTAAACGATTGGGACACAGTATGATTGAGCTCGTTGAGTGTGCTGATTATATATTTTTTCTCGGATGTTTTTCTTAGTTCGTCTTTTTTTTAAGGGTATGTTGAGGCCATGTTTAACATGAGTTTCCCGTATTTCAAGTAAGACTTTTCTGTCCTTCGAACAATGCGTCAACTGTCAATCTATTGTCATACGAATGACATGACAGATGTCACAGACTGAAAAAAACTGGCTCTTGTCAATCTGGTTCTCCTCCAGTGTACTATTTAAGCTAACCTAACAACGTTGACATAAAAGGACGTAGACAACATTCAGATATACTCTAGATATCAATTAACGTGAAAGTCCAGTCAGACTTCTTTAGACGTCTCGTAAAGAAAAACGAATAAAAAAAAATGTTAAGAGACCAACCGCTACGGAACAATACTTTCTTCTGATTAAATTTGCACCAACTTCACAGCTTGGAAAAAAGAGGATCAGCTGTTCATAAAAAAGTGAAGCCCTATTGGAAAAAACGTACAATAAATCAATCTAAAAAGTAAACTCATTTGTTTCTCGGCGTATTGAATTTTCGCGAGCCAAACTGTATTGTTACTCGTTGTATTGTTGAGCAAAGTTTTGAGGGCCTTATTTTTTATTGTTTTTCGAACCTCGTTAAAACTATCGATGGGTGAATCGCGTTTTTCGAATGAGATTTTACTTTTTGACAGATTGATGGCGAAATACATAGAATATTGGTTAATTTTGTTGGAATGTTCTTTTTATAAAACTGAAGAGCGTTCCTTTGTTATCTGTTTTGGACCAAATATTTCGGATTCTATTAAAAGCATCATTTTTCTACGGGCTACTAAATTATATGATTTATATGTCATTGCCAAAAAAAATCAAAAGTGAGTTGTGTTTGTCAATCAATAACACATTGAAACGGCGATCATTCGAGAGGCCGTTAACATACATTTTTGTGTCTTTACTGCCCTAGTTTTGATTGTCTTGAAGGCAATCGTGATTACTGGTGGTGGGCATAATTATAGATTAAATTTGCCAAATTTGTAGCACCAGAGATTACAGAGCCCTCTCGAAAAGTGCTCGCTGTCACTACGTCATTTTATTTCTTAAAAGTTCTACACACAGTATCCAAACAGAAGATTTCCATACAAAAAGATGTCCCTAGTAACAAAGAGATACAATAAAAGGAAACATTTTGAAACAAAAGAAATTATTGTCTAGTATAAAACCGCCTATTTAACTTTCCAATATGGCCGCGCGTTTCCGAAAACGGACGTCCTGACTTTTCCAATTCACTATTGCAACTAATTAAAACTTTAGTTTAATCCGAGATTCCCATTATACTTTCAGAAATGGCGACGGGTTAACCTAGAACTGCCGGGAGGGTGATCTCATTGGATACTTTTACACCGTCATGTAATATTTGGTTACAGTTACGGTTTCTGGCTGCAGAAGAAAACGCGATATCGTATTTGCAATGTACCTACAGGCAAATGACATCACTTGAAGGAAAGGAAATTTCTCGCCGGCTGGCCGACACTTCACGTGACCAGAGGGCTGGGTCATTCTTTGGCCACAGAATTAGCATTGCCATTCAACGTGGCAATGCTGCCAGTCTTCTGGACCTTCGACGCCTAAGTGTTCTTTTGTTTTTCTTTTTATTTTTTAGTTAGTTAGTTTAAATCACTTGAAACGTTATAAAAGTAAGTTGGTGTAGCTACACCTTGTTGTCACCTTGTTACGTAAAATTAAACCCCGCTGCCAGTATTTCGATGACAGCCGCCACTGCAGCCATTGTTCTTCTAGAAAACTGTTGCATAGGGGAATGAGGTTGAACTGGGAAGGCTTAGGATGTTGGCCTTGCAGTTGACTGTCCCAATGGATAGGGAATTTCCTATTAATTTTTTGATGCTATCTGTCAAGACTCTTACGGGAATAAGAGGACTTAGCGTCTGACAGAATCTTCTTAAGTTTTATTGATAGAAGTTATATTAAAGAGGTAGTCACACTCAAAGACCATCACAGACACAACCACTTCATCTTCAGCGGTCTTATGAAAAAGAGTCTGTTAGTTATCAATGTGAAACTCTGTCTTTCCATAAGCGGATTAACGAGGATTTTTCAACGCAAAAAAATGGTATCTTAAACCACGATAGCGGCGGTAAGTCCCCTCTTTGAGGAGTGGCTTGAGAGACGGCATGGCGTCCTTACCTTCCGCCTGACGCAGGTCCTCACCGGACACGGTTGTTTCGGGAGGTTCCTGTTTGGTATAAGGCGGGAGGAAACGCCCGGGTGTTTCCATTGTGAAGATCGCCCTGAGGACACGGTGGAGCATACGGTGGCGGTCTGCCCGGCTTGGGCGAAGCACCGCCGTGTCCCCGTGGAGGCGATCGGCGGCGGCAATCTCTCGCGTCCGGCCCTGGTACAGGCCATGGTACGGAGCGAGAGTGAATGGTTAGCCGTCACCTCCTTCTGCGAAGCAGTAATGCTCGCGAAGAGGGAGGCGGCGCACGTGAGTTAGAGGCAATATATGCGCCCTCACGGCCGTAGTCGCCGCGGGAGACGCCCTGGGCGTCGGGAATCCCAGGCTGATTCCCAGCCAACGTAGGCGCGGGTAGCTCGCTGTCCGGTAAGGACCAAGCCCGTGTCGACGGCGCGTTGTGTTCCACGCGCGCCTCAATGAGATGTCAGCACCAAATGGGGGGGGTCCGCAAGGGCCGATGCCTGCCAGGGTTGCGGGTTGATCGAAAGAGATACCGCGGCCCCTGGCACACAGGCAACTGAGGGAACACGGGTAGATTTTAGTCAGTAAAAGTCTGACACGGAGAGCGGGAGAAGTTATTTGATGATTTCCCACCCAAAAAAAAAAAAAGTGAAAGTAAGTTGGTGTTGTCACCTTGTTACGTAAAATTAAACCCCGCTGCCAGTATTTCGATGACAGCCGCCACTGCAGCCATTGTTTTTCTAGAAAACTGTTGCATAGGGGAATGAGGTTGAACTGGGAAGGCTTAGGATATTGGCCTTGCAGTTGACTGTCCCAATGAATAGGGTATTTCCTATAAAAAAATTGATGCTAACTATCAAGACTGTTACGGGAATAAGAGGACTTACCATCTGACAGAATCTTCTTAAGTTTTATTGATAGAAGTTATATTAAAGAGGTAGTCACACTCAAAGACCATCACAGACACAACCACTTCATCTTCAGCGGTCTTATGAAATGGAGTCTGTTAGTTATCAATGTAAAATTCTGTCTTTCCATAAGCGGATTAACGAGGATTTTTCAACGCAAAAAAAATGCCATGTAAAGCTTAAATAAACGATACATATCGGTTTGATTTCCTGCAAAGCCAAAAAAAAATATTTTTCTAAATTTTTGTGCATTAACATACTACATATCTATCTTTTCCCTTAAATGTAGGGAGCAATAAAATAGTGCTGATCTAGCTTCATGGTCATTCTTGTCATTAGACGGCATTTGGGCGTCCCTAATTATCCAGTCGGTTAACTACTACCACATTTGTTAGAAGGGTCGTCTCAGGAAACTTGAAGTTAAGGTTGTCTCCTAATACGATTTTGTCGCCGTCTACAAGATGGAGACGAAAATACAACAGCATATTAAACTTCATATTATATCTAATGACATACCTAGTCTTCATAAGTCAATGAAATATATACAAAAGTTGATTCACTATGGCTAGTCGGTTGATCAGTAAAACCATAACTACAATTAATTAAGAAAACAGAACTTTAAAATTTTGATCATTTTAACAGACTATAATGTTCCCAATATTGGGGCACAGGCCTCCTCTCGGTGGGAGGAAGTGGGCCATGGGCCACGCGGGCCCAGTGCGGGTTGGTAGATGTCACGGGTCGTCGCATTTTTTTTGTCTAGAACCAGCCAGTTTCATCACGATATTTCCTTCACCGTTTTGAGAGCTGTGGTGACGAAATAAAGCGCCTGCGTTCGAAATTGCGATCGTAATTCGTAAAGGTGCACTTACACGAGCAACTAAAATTGTTCCATTCTGGTCCATTCTCGTCAACTATGACGTCACGACTACATCCAGCAATTTAGGGCAATGGCAACATGTAGCAACCTGTTGCCAGAGATACGGCCACACAATACCTTACAATATGGAGCAACTTAAAAAACTAGGCAATTTGACCGCCCCCGTCTCCTCCGCCGCCGGCCAGTTCCTTTCGTAAAAACGAGATAGAAAGAAAATTGACTAAAAATTTCCAAATCGATTGGATATTCGGCAACTCATATTGGCGACATTGAGAAATGTGGAAATGGAGCAATCAGAAGCAATATTCGCCAAACAAAAAAGCATTTTATTGTTGTTGCTCCAGATTGCTCCATTTAATTGATCCAGATTGATCCATTAGTGTTGCGAAGCAATAATTGCTCCTTTAGTCGCGACTGTTACCACTTGGACACCACTACTAATTTTGATGTTAAGATTTCTTTATTAGTATCAAAATGCTCCTATACATTAGTATTGCCAGTGTTTTCATTTATTGTCGTCTCCATATTGTATAACGCCGTCCTATTTATTACCAAACTTTATTGACAAGTTCTGATTTTCTGACCAAGTTTGTAGTAAGCTATTCTGAGTGATGCATCATTCTGTCGTTAATGTAGAAGTTTTGATATGATATAGTAAGTAAACTTTCAGTTAGTGGACAAATTCTACTGTCCGTGTGATCGATTTTATACAGACAGATAGATAAATTATTAAGCAAACAAGAGTCTTAACATTACGCCTTGTTTCTTCGAACGGTTGGGCAGAGGTGTCCTTAAAGTACACCCACCCTTCGCCAGTTATGTTTAAGTCCTATCCATGTTATAGGGGGCGAGTCTATTGTCATCAACCGGGCATAAATTCAAACTCCGGGCAGCTACTGAGAAATTCCATATAGAAATACCCAATTACACTTTGCCCGACCTGGGAATCGAACCCAGGACTATGATCAGCAGTAACACTTGCGGCCACTAAACAAACGAGTTAAGAGTAATTTAATAAATTTGCTAAGCAATCCTTTTATCTCTCTGGACTGTACATAATTGTATAACTTAATGACAAGCAAGCCATTCTGAAAAAAAAAACACTCCCACTGCTTGTAAATAAAACAGCGATCCCCATGAATCATATATGACTCACAACTGAAATGGGAAAGGGTGCTTTTTTCAGTCGGTAGTCTGATGAAGTATAACCGATTCGTTCTGATGAAAAAGAGTACTTCATCTAACTACGAATGCTGGTATAGACAACTTGACTGAAGACGAGATTAAGCTGCGTAAAAAACAACCAGTGCTAGACATCCTACAAAAGAAGTTTAGCACTTACAAAGTGCTAAACTTCTTTTGTTTCTTCCTCCTCCGCTTCTTCCTCCACTCGCAAAATATCGTTACAGACGAGTCGCTAATAACTTTATATATAGCCGTTATGAGCGATAATAGTTCTTATTGCAATCCGATACGGGGTAAAATCTGTTGTAATTAATTCGAATAATAAATGAGCAAGCACAATGCTTGCTCATTTATTATTCGTAAAAATGCAAATAAAATCGTATAAAATTTGATAGTAAATAATCCATCACTGGATGCAGTTTGGCATTTGGAATTTTATGGTATGTTTTTATTTATAATTATATTTATTTATTTAACCATTTATGCACACACATATAAACAGACAAGAAGAAAGGAACAGAAAAATACGTACAAAGGTAATGCTTATTTCTACAGAAATCTCTTCCAGCACACCTGCGATAGGAGAGAAGATTATAATTATTATTGAAGGGATAAACTGGTTTTAAAGATAATTAAAAGGTGACTTTGATGATTTTTTGATGCATTAATGTATGTTTAATTATGTTGTGAGTTCGATCACTCTATGCTAAAAATACTTGAAAATATCATATATTTTTTTGCTTTCAAAATTATTTACGGTTAAAGAGATACACTGGTTTAAAAAACCACCTTTTTGAGCGTTTTCAAGAAATCAACGCCTTAAGTGGCATGGCCGGTTGAGCTTCTAGCAAAAGATTTCTACAAAGGCCGCAAAATTTGGAATTAAATCGTATGAATTATGCAAGTCCTCAACCGGTTACTTATGGAACTTCTTCGTTTATACTGGTAAAAGAACAAACAGCTCGACTGATACTAAAGATGGACAGACGGACAAGGAACTAGTTTGATGATCAGTCAGAAACACACGGACAGACGGACGACCTGAAAGATCTGATAGATGAGCTGACGAACAGACCGACAGGCGCTTCTACGTCTTGCGGACCACCACCGCCCCCCAAAATCGCAGCCCGTATAGTGCACGACCTTGCCAAGTCGTTATGAAAGGACACAATTTGACTCAACCATGTTTTGGACGCTGTTTCTGATTTGAGAATTTTAAGTTGAAAAGTTTTCAAAATAGAAAGAAAAAAAGAAAGAAAATACATTTAAATAAAATAAATCAAATTTAATAATCTCCTGAATTAATTGAAATAAATAAAATCTACTTTACCATTAATTTATCCAGTAAAATTCAAGAATTCATACGTGTTATTGGAATTATTTTTTAATTTCGCGGAACTCACTTTATGTGATGTCAAATTAGACGAAGTTCTCAACTTCCATTTATGAATTTAAAAACAGTGCAGTCAACAGATTATTATTTGTATTTCAAACGAAATATTCGAAATGAATAAAGAGAATAAAAAAACAAGAGCAGTGAGGGTCCAGTAGTATCATCGGCTTCGTCTTACGACGTTGTTGGTTGGTACCTAGACAGTCGCCTTACTTTGTGTAAATAAATGAATTAGAGAATTAAGAGCAATGGGAATATAAATATAAGCAATAGGCTGAAAATACAAAAAAAAAAACATTCGAAATACAAAATTATTTACAATCACTTCGGTGTGTTAGGCACGCTAACCCTATATAGCTGAACGAAAACAGCAGCACTTAAATGGTTTTCGCTTTGTCGAGACAATTTAGTAATGTGCTTATTTTCACCAGTTGACGTCTGATGGTGGATTCAGTTGTTCAGAGCACTAGACTATTTTAGTTATGGGATTCAAAAGTGGCTTTAATGAGTTTAAACTAAAGTAACAGAAGGCGGTTTCTGCTATCTGAATTTAGACTTTATTTCCCAGTGGTAGAGCTGAACATTGAGCTGTCAGAATCGAAGAAAAGTTTTGAAATGTTTTCTTAGTTGCTAAGACCGTTTTCTGCGAACATGGTGGCAAGAAGAGGAATGACAGAGCTCTGTGTAAGGTGTGAAACTAATATCAACTGTAAGGTTGACGGTACGATAAGACTTTAATCAAGTGTTCAGTTTTCTTTGGAAAATCGTAAAGGGGATTATTAAATAGTTCCAACATTTTTCCAAACTGAGGCCGCCGCCTTATCAGTAAAGCGGTCGTAATGTGATGGCGATGCGATATAACATTTTTTGTTGAATAAGCTGTTCAACAGATATTCAAATATGGTACAGAATTAGTTTTAAAAAATTATGACCCCAACTAATTAAATTTTAACGTGTTCAAAAAAGGTGAAACATGTCTTAAAAACTCTTTCTATTCTAGATCTTAATCTGCAGACCATACGAAATGCAAATAGAAAAAAAAAACACGTTCGCTATTCTCGTTCGAAATTCAAAAGTGGTGCGCCAGTAGCTAAAGTTCAGTTGTTATAAACGTACGTGACCCTCCATACTTTGTGGTTGATGTCCATAATAACCGGGTAAACGGTATACGTACCGGTAAATTTACCAGTAACATGACGTAGCGGAACAAATACGTGTGTTAAGTAAGTTTTTTAAGAAGATTTACTTACTTCGTTAGGTAAAACAGAATTGTGTGATATTCGTGTATTTTTTTAACCAACTCTTGAGCGTCAACTTGTAAAAATAATTTTAAAAATCGAACTGTCTCTCTGGGTCCTAACTATATCTACTACATTTTGCGAACGGATTGGTGACCGCTGCTTATTGTTATTCTTTGAAGAAAAAAAATCCTTTAGCATTAATCAGCCCATAGTGTTCCCAGTGCAAAGCTGCACTCTTTTTGAGAGGGAGAGGGCCGTTGTCCACCGCGTGGGCCCAGTGCGGGCTCAGTGCGGGCTGGTAGACAGTACACACAGCGTCAGTACGTGCTTACCCTCAAGTTTAAAAAGTTACACTGCTACTACATTGAATTTGTTACGAATAATCTACAGAATACTTCAAAAAGAGTTAAAAGTTTTGACTTGGATTCGTACCATCGTATCACTGAACGTCGTCATATTCATACCGACAGTTTGACGAACTAACCGGCGATATGAATTGCGATGAAATTTTTATCGACTATCGTCCGAGTCACTTCATCTTTAGGTCTCTATCTAATCGATAATACTATGTTATTTTAGGGTATCTAAATTTAACTGTTCACGTTTTCTTTATAAAATTAATCCCTACCCTCAAGTTATAACTACAACGTATGATGACGTACGATACAGTATACGTTTACTTGAAAAGTCTGTATACAGAGATGACATGACAGATATTTTATCGTTTGCGTTGAAAGGATATCACTTGTCTACTGACCCGTTTGTGTCAGTTGGTAAAATATGTATTATAAGTTATCTGAAAATTGTCAAACAAAATTGTAAATCTTTGTAGTAAAATAAGATCAAAGTTTTGTTAAATAATAGCAATAATAAATATTATGAAATGATTATGAATTATTTATTTTTTCTTGATTTTTTTACTCTTTATAAATATTACTAAAACAAAAGAGAAAAATACTATATATTAAAAAAAAATGCATGACAAAAAGCACATTTCGTGCCCAGGATTCGAACTTCCAATCTTATGGACGGCAAGCGGCCGTGTAACCTTCGGTCTAATTAGACGTTGAATTACCTCTCGTAAATGTTATGTGTAATTATAATATAATGTTTTAGCAAAATTCAAAAAGTAACTTAGGCCTAGCGCGGATTTGAACGCACAAGTTTTTTGGAGGGGTAACCACTTAATGGAGCTGTGTCCGGTGGGCTGCATTAAATGGGTACCCCAGTTGTATTAAAATGTGAATACAACTGGGGTACCCAATTGATGCAGTACATGCATTCGAACTTTATTACTTCTAGGACATTCCGGATTCCTCACGATGTTTTGCTTCACTGTTTTGGGAGCATTGATGATGAAATAATTTTCACAAAGTAAATTTCCTGACCGGGCTTGATCCCACGACCTAAAACTCGTTAGACACGGCAGTTACTACTGGGCCACCACTGCTCCAGCCATCAAAAAATGTCCAAACGTGGGTAAATAAGGTAGCCATATCTACTTTTAAATGCAAAACAACTTATCCTTGCGCGCAGTGCGGCCGAACACGAATATTCTTCTCTGCAAGCGTCTCGCTTGCAATACGGATAAGGCGAATCATCTACCCGTGTACGAGACAGAGTGACACGTCAGTGCCTGTCCATCTGTTCCTCAGATGGATGGATGTCCGTGCCTCGCACTGCAATCGATTCACATTTTAGCATGGAACCGAGGGTTGATTACGTAACACACTTGCAATAGCTATGCCTTTAATTTTTCCGACAAATCAATAGTGATTTTTATCAGAGCATTATGCTGAGATAGAAGCCTTTTTGGCCTAGCAAGTCTGTATTTTTTTGTTATTTATTTTTTGGTTGCTTATTAAGTTGATTTCGTTACTTTTAAATGCTCATTTTTTAATCGACTTCAAAAAGAAGGAGGTTATCAATTAGACATGTTTATATACGTATTCTTTTTAATGTATGTTCTTAGTCCCATTTAAATTTCCCCGAAACGCATCATCAGATCTCTGATGATGCGTTTCGGAGACTGACAACAAAACTCTTCAAAAAATTACAGCAAATCAACCGCGATTGCTGCTATAACATAAATATGCATTGTTTTGACCCCAAAGATGATGAAATTTCGAATTGTGTCAGGTCAAGTACTGTAACTAAATTTTTCACTTTGTAGTGTTTTTCCGGAAGTCGGTTGTTTATTTTTTGGAAAAAGTTTTTATGTTTTTCTATATGTAATTTTTATATTTAATAAAATATTTTTCTTACTTTGTTTATTTTTTTCAAATATATTGTAGTAACCGAATTATTAATGTAGATATTTAATAGGCAAGGTGTCCCAATCATTAATGATGGTCTGGTCGAATAGATGATGCGTGAAATAAGAAATATTTGACTTACGGTCGAGTGAAAAGCATGCATTGTTTGATTGTGATTGAACGTGCGTTACACGTGGTTGCGTTGCGTGGACAACCACGCAACGCAACCACGTGTAACGCACGTTAAACGACAGCTACAAAGCTGTCTATTCTGAATACAATATCTTCAGAATAAATTTGACTTCAGTTCGCGTCTTTCCAAATTAAATACAGAGCCTAGGCAAAAAGGGCTCGAGATCGATCTTTCAAATTTTTTCTAGAAAAAAAATACAGTGAAATTCTGTCTACGGTGAAATTCGTATGTGTATACTTTGTCTATGGCTCTCAAAGAGCCGTTTTTTCTTCATGCTAATGAAACAAAAAGGTTTTAGTTAAAAGAATGCACAGTATTTTACGGAGTTGAAAGCTTTTCTCTCAATCGGCACCATTGTTTTAGAAAATGTTTGTTTACTTTTACCCTTCCACGCAAATTGACGTCATGTTTTAAAGCAATGTGGTACGTAAAATGCTTTTATTCCTATTCTGGAAAACGTTATTAAGTGGGTGTTTGTACCTTTTGTTATTGTTTAAAAGGTCAATCATTCGAGTAAATACTCTTTGTATGGGCATGTAATAAGAAGGAATGAGAGAAATGTCGGGAGGAAAGTTTTTAGTATATGAATGGCTATGAGAGTAGGGGGGATCAAAGAAACTATGGATGGACTGTGTGAATGGTGATATGGTAAAAAAGAGTGTGATTACCGAGATAACGACTTACGAAGTGTGGATGAAAATGACACGTTGAGCCGACCCCAAATAAATTGAGTTAAGGATATAGGAATGATGACTCTTTGTAAGATCATTGTTTTCTTTGCAGTAGGTAAAGTTATTTGTGAAAGAGCTTGTCGGAGAAAGCACTACTTCCATGCCTACCTACATGTTTCACCCGCCTAGTTAATGTTCTGTGTCTCGTAATGTTTATTAATTTGCCTATGTATGTATAGAATCAAGTCTATCCGACTAAACAGACAGCTTTGCTGCTAGAGAGCTTGTTGTGCCACTTCTTCTTCCCAACTTCTTCTTTTTCTAAAGCACTAGGAAGTGGTGACGGGTGGGCGTTTTTGCAAGACTGTCATAGGTATTTTGGTATTATGCTTTATTTACTTTTTATTCTTTGTGCTCGAGTTAAGTTTTCATTTTATTTGTTGGTATATTTTCATGGCTGACTGACATTTATGTATGACAAATTATTTAATTAATGTTACGTGTCTCGCAATGTTTAAATTACTTTGTCTATGTGTGTATAGAATCAAGTCTATCCGACTAAACAGACAGCTTTGCTGCTAGAGAGTTTGTTGCGCCACTTCTTCTTCTCAGCTTCTTCTTCTTCTAAAGCACTAGGAAGTGGTGACGGGTGGGCGCTTTTGGGAGACTGTCTTATGTATTTTGACGTTCGAAAAGTGCTGATTCTCAGCCTAATTTGAACAAATGACTTTTGATTTTGATTTAGTAACGTCATCCCTGTTTCGATTCGAGGCCGTTTGTCCACCGACATCGTCAACGCAATTAGCAATATATCAATCTGCCAGCCTTTTCTCAACTATGTGGGGGTCGGCTTCCAGTCTAACCGAAAACAGCTCAATACCAGTTATTTACGTAGAGCGACTACCTATCTGACCTCCACAACCCAGTAACTGGTTAATACGAGATCCCTTGGTAAGACTGTTTGTCAGACTTTCGGGCTTCTGACTACCCGTAACGACTGTCAAAGATGTACAAACAACATATGTGACGATTAGTGATGTACCGACTAGTCGGCCATATTTGTAGTCGGCGATTGGTCGGCGACTAGTCGGCTAAAACCGCCGACTAGTCGGCCTATTTTCCCTCGTATTAATATACTTAAAATTTAAAAGAGGGTGATTGAAATAAAATTGAAATCTTTACGGTTTTATTTTTATTATAAAATCAGTTTTACAGTTTACTTTCAGTGCAATCTAGAAAAGGATAAGAAATTAGGATAGGAAGAAACGTAAACTCACACGTAAACAATGATAGAATAAATGCAAAGTAAACAAAAACATGTCCCGACAATTCTGCCTGGTCGCCGGGCACCGCGCACTGGCTCCTACAAGCCTGAAGCGTAGTCACGAACATTACCGATGTCACCGGAACTCAACCGAAAGCAATGAAGGGCTTAGCCATTTTGAAGCCAACTATTCGGTTAGTCGGCTAGTCGGCCAAAGTCATAGTCGACCCATCTCTAGTCTCGATATGTTATGGATGGTCACCCATCCACAGCCTGAACGCGGCATGCGTAGCTTAACCTTCAATCGATTTGTGCGGCTGTTATCATTTAGTCACGAGCTATTCGTCGCAGTTTTAGCGATACATACAATTACTATGACACACCAACTCCGGGACGTCACGTACGGTTTAAATGATCTCGTTTCTCGTTGACGTCTCGTTCACGTTGTGCGGTGGACAAACTGTATTAGGTTATGGGTGCCGGAGTAATTACAGGCACATGACACATTCCAGCTTTGTCTCTGGGATAACCATGCATCTGTGAAGCCTCTGGTATGACATATATTGGCGGTGGCCAGTTAGGATCAAATGAGCTTTTTCAACCAATAACACATACATTTCTAGTTAGACTTCGTCTAACACAACCATGGCTTTAAATGGTTCTAAATTGTCTGTACTATCTTCGCCTTAAAGCTTTGCACCCATCTTCCAATCACCCTGTATTTTGAGTATTTAATCATTATTTAACTAAACTGAACTAACTAAGCTTTTATTAAGCTTAAAATGGACCTCATTCGAAGGCTAAAACTCACCTAAATGGCAATGGAGAGGGTTATGCTTAGAGTTTCCCTACACGATCGAAACAGAAATCAAAAGACAGATCTTTTGATTTCTGTGTCATCTTTATTTTGGTTGTCCTACGAATAGGACAACCAAAATAACTGGCATAGCATGGAAAGGAAGGCCTCCCACAAGGTGGAGCGATGACCTGTTGGTGGCTGAAGGTATACGCTGGATACGAGAAGCACAAAACCGGTCGAAGTGGCGATACTTGGAGGAGACCGATGTCCAGCAGTGGACGTTTGAAATGATGATGGTGATAAACATTACTTGTCTTTCAAAACCCTTTTCAATATCTTTCCAGTGGTATTCTTCAGTAACGCGGCTAGAATGAGCAGCCTGCTTGTTTTCCAATCAATAACATACAAATGTCAAGTATATTTTGAGTATTTAATCATAAATAAACTAAGCTTAACAATACTTTTCTTTCAAAACCCTTTTCAATAGTTTTCCAGAGGGATTCTTCGGTAACGCGTCTAGAAACACGACTTCCTTCACTCGCTTGTATACTGCAACTCTTTCTGATACAAAGGAAGTCACACCATTTGCATCTAATTTACGTCCATCTTTTAAAACTACGAAGGCTTTGGGAGCTTCTCCCATTCTCGCATCTGGAATGCCGATTACTGCTGCATCTAGAATGTCCGGATGCTCTTTTAGTACGTTTTCTAATTCAGCAGGTGGAACTTGGTAGCCTTTTACCTGAAATTAGTTGTTAATACTAGTAAAATATATATGGACACATAATTGAAATAGCAAAGTGTCAACAGGCACACTTTTATTATTTTATTTCACACTGGTTATCAAGCAGAATGTTTTTTTATAAAAAATCTTTTTGATTTTATAACGTATTCAGCAGATAGTGCCTATCCTATCCAAATAAAATTTGACACAGACCCGTTTTGACTGTTTAAAGCGTTGTTTGACGTTAAAATGTTAATTTATCTTCTTTTTTTTTTGAGGGTGGGAAATCATCAAATATCTTCTTCCGCTCTGGGTGGAGCAGGAGGGCGTGTCAGACATTAACTGACTAAAACCCACCCGTGTTCCTTCAGTTGCCTGTGTGCCAGGGGCCACGGTATCTCTTTCGAACAATCCGCACCCCTGGCAGGCATCGGTTCTTGCGGGCCCCATCAGTTAATGCTGACATCTCTTTGAGGCTCACGTGGAACAGAACACGCCATCGACAAGGGCTTGGTCCTTACCGGACGGCGAGCTACCTATTACTTGCCGTCCGCAAGCCCGCGCCTATGGTGGCCGGGAATCAGCTTGGGATTCCCAACGCCCAGGGCGTCTCCCGCGACGACTAAGGCAGTGAGGGCGCATATACTGCCTGCCCCTCACGTGCACCGCCTCCCTCTGCGCGAGCATTACTGCTTCGCAGAAGGCGGTGACGGCTACCCATGCACTCTCGCTCCGTACCATGGCGTGAACCAGAGCCGGACGCGAGAGATCGCCGCCACTGATAGCCTCCACGAGGACACGGTGGTGCTCCGCTCAAGCTGGGCAGACCTCCACCGTATGGTCCAACGTGTCCTCAGGGTGATCTTTGCAGTGGAAACACCCGGGCGTTTCCTCCCGCCTTATCCGAAACAGGAACTTCCCGAAACAACCGTGTCCGGCGAGGACCTGCGTCAGGCGGAAGGTGAGGATGCCGTACCACCTCTCAAGCTACATCTCAAAGAGGGGACTTACCGCCGCTATCGTGGCGTGCCCATTATAACTCTATTAGAACATACTTGTTACAGTCGTGAGTCATACTTTGATCAAAATAAAACCTGTCATAGATCTGCAAATTGCAAAAATTTTAACAAATTAAGTATTTCGCTGGCGCTAGCGCTTCCTTTTTAATGATGAATGATGTTAATTTATATACGTAGGCTTACGCAGACACTTTACACACCAATACAAAAAATTTTACACGTCAATATACCAGGATCAGTCAATTAAAAATACCTTAATCAGTTCCTTGAGACGGTCGCATATGGTAACGATTCCATTTTCGTCGAGGCTTGCAAGGTCACCAGATCCATACCAACCATCTTCTGAAATAGCTGCTTCTGTGGCTTCTGGATTATTTCTGTAGCCTTTCATCACTTGAGGTCCTCGAATAAAAAGTTCTCCCAGCTGCAAGTGAATGGATTTAGCTAATTATTTTGATGTGATTCTTATTTAAAGATGATTATTGTTTGTTTGTTGAGACAACAATAGAGTTAAAGATCTGAAAAAAAAAAACCAAATTATAAGATGCTACCTTCTACAAAAAAAAGACAGAAATAGAGATGGGCTGGTCATAGACTCCGCGATAGGAACAATAAGTGGTCCAAAGCTAAAACGTAATGGCAAATTAGAGAAGGATCCAAGAGAAGTAGAGGAAGACAACGCAAACTCTGGGATGACGACATAGTCGAGACAGCTGGTGCCTTGTGGGCTAGAGACGCATGAGATCATGGCAAATGGAGAAGCCTGAGGGAGGCCTATGTGTCAAAAAACGCGCTGATTGGCGAAGACACCGAAGTGCAACAATTATGTTTTTGATTAAATTAAATTTTATTGTAATTAGTTTTAGTCTATCAGTAAATAAAGGCTTATTATTATTGTTTATTTGACTGCCTTGTAAGTTTAGTGATTGCAAGCGTTACTGCAGAACATGAGGTCTTGAGTTCGACTCCCGGGCAAAGTGTTATAGGGGTTTTCCGTCTGGAAACTCTCAGTAGAAGCCTGAAGTATGGATTTGTGCCCGGTTAAGGGGAAATTGCTTGATTTGGGACTTTAACATACCGGGCGGAATGTGGATGAGGAAACCCTTCGGGGCGTTAGACTTTTTTTTAAAACAACGAATAGTTTTTAAATAACGAATGTCTAAAAATTTTAGTTTCCTTAATTATATTGGTCTCAATCTCCTCTGAAGTAAAGCGATGGATGACGTCAATATTATATTAATTAGTTGAAAATTAATTTCGGCTATGGTAAAATTAAATTTGACTTTAATTTATTAAGGAAATGTACGAAGCCATGTGATAGAGAAATACGGGGAAAAATAAAATTTGTTTCTCGTAGTTTGGTAGACCAATCAAATCATGTCGTAAATAATGATAAGTAACAAAATCTGTTAACAATTTCTACTTTCTTAAGTACTTAGTACTTCTTGACAGGCCTAGGCTATCCTACCATACCTATTAACAGTGTGAAATGAAAACTTGGTAAAAGCTAATTATTTTTAAAAGAGTAACCATGGAATGGCTTACCGGCTCTTCTTCATAAGAAAAGACCAATTTATAAATGTCTCATGTAGGTTTGTACAATATTTTTTATAATATTTAAACTTACCTCATTAGGTCCCAATGACCGTAAATCTTTGTCTGCAACTTTCAGTTCAGTATTTGGCACAGCATAACCAGCTTTCGAGTAGTCATTAGACCCTGGTAACATTGACGTCACAAGTGGCGATGCTTCTGTCATCCCGTAGAGTTGTAAAAAGTCCATATTGTGCTAAAAATATAGAAAATATTTTGTATTGGCTGCGCCCCGCGGTTTCACCCGCATAAGTCTCAATCCCGCGGTAATATCGGTATTAAAACTATTCTATGTTCTAATCTAGGTCATAGTCTACCTATGTGTTAAATTTCATCCAAATCCATTCAGCGTGAACGCCTAACAAACAAACACAAAAAAATAAAATCTTTTGTCTGTGTAATGTTAGTTAAAATTTTCCCCCAGCTTGGCCCATTTGGAGGAAGGAATTTATTCCACGAGACCGTACTACCGGGATCACAAGTATCCTATGTCCCAACTTGGGTCATGGCCTGCCTGTGTGCCAAATTTTAAAACGACAGTTAAATAGACAGACAGAGTTACTTTCGCATAATATATCATAATAATTGAGTAAGTAATAAGAAAAGTTGAACGAACACAGCTATATTTTTTGCTGTGGGTGTTAAAAATATCCCAGAAAATTGTGAGGCTTTAACACAAAATATTGGCTATCCATCTCTAGCAAATATAAACTTGTCTTCAAATAATAATAAAAATAAATAGGCCATTCAGGAGAAAATAAAACTTAATCTAGAAAAAGGTCTTTGAAGGATATTAATGTTACTAAGTCTCGACTAATTTTATTATGCAAAGCAAGTTTGGATTATTTTTGTTTTCTTCATTTATCTTCGCTAGAATAGCTCCGTAAGGATTTCTTCAGTTTAGTTTTTTTTGATAATTTTGTTTAAGCTTTTTATATTAATGGAGGCATTCAAAGTTTTTATTTTATTTTACGGGTCAGTTGGCTTGGGAAAGTCGATCGCCTTGTCTGCTATCATAAGCAATGTCTTGGGTATTTAATGAAACGAGCTCGGATGTAATAATAAATTATTGTTTAAAGAGAAACTTCAAATGGAGTGTGAGTAAGATCATAAAAATCATAAAAAATTATCTAAAGTTTTTGTGTAGTTTTCCATTGAAAGTGTAATTGAAAATTTTGAGATTAGTACCTACAAAATTATAAATACAGAGTAGTAGGTGCATCAACGCGCAAAACGGTATCCATGAATTCAGTCGATGATTGTAGAAGACATTTTTCGCCAGTTATCAATAAAAAATCTGTTACTTCAGAAAATAGTGCAATGCCTATGAGGTCAAAATGTATGGAACAGCATTTTTTTACACGCTTTATATTAGCTTCACTTGTATGTTTGTAACCGACTCCTTAGGGCGCGATTTTGACCCACTTTAAACGGTCAGATTTCATTTAAACTTTGTAAACTTATCGAGGACCGATGACAATTCAATAATTTTTAAAAAAGTAGAGAAAAATAAGGGAAAGAAAAATAGTGAAAAAATCACGCTAAATAAACGAAAAAAGCGTGGGGTGCTTGACATTAATTGATAATAAAAATACCTCAAAAAGCACCCCACGCTTTTGAATTGAATTAAATTATTTTCTCCTGTTTTAGTTTGGTTTTTAAAGCATGTTTTTTAGTTTTTTAAACTATTTTTTTTTTTTAATAACCGGCTTTAATGAAAATTTAAGTTTTTCGGCGGTTATCGAACCCTGTATACAATCTTACCTTAACTTTTTCTAGTACTTTATGCACATCATTTCTAGCTAACGGAGCAGCACCAGAAGTAATTACTTTCATTGGTACCAGATGTTCTTCTTTAATCCCAGGATGTGAACCAAGAAACAATACTAAAAACATTACAAAGATTTAGGTCATACAAGACGAAAATTTATGTGTGATGCCGGACGTAAAAGAATAGCACCATCCCATTTCTTCCCGTGAGTGTCGTAGAAGGCGACTAAGGGACCTACTAGAGAATGGGCAGCAGCGTTCTCTATGCATTTTACCAGCATACTGCGATCGCCAACCCGCCTGTCAAGCGTGGCGATTATGGCAAAACCCCCTTTTGGGGGAGGCTTATGTCCCGCAGTGGGCGTCTTTCGGCTGAAATGATGATGAAATGATGAAGACGAAAATAATCGCATCAAAGTCTAGTGGCCGCAAGAGTTACTGTTAAGCATGAGGTCCTGGGTTAAATTCCCAGAGGAGGCAAAGTGTGATTGGGTATTTCCATCAGAAATTTCTCAGTATCACCTCGGAGTCAGCAGTGGTGGCCCAGTGGTATCAGCCGCAACTTACGAGTTGTACGTCGTAGGTTCGAACCCAGACTCAAAAACGGTGAAGGAAAACATCGTGAGGAAACCGGCATGTCCTAGTGCCAAAAATTCGAAGACATGTGACATCTACCAACCCGCACTGGGCTCGCGTGGTGGATTATGGCTCGCTCCCTGTCACAGAAAGGAGACCTGTATCCCAGCAGTGGGAACATTATAGGCCGATTATGCTTATGCTATCCCGGAGTTTGGATTTGTTCCCGGTTTAGTGCCATAGGCTGTTACATGGGACTAAAACATAACTGGCGAATTGCGGATATACCATAAGTACACCTTTGCCTAACGAGGAAGCAACAAGTGTATGTTATTATCAGAGGTCGGAATTAGGTAGAGTTATTTATGTACTTGCATCGAAATGTTGATATTAATATGGATTTTCCTGGGATTTCTAATAGACAATCGCGTGTACTTTGGGGTCGCCTTTTTTTTGTTGAGGGTATGAAATCATCAAATAACATGTCCCACTCTGGGCGGAAGGGCGTGTCAGACTTTTACTGACTAAATCCCACCCGTGTTCCTTCAGTAGCCTGTTTGCTAGGGGCCGCGGTATCTCATTCGAACAACCCGCACCCCTGGCAGGCATCGACACCAGTTGGTGCTGATCTCGCTTTGAGGCGTCGGCTTCCAGTCTAACCGGATGCAGCTGAACACCAGTATTTTGCATGGAGCGACTGCCTATCTGACCTACACAACCCAGATACTGAGTAACACGATAGCCCTTGGTTGTCCTGGTTGTCAGACTTTCGGGCTTCTTACGACCCGTAACGACTGTCAAAGATCCACGAATGAGTGCTTTCCGAAACACGGAGGTGTCTTGGTATTTAAAGATGGTCACCCATCCACGGTCCAACCGCTTCAAGCGTAGCTTAACCTGATCGATCGACCCGTGCGGCTGTTATTACTTAGCCAGAAACCCCTCCATACAGTACAGTATCTACTGTATTATTTTTATTTTCCTTTTTTTTATTTTGCTTACCTAATGGTGGAGCAGCACATAACAGGTTTATTTTATGGTTCTTAATTGTTTGAATGAATGTGTTTGGCTGGAACTTAGGCACCGTTACTATTTTATATCCCACTGATAGTTTGTGCCACATTACTACAGATTGTCCATAGATGTGGTAAAATGGTAGCACACCCAAAGCTACATCTTGATTTGTTTCTGTAATGAAAATGTTCTGTGTATAAACGGTAAAACACAAGTAGTGCAGAATGATCTTATGATATGTTAACGTAAGCAAGCAAAAAATAAATTTGATTTTGGATTTTCATTACGGTCTGCAAAATGTAGGCACCGTAGTTCCAGAAAATGATCTACTGCTCGTTGTCTTTACAAAAACCTGACAATTAAGAAGAACGAACAAAGTAATTAAAAGAAAAAAAAAGAAAAAGAAAGCAAATAGGTCACAGAAACACGTGCATTAAACTTTCGATTTGAATCTCATTCAATAAACGCAGCAATTGTAGTTCCCAGATGATCGTTTACTGTTTAGTTTAATTTTTCATTACTTACAACCTTGCCTCTAACATAAATACAATCTAAATTGTTTCTAATTTTATTAATACGTATTTAATCGTTCAACTTACTTGTAGTTTCAACATAATGTCGGACACTGTCAACATCTTGCTGCAGACAGTTGACAACAATATTCCTATGTGTCAACTCTACGCCTTTTGGAAGACCCGTAGTACCACTAGAATATGGCAGAAAAGCCACATCCTTAGACTTTCTTGTAACCTCTTTAAGAACACTGTGATCAACGTTATCAGCTAGAGCAAATTCTTGGAGTGAAATAGTTTTTGGTGGAAGATCACTGTCAGCTTCTTTGACAGTGATTATAGGTAAATCTTTCTTGGCCAAAAATAAAGCTTCTTGTAGAATCGGGACAGTTTCTGGTACGCCAATCAAAATTTTAGGATTAGATTGTTTTATTTGGCGCTCCACCTCATCTGAAAAAATAATTGATAAGGATTTTATGAAATCTATTTTATATTAAGATTAGATAATTATTTATTTAATATTATCACGTAAGAAATAGTGTTATCTAAGAAGAGTTATATTATAATACTATGTATGAGACTTGTTATCGAGGTATCAAATAATACAGATTGCAATTATTACGGTAGGTATGCTGTAATGAGCTGTAAAAATGTTATTACCCTGACAGATATTGAAACCAAGAACAAAAGAATATTGCACTTAATTTTTAATACCTATACCGTAATAGCGGAGATCGAATCCATGCTCAGCAGTTGCACTTTCGGCTACTAGACTAACTAGACTTAATATTTAAAACTATTATTAATATTCTATTTTTCTTAGCTGAGTTGTTAACTTTATTGTGCGTGCTGTGGTCTCCTGTAAGTGAAGGAGTAGGTACACCTAATCAATACCCGATGTTGCCCATTATTAATGTTGTTCGAGATCCTAAGTAAATAGACTAAACAGGCAAGCATACTAACATGGAGTATAAATAGGGTTGACAGTGGTGACTTCAGCACCAGCCTCTAATGCTCCCAGGGCTGCCAAGGCATACTCAGGAGAGTTGGGCATCATAATACAAATAACGTCTCCATCCCTGATCTTCAACTGCGTACGAAGTTTTGCAGCGAAATTCCGTGAGTATTTGTACAATTGATGGTAAGTATATGATCTATCTGTTATCGCACATACCTAAAAAAAAAATTGTTTTATTACAAAAAGTAATATAATGTTATCTAGTGTCGATAGCCTTAGAAATAAACAATATTTCACTTTTCATATTATAGCATACGAAAGGAATACCAAAGCATAATCAGCCTACAAAGATTCCATAGCTGGGACATTTACAGGTCTTCCCTTCTTGAGAGGGGACAGCATTTCCATAGTTCCCGGCACAGGCCAGGAACTGTGGAAGTGCGGGCTGGTGGATGGCAGAAGTCATCGAACCTACTTCAAGCTCGTTCGGTCAGTTCGTTCCAGTTTTAGATTTAGGTCCCATGTGTCCCATATGTTCCAACCGGGCATAAATACCGAATCCATGCTGTTTCTAAGTTTTCCGACTCAGACGTGAATCGAACTAGAGAGATCTTGGGTTCGACTTAGCAGTAGGGGTTGAGACCACGACACCTACAAGGCAATTACAAATACTACATACAGAAAGATACGTACAATTGCAGTTTTATCTGCCCACCGCTCCATATTCTCCCATATGTGCTCAGGAACAGTTCTGTTCGGTATATCTACATCCTTATGAGGTGATTTGACGATGTTATCGGCTGTCCAGAGACTGCTATGTTTTCTATGAGTCAAGGAAATACTTCTGCATGTTAGCAGTCTTTGGGCTGTTCTTGATAGGTTTGTTGTTGCCATGTTTCTTTCTGAAATAAATAATATAGTAAAGTAGTGTATTTAATATACTCTAAGAGATAATATGCCAACTCTCGTATAGGGTACTCTACTGTCTCGTATGATTTCAGAGATGTTCAATTAAACGAAATGTTTTCTTTTTACACTTGAAATCTAAAATTTTGTTGGATACGGTTTTCTTGATATTCAAATGCAATAAAAAAACAAAAAAAACAACAGTGAAAAATTTACAATCTCTAGTTGTTTCGACTAATCAGATAATTTGAATCCTATTAATCTACCTATTAATCTACCTACTATACAGCGACTAATAATAAAGCTGAAGAATTTGTTGTTTGTTTGAACGCTAGTCTCTGGAACTACTGGATTTGGAAGATTATATTTGCATTTTATGGCCCAATTTTTGAGGAAAGCTATGTACTATCACGCTTCAAGTACACATCAAAGGTTGTCCCTAAGGAGCCGAGCAAAAAACAAAAAAGAATGCTAAGCGAAAACCAGGTATTAGCTTGGGTGGGCGATGCGATGCGACGGAGTGGGTCAGAAGAACAAGAAATTTCACGAGGACGAAGTGCAGGCAGAAGCTACTAATATTATAAATGTGAAAGTTTGTATGTTAGGATGTTTGTAACTCAATCATGCAAAAACGGTTGAACGGATTTGGATTGAATTAGGCACACGTTCCAACACTACGTCTTTCGGTACGCGGTCGTTCCTCCAAAACCTTTCCGCCTCATCGGCCATCTGTTCTGCGAGCAATGTGCCCAGCTCACTGCCACTTAATTTTGGCAATTCTTCAGGCTGTGTCACCCACAAGATGGACCGATGACCTTGTGAAGGCCGCAGGAATCCGCTGGATGGGGGAAGCACAGAACCGGTCGAAGTGGAGGAGCTTGGGGGAGGCCTATGTCCAGCAGTGGACGTCTTTCGGCTGAACTCATGATAATGATGAGGCACACGTGTGTTTATAACTTAGTTTAATACACAGGACTTATATTATGCTTATTAATGATTGAGTATCGGTACACTTTATCATAAGAAAAAAAAATAAGTACCTACATACCGTAGTGTAGCCGATAAAAACCAGTTTACAAAAAGGCAGACTAAAGATTCTACAGATTAAAAAGAAGTGATGACTTTCAAACAAACTTATCAATGTTATCACATTTCATACACCAGGCTCTTAAATTTTTTATTATCATCACAAAGAAAACTTCACCAACACTGACCTTTGTAACTGGAAACAATATTTTTTTAAACTATTAAAACGTATAAAAAAATAATTTTACGATTCTGTGTGTGATGTGAACATTGCGTTGCGAGTGGCAGCGACCAACTGATTCGTTCATTTCTTTGTTATCATAATTATATTCGTAGACATCGTTCAGGGTCGACTATGCTACCAAAAAAATATACTCGTCTTTACAACATTATTCTTGACTATACAACAACAAAAAATTGTAAGTACAGTAAAATAAGTGTGTGCCTGATACGCAATCTTGTTTGTATGTATGTGTTGTTTTGATATTTATCTTTGTTTGATTAGGTAGATTTATAACATGATTAGATTAAAGTATACAGTACGGCCGTTCAATGAATCGTTCTTGACACCCGTCAGTTTCATACAAACGAATACGTGAGGTGCCGGACGTAAAAGAATAGCACCATCCCATTTCTTCCCGTGGGTGTCGTAGAAGGCGATTAAGGGACTTACTAGAGAATGAGCAGCAGCGTTCTCTATGGATTTTATCACCATACTGCGATCGCCAACCCGCCTGCCAAGCGTTGTGATTATGGCAAAACACCCGTTTTGGGGGAGGCGAATAAGTAAATAAATAAATAAATACATTTTTTAAAGAGTTCCGTTGTCTGTCTCCGAAACGCATCATCAGATCTATATGAAGTTTAAATTGGACCATTTCGGAACAAAAAAATAATTTAGCAAATCCGTCTATACAGGGTGTAACAGAAACCCTATTGCTATCCTTAAGCACTAAAGATAACAGCTGGTATATAATCACTATACATAGTTTCAGTTTAAAATAAAATACTCTAAGAATTGATAACAAATTTTCGGTTTCATATGTTTCTTAAAATTAAATCATAACAAACGTGTCACCGCACTACGTAGGTCAATAACTCTCCACGTTACTTGCCAATATTACGATAAATCTCTTCCGAGTGATGTGTTTATTTCAATTTGAATAGTTCGGTTTCTAGTATCAATGTTTAAAAAATTCTCAAAACTTCCGAACATGTAGAGATAGGATTAAAAAACCCTTCCAATATCGTTTGATATCATCCAAAGAAACCGTGCCGTTGGTATGTATATACCCTTTCCATTACACGTTGTATATGACGGAGTTATGCCCGAACATAGGTACATAAAAAATATTTATAAACGTGTTCAATTGATAACCTCCTTCTTTTTGAAGTCGGTAAAAAATTGACGGTGGCCAATATCAGGAAGGCCAAGCTGCCACAAATTGCCATAATCAGTAGGTACGCCAGCACATAAAGCTACCCCAATCTGTCAAATTTCTTTGATAGGTTTTCAACTTTATTACGTAAGTATAAGGTTCAAGTTCAATTGGTCAAATTTGACAGTTTGGGGTAGCTTGATATGCTGGCGTCTGTACATTCAACCTTAACAGGTAAGTAACCCACTGGTTACCTACTTGTCTTTAAGAATTTTAATTTGAACCTTGAACTGCTTGTTTTCTATTAATGAAATTAAATTTGATTCGAAAATATCCATCGTTTTCTTACTAAACTTCAACTACCTCCGTCGACAATGGTTACTTATCTCTTGAGGGGCTTCGTCCTTTCGTCAAACGTACAGTACGTTTGACGGAAAGACAGTCCCACAGAGTAAAGACGTAATCGTCTTTTTAAAATCCAACTATTTTCCGAGAACCATTTTACACATTTCCAATAAATTAGAACTCCCAAGTAACACCTTTTATATTACTTACCGCTAACAAGAAACGGTTCTTACAGAAACACTCCAAGAATTAGTTCTACTTCGATATTTAAAGTCCACTAACAGCACTCCAACTTCCAGTTAGGTAGTTTCCTAACTCGAAAAGTATGACTCGCCCACATTTGTACGCGAATGATGTAAGACCCGTTTTATAAAGATGGCGGTAAGGAGACAGGATGTCTATCGGGAACGGAGATCCTCTTAGGATCGATTCTCTGAAGTAAAACATAAGTGTATTACCTAATTATTCATTTAAGGCGATACCGATATCTCCATGTGTAAGCAAATCCTGTGACAATAAATGTTAATATATACAAAAAAAAGCTGTAAGCTGACCTAAAAATATGTAAAGTATTTTTTTCTTTACTTGTCCTGTTTCGTAGACAAATGAACGTAACTGGAGTTTTAGATAAACTGAACTAATGACTCATTCGAAGATAACTAAATTAATTAGCTGAATTTCTTAAGATGTTTACATGTTTTTATTAAAAAATTAAGTTAGGAGAGGAAAATTGACGTAACCTAAAATAAGTGATGGGTGCGAAAATTGCAAAACTTTCGTAACGTTTTTGTATCTTTCATTTATAACCCGATTTTCGTAACTGTTTACCTGTCAATGTCAAAATATTGACATAATGTGTGCATTAGTAGCGTCAGGAACAATGTTTTAAACGAAAATAACAGTGCAGACGACATGGAAGTGTAGACCGTACTGTTAGACGTCAACAGTGAGGTAGGAAGGGACGCAAGAATTCAATCTTGCCAATCTTTTGACATTGAGAGCTCCAAAACGAACTGTACCTTATCCAGTTGCATGTATACCTTGAGCCTATTAACAACTAGCTCTGGCCTATCATCAAGTGATTACTGTACTACGCTCGGCCGGAACATGTAACAAAGGCAATTGACAATAACAATGCATTTCCCAGCCATTATACTAATTCTAAGCTATGGGTAATTTCTCGCAAACATTTGATGTAATAGGGCGTAAGATGACACTGGTGCTCATTTGGCTAATTATGTGGCAACTATTAACGCCACAATTCAAGTATTGTACAAATGATTGTTTCTATATTTCTAGTTAGTCTGTGTTCTCTCGGTTTCTTCCACAGCAAGGCAAATGTCTCTCCGTTTTCCACATAATCATATCGTTTTATTCATTATTTCCACGTGAATAACTTATAATCAGTTAAATATCATTCATAAATCCGGCAATACCTACCATTCACATGTTTAACATAATTATTTGCAGCGCACATACATAACATACATAATCTCAGCCTATATTGTTACCACTGCTGGGACACAGACCTCCTTTCAGCGGGAGAGAGTAGGCACGCGGGCCCGGGCCAATGCGGGTTGGTAGATTTCACGTGTCTTCGAACTGTTGGTTTAGGTCATGCCGGTTTCCATACGGTGCTTTTTTTCACTGTTTTGAGAGCAGTGAGGTCGATTGATGAGGTTTATGATTGAACGAGCGTGCCCAGAAGATGCTTACTACTAGATGAGATTCTAGTTGTGCTTACTACTGGAGTCTAGACGTTGTATTCTCCTTTCGCTGTCTCCATGAGACATTGGAGGGTCAAGGTTTTACTCTTTTTTTCAAAGCTATCAGCAGGCTTAGCATGACATTTTCTATTTATATGAAGAATAGACAGTGCTTTTTCAATACAAAGTGACATTTCGTTTCTCCAATTTTGAAATCGCACCTTAGATATCCTTCTACAATCTGTCATTTTGTCTTTCGTTTCTAACGATCTTTATCTAGGTTCATAAAAATGTAGACTAATTCAGAAGAATATTTCTTCCCAAACTGTCAAAATCACACTGCCAACAAACTTTCTACTTTACGGCTACATAGTATATACGATTATCTACAAAATCAAGATTCGTTTAAAACTCTTAACTGTGATAATTAATAGAAAAACATAGCTATCTTCTCCTATTGTACATCATTTAGTTAATAGTTATGTCTATTCTTCTGTCGACAAATCGGTGCTTGTGCTAAGCCTGCAGATACCAAATATTTACAGATTTTTATACCAGGACAGTAATCATTTGCAGGGTAGCCTTTAATACTGCAGTCGTTACATTCTCCTTACGCTCTCTCTTTATGTGACATTCGATGGTCAATATTTTAACTGGTTATTTAATGCCAACCAACTGATTCCTACTATTCACAGCTTTCAGGACTTGAGCTATAATCATTTAGAGATCCACTGGAGTAGAGTAAAACTGAGCATTGATACTATAAAGTGGTAGTTCGTTCACCTTTTAACATTTCGCCTTGTAGGACCAGCCAATCTATCCCACCCTATGCGTTGTTACGCAAATGGGAGGATTAAATAAACATAAATCTTTGTGTGTACACTTGCAACACAAGATTTTGAAGGAACATCCGAACCTATTGCTTCGTAAGTTTGGAAAATCCGCTTGCTGACAACGTAACAAACGAAATGAATATTGTTGAGTTGTCAAAATGAGAGGCATTGCGAATGTGTGTTACACAATTTGGCTGCGAGTATCAAGTGATCAAGTTTTACTCTTCCCATGAGGTAGCGCCTCATAATCTTCTAACCTCATTGTGCCCACATTAAACTTCGATAACGTGAATCTATTTAGAGTACAGCTGACTGCTCCGATTATGACACCGACTAAAGTCTGTACGGTACATTAAACAATCGGCTCTCGGGATTCCGCCTGAGAAATGTTACTTAAAATGGCGAATCTCTTTACATTGTTTTGAAGTCCTTGGTTATTCTAAATAGGTTTGTCGCATAATTTAACCGTTGAACTTTGGGTTCTGTGTCATTATTCAATTAGTAAAGGTTATGAAGGTGAGCGGTATCTAATTAAACCAGAATTTAAAAGTGGTCTTTGTGGAGGTATTGTCATAAATACCATGAAATCATGGTGTTCAATCTTTAAAATTAAAGTGTAGTAAGATTAAATATATTATTATTTTTCTTGCATTGAAATTATCAACTGTATTATATACAGCGTGTATGAGAATAAAAATCAGGGGTCCCATATTATAGTCGATTAAGTATTGAAGTATTGTATGTGACAGCTAATTATTTTTGCATGATTACGATGTTCGTCCCATGGAGATAATTTTTCAGTTTAATGGTATGTACTGCAACCATTAAATAAACGGTATTCTTTCTTTCTTTTTCTTTCTTTCCACATGATTCTAAAGCCCCTACCTTAGAAATTTTTCATAGGTTAGAATTTCTTCATAGGAGCAGTGGTGGCCCAATGGTAACGGCTCCGACTTACGAGATGTAGGTCATAGGTTCGAACCTAGACAGGCGCTTTATTTTGTTTAAATTATTTCATCACCACTGCTCTCAAAACGGTGAAAGAAAACATCGTAAGGAAACCGGCATGTCCTTGAACCAAAAACTCGAAGACATGTGACATCTACCAACCCGCACTGGGTGGATTGTGGACCGCTCCCTCTCACAGAGAGGAGGCCTATGTCCCAGCAGTGGGAACATTATAGGCTAATTATGATTATTATCAAAAAAGAAAATCTGCTGTTTCATAGAAAACTGCAAATACCTACATATGCAGTTAAATTGTATGGAGTTTTTTTATAACCTACAAAAAATTTCAACGCATTTTCAGAATCATATACTGAATGTATGGTAACAGGTTACGCTTCGATGTCCCTGAAAACCAGCGCTGGGGCTCTGTCTTGCATAGGGTCGCAGCATAATGCTGAGTGATAGCCGTTTTGCGCGGATATGACGCATGTTTCCCTTAACCTTAACTTTTTTATTTTTTTGTGTTCCTTTTCTTTTTGTGTCATGTTTATCGCAAATAAACGTTTTTTCTTTCTTTCTTTCTTTCCATGCCATGAGATGCCTACTAAATATGGGAGATTTTTTTTAGTTTCGCCCTTTTTTGAGTGCCCTGAATCTGTTTAAGGCTGTATCCACTCTACCTAACATAAAAAGAGCACAACCTAAGAAATTAAAATACTAATTTTTTTTTATGAACAACGTCTTATTATGCGAGTAAAGAAAATATAAATTAAAATCTAGAAATATTACTAGAGGACGTTCATCGCTTTGTTTACGGCGACCGTTGTTAGGCGAGGAGGAAAAAAGGAAAAATAAGAAAATTCATAAATATTTGCATAAACTTTAATCGTGGACCTATTAAACTACGAGGCTTATTTGTGAATTATAATAACCTTCTTCAACTTTCACATAATAGCCGGCTTCTATTTACCAATGAACGGTTTATTTATTGAAAACATAATTTACACGCATTTCCAATACAAGGATTGGTTTTTATTTCCGCTGTATAAACAGATTTATGTATTTAATAGTGATGTACCGACTAGTCGGCCATATTTGTAGTCGGCGATTAGTCGGCGACAAGTCGGCTAAAACCGACCAATCGGCCATGTTTTACTAGTGACTGAAATTGTATTGAAATCTTTCCTGTTATTATTTTTACTATAGAAATCAATTTTACAGTTTACTTGTGCAATCTAGAATAGGATAGAAATAAGGATAGGAAGAAACGCCGGCTCGCAAGTAAACAATAATATGTAGAATAAATGCAATGCAAACAGAAACATGTCCTGATAATTCCGCCTGGGTACCGTGCACCTAAAGCCGAAAGCGTAGACATGAACATTACCGATGTCACCCGAACTCAACCGAAAGCAATGATCAGCTTGCCGACTAGTCGGCCGTTTTGCAGCAGACTAGTTGGCTAGTCGGCCAAAGTCATAGTCGGCCCATCTCTAGTATTTAATAAAACGTATTGAATCCACTTGGTGTATGTTGATGATTCTATAAAACTTCCTGCCACTATTGTTTTACATAGCAATTTGTGTGGGGTACCTAAGCCAAAACAAAAAAGTGAAAAAAAAAACAACAAAAAAAAACCACCGGCTTCTGAAAAAAAATGCTACAATTTGAAATTTGACTTTGATTTCGGAATCTGAAATACACAGATAGCAACTTCCGAAATTTAATTTAATTTTGCACTGATGAGTAGTGTTTTTAAAAACCCCTGCGCAAGTTTCCTTTACCAAATGAAAACAGCATACACTCTAATATAGAACCTCTTCCGTTTTAGAAGTATGTAAAAAATCCCCTTTCGCTTCTCTAAAAACCTAAGGTTTTCTCTCTCTCATTTGCAAGACTTTTATTATTTATCATCCACTGGTTGCAATTTACATCAACGAACCGATGCGTACGATGCAATGTGCCTGGCTGGGAGTTAATTGTTTAAGTATATAATACACGTGTCTCTCGTCGTATAACTGTTCTGGGCAACACATTAAATATAATTATTATAAACCAATTCTGAGCGACTGCTAAACTAATCTCGTTATAATAATAGATCATGAAGCATCATGGCTAGAAGCAATATACGCCTTCATTCCAACGTTAAAAAGACTAGTGTTTGAAAGACGTTCCATAAGACATCTTATGCGTTGTTCTTAATGATTTGCGCTGTTTTTTTCTTTAGCAATATTGTGGATCCTATATCCTGCACGCGTAGGTAAGTTTGTATTTTTTAATTACTTTTCTTGCTATAATTTTTATTTATGTACTTACACTGATTTCATACAACGAAAGAATAAAGTGGATATGTCCCAAATCCCGGGATTAATTTTGTAGAGCAGAAAAATCCCTTGATCTATTAAATAAAAAGTTATTTACTTTTACACAATTTAAACCACTGTACGCGCGACGTTGCCAAATTTCTATTTCTTAGGTTTTTATTATTATTTATTTGTGATATTGTTGGTCACACGGGATTGTCTATTAGAAATCCCGGGAAGATCCATTATTAATATCAACATTTCGATGCAAGTACATATTATAAATAACTCTGCCTAAAACCGACCTGTGGTTATAAGTAATGTCGGTATTAACTGGCCACTAGTATTGTGAACTTACTTTTTGAAACTACCAACTAAACTTAAAACGTAGCTGAAAGCAGAAAAATAAACTGGCATCTTGCTACGTAAAGAAGGCAAATATAACGTAGGCGCAGAGCGTCTGGGCGCATATTGCGTAAATCTTGTAATTTTTTCACCCCATTCTGCTCCCTTCATTATCATCGTACTTAATAATTCGCTGCCCGGGCCCTATGGTTAAGGTGCATTTACATTAACTGGAAATCGCAGTCTGCGACAGAAAAACGCCCATTATGTTACTTTTGTAGATGTTATCGTGAATCATGATTTGTCATCTGAGGGGCAATTCTCGTAATTTTAAGAACGTTCACAGTCTGATCTCAGCCTCAACCTGTCAAAAAAAAAATCTTGAGTTTCCATACACTTTTGACAACTTGTTGACGTTTGATTGTCACTGAGATGATACTGCGACTAGATTGTGAACGTTTTTAATTACTAGAATTGGCCTTCTGGTCATAGCCGACAAACTGTCACGCAGTTTATCAGGTTTATGAAATATGTTCAAGTGTTTGGTCCAAATAAATGATTTATTAATTTATTTACACAGAGTGATCATGAGGTTGTCTCATAATAAAACCACGTATCCTACATAACGTTCTATAAAAATCCTTCCTACTAATATCCTACTAAAAATAATATTATAAATATAAGTAAAAGCTTAGATGTTTGTTACTCAATCACGCAAAAACGGCTGAATGAATTCGGATGAAAATTGGCACACTGATAGATTATAGCCTGGATTAACACAAAGGATATTTTTTTTATCTCGGTTGCACTTTCCTATGGGATATTTTTTGACAAACACGCGGGCGAGGCCGCTGGCTAAAGTTAGTACACAATTAACTTTACAGTCACGGTACCTTTTTCATTTTAAATATTTAACAACATCATGTATATGCATAGATATATCACCTGACGAATACTAACTAGTAAGTCAACAACCAGTAACCAGCGAAGATAGTTCAAACGTTGCCATTCCGCTTTTTTTTACCAACGTCCAACAGTACGTAGCCGCATCCAACGATTTACAGCGTCAATGTTTCAAAAAATCAATCTGCTTAGCCTTCTCCCAACTATGTTGAGGTTGGCTTCCAGTCAAACCGGAGGCAGCTGAATACTGGTATTTCACATGGAGTGACTGCCTATCTGACCTCCACAACCCAGTTACTGGGTAACTCTATAACCCTAGGTAAGACTGGTTGTCAGACTTTTAGGCTTCTGACTACCGAAAAAATCTACTAATGACAGCTACGACCAACGGCCTAACGTGCTTTCCGAGGTACGGAGAGGTCTCAATACGTAATGGATGGTCACCCATCCACGAATCAACCGCGGCAAGCACGACTTATGTAGGTGTTATTATTTAACTACAAGCCCCTCCAACAACGACAATCTGCATCAAGTGTAAAAGCACCTCTAAACAAGCTTTTTGGAGAGCTACCTATTAATATTCTTTGCTAGTCCTACTACAGAATAAATTATGTTTTTCACGAGAACGGGTAACAAACCGAGTTTACCGAACTAAATGTACTTAAGTAACTTGGTAATAACTTGGTCTTCAAACTTCAGCATCTTCTCGTCAGATCACTGACTTGGTAAAATAATATTTTTCGTTTATTATTAAAAATAATGATCGCTGTGTTAAGAAGTCGAAGTTGAAAGTTAACTCCACTTTTGCACGCACGTAAAAATATCGTGGCGGTATTTTTTCCACTGGTTTAAAATCGAACTGTCTTTTTTCGACGCGTTAGGATGTACTCCGTTGGATTCTCAAAGCTTGGTTGAGCACCGAGAGTCGAAAATTCAGTGGGCGATAAATTTCCGTTGCGATATTTTTACGTCCATGGACGCATGGATGCGCAACGTGAGAAAAATAAATTATATTATTGGTACCTACTACTAGTTTAAAAGTTGTATGGTAAGGTTATACTAGTGGTCGACTGTGCAGCGTTAAGGATCCCGCAGATAGGCGTGACGCGACAGGGTGACGTGTCTCTTATAGAAAAATTTCCATGTAGTTTTCATAGAAGTTGTTGAACTTTTTTTATAAATAGTCGGGTCAATTGTTATGAAGTATATACCCAAAATAGATTTCGATAGATCGCTTTTGGCAAAATATCGCTCATTGTATCACCCTTAGTAAAATTAAAAAAAAAATATCTGTAATTTGTAATGTGTACAAAATGAAGTGTATTTCTATTCAACGAATTACTGCAGCTGCATCTCACTCCTTTTATAAAATCGATAGCCCACGTTTTAGCGATTATTTTGTTCCCAAACATCATTTCGACTTGAGCTGCTTTGAGATCTGGGGCGGTATCAGCGCAGATAAATCAGCTGACAATAAATTTTCCCGTGAACTTTGGTATGAGATGGATTTCACGGATGTTTTGTCTTTCCGCTCCTGCGGATTTCACGGTAAAACAATTCAGTTGTTTATATTTTTTACCGAATTCAAAAAAGAAGAGGTTCTCAATTCGTTTTTTGTATGTGTCTTCCTCTGTATCTCCCGCAATTTGAATCGATTTCAAAAATCCTTTTTTTAAGAGATCGGTTATGTCTCAAGGGTAGTCTCATATAATTTTTATCAACTTTCCTCCGGCAGTTTTTGTGTTAGCCTCGATAATACGTTTTTTTTAATCCACTTTGTGTATCTTGATTACATTCTACCTCTTTCCGTCACTGTTATTGACATAGGAAGTAGTGGTATACGTATTAGTGAGGGTAGGTACCATAACTAAAAAGGGTGATGTAAAAAATAAAACCTAAAATAAAAAAGCAATTCACTTCCGACAAAACAGTAGGTACAAACTAAAAAAGACGGTGACAAAAAACTAAAATACAAATCCAAATACACCTTTCGAAATTAAAGTTATTTTCCACGTTTTAGTGTTTTTTTTCTGAAGACGGTTGTTTTATTTTAACATAACGTGTACAGCGTGAACACAACATTGACAATTAATTATAAGTTATTTTAAGAAATATTACTCACTTAATTATTGTTCGGGGTGGCGCGAGAAAAGGAGTTCCTGGATGGACTGGCCCAGCAGACGTGTTTAGTCGATTATGTCTCAACATAACAGGCTAAACAAAAAAAATATCGAAGATCTAGCCATTCCCAACTACGTTGAGCTCGTCTAATCTAGCAATGGCTTTCATTTTGACAGTTCAACAACATTCATTGCGTTATTTACGTTGCTAAGCAAAAAACTTTTCGAACATATTTTAGCGCTATTCTTGAGGTATTAATGGTATTATGCGTGTGGAGATAAATGAAAGTTTGTACTCTGACACAGTAATATTATAGTTTATTGGAAGAACTTGGAGCAGTAGTTACACAGATTAAAGTTCACAACACAGTAAGAATGAAGAGTAGCGAAGATAGATAAAAGTAGTAGACAGAATGAAAGCACAGTGGATTATTTATATGGATAGTTACCGAAGCGGATAGTGTACTGAGCGACACGATAGTCACTTGCAAGGCGATAAGCTGACTGGCAAGCGGCCGACGGCGCCGGCGCACACTGGTGCGCAGGCGCGGCTCAGGAATGCGAGCCCCCACCTTGCACGGTAAACAATGTAGTGCTCAGACGGGCGACCGGTTTGGTAACAACACTCACTACTAACGAATCAGGGTGCCTACTCTCTAACTCCGTCAACGAAGATACGGGCCCGTCCGAAAGTAGTTCGTAACTTCTTAGTGAATCTTACAGCCAATTAACTAACTTTTATGAACGGGCAAAAACATATCGGGAGTAGGGACAGCTGCCAAATCGTGTTATCATTCATTCTTAGTTCGAGCTCCAAACTAATCTTCTGTCCGTAAGTGGCTCGCCTACTCTCTAAGCACGAAATTCGTAATCTTGGTCGAAGTTACGGGCGTTTCCTACTCCGTATCACTTACGGACCTATGATCAGTTTGGGGCGCAAACTAAGAATGAATTACTACATGATTTGACAGCTGTCCCTACTCCCGATTTGTTTTTGCCTGTCCAAAAAGTTAGTTAATTGGCTGTAAGATTCACTAAGAAGTTTCGAACTATTTGAGGACGGGCCCGTATTTTCGTTGACGCAGTTAGAGAGTAGCCCCCGTGATAATAATATAGAGTTGAAAACGCCCGTTACTTCGACCGAAACGACGGACTTCGGCTTCGTGCTCCGTGCGTCCGTCTGCATTTACAAAATTATGTATTTTTACATTACAATATTTTATTTACATTTTACTAATTAATATAACTACGCCACAATATGAAGCAAAATGTTTAGCAATATCCATCAAAATTTGATGGATATTTTCAGATTGTAATTGATAGTCTGTAACGCAATAAAAGTACTGGATATTCTCGTACACGGAGAGATTGCTTAGTAAATTATTAATCGAATGAAAAAAATCACACAGCAAACCGTCTCGAGATTTTCAATATTCTTTAAACCAAGAATTTCTTGAAATAATATAGATAATATTGGCTGAAAAAGGGGAACAATTTGCGTCAAGTCCCTTACTCTTGTTCTCTTTAGAAGTAATGTGGTAACAAAAGCAGCCGTCGATGTTTCGCACGATCGAGCGGTCAGAGTCAACGTTTCCTCGCTGTTCTCGACCGGCGTCCGTCCGTCCATATTAATGGACAGCCAACCGCAGAACCGACAACCGCAGGATAATCGACTTTATAATTACATGAATCGCATTACATAACACTTTTTGTTTTGAAATATTATCAGAAGCTTATATGATTTTGGTAGAGGTACTTATATATTTTTTATTACATTTCGTTTTGCGTTTAAGAGGGAACAGGGCGTGCGATTCTCCATACAAATGTATTCCCCTTTTTTTCCTAAATAATGCCTCTAGAGTATTTTTTTTCTTCTTAAAATCAAGGTCTGCTGTAAACACGTCCCTGCCATTTTCTTTTTTTCAGCAACTAATTAGTAAAGAAAATATGACTCTCTAAAAATTACAAAAAATGCCCTATTTTCCCGCCGTGATTAGAGGACTATCAGATAAACTAGAAAAGTTTTTAAATTAAACAAAACATATAGGAACCTAAACATACTCTTTCTTTAAATGTTAATGTAAAAAATAATTGAATCGGCTCAGTTTTCGTGGAGAAAAAAGGGGAATACGAATCGTCGATCTCGTCAAAAAATTTGTGATAATTTCGGTCTGAGCTGCAGCTGTCCCTATCACACACTACGGGGCCAGACTTACTGATAGCGCGACGGCAATAGTTTCTTCAAATACCAATTTTTCAAATTCCTCGCAGGCCCCGTCCCCTCTTAATCTACAAAGCGACGGAAGAATCACAACAATCGATCAATATTTGTATCTCATAGTTGTATAGTGGATGAGAACTCTGTATATAAATAGGACAGGGTGCATTCTCCTACGTAATTGAAGATTATTCACTATTTTGTATATGTGAGTAAATATAGTTTCGAGCGCTCTCATCCCATGCGAAAATGCCAAAATTCGTGTTTTGTTGTTCAAGAATAAATTAATTAAAAAAAAAAAACAGCATTGCACTCTTTTTCTGTCTTAGCATGAAAAATTAGACTAGTTACTCTTGTTATTGACACGATATGTACAAGACAAGAAACCTACTCAACTATAAAAACTTATTTTAAAGAAAATTATAAATTTCCTGCATTATATGTGTAAGTATATTTTAGTTTAAGACGTCACATATTCATATTTTCTCTTCTTGTTCTCACACACTATTGTCTACATTTCTTTTTCGAAGTCGGAGTCTTTGGATTTTAATTTTTTGTCACCGCCTTCTGAAATTAAAGTTATTTTTCAATTTGTAGTGTTTTTTTTTATGTTTTTGGTTGTTTTTTTATGTTTTTGTTTTCCACTTTTTAGTAGTTCACATTTGCTTACCCATTCTCAGCGTATCGGCGTGATGTTATGTTATGAACTGGTGTAAACAATAGACAGACATGAGATTTCAGTAATCCCAATCCATTTGCTATCATTTATTGAGGAGTTCCGTTGCTTATCTCCAAAGTTCATCATCAGATGTTCACCAAATTAAAATGAGACCACTCCGAGAAAGTACTCTTCCAAAAACTACCCAAATCCCTTCAAGTGTGCCTATAAAATTTGAAGAGTTCTCTCTATTTCTCCAGGATCCCATCATCAGATCCTGACTTGATGATCACCACCTGGAAAGTATAACCTATCAAACAAAACAAAATCCAAACCAGTCCAGCCATATTCGAGTAATCGGGGAACATTCTTAAAAAAAGGTTCCGACGAATTGAGAACCTCTTCATTTTTGAAGTCGGTTAAAAAGTAAAATTAAAATCAAATAAAAGTGTATGTCTTGTACCGACAAAACTTCTCTTAAAAGCGAAAAATCTCGACCGTTACCCAATAGTAACATACCTTCATGATAACATCCAATATATTATCGACTAAACACAATTTACATTAGACTTTGCAATCGTCGCCATCTGGATCAATTCTGCGGTCACATATTCGACACACTGTTCTGTAGTCAAGTCGCGTTCTAAACGGCACTCAACCGCTTAACCACAATCCAAAATGTAATTATACGGAACGGATTACTTCACAATTTAATTACTTAACACCTGTTTTCCATAGCCGAGAGGATTACACGAGTTTTGGTTGGCGTGTGCTTGAGCTAAATTGTTAATTGTTAGCTGTGAAAATAAGATAATGGTTAAGGTTTAACACTTTGGATGTAAGCGATGTTTTAGTTCTTAAATCAGGCGAGATAGCAGCTGTGTTTGTGGTGCGGGACGTAAAGAATAGCACCATCCCATCTCTTCCCGTGGGTGTCGTAGGAGGTGACTAAGGCACTTACTAGAGAATGGGCAGCAGCGTTCTCTATGCATTTTACCACCATACTGTTATCGCCAACCCACCTGCCAAGCGTAGCGATTATGGCAAGCCCCCCCAAATTGGGGGAGGCCTATGTCCAGCAGTGGACGTCTTCCGGCTGAAATGATGATGATGATGATGAGCAGCTGCAAGTTGGCAATTGAGACTGTGTTTAGACTGATTGGTAGACAAACTTTGTCGCTCTTTGAAATATAATCGTCTCATTTTATATATCATCTTTATCATTCTCTTGTCTTTGTTTCTCACGCTGTTCGGGGTGGTTAAAATGACACTTTTCAAGGTATATTGTCAAGTTTTATATTGGTGCAGTCTTTGGAACAGGTTCACTCAAAAAGCTGTTAATGCTTTTCGCGAGCAATACAATAATACATTAAGGATGTTGTTGGGGCTGCCACGCTTTTGCAGTGCCTCGGGTATGTTCGCGGACGCGCAAATTGACGGCTTCCCTACGATCAGACGCAAGCGTGCAACCTCTTTGTTGCGCAGAGTGCGTGCCAGCTCCAACAGTCTCTTGGTTGTCATTGCTAGCAAGCTAGATTTCCCTATCTTACACTTTTTAAGCTATCTACATACCCGCTAATATATTATGTCGTTTTTGTAAATATTACTAACATAGCTTGTAAGTAAATTGTTTATCCTGTCCTGCATACTTGAGAATAAATTTTTTATTTTTATAATTATTCCAATTTTATTTGGATTCGTCGCAACATGTATTTTTTCTACCATACTTCTCTTTTAGTTTGTGATAGTGTTTATCGCAATTTCCTTCTGGGCATAAAACATACGAAACTACATTTTGGAAGGGGCGACTAGAATCAATTCTATTTTAATGTAAATGTTGACGTTCAAAAGTGCCTTTTAAGTGCCTATTTGAAATAAATGCTTTGACTTTGACTTTGACATATACAGGGTGGCAGGGCCATAGACGCGAAACCATAGATTCAGTACATGTATTTTGTAGGAAACACACACGGTAGCTAAGTAGCATTTTTTTCATGATTTCTGTGTTGGCCCCATCCCATTGTAAAACAGTAGTAGTACTTTTGAACAACTATTTTTACACGCTTTATATTATTAACTCGGGTTGTATGTATGTTTGTAACGGAATCTTTGAGCGCGATTTTGACCCACTTTAAACGGTCAGATTTCATTGAAACTTTGTAAACTTGTCGAGGATCGATGACAATTTAATAATTTTAAAAAAAAAATTGAGAAAAAAAACAAACACGTTTTGTAGTTAGCAGAACTAAAAAATAGAAAATAAATAATAGTTTAAAAAAACTAAAAAACACGCTTTAAAAACCAAACTAAAAAAGGAGAAAATAATTTAATTCAATTAAAAAGCGTGGGGTGCTTGACATTAATTGATTATAAAAATACCTCAAAAAGCAACCCACGCTTTTTAATTGAATTAAATTATTTTCTCCTTTTTTAGTTTGGTTTTTAAAGCGTGTTTTTTAGTTTTTTAAACTATTATTTATTTTACAATCATTTTTTATTAGTACAATGACCCCTTGAGCGGTTTTTAGATATTAAAATTTCACCTCGTATAAAATAAATTAACGGAATGAAACTAATAACTCCATTGCCGAATAATAGTTAAACAATATTTCAGAAGGACCAAAGTGTTTGCTTGGGTCTATTTATATGTCAGGTTTCAGATTAATGAGGGTCTTAATTAAAAACTGTACCTAAAAGTATCATGTATGCAGGATTATAATTAGAGAGCAGTTTAAGTTTCTACAAAACCTCAATTTTGTTTGTCTATGTATAATGAAAATCCAGTTTGCCATACCGGGATACCGACGTGCTATCTGCAACTCTGCATGGAAAATTTTCGTCGGTTATAAAAAAAAAAAAACTATAACATTAAAATCAAAGCTGTTCTTACTTTGTGTGCACTAGACCTTAAAAACTGGTTCAGACGAAAGAACATTTGTTTAAAAGGCTAGTGGATAGTACCTACTTTGAAAAGATTTAATACAAAAATATGTATTTACTTAGAGAATATTTATTTTTATTTTCGCAAAACTTTCTTAGTGTCCCACGTACTTCTTGTCATTAGACTGATTTCCTTCTCTTTTAAGTCTTTAAATTTAAAAAAAGAATTAGTTCGAATTCCATGCGAAATTGTTCTGATAACTAGCCAGCATTTAAATAAAGTAACTCCATAAATAGTTCGCAACAAGTAAGGCGTATCATAAGGTTACTGAGCTTTAGTAATAATCGAATGAGCAAAAAAACGACTCATGTCGTAACGATACTCCCGGAGTTTTGCTACACACTGCTAACTCCTTAGTTAAACTCTAAGAAAATTATAACATTTTGGTACAAGAGTTCTAGACATATTCTAATTAACAACATTTGAGAATTATGGTACAATTTATTAGTACCTATACTCTATTTGAAATAAGATTAGACATTTGAATCAACCTTTTTTACAGTCCGTTCAACTGATTTTGACTTCTATTGCGTTGGTAGCATGATAAATGGCATCTGCAGTAAACAGTCGGTATTGTAACCACTTGTTTGCTTTTAATGCCATCCTTATGCCTACGGAATAGAAGTCAAAATCGGATGAACGGACTGTAAGAAAGGTTTGTTTAAATGTCTAATCTTATTTCAAATGGAGT
The DNA here is from genome assembly GCA_947359405.1 of Antitype chi. Lineage (NCBI taxonomy): Eukaryota > Metazoa > Arthropoda > Insecta > Lepidoptera > Noctuidae > Antitype > Antitype chi. Next base: position 5,431,791 of record OX375819.1, on the reverse strand, counting down.
ATAGACTATTATTAAGATTTAAATCGATTAGTGATCAGTTCCTTTAAAGAAAAACGAATCGTTTTGCTAACCAATGGTAGCATTTCTATTACCAAACCGGGCACATAACTAATCTCGTAAGCTAATATTATGTTTGATAGGTACTTTCATATGAGAGGGTCAACTATGCAAAGCCAAAGGTCCTTGTGCCATAATTGGTTAAGATACAAGTCTTAATTTTAAGCAACAATTGTCCGTAAATTATAGAAATCGGCCATTAAATGATAGGCACCTATTAACTGCTTGCTTAGTCTTAGAACGTTCTAATATGTAGAAAGAAACGTTTCTATTATATTTAATAATATACAACAATTCAACAATATTCAACTCAGTGATATAATTGTTGAACAGACAAAATTATGAAACTCACAGCAAAAGATTAATAATATAAACGTGAAAGTTTGTATGTATGGATGTATGGATGTTTCTTACTCTTTCACGCAATAACTACTAAATGGATTTATTTGAAATTTGGCACACAGATATATTATAACCTAGATTAAAACATAGTATACTTTTTATCCCGGTAGTATGTTCCCGCCGGATAATTTCCGACTTCCACGTAGGCGAAGAAGCGGGCGGAAGCTAGTAATAAATATTGTAATAGTATTAAAAATATGTGGTTTCGAATGACGACTTACAATGAACGGTAGAAGTATTGACGAATGCTTTAAGACTCCCGCATACAGACGCGACGCCACAGCGAGACGCGACTTTTGTAGAACATGTTCTAGGAAAACTAAATGGAAGTTGCCTTCACACATATTTCCATTTTGAAACTGTTTTAAGACTTATTAAGGTACCAAATAGCCAAAGCTTATAAGGTACAAAACGCTAAAGCGTTCATAAATAATACTTCTAAATAATTGAATTTGTAACACCAAATACTTCTAAAACCACACTTTATGCCCGAAATTGGTTGTAAAAATAATCCGCGAACCTTCTCAAGTATCCATATTGGATATAAAAGAATATTTATCCATACCGAACCCATCAATCAACGTCTAAAAACATATAAAAATAAAAACATAACGACAGCGCTGTCATCAGTTTGATATGTAATTCAATTTGGACGCGAACCAAAATTGTTTTGTTTTCAATATAAAATAGTTGAACGATTGGAATCGTGTTATTATTCCGTTTTTTGTTTTTGCAAACGGCAGTACTTTTGGACTGATTCATGTCCAGTGTATGTGGTCTGTAGATAAACTCTGAATAGCTCTTGATTCGACAAAGTTTTGTTCAAAAAATATACGCGTCGACGTGAGAACCTACTCTTTTTTTCGTCGGTTAATAATACAATGCCTCTGCAAAATAATGACACCAAAGCAACAAAAAAAAATGGTTAAAAACCTCAGAAGCAAAACGCAAAAAATCAAAACTACGCTATAAATCAGCTGCTGTGCATATGTCATAGATTGACACGTTTCCTGACCAGTGCCTATTTAAAAAAAAAAAAAAATTTCAATTAAATCAATACCAGCTTGCCCACTGAACGGATTTTCATGCGGTTTTCACGAATAGACAGAGTGATTCATTTAATAAATGTAACAAATGATATACCTAAGTCTTTCTGGCTTATGTGTATAATTTGTTAAGATTTTGTTTATGTTGGTTAACGTGGGCGAAGCCACTGGTGAAATAGAAAATGTTATGTTTTTTTTTAAATATTTTTTTATTTATTAAAACTTAATGCACAAGTAAAAAAATACTGTACAAAGGCGGACTTAATTCCTGAGGCATTTTCTACCAGTCAACTTTGGGGTGATGCAGAGAGAAAACAAGGCAGGTGCAACATAGGGGTTTTATTTATTTATTTATTTATTTATTTTATTTCCGAGTATATGGTACATTATGATCTTAATATTATTAAAAAGCTTCACATATACTACCGTTGCCGGTGTAGAAATATTTAAATTAAAGTACAATTCCCATTTAGTTTGAAATGACTATGGGTAACTATTATTTTTAATACAATGTCAAATTTTATTAATTAGAAACAAAAACTTAAATATATTTATGAATGAAATGTCAAATGCCTTAAAATTAAAATGTCAATCCACACTAAGTACGTACTGATTACATGTAATGTCAAAATTTATAATTCAAAAAATCGTGAACTGAATAAAAACAGTTGTCTAAAAGCCAGGCAAATATTGCTTTCTTGAATTTATTAGTAGGCAGCACTCTAATACGAGAAGGTAAATTGTTGAAAATTTTGATTGCCATACAATTGGAATTCCTGCTATACAAATGCAGTCTCTGGCTAGGTGCAAGTAATTTATTTGGGCTTCTACTGTTGACTCTTTTAGAAATGTGTTCATACAATGGGAACATGTGCGAATACCTTTTTATAAATACACAAATTTCAAAAATGTAAAGACAAGGAAGTGGAAGAATTTTTAGTGCTTTAAATAATGGCTTACAATGATCTAAATATTCTGCTCCATACACAGCTCTGATACATTTTTTTTGTGCAATAAATGCTTTGTTCACGTCCACTGAATTACCCCACATCACGAGGCCGTAACGCAGTACAGATGAAACATAGCCATGATATGCATTGAGGGCTGCTTCTTTACTCTTTACTTTAGGGGATAGGTTACTCGAAAAATAATATATTATATACTAATACATAGATACATACTTATATATAACGAAAATAAACTTTGTCTTAAGAAATAACGATAGGTAGAGGAGAAAACGAATCCAGCAAATATTATTGTGGGCTGAAAACAAATACCGTTCACCACTAGTAAAAGTCACCCATTTCCCCATCACACCGTTCGACTCTCCGATCTCCGTATCAGTGTGTAATCTCTATAAGCGTACTTCCTTCAAGTAATTTTCCACTTGATCACTCCACCGACTTTTTTCTTCCCTTTTTTTCTGTTTCCCTATCCCAAGTCAAGTGTAAACTTATTGGCCTGCTAAGAATTCTAATAAAAGTTAGGTACATCAGGTTAGTGAGACTAAGCGGCTCTTTACCTCAGCCAATACTGAAGTGGGGCATCGCGATGGCACTTGATTTAAATACAGCCCTATTACGTGATCTGAATGGTAAAGATTTTCTTGTTTCTTTGTTTTTGTTTATTGCCTTCGAGATGTAAAGTAATTAAATCAGCAACTGCTTGAGATTAGAATAATGATTCAAGTGCTTTTGGATTTCTTTTTTATTCTATTTTATTAGCGTTCGTTGGCAATTATTTATTACTAGCTGTTGCTCGCGACTTTATCTTCGATCCAGGATAAAAAGTAGCTGATGTCCTTGTCCAGGTTATGGTCTATCTGTGTTCCAAATTTCATCTAAATTCGTTCAACTGTTTTAGCGTGAAAGCGTAACAAACGAACAAACTTTCCAATTTTGATAATTCTTTTTTTGTTGTGTTTGTTATTGTCAGGAGAAGGTTCATGAGAAAAAAAAAATTACGCGTAATATTATATTCATATTTAAGACAGGACAACGTCTGTCGGGTCAGGTAGTATCCAATTATTCACACGAACCGTGCACTTCTTCTTCTTCTTCTTCTTCTTCAACCCTTGGCCACCCAATGCTGAGTGTAGGTCTCTTCCAAATCTCTCCACTTTTGGCGGTTTTGTGTCGTGGCTATCCAGTTTCAACCGTGCACGAACCCAACCAAATCGTTGTAACGAAACCATAGCGAGATCTATTTTTTACATCAACACCATCTATCGAGCTTAAGAACAAACTTTTTTTAATTTAACAATAAGATATGGTTTCTTCATGAACATATATTTTGATTGCTTATTTATTTTTTACTTAGAACATCATGTAAACAAAAATTAAATTTTGTTAAGTTTCATAATTCTTCACTTAACCTATCTTTATTAACCTACGGTTTTATCCATAAACTATTAAAAACAAAATCTACGGCATATAACCTTTAATAGCAAATTCAATAACAAACAAATTATACATAAATAAATAAACCGAAATCCCTGTTTCAATAAGAAACCGTTGGTTATTCATTGAAATATTCAATTGGGAGAATGTTCGAAGTAAAATTCTGTTATTATCAGCCGTTTTCAATTACAACCCTCTCAGAAACTTCGTTATTTAGACCTTTATAAGGCTGTTACTCGTAATGGGCGAAGCGGGAAAGATTGATTTGGTTTCATTGGCGGATATTTTGTTCTTAATTGCATTGTTCTGATATGTTTCTGAACATGTTAGTTACATTGGCTGATTTAATTACTAACACAAACGTAACATCAAGTCTCTATTCCCCAAAGGTTAGGCAGAGATAGACCTCTAATGCCGTAACAAAGCCGTAAACAAGCTATAACTCGGATATGGTCGATTTGAATTTTTTGATGCCACTCTAATCAGAAAAAAAATCTCTATCTTTCTGTCTAAACAGTATTTTTCTACTAATATGGATGCCGAGAAAAAAAAAAATTAAAAACGCCGTATACTTGCCTTGTTTGATATGTATACTACTAAACACAGGTAAGCAACATTACTAAACTAAAAAGTGACTAAGGGCTTATAATTTTCATTTTTACTAGATTTTTTTACCATCCGTTGCATATCTAAATAGCATGCATTTCATAAATCTCTGCGCTTTTTTGTCCATAACTCAAAATATGATTTTGTTGGTCATCGGCATTAAAGCTTTTGGACCGCAGTATAGTAAACCAACATTTCGCCAGTAATTTTAATTTAAGTCACAGACATATGATATGAGGTGAGCCTATTGCCTTAATAATATATCATCATCATCATCATCATTTCAGCCGAAAGACGTCCACTGCTGGACCTAGGCCTCCCCCAGGCTCCTCCACTTTAACCGATCTTGTGCTTCCCACATCCAGCGGATTCCCGGGGCCTTCACAAGGTCATCGGTACAACCGGGACCGATAATAATGTATACATTATTAATAATGTATACATAACAAAATCAGCATATAATGTTTCCACTGCTGAGATACAGGGCTCCTCTTGCCCGCTGTGATGTCCGTGACATCACAGCGGGCCATATCAGAATACTAACGCTGCTCCACTTTTTAAATATCGCAGCATCATGTTGAGATAGTGGCGTTTTGGCTTCGTACAGGACTTTGTTTTTTATTTGTTTAAATCTTATTTTAATTTTTATTAAGTAGTGTAGCGTAGTAGTGTTTTAGTTTTTTTTAAATGTGTTTAATAATTGTATTGTGTTGTAGATAAGTTTGTGATATTCCTGCACGAGCCTAATAAATACTTTTTCATTCTTTCTCTTTGAGCCCTCTCAATGAAAGAGGAGCCATATTCCACTACGTGGGCCTAATGCGGATTGTTATTTATTGTCATCATCCGGACACAAGTCCAGACTGCGGGCTACTACTGAGAAATTTGCCCGACGCGGGAATTGAACCCAAAACGTCATGCGCAGTAAGTAGTGCATGCAACCACTAGACCAACGAGGCAGTATTTACTAAACTCACGACCTTTTCAAATTATACAAGGTGTAACAGAAACCCTATTGCTATTACTTAAGCACTAAAGATAACAGCTGGTATATAATCACTATACATAGTTTCAGCTCAAAATAAAATACTCTAAGAATTGATACCAAATTTTCGGTTTCATATGTTTCATAAATTCAAATCATAACAAACGTGTCACCGCACGACGTAAGTCAATAAATTTCCACATTACTTGCCAAATATCACGATAAATCTCTTCCGAGTGATGTGTTTATTTCAATTTGAAAAGTTCGGTTTTTGGTATCAATGTATTAAAAATTCTCAATACTTCCAAACATGTAGAGATAGGTTTAAAAAACCCTTCCAATATCGTTTGATATCACCCAAAGAAGGCGTGCCCTTGTTATGTGACCCTTTCCGTTACACGTTGTATAGCAATGTTATCTGACCTTTTATTCCCATGTACAAGTTTGTGCTAATACGAGTAAAGAATGTAGCTAAATACACTTAAGCTAAAATTTTAAAAAGGCTATCACGGGCTTAAACTTTGTACCTGAGAAGTGTGTCCAGGCGTAACATTTTCAATCGTAAAGCTGTCAAAGACGAGTTAGTTTAGTAGGTATACGAAAATGTGTTTCAAATGAATACACTAAATCCATCGAAAGTTGTTAGAGTGTTTCTTCTCCCATCAATAACAACATCATTCCGCCATCTGCTTATAACTTCAGCGTAATAACTCGAATCTATCTCAGTTGTTGAACAATGTTTAGGTTTGAGCACAGTTGATCCAGCCGGAATAATCCTTTTCGACCGGGACGTACTCAACTCTTATCTAATTGAAATAAAAAGTATATTTCTACAATATTGAGGGTATACTTATCTATATTGTGCTTTAGATTTCGGACAAAAGCAATTGAAAACCAATGTTTGATAATAATAGTTTCTAAGATAAAAAGGAAACGCAATAAATAACAGGTGGTCATTCTTTTCGGCAACGGAATGTCAACAAAAATTTTGAAAAGACAACATGCAGAGGTGCCCCTATTTATAGCCCACTGCAATCATACGGCGGTCCCAAAATCCTACTAATATTATAAAAGTAAAGTTGAATGTTTTGATGTTTGGATGTTTGTTACTCAATCACGCCAAAATGGATTTGGATATTATTTGGCAAACAAATAGTTTTTAACCTGGATTAACACTTAAAATATATACCTACATTTTATGCCGATAGTACATTTCCGTGCAATAATTTTTGACCTCCACACGGGCGCTGGAAAAAGCTAATCTACAATAAGTAACCAATATGACTGAATCAGCCCTTGCTCTCAAATGATCCATTATTTTATTTTCACGCAATAACAGTGACGGCTATCAATGTTTTCGCTTGAGCAAAACCTGGCAATACTTATCCTAAATGGTGTAATTAAAATACGATGCAATACAAATTTAACTCGTTCAAACTTATGTTCTATCATTGCGAAATCTTCATTATTAACCCTAAAGGGTTAGAAAAATTTACCAATTCATGATATTGTGCATTAAAATGGATCGTTTAAGTCTGCCTACGGTTATGGTAATACTAGTTAAGAGAAAGAATTCGATGGAAAGAGTCTCTTGCTTTTGTTAGTATGGCTAGTTGTAAGGTAACCGAGAAATGCCAACACTGGAGAAGCAGACAACACTTTCAATGGAAAAGCGAATCCACCAATTGAGCTCCCGAGCTTTATATCTAACCACATCCTCCAAAGGCAGTATATGCGCCCTCACGGCCGTAGTCGCCGCGGGAGGCGCCCTGGGCGTCGGGAATCCCAGGCTGATTCCCGGCCACCGTAGGCGCGGGCTTGCGGACGGCGAGTAATGGGTAGCTCGCTGTCCGGTAAGGACCAAGCCCGGGTCGACGGCGCGTTGTGTTCCACGCGCGCCTCAAAGAGATGTCAGCACCAAATGGGGGGTCCGCAAGGGCCGATACCTGCCAGGGGTGCGGGTTGTTCGAAAGAGATACCGCGGCCCCTGGCACACAGGCAGCTGAGGGAACACGGGTGGGTTTTAGTCAGTAAAAGTCTGACACGCCTTCCCGCTCCGAGCGGGAGAAGTTATTTGATGATTTCCCACCCAAAAAAAAAAAAAGCTTGATGGACTACCGATTTGAAGAATGCAAGCTAAGCAGACTGAATGTGAAAGCCCACTAGTGTTGCAGGAGATTTAACAGCTATTTCAGTTTTGGAAGAGATCTGAATCCAGTACATGACTAAGCAATTGAGAAGCCATTGCCTTCTTCTCGTGACTGTCTTGAAAGAAACCGACAAAAAGTGCCAGGTATTCTTCGATTTCAGGGTAGCAAAATTAAACTAAGAAGTCACCGACCTAATTGCTTAATGTTTCAATGTTAACTTGGCACTGTTTCAAGTTAACGCTACAACGCTAACCAATACAATTAACTAAAAGGCTTACTGAATACGGATAGTTTTTGAAAATCTTGGATTGGGTTGGACTCTTCTGAGTGTTGTTTTTCTTTTTCGTTCTTTTAGTTTTCGTATCTTTTTGGATACTCTAAATTACGCATTTTAGTTGCATGGTAACTCAGCAATTCGAGTCGTGACTCTGGTCTCGAAGGAAATTTTCATTCACGCACTTTAGTTGCATCTTCTTATCGATTGAAGTCGTGATTCTCTGGTCAAAAAATTTAAATTGTGTCAATCAGGAGACTCAGGACAGATCTTTAGAGACCGTCTCTGTAAAAATAGTATTTATCAGTACAGCCTTTCTGAGACTTACTGAAAGATATGGCAATTTATTTTTCTATAAGTTTTATTATGTTTTTCTTAAGGTCGAGATTTTTTGGGTCAAGTTACCTAGAAAGTCTTAAGAAAAACCCAAACATATTTATTTTCAAAGATCGAGAAAAATTGCCACCAAACCTTTACTAACTGAGATGTTACAAACAAACTTTTAAGATAAGTTAGCAAAGTCTCTTAGAAGTCCTAAGAATGGTCTGTCTACCGAAAAGTAAGCTAATGGATGTTATAAATTCTTTGAAAGACCCGAAGAGTACATCTGTTTGTTAAAACCGATTGGGTGTCACTTTGAATTAATTAGTTTTATTATGAACTGACAACTCGCTGACAGATTTAATAAAGGGTCTTCAAATGTCTCGGTTTTGAAATTGAAAATTTTATTAATTGTCTAATATTGGATCGGTCGATTGTGAAGCAATATAGAAATAAAATATTTTAAAAAAGAAAACAGGCACACCGTTCTTAATGTTGCCTGATATTTTCACATGTAGACTTGCAATGTTGACTTTACATTATTAGGGACTAAGAGTTTTTATGTTTTGCCATAGATAATCCGAAAATGCGTAACGCTAAGCTGCCTTACGACGAACTACGCTGGGCTGCGAAGCACTGCGTTAAGCTATGTCATGCTATAACGAGCTACGCTGAGATACGAAGCATTACGCTAAGCTACGCCGTGCTACGACGTGCTACGTTGGCCTACGAAGAACTATACTAAGCTACGCCGTGCTACGACGTGCTACGTTGGGCTACGAAGCACTACGCTAGCTACGCCATGCTACGACGAGCTACGTTGGGCTACGGAGCACTACACTAAGCTACGCCGTGCTACGACGAGGTACGCTGGACTAGGAAGTACTACGCTAAGCTACACCGTACTAAGACTAGCTAAGCTGAGTTATAACGCACTGCGCTAAGCTAAGATAAGCTACGTTGGGCTACGAAGCGCTACGCTAAGCTACGCTGGGCTACAAAGCACTGCGCTAAGCTACGTTTTTCTACGACGAGGTATGCTGGACTACGAAGCACTACGCTAAGCTAAGTCGAGCTACGCTGGGCCACGACATATTACGCTAAGCTACGATGCGCTTCGTCGAGCTACAACGAGCTATTGTGTAGCTCGTTGTAGCTTCATTGAGCACTACGAGGCACTGTAAGTTACAACAGACTCATTACGCTACGCTACACAGTACTACGGTGTTTTACGCCGGTCTACGACGAAATTCTTGAGAGAATTGATATAAAATTCTCTAGTCATCTCAAATTGAATTATATTACAATATATCAACTTAACAAAAGGGTGGAAGCTAGTTGCTAAACACACAACAGTCTTACTGGTCATTGAAAGTTAAGCTTCGCTCGCCGATGTCGGTTTATGGATGGGTGAGCATCCGTTACATTTCGAGAGCCCACGAAGAGCACCTTAAGCCGATGGCCCCAGCTGTCATTCGTAGATCTTTCACAGTCGTTAAGAGTAGTCAGAAGTCCAAGAGAGTCTGACAACGTAAATGGATTGTGTAGGCATAGGCAGTCGCTGCATGTATAATACTGCTATTTATCTACATCCAGTTGCGAAAAGGCTAAGCAATTAGCAACATAATTTAACACAAAACATCCACACATCTAATGGTTAAGATCGCTAATAAATACATTAACAGTTTCCTGATCTGGTTTATCTTAAAACATACTCATATAATACAAAGTTAACACTGGCATGTACCAAAAAAAACTTTTACATGTATTTCAGGAGGTGTGGAGTTGTTTGTTTATACTCCGTACATCCCCTGGAGTATCTCAACTGAAACTTATTGGGTTAAACTTATTTGATAACCTTCTCCTGAGGGATTTTACTATATGAAAATATTATATACAATTTGATTTACGTTTATTCTTCTCCACTAGGTTTTGTGGAAGTGTTTGCGATTTATTATTGGGTAGTAAAATCTACATTATTGTTGTAAATGTATTGAAGTGGCGTAATTTATATTCCTCATACGATTTTCATGAATGAGATGTCAATCGACTCGTATGTATAGCCCAGGTGACATGAGCTACATTTTATGCGATCAAAATCAATAATATGACAGATGGTACATTAAAAAAAGGTTTTGTTTTTTGCTATCGTATTTTTTTTCCGGCTTTTAAAACAGGAAACAATTTTAACCGTTGTGCAAACTGTAAACATGAATTCAGCATAATTATGATTTAAGACCCTCTAGTGTCAACATTTTTGGTCGGTTATCAATAATATATCAGCTGTTTCAAATAAAAGTGTGCAATATCTACGCGGTCAACATTTATGGAATATTTTTTTTTTATAACCGACGAAAGATATTTCTACGCTAGGAATCTAGAATCATATGGTGAATTTATTGTTACAGTTTGTACATAGCTAAAAATGGTAATCCTGTATCTATAGGTACTACCCTTCTAATTGATATTTTTGTCGTATTTGGTTTTGAGCACGGGTAAATTGTTATTATATTTGTAGTCTGTTTGTAACAAAAGTAGTCACTATTGCACTCTGATAACGGCACTTTGTTTTTGTTGTGATTGATATTATGTCACGCAGATCCATTATTGTCTATGGTCCCCCCAGCCTTGACATTAACAGTCAATGGACAATATAGTAAAACTTTTTCTACCTGAATACGGGGCTTTTAGCTACTTTGTATGTGTATCTGTTTTATTATATTTTTTATAATGTGCGTTTTGTTTGTGCAGAATAAACATGTTTTCTTTCTTCTTTTTCCTATACTATACATAGCTGCACATTGTACTCGTACAACATGCTGTAACCATTAATCGTTGTCCCCACAATTTCTGCAGAATACATCAACGAGTCATTTATGCGGCATCATTTATAGGATGTAAGAGGATTACTGTTTTAATTACCACAGAGTTTGGTGGTCTTCTGCCAGTTCGCTTTGTTGCTCGTTAAATTGGCAACGAGTTGAGGGGAATAATTACATTTAATTTAGGAAATGGCTTTAGGGAAATTATCGTGGATTTTAATAAGGTTGTAATGTTGTTCAGTCTTTACTATTACAGTAAACGAAAATGACGTTTTTGGAAAGTACGTATTAATCTATTTTTTAAATCTAGAAAGCGAAACATGAATCAATATTATTAAGTACCTTGCATTTAGGTCCTGTGTTGAAATATTACATCATTTAACTATTTATAAATATACCTACAGCTAAAGTAACAAACGGTATCGCAAAACAGTGAATCATTGAGTCTAGTATTTCAAAATGCTACGGTAAGTATGTATTCTAGTAATTACCCAAAGTCGATCTTTACTTTATGCATTTGGCTACAAATTGTGCGGAGTTCTCTTTGTTTAAAATAACACACTTTATAACATAACATAACGACTGTATCCCTTGAATTAAAACGTTTTACCAGTCACTTTTAAGTCCCATGTAATGGGGGCGAGCGTATTCTCATCAAACGGGCACAAATCCAAACTCAGAGCTGGTAATGAGAAATGTTATTTTGAAAAACCCAATAAAAACTTGCCCGATATTTATTTGAGTGTAAAATCGAAAATACTATTACCAACCTCTTGAATGGATTTATAAGAATTGAAAGAATTAATATGAAATACAAAATTTCGAAAACAAATATCCGGTAAGGTAAGTCTTCATCCGTAATGGAATGAGACAAATTTCCAAGATCTGCGGAAAGCAATACGAATATTAGAAAATCCCCATACGGCGAATCTGTTGGGCTATGAGACGCGCGAATTTATTACATGTTGCGTTGTTACTCCTGGCGTATTTTAGGTTTATCGCGAGAAAGGGCTAATGAAAAGAATCTGTTTTGTTGGTGAGAAATGCGCAATATCAATAAATAAAAGAATTTAGTAAATAATATTGTCTTCTCAATATTTTGTCTTTGCTACATTTTTTTTTTCTGATTAGTCAGATTTTTGGTGAAAAAACCAGAAGGTTTTAATTTAATTACCATTAAGAGCAAAAGTTCCTAGTCTAAAAGATTGTTAAAAAATCAAAGCAAGGCCTAGACCATTTCAGGCACTAATTAGGGTCTTCACACGATCTGAGTAGGTAAGATTATGTCCGGACTTTAAAAGAGACTTTGACCGTTGAGTTTGTTCGCCATTTCTTTGTAGTCGGATATGAAACTTAGACTCCATCTAGGTTTTTTTTATAGAATAGAATAACTTTATTTCGGACACAAATATCCATATAGTGTTATTAACATACAAGAAAATAACTTATTGCCTAGTGTTAGTGAAAATCAACCTCCGCACAAACTGCTGTATAATCGGAAAGCCGAAGCTCTCGGCTACAGTTTTCAGGATGCTGTTTCGACTACCCCTCACTTTCCTCACTAGTGATGCAGTTTTTTTGCATATAATTGCATAGAAGCCGTCGGTGCGGGCTTGCACAAACATTTCCGACGCGCTCCAGTAACGAGGCAGCCTATTGAAGCCATATGACGCGTAAAAGTGATATCCTATTTCCTAATACTGAGATACCGCTTAAATGACTAGTTTCTCTACTATTAGTCTTTCGACCGCTGAACATATTGTTTATGTTACTTATTTCTCTCACTTTACGGACTACAATAATTCGATTCCCGCCAACTTCAAAGCCATAAGCTCAAGATATTATTTCTGGATTCCTTCGGAAACATACTTAACAGATTTGAAAACTTTATCTGTATTTTGCTGTAAGACTTTGAATTATTCGAGCGTTTTTAAATGGTATTAGTCACTTAGCTACCTATATTTTGTTTCTTAATGCCTGAACAACTTATTAGTCTACTTTCTTTGGTTAAACGGAGTTTGCTTTGGAATATCCACTTTACTTAATGGCATTAAGCCTTCAAACGAGCGTAAATTACGTACCTATTATTATTCGTTCGACTCATTTTGCGTCAAGTTTCACCTAAACCGAAATAAACTGAATGTTTTCTTTAAGCGGCGTAAACTACACTGAGCTAGACTAAACAACGCGTCAAAAAACAGACCCTTATTTTGAGATTTCTTTTTTTACAGTTAACTAAAATCCACGTTTATTATTTATATTTTCTTTACTTACACAAGCAGGCGACGCACCTGCGACCTGTAAACGTAAATTATTCTAGGTTATGTTACCTTGTTCTGACCCTGACCTACGCAATACATGGCCTAAGAAATCGAACATCTATAAAAGATTTCAAAGTTCCTTGCCCCAGAAACAATCTATTTTAACGAACTTCGTTTATTATATTTCTTACATACCTACCCCTTAACTCACTGCAAATAGCTTAAATTATGTCGGATTACGCTGGTCGGCCCCCGACCTACACAGTAACGCAAAAAAAAACGAAAACCTAAAAATTCAGACTTCCTTGTCCCAGATTCAATATATTTTAACGAACTTTGTTATCACACGGGTCTCTTTTTAACATTCAAACGTAAATTATGCTAGGTTACGCCGTTCTGGCCCCGACCTACGCAATAACTGGCCTTAAAAATCGAACTTCAAAAAAAAAATCAAAGTTACTCGTCCCAGAAACAATCTATTTTAACGAACTTCGTTATAATAATCCTTATATACAAGGCTGGCGAGGGCCGTTCCGCCATTATTATTATATTCTCGCGATCAGTACCCCCTCATTACGTATTCTCGTCGGCCTAAGGTCCTGTACTTGTATCTTAAGGTGTACAATAAAAATAGATGAACCCTTTATACGGACCCCTGTAATTTGTTTTAAGCAAAGTGCTTTCGTCGCGCATTGCTACGAGTTTTTGGACGTAGAATTGCTGGAAAGGAATGTGTCGCAAAGGCTTTTTATAACGACTTATTGTTGACTTTGGGGGCATGTGCCATTCATTTCTTTTTTGTCTGTTTATTAGGTGTGAAAAATGGGAATATAATTATGCTAGTTTCCGCCCGCGGCTTCGCCCGCGAGGAAGTCGGAAATTATCCCGCGGGAACGTACTACTGGGATAAAAAGTATCCTATGTGTTAATCTAGGTAATAATCTATCTGTGTGCCAAATTTCATCCAAATCTGTTCAGCCGTTTTTACGTGAAAGAGTAACAAACATCCATCCATCCAGACTTACAAACTTTCGCGTTTATAATATTAGTAGGATTGTAAGTTAAAAGTATTTTAACCTGCTAATTGAATAGTAAAAGTGACGTAGTTACTTAGTTATGTATTTTTACCGGCCACTGACGAGTTGTAAGTCGTGGTTTCACCCCAGGCAGGCGCTTTACTTTGTGTTAATTTCATCACCACTACCTTCAAAATGGTAAAGGAAAACATCGACTGTAAACCGACATGTCCTAGAAGCAAAAATTTGAAGACAAGTGAGACACACAGCTCACTCCTTCTCGTAGAGAGGAGGCCTGTTTCCTAGCAGTGGGGACATTATACGCTGATTATGAGGTAGGTATATTTGATACTTTGCTACTGATTGATAATAATGTAAATCATGCAATAAATAATATAACAATATATAAATACTTACTTACTACCCTAAAAACAAATGAAACTATTTTAATGCTACTACCTATTTTAATTTAATATTTATTTTTTTCTTAACAAAAAGCGCCTTCTTTCTCTCTCCTATTAAAAATAAACTTTGCTGTGCCCGATAGGGTCCAAAATTGATTCGATGTTTTAACATACCAACTCTTATATGTACACATTATGGAATGCAATAAAGTATTGAGTATGAATATGACTGCCTTAGACTGCAAGCGCAAATGCTGCATTTCAATTTCCAGATCGAGCAAAGTGTTTTTGTGTAAAAAATAGCACTAGGAATTTTTAAACAGCGTCCTGAGTCTAGAGTTGTGTGTCCAATTGATGGCAATAAGCTCGTCCCGCACCCTAATTGCGTAACACGCGATTAATCATAATCGGTTTCATTTTGACATTTCAACAATATTCATTGCGTTATTTACGTTGCTGAGCACACACATTTTTCGAACATATGAAGCAATGGTTTAGCCATCTGTTTGAAAACGAAACAAATTATGATGAATCGTGAGTTACGCAATTAGGGTGCCGTTTTACGTGAGTTCACATAGCTGGTAAAATGTGGGAGTACCTACTACACCTCTGCTTTCCCTTCGGAGAATACAGCTATGCTGTTATCTCTTCCAGTGTCTTCTATATCTCCAAACTTGGCCCTACTACGTAAGTACCACGGCACGTGGTTAGCGTTACGCGGTACCAAACTTTTGGTGTTCAGCCACGGTACATTTTAGCTTAATTACATTTTCACAATGTACACTTACTTACCTGCCTAGTAATTGTACAGAGGGTAAAAGGGGTATTTATTACAAATTACTTTGGCTAGTTTGGATTTGTTGGAAAAGAGTTTAAATTAAGTTCTGTAAAATTCCACTCTTGTTCTGTAATTATCTTTTTTTACACGCTTTATATTAGCTTCACTTGTATGTTTGTTTGTTGGTTTGTTTGTTTGTTTGTATGTAACCGACTCCTTTGAGCGCGATTTTGACCCACTTTAAACGGTCAGATTTCATTGAAACTTTGTAAACTTGTCGAGGACCGACGACAATTCAATAATTTAAAAAAAAATAAGATAAAAAAACACGTTTTTGTAGTTAGCAGAACTAAAAAATAGAAAATAAATAATAGTTTAAAAAACTAAAAAACACGCTTTAAAAACCAAACTAAAAAAGGAGAAAATAATTTAAATCAATTAAAAAGCGTGGGGTGCTTGACATTAATTGATTATAAAAATACCTCAAAAAGCACCCCGCGCTTTTTAATTGAATTAAATTATTTTCTCCTTTTTTAGTTTGGTTTTTAAAGCGGGTTTTTTAGTTTTTTAAACTATTATTTTTTGATACTTGATATTTTTTTAACCTTGTTGTCAGGAGAATAATGAAAGTATTTTACAATTGATGGCTTTTTCATCCACAAACCTTTAGAACTTTTCATTGAAAAAAATGTACAGCTTCAAATTACAAATGTACAAATACAAATTGCAAATGTACAAATACACATCCCAGATGTACAAATATAAATTCTACAGCAATAACTCACATTGGTTGATAATAACAACAAGCGAGACTTGGCTTTTCTGAACACTTCCAATCCCTATTCTGGTTTGATGACACCGAGAAGGTTGCCTGCTCTAAATTGAGCGTCATTTTATCGCTCAATTTAACAACTTACCAATAGAAACAGCTAAGAAACAGACTAAATAAGCAACTAAGCTCAGAAGTGACTAGGTTTAACCCTATAAATGCTAATTGCCAACGATAAACTACACGGCCACATCATCCATAACTAAATTACATCCAAACCAGGGGTAGTAAATCATTGGCACGTTTCAAATTAATTCACTACTGTACCTGAGACTAATCTGTGACGCAATCAGCTGCTTTTGTGACCGAAATCGAGTAGTGATGAGGATTTGTTTGATGAAGTTTTAAAAATAGCTTATTGCTAATTGAATAGAGTGACGTAGATATTAGTTTTTTTTCAGAACTGAGCTAGTTTTAATGGTTTGTTTTAGGACCCAGAATTATGACCTGACTCATTCATGAAATAAACTACGTGTTTACTCGCACGTCGCACGATGGACCGACGACCTTCAGAAAATGGCTGGGACAGACTGGATGCGAAAGGCGGAGGATATTAGTTGTGTCGCAACCTGAGAGAGGTTTATATCCAGCACTGGAGTGCAATAGGCAGCCAGTTGATTACAAACACATTGCTTTATCATAGACTAGCATTCACCAGCAGCTTCGCCCACGTGGATGTTAAAAATTATCCCACAGGAACATATTACCGGGATAAAAAGTATCATAAGTGTTAATCATCTTTATAATCTATATGTGTGCTAAATCCGTTTAGCCCTTATTGCGTGATTGAGTAACAAATAAATATTCAAACATACAAACATTTATAACATTATTAGTAGGATAGTCAGCAAAGTGCTTAATAATTATCACTGAGTTTAATTCGGAAATTTACATGCAAGTAAATTAGAAATACATACAAATAGTAAACTATTTAGCCTAGTTTTGCTGCTTCTCATTAAGTCAACATTTCCTAATTATTTAAGAACATCCCTATTCCAATTAACTACTGACGGATTGCTAAATAATTTAGTAGCGTATCAGGTTTCCATATAAACACTACGTACATTGTAGTGGTCCTGTCAATTAAGTGCAAATTAGCATGACACATAATATATTTCAAACAGAAATGATATGACGTCGTTTTAGAAATGTGTTCCTTATGGTGGATTCAGCTTTTATTAGTTTAGTAACAATAACTTAAATAGCTTTAATCAATTTCAATATAACTGAGGTTTTCATATTTTCAGATTCAGTGTTGATCAACTCAAAATCAAAATCAAAATATTTTATTTCACATAAGCCTGCATGGGCACTTATGAAACGTCAGAAGCTAGGTGCACGGTTCCAATTTGTCGTTTCCTATGGAGAAGAGCCGGCAAGAAACTCCACGGTTACTCTTTTAAAAATAATTGGCTTTTACAATGTTTTCAAATTACAGTGATAATAGGTATGGGAGGACAGTGAAGGGCAGTCAATAAGTACCAGGTACTTAGAGGAATTCAAATACTGAATAGAAAAACGTCTACAAATCTAGTCTCTAAGGCCTACAACGTTCTCTCATTCACAATAACTGCCTTGTTGGTCTAGTGGTCGCAAGTGGTACTACTGAACGTGAGGTCCTGGGTTCGATTCCCAGGTCGGGCAAGGTGTTAATGGGTTTTTCTATCTAAAATTTCTCAGTAGCAGCCCGGACTCTGGATTTAAGACCGGTTAAAGAAAAGTGCTTCACCTCCTATGACAGAGGAAATGTCCAACTATAGACCTGTAGCGTTAATTTCTATATTATCTAAAGTATTTCAGAAGATAATTTACGAATCAGTTTACAAATCTTTAAACAAACATAATAATATTATGCAACGAATAAATGGGTTTTAGAAAAAATAGAAATATTAATATGGCAGTATACAATTTGTTATGCAATATAATGCCAAGTGTAGATAATAAGACTCCTGTATGTGCTATATATGTCACAGCCATCTGGTTAGATCTGCCAGCTAATTGGATGCCTAGGCCGTTAGTTAATTGAACTAGAATCATCGTTTAACAACTTGTCGTATTGAAAGTCAGCTTTTTGAAGATTACTGACCAAGACTCAGCCAAGTGATTCAAATTTAGTTTAGTTTTTTCCACTGCAGTGCTAGTAGTCACGAAAACAAATATGGCGTCAATAGCGCAAACTGTGAATGTTATTTTTCGTTCTTGTGTGCAATTTTAAGTGAAATTAAAGTGTGCTATTGTCAGAATAGTATGAAAACATGAAGGTGCCAAATAATACTACGTCTTCTGCAATTTTTCACGAAATATTTGAGTCTAAACAGACTCAACTTACTGACTGATTTAATGATTACTGATCAGTAATATTCGTGTTATGTACTTTGTTGTGAACCAACATTTCACTATTACTAGTTAATTAGTGGTAGGTATTAGTAAAAAGTAGTCGTATATCATTTGTGAAATTTAACTAAATGACTACATGACATTCAGTCATCTGGTTAAACGTTGCACTCAATGACTTGACTAGTTGTCCTTCAGCTATTTAATTGGATGCCGGCGTTTAATGCACCGCCTAGGCGTCCAATTAGCTGGCTAATTTAACCAGATGGCTGCGACATATATACCAATATGACCAAGGCTGTCGACTACGTTAACCATGACGTCCGTCTGGAAAAACTAAATATTTATGGTATAAGGGAAAATTTCCAGGACTTAATAAGCTCCTATCTTACTGTACGAACTCAAAATCAAAAAATCAAAATCAAAAGTCATTTATTCAAACTAGGCTGAGAGTCAGCTCTTTTTGAACGTCAAAATAAAATTACATAAGACAGTCCCCCCAAAAACGCCCGCCCTTCGCCACTTCCTAGTGCTTTAGCTGGGAAGAAGAAGTAGCGGAACAAACTCCCCAGCAGCACAGCTGTCTGTTAAGTTAGAAGAACTTGTTTCTATACAATAATACGTAATAAAAATTACGAAACACAAAAAAAAAAAAAAAAACATAAAATTTGCCATATGTCAGCTAGCACACGCCAATATACCATCAAAAATTGAAAACTAAAAATAATAGAAAATTAAAATAAAACGTAAACCGAACTTCCAATCTAAATAAAAGCCTCTAGGCATAAAGGGCATGCCAGCTTACATATGTAATTCTGCATTATGCAAATATAGCTATAAGTAACTTATAACAAAAGTTAAACTAGGACCTCTGGACTAAAATTATTAAAAACTTAATACAATTAACAATAACAAAACCATGGTCAGCAAGACGACCAGTCACCACGAGCAGCACCCGTTCACGAGCATAACGCAAAGATCAGCCATTGCCCCCCTCGCCATATTTGAGGGAAGGAGGCAACCCGACCCCCGACGCTACCGCAAGCAGTGACATCTAAGGGAGCATGACGAACTTGCTGCCGGTTGCACTGGCAAGAATAATCATGAATTGTCGAGGTCGCTAGCTAACTACATATTGCAATACTACTCATTAAAAAAAAAAACATTGTAATGAGCAGATTAAGTCATAAATAAATGATAAAAAAAGTAAAACCTGAATTATACAGTCAGATAAAAAAAAAGCAATTATATGAAATAACATAATGATATAACCTGTCAGTGGGTAAGCTAATTCTGGTGAAAGAACACAAACATTGTCTTGAGTTAATCACAGCGACCAACAATTCTTATCATTTAAGTAGTCGTTAATAGAATAGTATGCCTTTGAACATACAGAAATGTCCAGAATATGCCTCGAAACCGAATGTGAGCTTAGATATACATAAGCCGGTAGGGAGGTCAAATACGGTGTACCGCAGGGGAGTGTCTTCGGCCCTCCTCTATTTCTCTTATATATAAATGACTTGCCACGACAGACACGACAACCCATGGTACTATTTGCAGACGATAGTACAGCGATTGTTAAGTGTACTAATAAATAAACTATGAAAGGGAAATTAATGACACTTTAGAAACAAATATAGACAGGTTCGATACAAATAACTTAATAATAAATCTAAAAAGCAAAAGTGATGCACTTCTACCAAAGGGTACGTGCTGATGATATGAATGTTAGTTATAATAGTCAAAAAGTGGATAAAACTTGTGTAGCGAAATTCCTAGGCATGCTGATAGACAACCATTTGACTTGGAAACCGCATGCCGATGATATATGTAAGAAGTTAAATAAATCAGCCTACGTACTGTATAACCTATCACACAAAGTTAGCAATGATATAGTTTCACTAGCTTATCATGGGCTGGTTGCGTCAGTGTTAAGATTTGGAGTCATATTTTGGGTAACTGTAGTGAGAGTATTAGATCTATGTCAAACTTTAAAAGCACAGACAGCCGTGAACCTGTGTTTCGGTCTCTGAGGATACTAACTTTTCCATGTTTGTCCATTTTCGTAAAAGCCAACATAGACTTATTTCCGTCACTGGCCAATATAAGAACACGAAATGGCCCCTTGAGATCCCAGTACAAGAACTTGCTACATTCGGGTAGTTACAAAACAGCACTGTTAAGGAAAAGTATTATGACAATGGGACCTGCCATTTGAAATAAAATACCTCATAGTTTTAAGGATTATTCTGTAAACATTTTTAAATCTAAGGTTACTGCACTACTATTAGGCAAATGATAATACTCAATGAAAGACTTTCTAAATGATATGAATTTATCCTGATTACGATTGTTATAATTCATTACAAATTGGACTAATTATGACTTATGTACCTGACTATAATAATATTAATTGACTTCAATTAAATTTCTGTTTCGTTGACATTGTTTGAATTGTATTAATAGTTTAATTCATGTACTAATTTGCACGCCGTAAGGTAGACCTAGGCCTATCTCATTAATTTATGTACATTCTTATACCTGTTCCTACATTCATATCAAATAAAGTTCTAATTTTGATTCTTAAACATAACTGGTGAAATATGGATGTACAATAGGTACAACCCTGCCCAACTCTACGGGGAAACAGTGCGTGGTGTAATGTGTTAATCAAACATAGTTTTAAACAAATTGGGATGCTGGTTATTTTCAGACCCAGATTTTTTGTTTTTGCAATTGAACTGGATTTAGGAAAAAAGGGTTGCGAAAACATTTATTTGTAATTTTCTTTTACTTAGGGCTGATTTTTCAATAGTCAGATCATTTTTATTTGAAGAATAATAATGTCAATTTGACATATTTTGTATACAGAAACTGTCAAACCGCAATATTTGTTCCTCAGATTAAGATATCTGTCTATGGAAAAATCAGCCCTTAATGAAACAACGAAACTGGCTTACATTAATTTTATACTGGTGAATATTAAACAAATAAGTTTTACTAAGTCGCATGACAAGTACCACGCGGGTTTTAAAATAATAAGTTAATTTGGTGATACCACCTTATAATTTTCGTATTTTTTAACATACACTGTCGGGCCAAAAATATTGAAGCAAAGTTAGGCACATATGCCTGGCGAAGTGGGTAACGGTTTTTTTTTAATAAGTTCATCAGCAAAAACACAAAGTATGTTTTGTTTTCTTGTTGAAACCAGCGTGAACCTAGCGAGATATTCTCCGTAAAAAAATGAAGTTCCAAAAAACTGGTAAACTGCTTCTGAGAAATTTAAGGTGAAGCTATGGGCTCCCTGAAAGCAAAAAAATATTAAGGTTTATATAGCATCACGACTCTTTTCCTCCAAGGGATAAACTAAAGTATATATTACAACCACATTTTGCCATATAAATTTGTACAAGCGGGCAAACCTATACTTATATTTCCAATTCCTATTTTTAAGGAAAATTAATTTAAAACTACAGTAAAACTTTGCCCAACCAGTGCATTGAACCCTTCTCACGCTCGATAAAAGCATTTATGATAGCGAGACCAAAATCTAAATTGCAATTGTGCAGTTAGTACTGCGGGATCTGAATGGTCCCTCGCGTACCAGGATCGGTTAATAAAAAACTTGTGTCAATGTTCTGTTTTCTTTCGATTCTAAAACCTAAGCTAATATATTAAAAGGATTATGCTAGATTTTCTTGACAGTTTGAATGTGAGAAAGCCATTTTGTTGCCTACCGTTACAACAATAAGGTTGCCTTCGGTAATCAACCAACCTTTACAGTACCTAGATAGAAATTAAGACCCCAAAAAGCTTAAATTTGAAAATGCCGTATAAGTAGCGCAGATTTCATAGCTTATTATTTACTTCCTAAATTAATATCATATTCAAAGAAACATAAGATATAACACGCAACATTAGTCAAGGTATTTACCTTCCTCATAACACAAGTACGAACATCTATGTGTGGTTTGAGCACCCCTGATACTAGGCGGTTTAAACAAGGCTTCTCAATCGTAAAGTCCCATAACTGATTCTTATGATCGTTCTTGATACTGTGAATGACGACTTTCAGCTGTAATCAAAAGGTTATGTTCAAAAGTCACGCTTTCTCATTTAGGAAAAAACTACAGAATGCCTCATGCTGCAAGCCATATATGACTTCTTTTGCTTCGTTCACGTTCATTCATCCACTCATAAGCATCTGACGTTTTACAGACATCCCTGATAAAGTAAGTGTATACTTACTTTATCATACTCTTTACTCTTTCTGTTGTCGATACATCCATACTATACAAATATAATAAATGCGAAAGGACTCTCGTTATCTTTTCCTGCCTTAACGGTAGAAAATCGATTCTTTCACACAGGTACCTACACCATGGCCATTGTATAATACTTTTAATCCTGGTAGTACGATCCCGAGGGGCATTATTTCAGACCTCGAAGTGAGCGAAGGCATCGGCAGAAGCCAGTAGTAATATAAAATAATAATGTGGCAATAATATTGTACCAACTTCAATAATGCGGACAGCTTGAGTGAGCGTGACGTTGATAGTTCCTTTATATGCATTTTGTTCACATACCAGTGCTATACTTATGTTTGCTAAATTGTTTTCTGAGTGTGGACATGCGCCAAAGTATTTGAAGCCCACGACGTATGAGCCCTGGAAAAGAAAAAAATTCGCATATCCATCGCGTATCTCCAGCTAAAAAAAAAAGCTACTGGGCAAGATTTGCCGACGATATTATTTTATTATACTTTATGTAATCAAATAACAAAGTTAATATTAAATACTATTATATGGAGTTACTCTTAACTCATGCTGGTTAAAAAACGGCACGTTGATTTTGTTCTGATTGAGGATCTAATCTATAAGCATGACTATTTGATTTAATTTTCGTTTGCACGGTAGTCCAGTTCACCCATGAGAAATTTGTAAGGAAATAAATAAAATACTCTTTCTTACTTACGTAAGTATCTGAATTTTTTGGTCCCGCCATTAAAAACTGCAACGAATCCACATATTGTGATAATGTCATCAATACAAAGAAATTCAAAATTAACATCACGATAGCGTTTGCTGTGGAGCATAATACGAAAATAATGAATACAATAGTAATAGTTTCAAATGTTACATGAACTGAAATTAAAAATAAATACGAATTTAATGAAGATACTGAATTGACTATTAATAATGACAATTTAATCGGTGGAATTATGTTAATACATAACTACGGTGGTGGTGAGGACCCTAATGGGCTTCTAATGAAAACCTATGTTATTGTGTTACATAATGAGTCTACTCATCTTTGGCAGCTGAATTTTGCGTTATGCTTAATGAATCCAACAAGGCAAGCCTCGAAATTGGACTTCAAATGAACATGTCAAAGACCAACAACCAAACCGTCAAACGAAAACAGTATGTAGACTGCATAACAATATGTCCTAGAATACATCTATCTCAGTCAAATAGTCTCATTTCAGGCGAGACAAGCTATGATAAAAGCTGCACCAAAAATCTCTAGGAGAGGTGGGCCTCCTAAGAGAGAAGGTTGATGAAAAACCTCATGAAAAGAGAATTTCCAATTTGCATTAAGCGGTAATTGATCGGTATGTGCATTCTCCCTAACCGATGATATCCTTGTGTACACTATGCAAGTGCACCCAAGGACAACTTGCAGTTAGTGTAGCAACATTGCAGGATATGGAAACGAATGGTCTATGGGTTTGGGTAGATGATATGGACTGGTTACCTACAGCTATGGACCAACTATGGAAACCGGTCTGAACAATATTTCAAAAATATAACACACAGGGAAAAAATGGCAGGGATTGATTTGCACACTTAATTATGGGCCCCCAGAAATCGTCGCTAGCACGTAGTTACGTAGCAACAAGTGAAGAACAATGTCCTCAGATGCTTGAGGAGAGGAGTTGTATTTCACGGCTATCAGGAAAATGGCAGAGCCCAGAAGATGGTCAAGATTCCTACCAACATCTTACTTGGAATACTGCCTTCCTCCAAGCACGTTTTATATAGCAAATCTCTTTTTAAGCCTGCTTATAAAAGCAGAGAGAGTGGATGCTTACTTCAACCGGTTAATAAAGGCAAGCTAAAGATGAAGAACAAGATTTCTTCTGGGACATAGGGTTACGTGCGTTCGCTACTGCCCTACGGCTCGCCTCATGCTATCCTGCGAGTTGATGTATCGCTTGGGCTGGCCTCTCTCCTTCGACTTGTTTCGGAAAAGTAAACTCTACCAGGACAGACCTAGAGTTTGGAGTGCACAAGCCCAACCACGACATCAACGTTGAGATAAGGAATAATGGATCTCCTATGCAAATGGTTTTATGTGACGTTAGTAATAAAATCCGCGAGACATCTTTCATTTATTTTCTTAAATGCAATACAGTCAGTACTATCGCCAGAGATTTACAAAAATACAAATTAAGTAAGTACCCACTCTAATTCAAACTACTGGATGTATAAACATTAACCAGTCTGCTGAAGTATGCATTATAATAGAATTCCAAAATTGTTCAAACTCAAACTCAAAGCATTTATTTCAAATAAACCAATTACAGGCACTTTTGAATTGTCAAGGTCGGGAGATAGAAAGATGAAGCTAGTTGCCCATTCCAAAGCGTAGGTACCTATGGAGAAGAAAGGGCAAGAAACTCCATGGACACTCTGTTATAGATTAGTCTAATTTTAAACGATCACGAACTCAATCAATCTCATGAAGACACAATGAATAGTCTTCTAAAAAAGGAAATTAGTTGTTAACCTCAAAACGTTTAAATTATTAATAACGATGTTATCACGGATCATGAGCGCAGAGATAGCACAATGTTTACCATTATCGGATAGCATTGTAAACAGTGAGCTATTACCATAACATGTATTCAGTTTTGCGGCTTTCATTTCGTCAGTGAAATTAATTTCAAACTCCATCCATCGCAGCTATGTTGAAAGCATGGACTTTAATTAAAGACACTAATTTTATTTTGGTCAGGAATCTCCAGAACCAAATCACAAAGTAAGCTTTGGTACTTGCCCGAAATCACCAATCTGTCTTGAGCAAGCGTCGTGATCAGTGCTCGCACCTTCTCTGTACGAAAAGAGGCCTTGGCCTTGGATTGGTACAAAAATAGGCTGATATTATGAATTATTATTTTTGTTCTATATCAATGTGGGCTTTTTATCAGTCACTTGGTCATATTGGTGATCCATTAACCGACCGCTTGAAGTAAGTAAAGTTTGACTTCGATCCAACTATAGGTATAGTTATATTTTATTCTCGAGGCATTTATTTGAAAGCAGTTTTATATGTATTTGTATGGCATCTAAAGAGGAGGGATGAAGCTTATGTGAGTAACAGAATACATTTAATGTTCATATGCATAAACATCAACATGCATTCTCGGAGACTCGGAGAGGGAGAATAAAAAGATAGATATATTGTGTAAGCGATAGCATTACTTTTAAGAGAGTGAATGATAACGTGACGGCGGTAGGGGAGAATGGAATACGAAAACAGTAAATTAAGACAAGGAGAGGAAGAAGAAAAACGAGAAAAAAACATCATAATTATATTCCCAAATAAATAAAAACGTAAATGTGCATATTTGTATTGTACTTATATTACATTTTCTTAGAAAACAAAGCATTAATCTGGATACACATAATATTGCCTTGTTTTGCTATAGCATTCATTTTGAACGCATAGTCACCATAGAAGAAAGAACTTCCGAAAAATTGGTATGCAATCTCAGTGTAGTTAGTTGTGTAGTGGTAGTCACCCTGCAAAGAATATCATATAAAAAATCCATCATTAGGTGTTTCCAGTAGAAAGTGACGGTAAAAATTTGTTTATACTCTTTTAATAGTAAGTTTGACCTTTTAATCTTCCTGTAAAGGATGCATTAGTCACAACGCAGCTAAAACCAGGTTAAAATTCTAAGGGTGAATATCACCTGCTATCAGTTCGTTTAAACATCAGGGTCATCATATTTATGGCATATTGACACTGACAGTTCTTGAAGGCATTATCATCAGTCATCATTGTCATTTGCCGAAGGGCGTTTGGTAAGATCACCTTCAGCATTGACACAACACGTTTTACGAATTTAGACCTTTTTGCCCCATCGGCCATTCGTCCTGCAAGCAATATGGAGCAGGACGCATTGCTCGCAGAATGCATGATTATCTGCCACTTTTATTATTCGTATATGAGCCAGTAACTGTCCCATTGCAGAACAAAGACCTCTTATCGTAGAACAAAAACGTACCAAGCTTGCTCTCCAGAGTGAATCAAATGCTTGGTGCTTAGAAAACGAGTACTAAACCTCCGGACCAGTGAAGGTAATAAAATCTTTTATTCATAACATGCATACAAACCGGAGGAACTACACAGTTGCGCATATTACGATAATACTGTTGCATCACCCCAGCGATTACAAAATGCTGACATGGCTGGTTCACTTTATAATTCCATAGTATACTCTTTTGATCTCCTTTTACATTCCACACGGTGACTTTGAACTGCGGACAGTTAAATGATTAAATAGGCAATATTTACTTACCATAAACTATCTGGAAATATTTAGAAGTAAATTCTTTAACGCAACTTGCGGTAGAAGTAAAATTGGAGAAATCGATACGTAACGCAAAAGCGTTATGCACCACCTTGCGACTTTTTACTATAGATAATAAAAAAAGACAGAGAGATTCTGAGATAGTTTTCATGGAGTTTGAGGGTGCTGGAGCCGACAATGAGATAAAAATAAAGTGAGTATTTTAAACATGAGATAAAGTAAACGACGTTATATTCGGAGTTGAAGAAAAAGCGTAAAGAAGTTCGTTTCTGATGGGTTCCCCCCGAGCCCCGAGCCCGAGCCAAGCTTTTTTACTTTGCTTAGAGCGGCTTATAGCTAAGTAGTAAGAGTCGCACGGGTAGATAGATCAGGTTAAGGTAAGTTAAGCTGCGTCAGATAGGCAGTCGCTCTACATAAAATCATGGTACTCAGCTGTATCTGACCACAAAAACAGTTGTGAAAAGGAGAGCCAGAGGATCCGACATAGGGTTTAAACCAAATCATTTCGTCTCATTCTACAGTTTGAACATAATGAAATTTTGAGGGTTTTTTTTTGTCTCCTTTTTTCTAACAATTTTATCATCATTCTGCTTAACTTTTTCGCAACTATGTTTGGATCAGCTTCGAGTCAAACTGGATACAGCTCCGTACCGGTGTTTAAAATGACCTATCTAACCTCCAAAACCTTATTACTGGGTAAAAGGTGGGGTCACTGGCTATTTTAAGCCACGTCTTTTAGCTTAAAGGTAAGTTGGCACCTAGATAACAGGACATAGTATCATATCGATTCCTGCAAAGATAAAGATAATGACTTTTCGCTTACCACTTCTACTTTAGCAGGCATAATAAAAGAAACATTGTAAGTAACAACAGCTCCGTATTGATCAACGTTGATTGTGGATGATGATATCGTAACATTTTTTGATCGTGGACCTGAGCATTGTTTGTAGTTGTAAAATTTGCTGTTGTATGGACCCTGGAAATGAAAAAAATACAACAACGTTAGGTATTTCTTTATTAAATTCTGTTCAAGGGTTTGGATGAAAGTATGTATGAAATAAAGATAATGAAGAAGTCGATGAACAAGGAGAAAGGAGAAAACACATTCACGAAGAACATCTGGAAGGAACTAGAGAGGTTGACATGAAAGGGAAGGTGTATGAATCTCTATAGCCAATTGAAAGATGCTGCTTATACCAAACCCAGCTCATAAGGCGAAGAAGTAGGATAAATCAAACTTGCGATAGTGATTATATTGAATAACTTGCAACATTTGAAAAATCGCTCACAATGGGCCTTATCAGAAGGCTTAAAGCTACCCAAAGGGCAATGGAGAGGGCTATGCTCGAAGTTACACGATCGAATCAGAAATGAAGAGATCCTCAGGAGAACCAAGGCAACCGACATAGCCCGAAGAATTGCCAAACTTAAGTGGCAGTGGGCAGGGCACATTACTCGCAGAACAGATGGCCGATGGGGCCAAATGGTTCTGGAGTGGCGTCCGCGTACCGGAAGACGTAGAGTGGGAAGGCATCCCACAAGGTGGACCGATGACCTTGTGAAGGCCGCGGGAATCCGCTGGATGTGGGAAGCACAAGACCGGTCGAAATGGAGGAGCCTGGGGGAGGCCTATGTCCAGCAGTGGACGTCTTTCAGCTGAAATGATGAATTTGAAAAATATGCAAATACTGATACATAATTAAAAACAAAAGAAAGGTTCGTACGACTATCTGGATTACTCACATAGTTGTTCGCATTTTTTGTCATAGAAAACTCCAAAGAATTAGCACGCGATATAAAAATTAAAATCAGAATTCTTAAAACCAACATAATACACCAGCTTATGCTATACATGGTGTGTTAAATATGAATTTAATATTACCATAATTTGTAACTTAATGATTTTATAATGGATCTCTCGTGTAATGGTTATTTAATATAAATTTTTGATGCGTCCGCAATCACCGATTCAATTTACTTTCTCGCTTGCGGATTTCATTTACATGAATTACTTACGGATACAGGCAAATTTAACTTCACCAGAGACTGATGACTCCTTTTGCAAGGGTGATTCACACCATGACAACCGATAACCACACAACTTTTCAGTCATCGGTGCCACTTTTAGACTTCCTTTTGTATACTGATTTTTAATTCGATAAACATTTTATTTTCACGGTTGTTCCGTAGGAGGGTTTACGTTAAGTCGTTGGTCTCGGCTATTATTAGTGAATCTTTGACGGTCATTACGGGTCGTCCGAAGCCGTAAAGTCTGACAACAAGTCTTACCTGGCGCCGCTGCGGCTGTTGCTGAGAGCCTTAAGTGGCTTAAATACTGTAACCTTATGGGTAACTACAGTTTTGAGCCGTTTGGGGTCGAACCGCTCGGATCATGGGGTCCGAGTGCACGTCTCCTCTTTAAGGAAATTTCTCGCCGGCTGATCGACACTTCACGTGACCAGAGGGCTGGGTCAATTTTTTGGCCAAAGAATTAGCATTGCCATTCAACGTGGCAATGCTGCCAGTCTTCTGGGCACGTTTCCTGATGACAGCGATGCGGAGGAACACTTCGACGCCTAAGTGTCCTTTTGTTTTTGTATTTATTTTGTATGTCGTAGTATTAATTCTTAACAAAATAATATTATTAAAGTCTTACCTAAGGGTATCGTACTACCCAGTAACTGGGTTGTGGAGGTCAGATAGGCAGTTGCTCTAAGTAAAATACTGGTATTCAGCTGCATCCGGTTAGACTGGAAGCCGAGTCCAATATAGTTGGGAAAATATTAGGGAGACGATTATTAAATATATTCCTCCAGGTAATTTGTCTCAGGTTAATAATAATATTAGGGCAATTCAATAGCTTAATCTAAACCGATAATAAATCCTTGCCTAATGCAAATGTCTATACAAAATAACAAATGTGTTCGTACATTATGGCCGGTCATCCATAACTGATTCAGATTAGAACTAATTGCAGACATGATGTACAACCAACAGATATCGGTGAGCCATCAGTTATTTCAATTAGGACATTCTAGATCGTAATTGAATAATATCTAAGTGATTATGTCGTCTCTTAGTTTCGTCTTATTAGAGCCCTCTTGTACACTGGCAATAGGAGAAAACACATAGTATTCTAGATTGCTTTACAAAATGATTCTAAGAAAATGGTGCATTAGAATTATAGCCATTATGGTAAACTCCAAATTAGCTTAGCTACAAAGACTCCTGAATGCTGCGGTCCCAAACCCCGGTACCTCACAGGCTTGATCGCGCCATGCCAGGACAGGCCGCGGGAACCGTCACATTTGATGAGGCCTACGGTGGCCTTTCGTCGCCCTTCCAATCCGTCGGGAGTCGGTTAGTTTAAAGGAACGTCGTAGCACGTGTTCGCCCTGTACGGGTGCGTTTCTTTTAGTTTTTTTTAATCATAAATGTTGACCTCTGAAAAAAACCGTAGCGGTTGCACGTTTTGCATGATGGAATAGCATCCAACAGGCCGCACCAGGCCGATACACGCCGTGGGAATGCTCGGCACGAGCCGTGGTACTGCGGCTTTAGAAGGACATTTATTTTCAGGTTTACGATAAAACTCAAGCTTGATTCACAAAATCTATTCTAACACAAAATAAATCATGAAGCACATTAGTTTATCATGGCTTACGTCCGCTATTAAATCATGCGTGTCCATAATTACTAATTAATTATTCCTGACGGCCTTGTAATGACGTTGTATGGACTTTATTATAATTAGCTTTACAAATTCGTTCCATTGTTGGGTTGTCAAGCTATCAAAGTATGGCTAAACAATGGTAGTAGGTAATATTCCATTCAATAATTAATGTTATTCTATTAAATAAATTTCCAGTGAACGCATAAAAAGAAAGCAGACATACTTATTTTATTTTTAAGAAATTGTGCATTGCTATTATTATTTTATTGATATCAATTTTAAAATTACGTTTAAAATCAAAGACAAACTGTTAGTTTGAAGTGATGCGAAGACATTAGTAGACGGACATATTATGCCATACTATTCGTAGTTTTCGTTTAAAATTAAATGAAATTGTTTATTCTGTAGAAAGGAAATTGGAATCATTTTTCCTCGTCAAATTATAAAAAAATAAAATTAGACGGAGTCGACATTTCCTATCTGACTACCCCTTAAAAAATGTCGAAAAAA
Source organism: Antitype chi (assembly GCA_947359405.1). Classification (NCBI taxonomy): domain Eukaryota; kingdom Metazoa; phylum Arthropoda; class Insecta; order Lepidoptera; family Noctuidae; genus Antitype; species Antitype chi. The sequence goes on along the minus strand of OX375819.1, from coordinate 5,400,316 downwards.
ACTCAAGGATCAACGTCCAGACATAATCTAGGTCAGATCATTAGAAGGCAATGTAGATTAGCGCCTGAAATGGTGGAAATTTTGGGAAAAAACCACACAGGTCAGAGAAAGCATTCCTCAGTAATCGTGTACTACCTCAGAACTAAGGCTATAGTTCTTGTTTATGAATAGTGTAGTGTATCTTTTTTACAGTGTAAACACTATCTCATGTATGTCGTCATGTTCGTGAACGGGCGCCGCCTGTAGTGACTGGTCATCTCTTAGCTCCCACGGCTTATATTAATTTCTGAATTGTTATTTTATTTTTGTTTTAATTACGGACGCATTTAATGTGTCACGTCTTTTTACATCGTTCTCACATTCACAATTTGAACCAAATGATGTAACCAACTTTTTGTAACAATATCATGATTTTAAAAGAGTGTCCATGGAGTTTCTTGCCCGTTCTTCTCCTAGGTACCTACGCTTTGAAATGAGCAACTAACTTCATCTTTCTAACTAACCGACCAAAACCAAAAGCCGACCGACCAAAAGTGCCTGTAATTAGTTTATTTGAAATAAATGCTTTGAGTTTTGAGTTTGAGTGAGATAGCTATCACCAATGTCAACAGTCAGTTCAACACGAATGACGGGAGCCTGTGAAAAGTGCAGCGTGCCTGCACGGGATACTTGGTGACGTGATGAGCCAGTGTAGTGATATAATGACCGTATGTCATCATTAAAAGTATTCTACAAATAGGTTTTGAACCTATTACTCAAAGTGTTACGTCCCTAATCCGTGTACTAGGGTACGTGGGAACATTTAATTAATTCTTCTTTATTCTGCAACACTACCTTTTAAATTTTTAATGCTATGCCTAGTACTTATTTCATTCAAATTCTCTAAAGCTACCAAACGCTACGGACTTAAATTGTAACTGTATACCGTAGTATCTCGCGTTCAAAATAGGTATAATATGCAATTCCAGCCACAATATAAGACCCAGACTGGGTCTTATATTGCGGGTGGAATGGCATATCATAGTAGCATTCGACCTCATTTTGGAAAATCGTTTTCTACACGAATACTAGTGTAACTTCGAGTACCTAATTACTAGCTACAAATATAAAATGGTTCCGTTTTCTTCAGTGGCAAAGAGAAACTTACAGCGTTTTAATTTTGTTCAATTTTGGACCTTATTAAATGGCATGTATTTAATCGAGCCTTAAAAACTACCATTTTGCTTTCCTAAAAATCTCATTAAACACTCAATAATGATTGCGCCTCTTTTTGTGACCCGGAAATGGGTGGCATTTTAGGGTCCTAAAAATGGTGAGATAAGGTCAGAAAGTTAAAAGAGGCTCATTTATTTAAAATAGTATTATTCATTCGAAACCCATAAAAATTGAAAAGGTTCATCAATTGAAAAAAATGCATACATAATTAGGTACAAGATCATTAAAGCTTCTTCACACAAACGCGACGTGACTCTTGTAGAACAATTTCTATGAAAGCTTACGGAAATTGTTCTTCCAGTGTCGCGTTGCACTGTCGCGTCACGCCCGTCTTAAGAAGCCTTTAAAGTTTCAGAAGAACAATTAAATATTCTCCATTTAATTCGTCCTTAAAATAGTGACAAGTGTAGAATGGTTCGAAGGGCATCCAAATTATAGTAGTTTAGTATTGAGTAACGATGTTTTATCAAAATAGAGAGATTGCATTCAAGAATTTAAAACAAACTACGAGTGTGTATGACATTAGAATTTCGAGAACTGTACTCATTTTAGTCTATAAATTTTATTGAATACTCTCATGGAAGCCAAATTCAATATGATGATAAGTTTTGACAGGCGTAATAGCTGGTCTGGGCTATTTATATGAACTGTTCAGTACAACCTTTCAGTACCCCGACCAACCCTTGCTCGTTGAAGCGTCAGCCCGCGCCGCAGCTGAGCCAGTAGCTTTAAATTCCCCGATTAATAATAATAATGCCAACCTTTTGATCCAGCCTGTCCCCAATACTAGCTGTCTCCCTATCAGTGACGCCCTGAGCCGAGGCCTGTACCCCACAGGGGGTGCCCTCAGCGTGCAGTCGCTTAGTTTCTAAATTTTAGTTAGTAAGCCCTGGCTGGAGGCGTTAAGTTAATTCTTAATGGCAGCCCCAGGAAAGCCTGGTTGAGCAGTCACGGCCTCTCAAGGCCAACTGCGACATGCCCAACAAAAAAAATAACAACCTTTCACTGCAGTACAGATAATAAAATTATGACACGGATTAGCTTCTATTATTCTAGTTGAAGGACGCATATTTTAAAAATGCATCAGCCAAAGGGTTTAAATAAGCAGTTCCTATGGAAGTTCGTCATTTTTACCGATAGGAAATCCCATCGGGCATACGGTTGCATGTATATGAATCAGTAACAGATCCTTAGTCTTAGTCAAGGCAACGTATCGCTTGCTCGGCGAGGCCATTTAGTCAGAAGCTCTAATCTATGCTATATTATGGGGTCCAATTATCTCCGCACACACCCACATCCTGTAAAAAACACAAGATAAATTGATCGTCAACATTAAAATGTATCGAGTCATTTCGGATAAGTGACGAATAATTAATTAAAACGTTTAATTAATTACACGGCTAAAAGCGTTGTTAATAAATTATGAAAGGCCTTGGACTTGCCCGTTGTTGTACATCACGTTACGGTACACGGGCGATTTAAAATTGGCAAATTGTTGCCGACATCCGGTATTTTATTGTAACGGGTTATTGGGTAAAATAAATCTAATAATCGTTTCCAAACAAGTGTTTATAAAAACGTTGCTGGGTTGATTAAAAGCTCTTTGAATATTCGAATTGAAAAAATAGGTACTCAGTTATTTTTACAGACATGGGCTACACGAAAAATATGAGGCTGAACAGGTTGGGAACCCGAAGAACTTGACCGGTTCTATTGTTACTGCTGTTAAGGGGTAAATTTGGGCATACCTGATTTTGGACAAGGGCCAGGGTAAATCGTAAAAAATACATATTATAAATAAGAATTAAATTTTAGAATTATTTAGTATTGAAAAATAAAGTGATTTCGAGTACAAAATATGTCATTTATCAAACAAAACAATATTTGTATTATTCAATATTTGCCCGAGCATACCGATTTTATCCCACTTTCCCATACAACTGTTATTAGGTTATCATCATCATCAACATTTCAGCCCAAAGATTCAACCGGTCTGGTGCAAAATCAAAAATCAAAATCAAAATATTTTATTTCACATAAGCCTGCATGGGCACTTATGAAACGTCAGAAGCTAGGTGCACGGTTCCAATTTGTCGTTTCCTATGGAGAAGAGCCGGCAAGAAACTCCACGGTTACTCTTTTAAAAATAATTGGCTTTTACAATGTTTTCAAATTACAGTGATAATAGGTATGGGAGGACAGTGCAGGCCAGTCAATAAGTACCAGGTACTTAGAGGAATGAAAATACAGAATAGAAAAACGTCTACAAATCTAGTCTCTAAGGCCTACAACGTTCTCTCATTCACAATATGTAAAAGAATCTACCTATATAAAATGAATCTATTTGAACCAAGTGACATGATTTCGATGACAATCACTGAAAATAAATAGTAGGTAGTAAAATTGATGTATAATGTCAAATAATGACGAGAATATGTCAGACATTGTAAAAAAAAAAATAATAATAATAAAAAGAATAAAAATTAACATTGCAATTTGGGAGCAGTTAATAGACTTTCACACGGTTTTGCTGTTAATGAGGTACCAGGGAAGCCACATGTGCAGAAGGAATTAATGCCAAACTTCCCTGTCTTCAACGTAGTCTTTTATCTTATAATATGCTTTTTTGATAAGGACACGTTTGATGTGAGTTTTAAACTTTCCATCGCTAAGTTCTGTAACCGACTTTGTGCTTCCCACATCCAGCGGTTTCCCGCAGCCTTCACAGGGTCATCGGTCCACCTTGTGAGAGGCCTTCCCACTCTACATCTCCCGGTACGCGGTCGCCACTACAGAACCTTTCGGCCCCATCGGCCATCTGTTCTGCCAGCAATGTGCCTTTCCCACTGCCACTTAAGTTTGGCAATTCTTATTAGGTTATGTCCTGCCATAATTGCAATCAGCTGTCACGTCATGACGATTTCTATAGGAATGCAAAAGTAGTATTTTTGATTTGCCCAGCCTTAGAAATCAGTCGGTCAACTGTATTCGGCGATTATTGTCGGCGACGTAATTACTCCAAAGTTGCCCGTATACCACCATTTGGCTTTGTTTTTGCTCCGTGTTGCACATCAAGTATTAATGTTTAATGTGTAGTGGAGGCATTCTCTTTGTGATCTTAGTTTTGGATAATAGTGTTAATTAGGTAGATAAAACGACGGAACTGGATGTCTGTGGGACTGTGGGTGCGTGGGTGTAGTGTGGGAGGTTCCTGAATGTGTAGACCTACTCGTCAACGCCTGAATTATTTCGTGAAGGATGTTATTGTTTGTGGGTGTAAAAGGACCGGTTCTAGTGTTTTAGCAAGTGTTTGTATTACTCGTTACAGTAATTGTGAATAAGTAATAACAAGTGCACGGGAAGATGGAGCAGATTAAATACACTTACCGCATGGATCTGTTGATGGGTAAGCATCTTTACATACCAAGTCTCTTCTGTGCCAAGTACGTTAAGCCGTTGGTAGTAGCCGTTAGCGACTGCCTATCTAACCTCCACAACCCAGTTACTGTGTAATACAAATCCCCTTGGCAAGACTGGTTGTCAAACTTTCGGGCTTCTGACGACCCGCAACGACCGTCAAAGGTCCACGAATGACAGCTAAGAGCGACGTCTTAACGTGCTTTCCGAGGCGGTAATTGCCCCTCAGATAAATTGTTAATAGAAACAAACTCATACATAAAGCATGTAGGTAGGTAAGTAAATAAACTTCCGTCTTTTATACAAGATAGTAGGTAGAAACAACGGTGTCACATGCGACAATCCATACAGAATTACGTACCTAATCAATTGGCTTCGTGCGCGTGCGCTGGTGAAAGCAGTGCCGTGGTAACGGTCGCAACTTACGGAATGTAGGTCGTAGGTTCGAACCCGGACAAGCGCTTTTCTTTGTGTAAATTATTTCATCACCACTGCTCTCAAAACGGTGAAGGAAAACATTGTGAGGAAACCGGCATGTCCTAGAAACAAAAACTCGAAGACATGTGACATCTACCAACCCGCACTGGGCCTGCATAGTTGATAACGGCCCGCTCCTTCTCACAGAGAGGAGGCCTATGTCCCAGCAGTGGGAACATTATAGGCTGATTATGCGTTTATTGGTCAAACTGGTTAACTATTTTACAACTACAAAAACTTATCTTACTATAATTAAGTAAAACTTAGAGGCCAATTTTAATAAGTAATAAAGTTAAAAAGGTAATAAAGAACTGCTGACGACACTAATTTTATTAGCGTAACCCTTTCTTGGCACCCTACTAGTCATTGTATTTTGAATTATGCCTCGTTTATACTCTTAAACATAAAATCAATACCAGTCAATTTAACTCTACAGCCCACTAATCACAGAATAATTTTTGCTATAAATTTCACTACATTCTTACCTGCATCGGCTGCATGTAATGTTGACCATGATAGATATCTTTATAGTGCCTCGCTCTGTTATAAACCTACCATTGTACTTCTGCAATATGAAACTTATTCAATGCGAGTAGACCAGTGATCAGAGCTAGTTAAACAATAGATGCGGCGAGTGAAGTGTCAATCTTAATGTGGTTGATTAAGTCTGATCAGAGTGACCCCTTTCGTTGTAAATTGAACGGTTGATAAAGTGTAGTTATCGTATTGAATCATACCAGGAACCGTCTTTTAACCAGCAGAATTCTACAACATATCAAGTTATTGTGTTCTGCGGGCTAAAATAAATATGGGTTTGATTATGACAGCCCGTGTAATGAACACAGAACATATAAGAGATGAAAATTCGACCATTTTTACCTCAATTTCACGTCGATATAATTATGATGGCACCAAGTTCCTAGGACACTGATCCTTAATGGAATAAAATTACAGTTTAAAACGAAAGCTTCGTATAGGTAAGCACTAGCACCACTAACTAATTCTATCTAAACGCTCCACAGAACAGTAAAGTTATCAGGTGCTACACAGCGGTGCCTTAATCTTTAACGAGTTTACTTCTGCCCATCTTTGAAACTTTTACGTTGCGATTATTCTTCTAATTAGCTAACACTCTTAGGTATTTAGTTCTTCTATCATAGTTTGCTTCTATTCAGGAATCCGCTGATTGTGAGAAGCACAGAGACGGTCAAAGTGGCTATGTTTGGGGAGGCCTATGTCCAGCAGTGGGCATTTTTTGGATGGAGTAAATATGATGATTATATTAGTTGGAACTAAATCTGGCTGACAGTACGCTCGCCAGATATCATTATTTATTAATTATCAAGTAACAATAGACTCATTATTAGGCACTTAATTACAATAACAATACACTTACATAAAAAGCATTAACTAAATAAATTAAAATTATTATTGTTGAATTAAAATTAAATTAAATCACCTTACAGGTCACCAAAAATTAAAAAATAAATAATAAAATAGATTAGAAAACTTTTTCTTTTTCGAACTCATTAATTAAAATTTTCTAACCGGCATTGGACAGCAACATGCCTGCCACATCCATGCCGGATATAAGGATAGTCCAATCTGTCGGCGATCATTGCCAGGATGGCATTGGGGCTGGCCCGCACCCGGCGCACCAGAGATGCACACTGCTTGCGCATAACAGCGTGGTAACAATCAGTGCGTGACATCACGAACATCCTTGATGCGCTACAGAAACGGGGCAGCCCCAACATTGCCCGGATGCATTGTTGTTATAACATGAGATAAGTCTCATGTATAACTTAGGTACCTGGTTAAATGTGGGTGTGCATTATGCATCTGTCTTTGACTTCTGAAAAACAGGCGTGATGTTATGTCATTTTAGCAGCAGGGTTAGCATGACGCTTTCTAATTCTACGAAGAATAGACAGTGCTTTTTCAATACAAAGTGACATTTCGTTTCTCCATTTTTGACATCGCACCGTAGATATCCTTCTACAATCTGTCATTTTGTCTTTCGTTTCTAACGATCTTTGCCTAGGTCCTTATAAAAATGTAGGCTATTTCAGAAGAATATTTCTTCCCAAACTGTCAAAATCACACTGACAACAAACTTTCTACTCGACGGCCACAAAGTATAATACGATTATCTACAAAATCATGATTTGTTTAGAACGCATAACTGTTATAATTAAAAGAAAAACATAGCTATCTTCTTCTGTTGTACACAGTTATGTCTGTTCTTCCGTCGACAAATCGGTGCCCGTGCAAAGCCTGCATATATGGCTTATACAAAAAAAAAAAATTGCAATCCTTGGATTTCCTAAATCCACGTTCGAACGAACTTAAAAATATCGCGATGGGATTTTTTCCCGCATTGGATTTTCATCGCACTGCTTTGTGCCGAGAGTTTAAAATCGAACAGTGTGTTTTTCTACACGCTGAGATGCACTCTGTTGGATTCTCAATGCTCTGTTCAACACCGAGGGTTGAAAATCTGGTGTGATATAAAATCCGACGGCACTATTTTTACGTCTGTGAGGAATTATTAGAATAGTCATCATTCATTCAACATTAATTTCAGCCGAAAGACGTCCACTGCTGGACAAACGCCTCCCCCAAAAGAGGGGTTTTGTCATAATTGCCAGGCTTGGTAGGCGAGTTGGCGGTCGCAGTATGGTGGTAAAATGCATAGAGAACGCTGCTGCCCATTGTCTAGTAAGACCATTAGTCGCCTTCTACGACACCCACGGGAAGAGATGGGATGGTGCTATTCTTTTACGTCCTGCACCACACGGTACCATCCGGCACCACACGGATTAGAATAGTACTTAATTTTTTTTTCTTAACATAACTATACTTCAGTGGACTTGTAAATTGTTTATAATATTGTTTAACTAAGAAGATTGTTTTGAAACCAGATAATCAATAAATAAATTCATTTGTTTTTCTTATAACTTTAAGTTATGTGTCTTCATGTAGATTTAGTATTTACTGTAAGACAATTAGAAACAATGTAAAAATTGTTAATGAAAAAAAAAAAAAAAAATCACCACCAAGAGCACACGAATCGGTGATTTGCTATCGTTTTTGTAACTTTAGGTATTATGAGTTTGTCTGCTAGTTACAGTTTTATCACAAAGAACTAAGTACGTGAGACGTGTCAGTTTTTTATTCCAAAGATCATCACCATCATCTGCCTAGCCTTTTCCCAAGTATGTTGGGGTCAGCTTCCAGTCTAACCGGTTGCAGCTGAATACCAGTATTTCACATGGAGCGACTGCCTATCTGACCTCCACAACCCACTTACTGGGTAATAAAATACCCCTAGGTAAGACTGGTTGTCTGACTTTCGGGCTTCTGACAACCTGTAACGACTGTCAAATATTCACAAATGACAGCCGAAAGTTTAAATTTTACTTTTACTTTAAATTACAAAAGTTTTAATTCAGTAACAAATTAATAATATGTATATAAAAAAGAAAATGCGGGAAGAGTGCCCAAAAGGCTGGCAGCATTGCCACGTTGTATGGCAATGCTGATTCTTTGGCCGAAATATAGGCCAGCCCTTGGGTCACGTGAAGAGTCAACCAATCAAATAATTATATAAGACAAAAATTGTATTTCTCTCTTATTTTTAATACTTACATCTAAAAGACGTAGCTGGACGTTGTCAAGGAATATTAGAGAGCTGGAATAAGAAACGTGTTAGGAATGAATAATTAGAATTTTTCTTACTCTTGAACTAAATCATTTTCTCACAGAAAGCGCTACAGTTCGATTAAATACTTAATAATCTTCCCCTCACAATCGTAATTTTGTAGTTTTTTTTTTTTATATTGCAGTAATTCTTATAATAAATTAATCTTAATATTAAATAATTATTTAGTTGGATTAATTTCTGTATGGAGGAGCGTAGAAAGGGTATGTCCATACCAAGGACACTTTGGATGATATCAAACGATATTGGAAGGGTTTTTTAATCCTATCTCTACATGTTCGGAAGTTTTTAATACATTGATACCAGAAACCGAACTTTTAAAATTGAAATAAACACATCACTTTTTTTTTTTTTTTTTGGGTGGGAAATCATCAAATAACTTCTCCCGCTCTGGGTGGAGTGGGAGGACGTGTCAGACTTTTACTGACTAAAACCCACCCGTGTTCCCTCAGTTGCCTGTGTGCAGGGGCCGCGGTATCTCTTTCGAACAACCCGCACCCCTAGCAGGCATCGGCCCTTGCGGACCCCCCCATTTGGTGCTGACATCTCTTTAAGGCGCGCGTGGAACACAACGCGCCGTCGACCCGGGCTTGGTCCTTACCGGACAGCGAGCTACCCATTACTCGCCGTCCGCAAGCCCGCGCCTACGGTGGCCGGGAATCAGCCTGGGATTCCCGACGCCCAGGGCTTCTCCCGCGGCGACTACGGCCGTGAGGGCGCATATACTGCCTCTCCCTCACGTGCGCCGCCTCCCTCTTCGCGAGCATTACTGCTTCGCAGAAGGAGGTGACGGCTAACCATTTACTCTCACTCTGTACCATGGCCTGCACCAGGGCCGGACGCGAGAGATCGCCGCCGCCGATCGCCTCCACGAGGACACGGTGGTGCTCCGCCCAAGCCGGGCAGACCGCCACCGTATGCTCCACCGTGTCCTCAGGGCGATCTTCGCAATGGAAGCACCCGGGCGTTTCCTCCCGCCTTATACGAAACAGGAACCTCCCGAAACAACCGTGTCCGGTGAGGACCCGCGTCAGGCGGAAGGTGAGGACGCCATGCCGCCTCTCAAGCCACTCCTCAAAGAGGAAACTTACCGCCGCTATCGTGGCGTGCCCAGCACTGGGTTGCGACAATCGCACTCTCCATGTCGCCATGAGATCCCGCCGGAGCTCTGTCCGCTGCACCTCGATTTCTCGCGGCAGCGGAGTAACGCCCCGGCCTTTGGCCTCCTCGCGCCACTCCCAGATATGCGCGAGGACCTTTGCCTCCAGAACCCATGGCGATAGCAATAGGGTTTCTGTTACACCTTGTATAAACAAATTAGTCTAATTTCTATAGGTACTGTCCGTATTATACTGTGCAATTAATTCATTTTCGCTTTGCGTTCTTTCTGGTTTTTTTTTATGTTTTTGCTCGGCTCCTAAGTGCCCTAGCGTGGTATTAAATAGCCAATAGCCTTCCTTAAGAATTGGGCTATCAAAAGCAAGAAAGATGTTCGACTATTGCGTTCCAGGAGTATTGCGTTCAAACAAACAAACAAAGCCTTCAGCTTCATTATTAGCCTATTCAAAGTTTTAAAAACAAAGACATGATTTAAATATGATTCTAAATTTAAATGAAGGCAATACAGTAATTCACATCAAAGAAACCTTAACGTAACCGTAATACCTACGCAAACGTTATATAATACTATAAATGGTACTAATAAATTAATATAAAATCTGACAAAATACAGAAACTGCGCACCTATAATTTGTTGCCTGAATCAAACACCGATTTGCTTTACCCTGGAATATTAAACTTCTACGGAACTAAAATCAACTAACAACAACCAACAGTCTCCAACATGTTCCGGAATTAACGCACACTACCAAACGCCCCAATTATAATATTATGTAAGAACATTGTTTATTTATTAAATTACTTATACATTATGCGGGAGAAAATTGTGGTCACGTTACAAATCTACGCACGCACACAATCGCACCAAGGCAACCGACATAGCCCGAAGAATTGCCAAACTTAAGTGGCAGTGGGCAGGGCACATTGCTTGCAGAACAGATGGCCGATGGGGCCGAAAGGTTCTAGAGTGGTGACCGCGTACCGGAAGACGCAGAGTGGGAAGGCCTCCCACAAGGTGGACCGATGATCTTGTGAAGGCCGCGGGAATCCGCTGGATGTGGGAAGCACAAGACCGGTAGAAGTGGAGGAGCCTGTGGGAGGCCTATGTCCAGCAGTGGACGTCTTACGGCTGAAATGATGAATGATTATGATGACACAATTGCACACATACAAGGCTCTAGCGTAGTAGGTACTTCGTCCATTTTGGTTTGTTTTGACTGTGCAGCAGAAGTGTCACTGTAATTTAGGCAGTCTTAGTTATTTTTGGGATAAAAAATTGCCTACACTAAAATTTACAGAAAACGATCCAGTAAACCATTCTAAACAAACTATTTTCATAATGTGCATCAATTCAGTTACACATTGTACGTATATGAGCAAGCATACACGAATTTTCGGTTGACAATTTCAGTGCGGATACAAACAGGGCAAGTGGGTTCAAAATCTCAACTAATATTACAAGGTTAAACACAAGCCCATGTGCAATGTAAGCATAAATTGCGAACAAACTAAGCTAGTTTTCGCGCTACTATTCGCCTATTTGCTCGACATAGCGCCAATAAGGTAGTTTGAGGTTGAACTTCGTTTAACAAGTGTACTGTGTAAAGTCAGGAGAATGAATTTTAATTAAATTTTCAGTCTAAGTCAAATCGCCACGCTATTTCATAAACTGTCAGATAACTAATTAATGTTGTGATTAGAATATACGGACAATTTAAGTTGGTTGGTGGTCAATTTGCTAAACAATTAATCTCCCTGGTTGTACATACCAATGTGCAAACAACGAGCTACCATGTGATTCCTAACAAATAAATAACTAAGTTTTGGCATACATGTTTGTTATTGAGTAATAAACATCCAAACATACTAACTTTGACATTTATACCTACTTACCTAGTATTAGTAGGATACCTACAAGAAAATCCATTGATTCATAATATGAAATATAGTGACATGTTAACCTACTGCCATACAATTCCACCACCAAATCCCAAACATACTATTGTAGCAGCACTACTTTCTCAGACGAAGTCTTTCAAAGGGAGTTTTACTACTACATAATACGTTTTCTGGGTTCCGTACCCAAAACGGTGCCAACGAGACCCTATTGCTAAGGCTACGCTGTCCATCTGTCCATCTATCTATCACAGGGATGTATATTTTGAACTGTTATAGGTAGACACTTGAAATTTTCAGATTGTGTGCTACTTCTTATGGCCGCTATAACCATCAGTTATTCACAATCAGCCTATAATATTTCCACTACTTGGAAGCAGGTCACCTGTCTGTGAGAGGGACTAGTCCGTAAGCCACCCCGTGGGCCCAGTGCGGATTGTTAGATGTCACATGTCTATGATTTTTTGTAACCACAAATAATAAATCATAAATGTAAAAGTTTGTGTGTTTAGATGTTTGGATGTTTGTTCCTCAGTAATGCGAAAACGGTTGAACGGATTTGGATTAAATTTGGCACACAGATAGTTTATAATCTTCATTAACATATAGGATACTTTTTTTATCTCGGTAGTAAGTTTTCGTGGGATAATTTCCGACCTCCATGCGGGCGAAGCCGCTGGGACAAGCTAGAATAAAATAACGTAAAGGAAACAAATTAACAATACAAGAAACGTATGTTACCTATAAAAAAAATGTAGTGTTAAATATTGTACGGTCGTACGGGACCCGTCGTTTGCGAGCCCGACTCGCACTTGACCGCTTTGTTTGTCGTGCGGTAGCGTAACTATGTTCATTTGCAAGGAGGAATTCCGGGAAAGTCTGAAGTACAAATATACCGGACTGATTATCGTGAGAGTATCCAATTTAATATACCGCTTAGAACGTTGCTGTGGTTGCCCCTAATACATTCTTTGGTGGGGCCTTAGAAATGTTTTTGCTGTAGAAGTATTTTCGATGTTTTATAAATAAATTAATTAAAAAATAAAATTTAGAACCCACAATTTTGGATGTCGTGATATCCTGGACGCCTGAGTGGATAAATAAATTTGAGAAACTGTGTCAGGAACAATAAATCTTGACATTCCCAGTTCTCATACTAGTTAAAATAAAGACAGGCAATTACTCCAGTCATGAATAGAACACTTGGAAATTACAGTCCAACTTGAAACATAAGGATTAAGAGATTATTACAGTGTACGACTTCCCTACGATTAATCGGATCGACCTACGAAAGTATCAGAATAAACAATGTGAACACTTTTTTCAGTATTATTCAATGAACTTTCAGGTATTTCAGCACTTCCAATACTTAGTAACCCTGAAGGTCTTGTCATGCATGTGTAATGAAAACCTTAATTCATTAAAAAAAACAAAGATTAATCGCTTGCACTTTTCTTCCGCATGCATCTTGCATAGCAAACTCGTTCACTTTTGTGTATAAAGACAACAAAATCTGGTATGATAAAGTTGATGGTAGGCGCTTACCTATTTTAAAGTCCATTTTCAACCAGAGTTTAATTTGCATATTATCTTTATAATAAAGTATGCCATGGATAAAAGCTGTAGATATTTATTTACAAAGGTGAGTAAACTCAAAAATAAGCTTCAGTTAGCAAACCTTGCACAAATAAATATAAAGGTAATTTCTTCTTTAATTTAAATAAACCTGAGCTCGTTGGTCTAGTGGTAACACGCGGTAAAGCTGAACCTTAGTCTTGGGTTCGATTTCGAGGTCTGGGACAGTTTTTTTGGTTTTTGCATCAGGAATTTCTCAGCAGCCCGGAGTTTGAATTTCTGACAAATTGACGGCAACATACCTGGCAAAACATGGGTAAACGAATGGTACACCTATGCCTTCCCCTTCAGGCAAAACCTTAAGTCGTGATGTTAGGAATTTATCCTACTATAATATTATAAATGTGAAACTTTGTATATTTGGATAATTTAGATGTTTGGATGTTCGTTACTCAATCACGCAAAAACGGCCAAACGGATGTAGATGAAATTTGGCGCACAGATAGTTTATAACCTGGATTAACAGATAAGATACTTTTATCCAGGTAGTATGTTCCCATGGGATAATTTCCGACGTTCACGTGGGAAAATCCGCGGGAGCAGCTAGTGTAAAATAAAAATAAAATGCACCCATCCACGACCAATCGGATCGCATGCACAGAACAAGACCCACCACTAAACGCGAGTAGGACCAGCGTACAGTCGTAATAAAAAGTAGCGTGTGTACACATATTTACGTCTCGAGACGCGGGAACCTCTCTCGCCTTTATTATTTACGCGCCGCGACAGTCGTGTTGACACTGGTTAAGGTGTGGTTTCAATGATGGGGGTGATTAGAATTGTATTTTGTGGATAACGGTGCTGGTTGCGATATTACCTAAATGTTCTATAATCTATGTAGTTAGTATTAAGCAGTATTACGCAATTGTTTGTTGTCCCAAAGAAATAAAAAATAGAATCGCATCGTAGATAAAAGTCATGAAAAATCTGACGAAATCAACTGACTACCTTTAATCGTTAAAGCTTGGCTCGTTTGGTGAAAGAACCTGAAAAATACAGTCTAAACATTTGATTAGCTGTCGCCCACGAAAGGTCCCGTACCACCGTACAATATTTACAATCTTCAATTTTTTACTTTATTATTTTCATAACTTTTGCCAGTGTCTTCACCCGAGGTCCTACCGCGTGGACGTCGAAAATTGACCTACGGGAACGTATAACTATAATAAAAAGTATCCTATGCTGTGTGGCAAAGTTCATGAGATACTGACCGTTGACAAACAAACGAACGGGCGACCAGCAGAGCGGGCATCCTTAAGGGGAACCTAGTCGCGGGCCTGGCTAGAAATCACCCTGTCTCACCAGGCTTCATGTCCGACAGAGATAGTATCAGTGATGAGCAGTTAGATGCTAGTCTACACGCACAACGTTATTGAGTGAGATGCAGGATCATTTATATGTAGTAAGAAATTCGCGAAAAAATTTAGAAAAGTCCTTCGGAAGATCGGGTTTTATGAAAAAGCCGATGCGTAAATCAATGCCCAATAAAGTTTATTGAACTTTTCGATAATTGAACTTTGTCGGTACCGACTTGATTTTGGAGATTTCACACTTCTTTTATTACTGAAACACGCCCAGAGTTAAGTAAAATTAGCAAGAAAAAACGAATCTTTGTTGGCTCCTAACTTTTTAATGGGTTTATATTTTAACAATCTGTTTCCGTATAGACAATATTAATAATGAGACAAAACTATATCATATTTCACTTTGGAAGTGCCATGTCAGAGGAGTAAAACACTCCCGAAATTTGTATGCAAAAAATGTGGAATAGGTTCACCTTAAGTTATGGAAAGGAGGATACTTACAAAAGTTGATGTACGGTAAATTCTTAGTTTTGGCTTCCTCCCTGTGTTGCTGGCATTTTCAAGGATGTTGTCTAACACACTCTAGTAGTTCAACATGACCAGCAAAGTGGTTAAATCTAATAATAAATGATAGAAGTTCTGTCAGTTACAATTACATGTAGTTTAAAAATAACGGTTTTTGTTGTGTCACTATGACGGCACGGTTGGCGCAGTGGTTCAGCGATCGACTGCTGCGCTGCGTGTCGCGGGTTTGATTCCCGCACGGAACAAATATTTGTATGATCTGCAAGTAGTTATTCTGGGTCTGGCTGTTTGTGTATGTGAGTTTAAATGTTTGTAAACGCACCCACGATACAGGAGAAATTCCTAGTGTGGGGCAACGTTTATAAAAAAATATATATATATTCTTTAATGTAGCCAGTCCTAAGCCTGGTTAAGTATGAAGGGAGAGTGGATTCAGTTCATCTACGAACTATCTCACTTAATCTTCTATAATTAATTCTAAAATGCATTCAGACATTTTGACAATCGCACCAGTGAAACCGCACCTACCCAGTACTTCTAAATATGAAAGGTGCCCGATGAAGTAGCGTTGTGAGTCGCCCACAGAGAATATAAACCGCACACCCGGCGTGCATACACGTCCGCGTTTTACGGGGATTGCACAGTCATAGAATCTTCGCTTTTGTCTACCCGATTTTGGGAGAAAAATTATTTTTTGACACAATAATGAAACCAAAAAATGTTTCGAAAATTTTTTTGTTCAATTATTCGAACGGGTGAAAGAAATGAAATGTGGAAGTGATGTGAAATTTTGTTTTGGTATGTTTCAGCTATGCTATTCTATAACTATCTCACCGGGTGAAGTGAGCATGGAGTGAGCTGTCAGTGTTATTCCACCTGATGCTAGGGATGCCCAAGCATTACATTTACAATCATAATCAAGATTTAAATTAAAAAAAATATGCTGATTCTATTGATCATTTTATTACTATTTCAAAGCTAGTATTTAAGTGTGCATTATTTTGGGAGGTTTTTCAAATAAAGTATCAAAACAAAAACTCAGTCGGAAACTCAATGTTGTTTCTGTCTATTTTTTCTAGACTAGTCCTTATATTGCCTGAGGCGCGAGCGCGTCACGCAATATAAGGACTAGTCATCATAATCGAGATTTAATCTAGACTATGATTGTAAATGTAAGGCTTGGTCAATTCCTAGCATCAGTGGGATGACACTGACAGCTCACTCCACGCTCACTCGGCTCACTTAACCTGGTGAGATGGTTACAAAATAGCACGGCAGTTCTGGGTTTTTACACGCTTTATATTAGCTTCACTTGTATATTTGTTTGTATGTTTGTATGTAACCGACTCCTTTGAGCGCGATTTTGACCCACTTTAAACGGTCAGATTTCATTGCAACTTTGCAAACTTGTCGAGGACCGATGACAATTCAATAATTAAAAAAAAAATTTGAAAAAAAAATCACGTTTTTGTAGTTAGCAGAACTAAAAATAGAAAATAAATAATAGTTGGTTTTTAAAGCGTGTTTTTTAACTATTATTTTATGTTTTCTTTTTTTCTTGTGTTATCGATTACCTATCTCACTAACATAGAAGGACTCACTTGCACCATATCAAATCTCTACATACTTTTAGCTGTAATCGACTATAAAACATCATTCTATAATACTAGTTTATGCCAGCGGCTTCGCCCGCGTAGTGGTCGGAAATTATCCCACGGGAACGTACTACCGGGATGAAAAGTATTATATATGTTAATCCAGGTTATAAACTATCTGTGTGCCAAATTTCATACAAATCCGTTCAGCAGTTTCTGCGTGATTGAGTAACAAACATCTAAATATCCAAACATACAAACTTTCACATTTATAATATTGTAAATATTAAACAAATTTAATAAATATGCTAGGATTAGTTGGATATTATATTATAGTAAAATAGGATTTCTGACAGTTGAGTGAAGCATAGAATTGTTTCAAATTGACCTTCGCAAACATTGGCCAACGGCACCCTAATTGCGTAACACGCGATTAATCATAATCGGTTTTATTATGACAGTTCAACAATATGCATTGCGTTATTTACGTTGTTGAGCAGACACATTTTTCGAACATATGAAGCAATGGTTTAGCCATCTGTTTCAAAACGAAACAAATTATGATGAATCGTGAGTTACGCAATTAGGGTGCTGGTCCTAGTTTGATAGAATATTGTAAAGTACTTAATTTACTTTCAACAAAAAAAAATGGAATAAAATTTATTTTTCGTGGAAATAAAATATAGAAAGACCTAACCTTTCCTATCTTGAGAGGTTCCTAGAAATCCTAGATCTGTCTACGCATGAGTGTAGTGTAGTAGCGGACATCTTAAGGATTACGTCAAAAAGGATGCGAAGTAGCGTAAAAATAGACGTTGTAGACGTTAGAAGCATACTAGTACCTACTTATATCTTCTATTAAGGCGGCGATTTCTTGAAAACGCTCAAAAAGTTGGTTTTTTAAACCAGTGTATCTCTTTAACCGTAAATAATTTTGAAAGCAAAAAAGTATAAGATATTTTCAAGTCTTTTTTGCATAGACTGATGGAACTCAAAACATAATTAAACATACCTTAATGCATCAAAAAAATCATCTAAGTCACCTCTTCATTATCTTTAAAACCAGTTTATCCCTTCAATAACAATTATAATTATAATTAAAAATATACCATAAAATTCCAAATGCCAAACTGCATCCACTGATGGATTATTTATTATTAAAAAGTTAATATCTAATTTTATACGATTTTATTTGCATTTTTACGACAATGCTTGCTCATTTATTATTCGAATTTATTACAACAGATTTTAACCCGTATCGGATTACCATAAGAACTATTATCGCTCATAACGACAACATTTAATGTTACCAGGGCCTTAATCTTGACACTGGTAATTCTCATTAAGGCATAGACGTCTATAGCATAAATAGCATATAATGATCCCATTGCTGGGACACAGCCCTCCTCTCGGTGAGGGGGAAAGGGCCATAATCCACCACTCGGACCCAGTGCGGGTTGATAAATGTCACATGTCTACGAAGTTTTGGTTCTAGAACATGCCAGTTTCCTCACGATGTTTTCCTTCACCGTTTTGAGATGGCGATAGACGCTTATACCAGTTGGTTGTTTATAGGCTATCAATTAAAAATATGTAAACAACAGACTATCCTAGAGTATACTACAAGTTCAAATTACCAGCAATAATAACAACACAGAACATAACATATCGCCTGTTTTCCCGAAGTGTTAGGCAAAGGGGTACTTATTACACCCATATTTTATTATGTTTATATCCAAGTTGTCTATGTATGTTAAGTCACATGCGATAGGGGGCGCCGGACGAGCATATCGCCATCAACAGAGCTCAAATACAGACATCGGGCAACAACCGAAAAATTAAAAAAAAAATACCCAATAACACTTTTTCCGAACCAGGAATCGAACCCGGGACCTCATGCTCATCAGTAGCGCTTGCGACCACTAGACAAACGAGGCAGCAATATTAATAAATCCGATTCACAAGTTTAGTTTCGGGAATATTCTCTGATTTTTCAAAAACTAAAACAAAAGATTTTTTCAACATGCAGTATAATATAACACCAGGTAGAACAAAAGCAAAATGTTCACATTTTTCTACGTTAACAAAGAAATTTAACACTGCATGCAACACTGACTATTTTGGGATTCATCGAAATACAAACATTGGTATGAATAACAATTTTACATTTGGTGCAATATGAAAGTTTCAACAACAGTCTATTGCACATGATTCGAGTCATCCATGCGTACGCAGAATTTCAATATCCGCCCATAGGTTTATAGAGGTACTTCCAGTCCGCAGGCTGCTTATACCCTCGCGATTATAGGATACTAGCACTTCGCTCGCGACTTTGTCCGTATAGATTTCGTATTTTCCCCTACAAACTTTAAATCTAATTTTATTACTTACTTTAAAATAATAATGCATTTTTATGTGCCTCTCCACAATAGCAATCCATGAGTATTAATGTAATACGCTTTTCACCATCTGGTAATACCACCCATGGACTCCACGAGACAGGCTTGACCTAGTGTGGAGATCATAAGCAAAATGTTTCCTTTGCGTCTTATTCCTGATTTTTTTCCTTATTAACGTAGGTACTAATGTAGACTTTAAGGAATTGTAAAGCTCTGTTTTTTTTTTACAATAAACATTATGTTATCTTATCTTATCTTAACATACATACCGGGTACAACATACATACAGGGTTATATAAAAAACTAACTTTATGATATACGTTGATAAGTATTCGTGCCGAGTTTCAAGTTAAAATATGCCTCGTATAATTAGCATTGCATCGCCCAAGAAATAGAAATGTTCATACAAATTTCCACTCTCTATTGCATCCGTTTACGGGGAGAGTTTCCTAAAATCCTTTCTTAGCTGACGTCTCCGACTCATTATCTACCTCGGTGTCAAATTTCATCTTCATAAGTCCAGTCGTTTTTGAGATTTCGTGATTAATCAGTGAGTGAACGAATGTATGAATGAGTGACCTTTCGCTTTTATATTTAAAGATTTAAAAAAATCCTGTCTTAGCTGACATCTCCTACACATAATATACCCCTGTGCCCATCTTCGTAGGTCCAGTAGTTTTTGAGATTTCGTGATTTAATAATTCAGAGATCGGATATTCGGATGCATATTCACCTAAAGTTGAGATGTTGACTAACATGAAATGCGCTTTTGTATCGAAAAAGTCTTAATTTAGGTAAGTAATTTGTTTATTTTTTCTTTTAACTAATACAAACCACCCCTCCTCCAGTACATACACATATTTGTATCGGGTTAAACATTAATTTTAAATTAATACACAGCTGAATAGTTATGCAATCCAAGAATCCCGGGGTTTTTAATAAATATTACAAATAATTTTTATAGCTGTTTCCATAGTTTCATAGCTAAAAATTATCTTTAGGTAAATATGCATCCGAATATCCGATCTCTGTTTATCATTCAGTGAATGAATGTATGAATGGGTGGCCGGTCGCTTTTATATACAGATTAAAATTCTGAGGTTTTATATTGCAAACATACTGATTAAAGTTTCATCTTTTTCTCTCATGCATGTTTGAATGGATATCGTAAACGGTGAAGTGACAAGAATACAATATGTTGCTCTAAGTTGTTAACGTACGGGGATAAAAGAAGGCTTGGTTATGCACTTTAGAACTTTAATATCGTGGCTCTTATAATATTGTGCAGTGTTTATTTCTTGTATAAGCATCTAGTAGAGATAGTAATTTAGTCTTGTCCTCAGAATTAAGAATCAAACGAACTTACCTAGTGAAGTTTGATTCCAATTATGCGAGGGTCTCAACCGAAGACGATTACTTATATTACATGCAGCATTACATGAGATGGTGCTATCTTCATCACACGTTTAGATCTTAAACACTAAAAAAGATGGATAAAAGGACATATTTTTTATTACAAGTTCCTGTTTCACTACCACTGGCAACACCGTACGCCCTTCAATCATTATTTCAGAGTAGATTTTTGTGTTATAACATTGCCTTTTAGCCATTGGGTTGGGGGGGATAGGGCAGTAATCGTCTTCGGTTGAGACCCTCGCATAATTGGAATCAAACTTCACTAGGTAAGTTCGTTTGATTCTTAATTATACTTCGGGTCTCAACCGAAGACGATTACTTATATTACATGCAGATGTTTAGAGCATTGCAATATTGCAGAGGAAAAAGAAAAATTAAAAAAGTAGTTTAGTGTATGAACTATGGAGAAAGGTTTAATTAATTTTTTTTTTTTTTTTTGAGAAATCATACAATGATCAATGTACATCTATCGTTCCCTTAACAAGCTTGTTAATTATATAAATGCAGTTAATCTTCCACATTATGAACCGAATATAGAATTGACAAAAGTCGTGTCATTCTGGAGTCAGGAGCTACCACATTTCTAAATTAATATTTAAGAAAGAGGTTTGAGCAATTGCTCCAGCCCGCGGCCTTGCGAACCACCTCCAGACTGACCCCAGATCTGTGCGCGGCAGATGTAGATGCCGAGCGAGTACTATGAGCACCGAATATGGAAATGTCTATTCCGCTGTCTTGCAAACCTTTTTTACCCAATGTGCTATTGTCTGAGGGCCTACTTTTTTATGAGGTTTACGTACACCGATAAAAAGATTTCCTTCAGTGTAGTCATTTCGCAAAGATCTAGTTTTGTCTATGTAGGTTTCAATGGCAAATGCTGCGAATGTACGGCAGTTTGATAAGTGGTTGGTATGCCCCGGGCATCGATGTTTCGATTAAATCATTAATTTTAATTATAATCTAATTTTCTTGTATCGATATATTTTTAGCTTTATAACACTGATGGTCTGCATTCTTTGGGCAGTAGCGATAGCTAATAATGTACAAGTTTAATGTGACAAATCAACTAAAGAAGATGAAGAAGTAAGGACATAAATTGGAAAGGTATTTCAGTACTACGTTTGTATCCCATGTTGAATTGTATTTTGGTTTTGGGGGAGTAAGTCTGTAGACACCTTTAAGGAAGCGGCTGATACACGCATCTATAGTAACGTTATAGCCTAAAATAACTGAGAGGGCAGAGCTATGCGTATTTAAACTACTGTAGCTAGTTCCCTTCTTGAATCTTTTTGTTCAAAATGATATAATTTGGGCACTATCCGTCTCGTAAAGATCCATGTTATTATCTTTACAATAAAGCCCCCAAGATTTTATCGAACTATTGTATTGTCTTAAGGTTGCATTTGCAAAGGAGGCATCATTATATGTACCTAATGACGTTCGTGGTACTCCACGCTTGATCAGCGCCTCCCGGATAATTTTGCTGCCACCAGGATGAGCGTCGCGTGAAGTGGGTGGCGGACTCTTAAGGGAGATTTTAGAATATCTTTTCTGATGTAACAAGACGGGACCATAGTGGGTACCATGGTTGAGACGGCCAGTAAGGCACTACTAAAAAACCAATCGCTTTATATACGATTTTTTTTTTTTTTTTTTTTTCCTAGGACTTTAGTAATTGGACAGAAAGGGGGAAAGCATAAAAGAAAATGTTACGCCAAGAAACAGTAAATGCATCAATAACTTCGGAATACGGATCTAGCTTCCATGATGCATATATATTTGTAGTTTTGAGCGCTCGCGAAAAGGTCAAACTCCGGTTTTCCGAACAATTGACTTAAATCTGTATCTATATTAATTCGCCGAGATTCTCAGTCTGCTTATTACACTGTCGCTAGATTTGGTATACGATGCGAATACAAATATATTTCTTGCTTCACACCACTGCCAGATCTTTCGAGCAATGTCATTTAAATGTGGGTGCTGAACACCACCCATGCGGTTTATATAACATATGGCAGTGGTGTAATTTTAGAGGTGTGTCAGGGATTCACTTATATAAAATAAAACTCTGCGACTGATGACTCTTGACTAATGACTGACGACTAATTTATTATCAAAACACCTCTACTTATATATACATTGACAATGTTATAATCTAGACCATAGCCGAAACTGTTTGCACTCGCTCGACCAATAGCGATGCGCCGCAGGCGACCCGCGCGCGGGGCGCGGGGCGCGCTGTTTTGCACACGGCACTATTCGGCGCGAAGGCATAAATACGAGTGGCGCGCAGAGCGCGGTCCTTTCTTCAGAGCGCCGCCGTCGAGTGAAGACATCTGCCATCGATTCGCCCTGTCGTCAGCGTCGCGTGTCCATCTGCGAAGTCACGGAGGGTGCTGGTGTTCTGCTTGCTCTGCCTGCTTGCCTTGGCTTACAAAAACCGCTTCTTTCGAAGCGACACGGCCGGCGTGTGCGGCGTTGTGATGACGTCGTGCTGTGCCCATGCCTTTTCCTGTTTCTATAACTGCACGTAATGAAACGTCTTTTTCAAGACGGTTGCTTCACTGTTTCTTTTCGGAATGTCACAAACGTAACTGTAAGGTAACTGGTTCAGTGGTTGTGGTAATAAATTGGTTTCCAGGTATGTGGTAACTGGTTCGGAGGTTTATGGTAATTGTTCGGAGGTACGGTAATTGTATGACAGGTACTGTGTCACTACATCACTCCCCCCTAAGCGAAGCGTACGTTGGGTTTCACTGCGCGGCCGGATCGAGTGACGTAGGAGTCATGCGATGCGCTTGGGGTCGACGACCGCGGCTCGACGCTCGGTGATGTTCTTTCGGCGCGCGGTACCTGCTGTGTCGCGCATGTTGTAGTGGTAAACCCTTCGTTGAGTAGATGCGCTGGCTTGAGTCTGTCTATTGAGACAACTGTAGTTCGAAGTGGCATCTGTATGGTGTAATGCTTGCTGTCACGTTGAATTACCTTGAACGGGCCGTCGTAAGGTGGGGTCAATGGACTTCGCACGGTATCATTGCGCACGAACACATGGGTACACGTCGCTAGGTCCTTGTGAACAAACGTGCTTCTGTTGTTGGAGTGAGATTTGCTGCTCGGGGACAACTTCGACATTGTTTCTGTCAGCTTCCGGACGAATTCTGCGTCTTCATTTTTCGGCTGTGAAGGCACGAAGAAATCTGACGGTATTCTGAGTGTCGCTCCGTAGGTAATGAGGGCCGGGCTCAGTTGGGTGTCTTCCCGTAGGGCGGTACGAAGGCCAAGTAACACAGTCGGTAGTTCTTCGCTCCAGTGTGCACCGGCGCTTCGTGCCATAAGCGCGGACTTCAACGTTCGATGCCAGCGTTCAACTTGACCATTTGCTTGAGGGTGGTAGGCCGTAGTACGTATTCTTGTTATGCCGAATTTTTTCATAAGTAAGTTGAATAACGACGATTCGAACTGTCGACCTTGATCCGTTGTAACTCGTAAAGGGCAACCGAATCGCGATATCCATCCCTCGTAGATTGCTTGTGCGACAGTGTCGGCGGTGACGTCACGCACAGGAATTGCTTCGGGCCATTTAGTGCAGCGATCGATTATTGTTATTAGGTATCTATAGTCGTTAGAGGGCGGCAGTGGTCCAACGATGTCAACGTGAATGTGTTCGAAGCGTGATGATTTTTGAAACTCGCCGAGTGGGCTGATAACGTGTCGTTGAATTTTCCCGCGCTGGCAACCGATGCATGATTTCGCCCACAAACCAACTTCTTTATTCATATTCGGCCAGAAAAACTTTGTAGACATTATTCTTCTTGTTGTTCGCACACCAGGGTGACTTAGTTCGTGTTGCGCTTTGAATGCTACTGTACGATAAGTCGCTGGTAGGTATGGACGAACGTTCCCGGTTGATGTTTCGCATATGATGGGTCGTTGACCTCCGGGCAATGAGATAGGCGCGAACTTGAGACTTCGGTTTGTCATGCAGATCTTCAGTTCTTCATCGTTCTCTTGGTCTTGAGCGAGTTGATTGTAGTCGATCGTGGAATGCGACAAGTCGATTTCTTCGATGCGTGATAAGGCGTCAGCTGCTTCGTTCTTATCACCGTGAATGTATTTGATCTTCGTACAGAACTGACTAATGTAGTGTAGCTGGCGTTCTCGTCGTGGTGTATCGCTGCTACTTGGCGTTCTGGTCAGGGCGAAAGTCAGTGGTTTGTGATCGGTAAATATTGTGAGGTCACTGCCCTCTATCAGTCGTCGTAGGTGTTGCACAGCGGTGTACATAGCTAATAATTCGCGATCGTACACGCTGTAGCGTCGCTGCGTCTCACTCATAGTTTTTGAGTAGAATGCCAGTGGTCTCCACACGTCGTCAACTTTTTGTTGTAGCACAGCGCCGATGCTAGTATTCGATGCGTCGGTAAATAAACATAGCGGCGCGTTAGGTATCGGGTGCGTCAGAGTTGTTGCCTCGAGTATGCTTTGTCGGCATTTTTCAAAGGCTTGTTCTGCTACTTGAGACCATTGTATCGGAGTTTTGTCGTTCTTCTTGCTGTTATGTAGGTATTTGTTCAATTCATGTTGGTACTCGGCTTGATGTGGTAAACAACTGCGGTAAAAGTTTATCATTCCTAAAAATCTTCTTAGTTCTTGCACTGTTTGAGGTTTGGGATAGTCGACTATGGTTTGAATTCGTTCTTGAGTTGGTTTGATTCCTTCTGATGACACTTCGTATCCGAGGAACTCGATGTTTTTCTTGTCAAACTCGCACTTATCGATGTTAAGACTGACGCCGTAGGTATTTAGGCGTTCGAGTACTTGTTCTAAGTGGCGGCGGTGTTCTTCCTTGTTTCTCGAGTGTACCAGCAGATCGTCGACGAAACAGAATACATTGTCGTCGAGTCCTCGTAGAACCTCATGCATGAAACGTTGAAAAGTTTGACCGGAGTTTCTTAAGCCGAACGTCATGCAGTTGAATTCGAAGAGGCCAAAAGGTGTTATTATTGCTGTTTTTTGAGCATCTTGTTTTGCGATTGGTATCCAGAAATAAGCCATTTTCAAATCGAGTTTTGAGAATATTTTCTTGCCGTGAAGTTGGTATGTGAAATCTTGAATTCGTGGAATGGGGTATCGGTCGGGAACGGTGACGGCGTTGAGTCTTCTGTAATCACCACATACTCGAAGTGATCCGTCTTTCTTTTTCACAATGTGAAGTGGACTCGCCCACGGACTGTTTGAAGGTTTGCATATTCCAATCTCGATCATGCGCTCGAACTCGAGTTTTGCTGCTTTGTATTTGTCGGGCGGTAGAGGGCGCGGCCGCGAGTAGATCGGCGGCCCAGTTGTCTCTATGTGGTGTGTGACGTCATGCTTGGCTGGAGTTTTGAGTGTCATTGGTCGCAGTACATCTGGATATTTCTTCAGCAGGTCGTGATGAGTGTGGTCGCAGTTGATAATGTGGATTGATTCTTCATTGCTGTTTTTTTTGACGTCGGGGTCACCAATTTAGAGGTGTGTCAGGGATTCACTTATATAAAATAAAACTCTGCGACTGATGACTCTTGACTAATGACTGACGACTAATTTATTATCAAAACACCTCTACTTATATATACATTGACAATGTTATAATCTAGACCATAGCCGAAACTGTTTGCACTCGCTCGACCAATAGCGATGCGCCGCAGGCGACCCGCGCGCGGGGCGCGGGGCGCGCTGTTTTGCACACGGCACTATTCGGCGCGAAGGCATAAATACGAGTGGCGCGCAGAGCGCGGTCCTTTCTTCAGAGCGCCGCCGTCGAGTGAAGACATCTGCCATCGATTCGCCCTGTCGTCAGCGTCGCGTGTCCATCTGCGAAGTCACGGAGGGTGCTGGTGTTCTGCTTGCTCTGCCTGCTTGCCTTGGCTTACAAAAACCGCTTCTTTCGAAGCGACACGGCCGGCGTGTGCGGCGTTGTGATGACGTCGTGCTGTGCCCATGCCTTTTCCTGTTTCTATAACTGCACGTAATGAAACGTCTTTTTCAAGACGGTTGCTTCACTGTTTCTTTTCGGAATGTCACAAACGTAACTGTAAGGTAACTGGTTCAGTGGTTGTGGTAATAAATTGGTTTCCAGGTATGTGGTAACTGGTTCGGAGGTTTATGGTAATTGTTCGGAGGTACGGTAATTGTATGACAGGTACTGTGTCACTACATCATCAATCCTTATTTAAAAAGAAAAATCTTTAAAAAAGATCTTTATTGAGATAAGTTTCTATTTTCATGTGTTTGTTGTAATTTTCGGAATGATTTAAAGCTATGAGTTTCTCGCGCTCAAGCAATTTTTTGTACATCCAACCGTAACTGACTGCTGGGCATGCGGAGGTCAACAGTCCTATTATTTCAGCAAAGTACCTAGTATAGTATAGTATAGTGCATTGATTTTAGGACATCAACTCAGTAACTTTATTTTTTATTCGATGTTTCTTTTCATCCGGTAAAGTAATAATATAAAAAGCCTTAAAACTTACAAACCCTACTATGTGACATAGCACTTTTAATCATGATAATTGCAAAACTAACGATTCTAGCACTGCGGCTGTAGTTTTTAAATCTAACAAACACTCGTCATACGAGCTACTCATACATAAGAAATCATCGAGGTAGTTTACTGATATTAATCCTAAAATTCGTAAGTATTTTAGAACGGGTTTGAGTAATTTTGTAACAACAAATGGTGCAGTGCACAGGCCGAACGGAAGAACATTGAATTCGTATAACTGAGACTTCCGTCTCTAAACCGTAACTTCTTCCGGTCATCATCACTAATGTAAATTAAAAAATAAGCATCCTTAATGTCTATTGTTGCCATGAAGTAGTTATGATTTAACAATTTTAGTGCAGTACGTTAGTCTTCCATCTTAAATGTTCAATCTTAACAAATTTATTTAATTCTTTTAAATTTAAAATAAACCTATGGGTTCCGTTCGACTTGGACACTGTAAATTGGTGAAATAAATTGTCCTTGGCAAGATGTACATGTTGATATAAATCGCGAACGTATCAAGTCTGATATACATTTGTCAATGATTTGACTTTGTGACTGTATAGGTTATAAATATATATATATATATATATATATATATATATATATATATATATATATATATATATATATATACTTTGTATAGGTTCTTTACTGAAAGGAATTTTATATCCCTGAACCCATTGTAAAATAGTATGATCATCAGTGAGCTCGCACTATTTATCATAAAAGTTTGATAAGCGCGGCCAGCAATAGGTACGTTCCTAATATCGCCTCCTCGCCTGGTACCGCGCGCTGTTGTCGTGGCAGCGTCCCCGGGTTGCTTCTAGGCGTCGATCCCTCGGCGCGGCGGTCTGCGTGGTGCGGGGGTCGACCACGGCTCGACCGCTGATGCTATGCGTGGCGGCACCCCCCTCGAGTTTAAAGCACCCCGAGGTTGTGTAACGGCCGATGTCCTATACATAGGCCGTTGAGTTTTTAATTTTATTTCTGGACCAGTCTTAGTTATAGCTTTTGACGACTTAATATGCTCAGATAAGTCGGAACCGAATAGATGTTCATCTATGTTTGCATTTTTGACAGTATCCTTGATATTTTTATTTAAAGTGCTTAAAGCCGCATATCGTCGTGATTGAGACTCTTTATAGTGAATATCGCATTTATGTCTACCAGCATCACACAATGATTTTATTATATCCTGTGGCACCAAGCTCTCTGGTGATAGGGCCCAGTTCAAAACACGTCCTATTGCGGCGAGACCACAACCAATCAGATTTTGTTTATTTTGACTGAAAAGGTATTTTTTTTTTTTTTTATGTTTATATCCAACAGGGCTGCCTTGATTTCTAAATTAAGGTTTGAAGCTCTAATAATTAGACAGTTTTCTGGTGGTAAATAAAAATTTCATTAACTCCACCTGTGCATCTTTGGACAAATCGTTAGCCAAAATATAGGCCCATCTTGAGGCAATGTCCTTATGTAACATATCTCCATATTTTTTTTTTTTTTTTGATTGGCGAGGTCTGTACCGAATAGTTGTAAAATCTCAGGGTCTAATTCAATAGCGTCATTTGGATGTGGTACTTCAACATTTTTGGCGCTGACATCCGGCGGTGCCGACGCCGCCGCCCTCCGGTGCGGTTACAGAAGCTGACGCCAGCGCTGCTGATGACGTGGATGGTCCCGCGACCGGCTCGTCATCGCCACCAGCGCTAGCGCCAGGTTGAGGGTCATCATAAACGTAGACGACGTCATCAAGAACCTCTTATTCTGTAGACAATAGATATCAAGACCGAAACCTAAGTGACACTGATAATGAGTAACTTGCTTAAAATATAGCGTAGTTATAGTCTCGACATGATTTACATGGTGTACGTTGCCTCAATACTTATAGCGGAGTAAGTACCTATGTCCTCAACACGATTTACGTGGAGCAAAGTTATCCTCAACACTCATAGTGGAGTATGGTGCATAGATCCTCAACACGATTCACGTGGAGCCAACTTATAGTGCAGTAAGTACTTATATCCTCAACACAATTTACGTGGAGCAGTTATCCTCAACACTTCTAGTGCAGTAAGTGCTTATATCCTCAACACGATTTACGTGGAGAAAAGTTATCCTCAACACTCATAGTGGAGTATGGTGCATAGATCCTCAACACGATTCACGTGGAGCCAACTTATAGTGCAGTAAGTAGGTACTTATATCCTCAACACGGTTTACGTGGAGTAAGTATTCTCAACACGACTTTCGTGTTTTAAGGTTTTCCTCAACACTTACAGTGGAGTCTAATCTTGATTTTTCGTGGAGTAAGATACCTCAACACTATTAGGTATTTTAATAGTGGAGAATAAGTACGTACAACACCAATATTATCACGGAATAAAAGATCAAAACGAGATAACAGTCTCGTCGACACAAGTTTTATGTTGCATAGTTTATGTAGGTACATTTTACATTATTACGCTATGAAACATTCCAATTAGCCAACACTTCTTAGAAATTTTAATGATTTTAAAGACTACCGGCGGAGTGAATGAGGGTAGGTCGTTAAAATTTAATCCATATTATTCTTGTACTTAAACAAATTTATATGTTTTAAATTCCGTTGTTATGTAAAAGAATATTAAATTACCTGGGAAGTTCGCATCCTGTTCATATCCGTGGGTATCATAATGTCGGTTGTACGACCTATCATCACTTTCCACCGATTCCGACGCTGACGAAGACAAACGCCATAGTTTTCTTAATTTAGACTAATTTTCTCACCTTACGCAAAATACTATCATAATCACTATCTTTTGACCTTAAACGCTTTCTTTTTCCCATTTTAAATACGCGCAGTGAAACTTCGTGTGAATCCGTTAACACAAAAACACATAATGATTGAAGGGCGTACGGTGTTGCCAGTGGTAGTGAAACAGGAACTTGTAATAAAAAATATGTCCTTTTATCCATCTTTTTTAGTGTTTAAGATCTAAACGTGTGATGAAGATAGCACCATCTCATGTAATGCTGCATGTAATATAAGTAATCGTCTTCGGTTGAGACCCGAAGTATAATTGAACCTGAGCAACGTTTCCGAATGTTATGATGCTTTTTTACTTGTGTTTTGTTTCTTATCTTAGTTCTATTCTATTCTATTTTTTCATATGGTAAGCAAAGCCGATGTCGACTATTCTGCCAATGTCTAAGTGAATTGGAAAAACGTGTGCTATTACAAAAAAAAAAACCGATAACGATCTTCGATGATACAGTTGGGATAACTGTTGATCTTGTGGGGTTAGTACTGGACTGAAACAAACAAAGAATAAATAAATTACATACTTATAATAAAATTGTTAGAACATTAAAGATACATTATCTACAACATAAACACAGATTGGGGGAATAAATCACTTATCTTAGTTAAATGATGGCAGTTTTTCTTAGCAAACTATATCACACTCCAGTTTTTATTTTTTTCAACCAAAGTATTTTTATCTATCCCTATTTTTCGTAGATTTTTCATAAGATGGTGGCTGATAACCTTAATTATTTATCACCTATTAAAACATGGATTATTTGTTAAAAACATCCCATGCGATTTTTCTAAAGTCCATTTTGACAATAGTCTTACCACGTGCTGCCAGCCTATACATCGTTTTGACATTTTAATATAAATTTGATATTTTACTGGCAACTCCGATATTAGTGGCATTTGAATATCGAGTGCGATACCAGTTAGTTCAGCGATGGTAGTAGGAAATTAAATGGCGAAACTCTATTTAGTTTCAGTACTGAACGGAACGTGAATGTGGAATATAGTGCCCGTTAGTATTCTGAGCTAGTGTTATAAGAATCAATGGAGGAATATTCACAGTAGGTCGAAAATCGAACAGAACTGTATTATGTTTTCAAACTCAACTCAAAGCATTTATTTTAATTAAACAATTACAGGCACTAATTATGAATTGTTAAGGATTTGGTCAAAGAAGATGAAGCTAGTTGTTTTGTTGATACAAATTAACAATCAACACTTCGTTTAGTTAACATAAGCACACATAATGAGATTATAATGTGCCCACTGCTGGGACACAGGCGTCCTCTCTGTGAGAGCGAGTGGGCTGTAGTCCACCACACGGGCCCAAAACAGGTTCATGTCATGTCTTCGATGATGATGATGTCATGTCTTTGAATTTTTAGTTCTAGGACATACCGGTTCCTCACGGCGCTTTGATTTACCGATTTGGGAGCAGTGGTGATGGAATTATTTACACAAAGTAAACCGCCTGACTGGGTTTTTAGTCATTTCAAATAGACCTTTTTTTACAAAAATGGTACCCTCAGTAACGAAAGTCGGTTAGATAATAATCAGTTAAAAAATCAAAATTTTTGATTTGGTCAAAAGTCATTTATTCAAACTAGGCTGAGAATCAGCTCTTTTTGAACGTCAAAATAAAATTACATAAGACAGTCCCCCCAAAACGCCCGCCCTTCACCACTTCCTAGTGCTTTAGCTGGGAAGAAGAAGTAGCGGAACAAACTCCCCAGCAGCACAGCTGTCTGCTAAGTTAGAAGAACTTGATTCTATACAATAATAGGTAATAAAAATTACGAAACACAAAAAAAAAACATACAATTTGCCATATATCAGCTAGCACACGCCAATATACCATCAAAAATTGAAAACTAAAAATAATAGAAAATTAAAATAAAACGTAAACAGCACCCTAATTGCGTAACACGCGTGTACGCACTGGGACTATAGCTTAGTACGGCCGTCTTCCCAATTGCGTACAGTATGGCTACGTTTGAGACAATTGAGCCTAGTACCTGTTGGTTATCTAAGACCCAACTGACTATCAACCTAGCCTATAGGTTTCACTTAGCACCCGAGTTATCCCTACGCCCTAACCTACCATACAAACCACACCGAACGTAAGTAACGTTGGCTTACGAGAGGGAAGCCTGTTACAAGGAGACCTACGGTAACAGACGGAATGTGGGAAGGAATACGGGTTTGTGTACGTCGTGCAATGTACACAGGATATGGTTTTTCTTACTGCCGATCCCACAGACTCATAGGATCGTTGCTGGCTAAAGGTGTCTTGGCCACAGTAAGAGGAGGTTGTAGGAGATGAATCACACTCGACTCCAGCTTGATGACTAATTTATTACAATGATTAACTTAATTATATACAATTTTTGTGGTCAATACACATTGATAGCTATTTCTATGTGTGTTGTGTGTGTATCGAGCCGATGAGGCGAAGATCTCAGTAGGTCACTTCTTAGCGCTGACGGTGTGCCGGTGTTGCCGGCGCGTGGAAAAGATGTATGTCACTCTTAACGCTGACGCTGTGATGCTATTGCATGTTCATGGTTGAACATTCTGGCGCCTCTCAAGACCTGGACTCGAGTTGGTATAACTCAGTAGTTTCGTGTTGATGTGGTAAACTGTACACAGGTTCCGTTGTGGTAGTTGGTTGGCCTGTTGTTCGTTGGGTAGATGTCTCGTTGGTAGCGCGTAGGTTTAGTTCTCTTGCTGGTTGTTTCGCTGGCTCGGTACTTGCTCTTCTGGTCCTGTGCTGCATTGTGACTCCAATCCATTTTACTATAGCTGGACCGTAGCAAACTAGAAACAAAAAGATTAAAAACATGATTATACACGATATTGCACTTGTTACGTATGTGTGAGAACTAATTTGACTCCAAACGGTACTATCTAATTCGGTTTGTAAAGCATTTTCTTTATTAATTAAATGCTGAAAAATCTCTATCGAATGATCTATAACTTCTTCTTTGGTAATGTTTAGCATGGATTTAGTCACCAGGTGCGTATTAATAGGGAACTCTATTTGTTTTGAGTATGATGTTACAATCGGTACTGAAACAATTCTTTTTGCAGTTAATATGTTATTTGTTGTTTTAATAACGCAGTTATCTGCGATTCGTATTACACCAATATTTCGAAGCTCAACTTCTTCTCTTTGTCCATCACAAAGTATTGAAGTCGTAACCCGATCTCTTACAATGAATAACCAAGTGTTTGGCATGTGAAGTTGTTTCCATATTATTTCATTTGTCAAAACCAAACGGTCGGCTCGAAGGACCAAAATGTACGCACTGGGACTATAGCTTAGTACGGCCGTCTTCCCAATTGCGTACAGTATGGCTACGTTTGAGACAATTGAGCCTAGTACCTGTTGGTTATCTAAGACCCAACTGACTATCAACCTAGCCTATAGGTTTCACTTAGCACCCGAGTTATCCCTACGCCCTAACCTACCATACAAACCACACCGAACGTAAGTAACGTTGGCTTACGAGAGGGAAGCCTGTTACAAGGAGACCTACGGTAACAGACGGAATGTGGGAAGGAATACGGGTTTGTGTACGTCGTGCAATGTACACAGGATATGGTTTTTCTTACTGCCGATCCCACAGACTCATAGGATCGTTGCTGGCTAAAGGTGTCTTGGCCACAGTAAGAGGAGGTTGTAGGAGATGAATCACACTCGACTCCAGCTTGATGACTAATTTATTACAATGATTAACTTAATTATATACAATTTTTGTGGTCAATACACATTGATAGCTATTTCTATGTGTGTTGTGTGTGTATCGAGCCGATGAGGCGAAGATCTCAGTAGGTCACTTCTTAGCGCTGACGGTGTGCCGGTGTTGCCGGCGCGTGGAAAAGATGTATGTCACTCTTAACGCTGACGCTGTGATGCTATTGCATGTTCATGGTTGAACAACGCGATTAATCATAATCGGTTTAATTTGGACAGTTCAACAATATTCATTGCGTTATTTACGTTGTTGAGCAGACACATTTTTCGAACATATGAAGCAATGGTTTAGCCATCTGTTTCAAAACGAAACAAATTATGATGAATCGTGAGTTACGCAATTAGGGTGCAGAACTTCCAATCTAAATAATAGCCTTCAAGCATAAAGGGCATGCCCGCTTACATATGCAATTCTGCATTATGCAAATATAGCTATAACATAAAGGGCATGCCCGCTTACATATGCAATTCTGCATTATGCAAATATAGCTATAACATAAAGGGCATGCCCGCTTACATATGCAATTCTGCATTATGCAAATATAGCTATAACATAAAGGGCATGCCCGCTTACATATGCAATTCTGCATTATGCAAATATAGCTATAACATAAAGGGCATGCCCGCTTACATATGCAATTCTGCATTATGCAAATATAGCTATAACATAAAGGGCATGCCCGCTTACATATGCAATTCTGCATTATGCAAATATAGCTATAACATAAAGGGCATGCCCGCTTACATATGCAATTCTGCATTATGCAAATATAGCTGCAACTTAAGGTAACAAAAGTTAAAATAATCAGAACTCCTATTTTTATTTTATATCTGACTAGCTTCCGCCCGCGGCTTCGCCCGCATGAAAGTCAGAAATTATCCCGCGGGAACTTACTACCGGGAAAAAAGTATCCTATGTGTTAATCTAGATTATAATCTATCTGTGTGCCAAATTTCATTCAATTCCATTTAGTCGTTTTTGCGTGAAAGAGTAACAAACATCCATCCATCCATCCATACTTACAAACTTTCGCGTTTATAATATTAGTAGGATAAAATAAAAATAGAAATTTATGCTGATAAGCAGTGTCGTGAATTTATCTGGAATCAATAATTTACAAAGATATGTGTAAGTGTGCATAAGCGACAAAACGATTAGATAAATATGTATAGAGCAGTCGTGGTCCAGTGGTAACTGCCGCGGCTTACGAGATGTAGGTCGTACGTTCGAACCCAGACAGTAAATTATTTCATCACCACTGTTCTCAAAACGATGAAGGAAAACGTCGTGAGGAAACCGACATGTCCTAGAACCAAAAATTCGAAGACATGTGTCATATACCAACCCGCACTGGGCCCGCGTGGTGGATTACGGCCCATTCCCTCTCACAAAGCGGAGGCCTGTGTCCCAGCAGTGGGAACGTTATAAGCTGGTTATGATATGTTAGTGTAAACATTTTGTGCGGTGCAATCATCACGATCATCTGCACAGACTTATCTCAAGTATGTTGGAGTCCACTTCCATCTAACTGTATGCAGCTCCAATTTTTACATGGAGCAATTCCACATCTGACTTCGACAACCCAGCTGGGTAATATATACCCTTTGGTAAGACTAGTTGTCAGACTTTCGGGATTCTGACGACCCGTAACGAATGTCAAAGATCCACGAATGACAGCCGAGATAAGTCTAAGTCTAAGTCTAAGCAGTAAGCTGCTTAACGTGCTTTCCGAGGCAAATCATCCATCCAAGGACCAACCGCAGCTAGCGTGGCGTACAGTGCATTCATACCACTCCATTCTACCCAAATAGTTTATTTTATATACACCTACGCCACTATAATTATAATTTTTAAGATTATTAATTTATACATTACTTAACTTTTTATACAATCAAGCAATAAAACACAGTCAACACAATCAATGAACAAGAACTTTTCCTAATACTACACTTTGCTGTATGACACATAATTTACTCGTAAGTTGTGGGTAAACTTACATAATTTCACTCCGCACATAACACATTGTCTTAACACCAATTTATCTGGTCTACTGTACGTCCGTATGTCACTGCAGGGATCCAGCAGAATATCAGCGTCAGGTATATTTGCCTGACACATGCTGAGCTGGACTCCCATTTGGTGCAACCTTGAGACGCACACCGCACCTTGTAATTTGAATGGAATGATGTAATAGTGTCACTATATTTCAAGCACCTAAGTATGTTTTTCTTTTTGTAGATGTAATGGGCACCTTGTTTTTTATTTTATTTTTTATTTTAATTGGTGTTATTTGTTATCATTTAATTGTTTTTTTTTGTGTGTAGTGTATGTCTTTTGTGTGTACTAAATAAAGGTTTTATCTATCTATCTATCTATCATAGTCAGAATAATGACCATTATTCTCGAATAGTTTTCCTTTATAAAACAAAATCGATTTTACTTCCGACTACAATTATTTCTGATCACCATCGAACATCATATCCATACACACCTCCATATATTATTCGTACAAAGAACCCTAACAATAATATGTCCTTGTCTCGTTAACTCATACGATATCCGCACTTTATCACCCTCCCTACCTACCCCCATTATGTCGCGGAAACGTTTTTAGTTCAACAGATCACAAGAAAGAACGTACGGGAAAGGAATTGCAATTTAACCATTCGAAAAACTCAAGCGAAACTAGTCTTTAGTCACTCACAATAAGGCTTAATAAGGGTGTATTGTTTAAGTTGGTAAATTCAGTCACAAGATTAAGCGAGATCATTGATGTGGTAATTGTATCTATGAGGAGTTTCATGGAACTATTTCACTGGAATTCCTTTATTGCTATTAGAGTGTAAGTAAGGGTTTTCTTGATCATATTGCTTTACGTGGTTAGTGTGTTGCAATACGTAATGTTTAAGCGAGTTTGGATTATGTTATTAGACTGCGTGGAGGTCGGACTTTGTCCCACGAGAATGTTCTACCGGGATAAAAAGTATCCTATGTGTTAATTCAGGTTATAAACTATCTGTGTGCTAAATTTCATCTAAATCCATTTAGCCGTTTTTGCGTGATTGAGTAACAAACATCCAAATATACAAACTTTCACATTTATAATATTAAGTACTGATAATTGTGGTCATAACTGAAGAGATTTTGAGACAAGCTACGAATATGTCAGTGATTGGGCACAGACATACTCATCTTGACCATGACTACTGTGTCAAGAGCAAAGCTGTAAATAAGATCAAAACTATCTACAGTCAGGGTAATTATAATTGTTCATGAAATAAATAATAGTTTAAAAAACTAAAAAACACAAATAATTTAATTCAATTAAAAAGCGTGGGGTGCTTGACATTAATTGATTATAAAAATACCTCAAAAAGCACCCCACGCTTTTTATTGAATTAAATTATTTTCTCCTTTTTTAGTTTGGTTTTTAAAGCGTGCTTTTTAGTTTATTAAACTACTAATTATTTTATATTTTTTAGTTCTGCTAACTACAAAAACGTGTTTTTTTTCTATTTTTTTTTAAATTATTTAATTGTCATCGGTTCTCGACAAGTTTACAAAGTTTCAATGAAATCTGACCGTTTAAAGTGGGTCAAAATCGCGCTCAAAGGAGTCGGTTACATACAAACATACAAACAAACCAACAAACATAAAAGTGAAGCTAATATAAAGCGTGTAAAAATGAACACACTGATATGAAAATTAGCCATTAACACAAAATTATGGGCACTTGACGTAAAAAAAATACTATTGTCCAGCTTTCAGATCCAAAAAGCATTAATGTCAATGTCCCAAAGTGATCTACAGTAAGTACCTTGATATCATTAATTCATGTCCAGGATAAAAGATGGCGCCACCGAGTTTAGGGTACGCTGTTCAAGCGAGAATTAGGTAGCCTTAAATCCCTCGAGAGTAATTTTAACTAAGCTTTTACTTAAAGGCCCGTTTAAGTTAAAACCTTTTGTTGCAAACCAAACACTAAACCCATTAATTACTTACGTGAAGTTTGAATAAGTAATTGGCTGATAGAGTTGAATTTGAAGTATTCATAAACATTACATAACATAAATTTAAAAAAACGAATAAGGTATTTAAGTATGTTTTATTTTTTAACTTTTTGCTAATTGGTTTAAAGATTGCCAATTAAATGTAAGTATTGGTGTTATAGGAGTATTGGTTGTATTTAATTTTAGCAAAACTGTATCGTATTTAAGCTAGTAACATGTGGAAACGTATTGGATTGCACATTTACTTATAGCATACTGTTTATCTAGATATAATATACAACGTACGATTGTTTGTTTTCCCAAATAAAATAAAATAAAATTAGTAAGAAAATTCGGCATGTATTCTTTTCTGAAGTGGGAATAATTTCACAAAGAAGTAGACTATTGGAGTTGCAAGCAGCATTACGATAACTTTAAATTCTTGAATTACTTTTTAAGATTTTTATTTTTTATTTTTGGAGAATTTACATTGCCTACTGTATTTTTCTGTGTATGTAAATCTATAAACTTTGTTAACTGAATCTAAGGAGCACATCAAAGAATTAAAAGCTGTGCGTAATCGCTTACTTGGTCAGACTTGGAACAGATAGATATTCTTTTGGACCAAAATGAATAAACTAGGAGAAAGCTTCGAGACTTGTTTACATCTTTAACATAAATAATACTTGAATCTTCACCCATTCAGTATTACATGTACTTGAAAAGACGTTGATATTATTGGTCTTACCATTGAACCTACCCCTTTTTGACCCACTTGCACCAACTTTGCTTTAATGCATTTAACGTTTAACGTGTTTAAACATCATTCTGCCTCTGGCATTTTCGAAATTTCGCAGAAACTGAAAGCTGTTCCAAATACGTTTAACGCTAAACGCATTTAGTGATATGCAGTGCAAAAAAAGTCACAAAAATCTTTGCCTCTTCCAATTATCATCGTCATCTGCATCTGCATCCTTTTCCCAAGTATGTTGGGATCAACTTCCAGTCTAGCAGGGTGAAATTGACTCAACATTTTTCCGTAAATTTTTAACTGGTTTTTTTTTCATCCAAATGTAAGTAGATTCATACAATTTGAGCTGTTTATTGTCGTTACTATCATTACTTTTTCTACTAGAGTGTCGTGTTTTCTTCTTGATGTTGCTGAATACTAGAATCTAGATATTAATACATGAAGAAAAAACTTTGTACTCCTTCTTAAGAAAATTACGCGTACGGAGGATTATGAAATTTAGCACAGTTGAAGTTTATGTGGAGAAGGATTGCAGAAATATAATATTTTCAAATAATAATGCTTTAGAAATTAAGTTTTAAATGAATTATGGTCGAATTACGACCACAGAGAGACCACAAGTTTTACAGCGCTATTTGCGCCTACCTGACCTCCAGAACCCAGTTACTGCAAGCTACACAAATATCATCACTTATCCAAATTCCATTGAAACTTTTTACAACACCACCCAAAACTTGTGTAATCTGTTTCACTGGGAGCACTAATTGCGTTTCTAGTACTTCAGCTTGTTTATTAAGGTCCTCAAACTTTGTTATTGGCTTCTTAATGTCCAACTTTGTTGAAACAGTAAGGCTTAGATGATCCCGTTCAGTGAGTGCCGAGATGTTTGTGGGATTCATTGAACTATTTTTAGGTGCTCTTGTAGATATACTACAATTACTGTTGTTTTTTTATTAGTGACTAATAATGTTTGTTTTGCTGTAGTTTCTGCTTATAAACCACTTAGGTACCTCCTTATTATTATCCAACACCGTATTATTTCCTGTGTCGTATATGGCTTATTCTTGGTGATATGACGAATTTTAAACTTTGTGGGCCCAACTCGTGTTTTAATCATTTGTCATTTCTGCAGCATTGTTTGTTTAGTTACTAGTGATTTTATGTATATAATAGTTTTCACATTATTCATTGATACATTCAGTGACGATATTTTCTAAATTGAGATTAGTCTCAATTGGATTTGGATTGGATCTCATTGGATTTCATAATATCCAATGATCCCGTTCTGTGTGTGCCAAGATGCTTGTGGGTTTCATTTATCTTGTAGATATACTACTACTGCTATTTCTTTATTGTAACCGATAATGTTGGTTTTTCTATATCGTTCGCTCATAAACCCAGTTTCTCTTTATAAGAAGCTAACAGCGTATTTTTCCTATACTTTGTAATTCTTTTTCTTCAGGATCATCGGTATGACTAATTTTAATGGGTCCCACACCCAAAATAAATCACTCTTTGTTTCTTTGTTTATAGAGATTTAAAATACACTTTTCGGTGTTTTTAATGGTTCTCACTTCTTTGATGTCTTTTAAATTTAAAAATAACTCAAAATATTTTCTAAATTGTGTTGTCTAGTCAAATTCTGTATATACAAAATGTACGAGCTCGAACATTTAGTTTTACGAGATATACTTAACAATCATAAACAGAGCGTGCATTCAAAACCTAAAGTTAAATCGTACAGTGAATTAACTAAGCCGGATTACATTTAGAACATGGTTTAATTGTTGATATAAAATGTTTGGCACTCTGAATTAAAGAGATAAAGTTAAATTCTAACATTTATCAGAAAATGCAGTCATGCATTTACATATTCATTTCGAAACGATAAACCTAACTTTATTTGTTGGTGAAATTATGAAAATGTACACTTTCATATTATTTTTATTACCACCTTGTTTTATCATAATCTCCTTAGCCTTTTGCCTAACAATGTTGAGGTCAGCTTACAGTCTTACCAGATGTAACTATACCAGTGGTTTACATGGAGTGACTGTGTATCTGACACTCACAACCCAGTTACTAGGTAATTGTAATTAGGTAACTAGGTAATTGTATGTTATTTATTACTGTTAATTGGACATCCTAATGACTTTTTATTTTATTTTGATTACCGAAATGTATTGTGTTAGTTAATAATTTGTAATAATATTAGTTTAGTTAATTATGTGTTATTTATGTTAATTCAATTCAAACTCAACAGCAAACCGACATTGTGCTTTGCAGTGCCCTGACAGGGTTAATGTACAAAAACCGACAGAATTGTAAAATGTGTGATGTGCATGAGAGCAAATAAATAAATAAAATAATACGGTACCCCTTGCTAGGACTGGTTTAACCTTGATATATTTATGAATCTGAAGAATTAAGTTCGAATCAAAACTATGTATCCAAAATTGACGCAAAAGCTCAATGTATATAAATACATCAATGTCACAAAATAAGTCAACCTTTTTTTTGCCATCGCTGGAACGAAAATTATTTCCGTATCATGTGTCAAAAACTGTCCAAAATATACTTTTAACGTCAGCGAGCATCCCTCCATGTAATGTATTTATAAGTACTTGATTTGTTGCCTTTAATAACATGGCGACTGTAATACGATTCCTCTCACAATGCTTTTAATTCTGTTTGTAGGCCATTTATTATCGTAATATTGAGCTGCGAACACCACAATGGAGCTTTAAGCTTGGGGGACGCCATACTTGCATGGTATTGACATTGGTTATTTATTCGCTATTGTTAGTTGTAATTTTGCTGGGGAAAACTGTTTTAGAAGTTCTGGTAAAGTTTTTATGGAAGTAGACATAACCGGCCAAATGATCGATGAATGAAAAGAACAAACTTAACATTGTGGTTGAAAAACATGTTCCATCGTACTTTTCAATTGCAGAAATTACATTCTTCAGTAGACTATTTTCCCTTAATCGGAAAATTGTTTTCATATACGCGTATTTAAAAAAAAAACAAAATCAAAATATTTTATTTCACATAAGCCTGCATGGGCACTTATAAAACGTCAGAAGCTAGGTTCACGGTTACAATTTGTCGTTTCCTATGGAGAAGAGCCGGCAAGAAACTCCACGGTTACTCTTTTAAAAATAATTGGCTTTTACAATGTTTTCAAATTACAGTGATAATAGGTATGGGAGGACAGTGCAGGCCTGTCAATAAGTACCAGGTACTAGAGGAATGAAAATACAGAATAGAAAAACGTCTACAAATCTAGTCTCTAAGGCCTACAGCGACCTGTTCCCTGTTCCCTAAAGACCTGTTCAACGTAACCCCACGCATGCCGTAGACGAGAACCCCCATTTTTACATTTAGATGAAGTCTTCTTCAAGATTTTATTTTGCCACTTTGTGGGCATCTCTTATCCTACTAATATTATAAATGTGAAAGTTTGTATGTTTAGATGTTTGGATATTTAGATGTTTGGATGTTTGTTACTCAATCACGCAAAAAACTACTGAACGGATTTGGATGAAAATTGGCACACATATAGTTTATAACTTAGATTAATGCATAGGATACTTTATATCCTGGTAGTAAGTTCCTGTGCGATAATTTCCGAACTCCACGCAAGCGAAGCCGCTGGCAAAAGCTAAGAAAACTAGCTGCCCCAGCGAACTTCGTACCGCCTCAGAATCAATAAATGTTGTGTTAACTTATCAGCTAAATATCTTGAGTGATTGCGCATGGTCTCCTACCAAGTTATGACAACCTGGTATTTCGAAGGCATAAAGCGTTTTCTAGCTGACAGTACCCACATAATTATATTTATTAGGTGAGCTCCTACTGAGTAATGACAACCTGGCACCTGGTAGAAGGTTATAATTTGAATTTTTTGTTGGTACGTGATATCGATTCATTTAAGACATAAGTAAACAATTTTTTTTGTGTTACTAGAGAATGGGCAGCAGCGTTCTCAATGCATTTTACCACCATACTGCGATCGCCAACCCGCCTTCCAAGCGTGGCAATTATGGCATAACCTCCGTTTTGGGGGAGGCCTATGTCCAGCAGTGAACGACTTTCCTCTGAAATGATGATGATGAAAATATTTGTTTCGTGTTCGATTCGAATTATTATGGGTAAGTGTGGGTTTTTATCACTGGTTATTCTCTACAAGAAACAACCTACTGGAACCATGCACCTAGCTTTTGACATTTCATAAGTGCTCATATATGTTTATATAATCAGCCTCTAATGTTCCCACTGCTGAGACACTGGCTTCTTCCCTGTCAGAGGGAGTGGATCATAATCAACCACGCGGGTTCAGTGCGGGTTGCCGAATCTCACGTGTCTTTGAATTTTAATTCCAGGTCATGTCGATTTCCTTACCATGTTTCCTTCACCGTTTTGAGAACAGCGCTGATGAAATAATTTAAACAAAGTAAAGTGCCTGTTTGGGTTCAAACCCACTACCTACAACCTACAACTCATAAGTCGCGGCTGTTACCACCGGGCCACCACTGTTCTGAAGTAATATATTATAATTTTGCAATTCAGACCTTCGATAACTAAGAATAAACCAGTTATTTCTATAAAATTAGGAAACCGAAAAGACTGAAAGAGTTTTTTTTTTATGGATACATCACGATAAAATTTTGACTGACTGAATCTTCTATTACATATAAAAGCATTAAACATTCACTAGACAATTGTATCTTACGCTTGCCTAACATTTAAGACTAGCCTTGAACTCTCAAGACTGTGTTATTATAATCTTTCATTACGGTAACAATAGATAGCAAAATCAAGTTAATATTATTCTAGGTTAACGAGAAACGGTAAATCCCTTACAAATCTTCTGACTGGCATTTCAGAAATATAAATGTTCTATACATTTACAAAATACGATTTTACAAAATTTCCCCCTTTCGGTAAACTCTTAGCAAATACTATTTGTCTTCATTAGTAAACGTAATTAATCCTTTAAACAAATTCTTACTGACATTGTTTAACTTATTGCTTAACACCTTGTTACACTTCTCAACTTTCAGTTTTATCAGGATTGGGCGAAGGGTTCTTTTTAAATCCGCTTATAAAAGTTTTCGTGCAGAAACAACAAAGTCGAGTTCAGTTTTTTTGTTTCATATTCAAAGTGTAGGCCAATTTCATACTACAGGTTACACTGAAACGTGTAAGGTTCCGTGTCGTGCCGGACGTAAAAGAATAGCACCATCCCATTTCTTCCCGTGGGTGTCGTAGAAGGCGACTAAGGGACTTACTAGAGAATGGGCAGCAGTGTTCTCTATGCATTTTACCACCATACTGCGATCGTCAACCCGCCTGCCAAGCGTGGCGATTATGGCAAAACCCCCCTTTTGGGTGAAACATATGTCCAGCAGTGGACGTCTTTCGGCTGAAATGATGTGTAAGGTAAAATATACTCACCAAAAACATTCTGTAAGAAACTAGGCAAGTCTCGATGGAGCTGGTGTTTATCTCTAAAAAGTAATGAAATCTAGACAAAGTCGTGCCAAGTCTAAGGTTCCTTACTGCGATTTCTTTATTATTATAGTTAATGTTGTGTAACTTGACCGAAGTGTCACT
Source organism: Antitype chi (assembly GCA_947359405.1). Lineage (NCBI taxonomy): Eukaryota > Metazoa > Arthropoda > Insecta > Lepidoptera > Noctuidae > Antitype > Antitype chi. Next base: position 5,356,148 of record OX375819.1, on the reverse strand, counting down.
GCTTGGATTTTAAGTATGTGATTATAGCTTACAGGATGACGAAAATTTCTACATTCTGGCCTTATCCAGAGGTTCTCAAATAGGGGCCTGAAAATGCGGCGAAATGGTTCCAGTAAAGGATGGTACGGCAGTGTTTGCTTCGCGCACGACTTGGCGGGGGCACTGCCGTGCTCCCCGATTGGTCCAAAATATCATCATTCTGAACCGCTTTGGTTGTAGTCAGGAGGAGATCAAAATTGGAAGCAATGATGACCACGGAGAGTCTGGAAAATCTTTGTTGAAAATTATACTAAAAACCTTAACATTCATCATCTGCCTAGCTTTTTCCACACTATGTTGGGTTCGGCTTACAGTTTTACTGGATACAGCTTAATACCAATATTGTACATGGAGCGATTGCCTATCTGACCTCTAATACTCAGTTACTAGGTAATACGATACCCTATAATAAGACATCATTCTGACATCATTTAACGTGATTACCGATCCGAGGGATCTTGGTATTTAAATATGGTCACTCATCCACGGTGCCACCGCGGCAAGCGTAACTTAACTTGATCGATCGACCGTGCGGCTTCTTTAGCCACAAGACTAAGTAAGGCTAAGGAAGGAATTTCAGCTCAAAGCTGCGATGGCTCTTTCTTTAAAATGCCCTACCAGACATGGCCCTGCATTGTTGGACTCACATAAAATCTTTGTAATACAATATTTGGACTTTAAAAGAAACCACAACCTCTGAGTTTGTTTCGGCATTTCTTCTCAGGGATTAGTCAGCTAGGAAATGCCGACGCCATCTAGTTTTAAAATATTGACCAACAAAGTATAGACGTGTAAAAAAAGTATTTTACAATATCTACTTACATAAATAAACATTTCATTTCTAAAACAAAAGCCAGCCCAATTAATTCTACAACATAATAGTGTATCTATCACCTACAATACTGCAAATACAAAAACTTTCCCACACAAAATATTCATGAGTAATTAGAAATACTACGTTTGTAATATCGAACGAATTCAGTGTCTCGGAATTTCTGAATAAACACTCCGACAAACAAGACTTTATTGTCTTATTCCATACCATTTACAGTTTCTAGTTTTAATAGCAGGCAATTACTTGAATAGTGGCCGTACAATAATTGCATAGCAATTGACGATATTGAGGATAGCTTTTGACAATTTTCCTTCTTACTTATTCTACTGTTGCATTTATTATTCTGTTGCTGTGGTTCAAGTCTTTAGATTTTGACTCGGTGTTTTATTAGCGTTTACTTTTGATTTTTGAGTTTGTTAATCTTTCTGCACGAGTTACAGCAATAAGCGAAGCTCAGTTCTTGTTTCCACTGTGCACGCGTCCTATACTCAGATCTGGGGGCCTACTCTCTAAATCCGTCAACGAAAATACGGGCCCGTACGAAAATAGCACGATATTTATCTTTTACGGTCTGGCCTGGCCTGGTCTGGTCTGGTCTGGCTGGTCTTTGACCTCGAGAGTACGCTGACCTTACAAAGGTTTTGGGATAGACTGGATGCAAAAAGCGAAGTAGCGAGCGTTGTAGCGCCACTGGTAGAGGAATAGGTCCAAGGCGCCTACTCTCGAAGTCCTTCAACGAAGAAGAAAGAAGAAGTCTCTGAACGAATACGGGCCTCTTCAAAAACAACCCGAAATATCGGAATGAACCCTACTCCCAATTAACTATATTCTAAAAGAATATATAATACTAATTCTCAAAACACATCGAGAATAGGCACACATGTCAAATCGTGTTGTCATTCATTCTTACTTCGGGCCACAAACTAATCTTATTTATGTCTGTAGGTGAGGCAGACTAGGAATCGACTGTAAATTCAGCCGAAACTATGGATTTTGTGCTAAGAGAGCAAGAACCAGAAGTCTCTCTGGTTCTTACTTTAATTTTCAGACCGTAGCATGTGATTCAAGGCGTGGTCCTATCAACCATAGCGTCATCCAACATGCTATGTGGGATTTACCCCTGCAGATTCGACAGTTCCTGGACCAAAACGTTGTTGTTTACAGTCAAAGAGAATTGACCACGGTTCAAAGAGAATTATTGTATTTTTGAACATGTTCCTCAATGTATCAAGTAGTAGGTAATTTGTCTCAGTATATGTTTGATAAGCATCTTTTTTCCAGACCTTTAGATATTCAAAGTAGTTTAGTGTTTATCCTTTCAGTTTTCAGCTTACATACCATAACTTGAACCAAATCCAATCTAAAGCCTTACTGTGTAGTGAATTGAGGACGTCAAAATAGCCGTCCAGTTGAACGTGTGATGCAATATTAATCGCACTAAATTCTGGATCGCTGCCATTAAATCATTGACGGTTAGTTGCTTCAAAATGAGAATGCTTTTAGTTTGAATCGGTGATATAGTTTCATTTATTGCAGTTTTAATAATTATGGTGATTATGACAATTGGAGACTGTGGTTTTTCCAGTGTATATTTAGCTATTTCCACGAACTTGTCGTTTCGTTTTAGATACACGTTACTGGTGACTCACCATGTGAGTCACCAGTAACGTGTATCTTGACGTGACGTAATACTCAGTCCACACTGAGTATCATTATTTTTGTAGTGTTTCTTCTTCTCAGCTCTTTGGCTTATTTTTGCAACATTTACGGACCGAAGCCAAGTAAATGCAGCGTGTGGTGTGTTAAGATTTGTTGAAATGAAGAATTTTTGTGATGTACCCATTTTGTTTTCATCTATTTGCATGAACTTTATGACAATGTGACATAGTATTTAATATTGCAGCTTTATGTAAGGTGATATAGAGGGTTTCTTTGTGGATTAGTAACTTAAAACTATGGAGAAGGTGATTTGGGAACTCGCCTTATTCATCATCATCATCATTTCAGCCGAAAGGCGTCTACTGCTGGACATAGGCCTCCCGCAAGCTCCGCCGCTTCGCCCGGTTATGTGCTTCCCGCATCCTGCGGACTCCGGCGGCCCTTATTGTTATTATAGTTATTATCTTTTATTTCATTCGAATTACATATAAGTTCTATTTTTTAATATTATATTTCGTTTATTTAAATAATTACATATTATAATATATTTTTAAATATTTTTATAAAATAACCTTACAAAAAACATTTAAAAATATAAAAAATAGTCGTCCGCCGGTATCGGGAGCAGGGTCCAAGCTACCGGTGGTTAGGGCTCCAGAGACAGGAACCTCCTCACGATGCGAGCCGTATCGAGGAGTACTGCCTTCTGAATCAGGCCTTTGACCCAACCGCCTAACGAGAGCCTCGAGAGATGTTGATCGAGGCTTTCGGTCATCAGTCCATTGGCTGATACGACAATCGGCACAATGACAGCCGAGTTCACATTCCACATGTCAACAACCTCGTGTGCTAAGTCGAGATATTTAATTTGCTTCTCTTTCTCAGCTTTCACGAGGTTCCCATCATGCGGAATGGTAACATCGACTATCATTGTGCGGCGCGCTAACCGATCTATCACCACTATATCAGGCTTATTGGCTACAATAGACCTGTCAGTAATGATAGACCGGTCCCAGTACAACGTGACATGGTCATTTTCAAGAACTGGGTCGTGCACATACTTGTAATACGGTACCTCAGAATCCACAAGTTTATATTGCAAAGCAAGTTGCTGGTGAATAATCCTGGCCACTTGGTTATGCCTGTGCAAGTATTCGCCGTTAGCCAGACGAGAACAACCAGAGATAATATGCCTGATGGACTCACCCGGACGATGACATGCCCGACACACGTCAACTGTCCCGTCCTTCATAATATGTCTCCGGTAGTTAATATTATATTATTATATTTATGTACTTTCCGAGGCACGGAGAGGTCTTGGTATGGAAAGATGGACATTCATAAGTCATAACGTGTATTTGTTTGCAGACTAAAAATAAGTTTCATTTTTTCTCTTTAACATTTATTTTTTAAATGTAGGTAAATAATATTTTCACACTTTAATGGCATCAAATATGTAATACTATCAAACTGATTACTCTTGCTAGGCGAAACATTATTAAACATTGATACTTCTGAAAAATCCGACAAAAAGCTTTCACGTAATAATAACGTCATAGAGAGCCAAATACGAAAAAAAAATATCCGAAAATTTATCATCAAGAAAATAAACACGGCCGTATAAATAACATGTTAGACTGAACGTTAACTCGCAAATGGAATTCATCCCCTCAAATCCGCGTCAGAAGAGCACTTAACACACGTAACATATTCAAACGCGAAGGGGACTTGACAAAATAAGTTATTTAGGTACTCATTATTTTGGTGATAGAGGTGTTCGGCGAAAGAAGGTATAATAACAGTAAATGGTACCCATCATGCGGCGAGGCATTAACATCGTCGAGATGGGAATCATACCTGCGATGGGTACTACCATTGTATGACGGAGCTTTATCACTTCGGGAGTGTATTTTTCTTGTTTCGTAATGTAAAATTTGGGAAATTAATTGTAAACAAATCGCTGTCACTTTATGACAGTTGTATGAAGTAGATTTTGAACATGGCAAATTGGCGTGAGTCAATTTATTTGATTATCATTATTTCAATCTCAAAGTCACCTGTCACACTCATCCAGTGTAGATATTGATATGTCTTACTCTTTACACGAAGTCAAGTCGGTCCTGCATATGGCATTATCACAAAACTGAAAAGAGAATATTGTTTCTTTTGTTTTTTTCTTTCACTTACATAGATTTAGATTTTTTTTTGTACTTTTTCCTTTTGATTAGTTGGCACAACGTCGAATTAAATTGATAGGATCAATCGAACTTAATAAGTGTTTTTGTATGTCGGATTTATGTAACAATAAACTGTATTTTAGCATACAAAGCATTCAATATTACTTACTTAATTTAATAGTCTAACATATGTGTGTGTGTTTTTTTGTTTTTATAAATTATTATCTATTTTCTTTAAGTACTTTTGACAAATGAGTTTTCATCTGTCAAAAGTTGAAAACCAAGCTTTTGCTAACATATGGGCTTATATTTATTATTTCCAAAATCCAGAAACCGGTAGTAGTAACTGTAAGGTGCCGTGCCACACGAAGTAAAATACTTGTACTTATTACCTCGCCATTTTTAAGGTACAAAGCTTCGTCTACATTTTTTGTACTTTTATTTAGCATTGTTACTTAAAAAACAAAACTGTCAGCGCCTTTTTTTGTTTTCTGCGTACCGTGTTTCCGGATTTTAAGGATTACGGTTATACGAGCTTGGGGATTTTACGTATCTATTAACATAATATTGTCATGCTCTTATGTAAAACAAACGAAAATCAAGCTTACCTACTTGATTCTTGTTCACAAAATGTGGTCCATATATTTAGTTAGATTGAAAATGTTCACATAGATCTGAAAAATAATATTACATATGAATGATTATTTCGTTTTTCGATATTTTAGTCTCGTTTTGAAACTTGTTTTTGGTTTATTTTAACTTAAAATCACACCTTGTTTCCCCGATGGGTTGGGCAGAGGTGTCTTAGGGGGTGTCTCCATTAATTACGTGAGGCAGTTTTGGCGATTTTTCAACCCCCACACCCCCGCTCCTGTGACATGTCGTGAGATTTGGCTCGACCCTCACCCCCTCCCCATAATCTCATGTGAGATATTTCAAAATGCGTATTTTGAGTAAAAACGTTAAAATGTGCTTATTTGCTTTGGATTTATGCGTTGCGTTTGGCTGGCTCGGCTAACTGGTGGCGGTTTAACAATCGAGGAGCTACTGTGCTACTTTGTGGCGTTCGCATAACCGCGATACATAATATTTTGAAGGATTAAACCATATTGGCGGATACACATGTTTTACTTAATTTAACCTAGTTTTCACATAATTTTACATTGTTTCAGTGACGAAAAAAATATAAATTACGTGATATTTGCCGAGACCCCTCTCTCCCCCACGTGAGATTGGATGAGATTCGACTCTACCCCCCCCCCCCTAAACGCCTCACGTAATTAATGGACGCCCCCTCACCTATAGTAGACCCATAATGTAATAGGGGGCGACCCTATTGACATCAGTTGGGCACAAATCAAGACTCCAGTAACAGTTTTCCCGACTTCCGAATCGAACCTAGTACCTCATGTTCAACGGTAGCGCTTGCAACCAACGAGGCAGTCAGTCGGTTTATTGTTTGTAATTTTTTTGTTTTTCTAAATATTTGACGTTCAAAGACTCATGAAGTAATAACTTTATTGACCTTTACAACTCCCACTCGATGTCGTGGAATGGTATTTATAAGATGTTACGAAACCAATTCAGTAGGTAAACACTTATAATTGAGTTTTATAAATAAACTTATTTTCTTTCTTTCAATACTCAATACTCAATCATTTATTGCATTCCACAATGTATATGCGTAGGTGGTAAGTAAACATTTGTTGTAACAATAATTGTAGACCCTGTCGGGCATAGCAACAGATTTTTTAAGGTCGAGAACTTATTTAGGTTAACTTACTTATTTAATAAAAATTACACTTTAACGTTAAGAAAGTGGTGAAACTAGAAGAAAGCAAATAAAAAAAAAATATCCAGGGGGCCAAGGCCAAATAAATTAGGGCTGAGCAGGTAGCAGATGACTCCACCTATCCACCATTTTAGTATGTTCAACCTTCTGCCAAACACCCTGTATATAGTGTCGTCGTAATCATCATTCAGGTAAAAAATGCTCACTGCTGGACGTAGGGCTCCTCTAAAATCCCACAGCGACCGATGACCCAAAAATGTAGGTACTTTAATAATTAGAGGGAACAGGGCGTGCGATTCACCATACAAATGTATTCCCCTTTTTTCTTCCTGAATAATGCCTCTAGTGCAATTTTTTTTTCATAAAATCAAGGTCTGCCGTAAACACGTCCCTGTCATTTTCTTTTTCTCAGCAACTAATTAGTAAAGAAAATGTAACCCTCCTAAAATTACAAAAAATGCCCTATTTTTACCGCCGTGATTAGAGGACTACCAGACAAATTAGAAAAGTTTTAACATAAAAAAATGATAGTTACCTAAACATAATCTTTCTTAAAATGTTAATGTAAAAAATTATTGAATCGGCTCAGTTTTCGAGGAGAAAAAAGGGGAATACGAAACGTTTTTGACGAGATCGACTCGTCAAAAAATTTGTGATACACACTACGGGGGCAGACTTACTGACAGCGCGACGGCAATAGTTTTTTCAAATACCTATTTTTCAAATTCCTCGTAGTCCCCGTCCCCTCTTAAGGATTTGAAAGTTAGAAGCTGGATTGGCGAAAAAGTGAGTGAGCGACCATTGACCACTCAATGAAATGTATAAGTCTTAATGAGCGTAAAGTGGCCCTAGTGTAAGTTTCTTTTAACCATCTCGACTTTACGCATTGATCGCGTCCGGCGCTCCGATTGACCCTTCAGCAATCCAGGGCCAATGGGAGAGCCGAACGCGGTCGATGCATAAAGTCGAGATGGTTTAAAGAAACTCACACTAGGGCCTCTGATCTTGAACCATTTCTTTGTCACATCTCTTTTGGATGGTTCAACTAGAATCCATTCTTCACCTATTGTGATTGTCTCGTTTGGCTGGTCTTGCCTAAAACTGGTCCATATAGTCTATCTCAAAAAAATCTTCTCAAACTGTAAATAAACCCTGTTCAGGCTAGATTCTTACGCAATCACTACTAAACAACATAACATCACGCTTGTATTCCCCGAAGGATAAGGCAGAGGTATATCTATAGTACACCCACATTTCGCCAGTTATGTTCCCAAGTTCCATGTAATAGGGGGTGAGCTTAGTGCCATCGACCGGGCACATAGTCAGACTCCGGGCTGCTACTCTGATATTTCAGATGAAAAACTGAATAACACAAATTTATCTGTATTTATAAATTTTCAACTTTAAATCTCATCATTTTTTCCAACAATTATTATTGTTTAAACAACATTATTCAATTGTAAATGAAAAATTATTTCCCTCCATTTGTTTACGTTTTCTTCAGATAATTTTGGAACAAACCATACTATACTCATTATGCTCTAATTCAATAATTTATTTATTAACACCAACAAGTACAACATCTAACAGTTTCCCAAAACGATGTTATACACACTTATTAAACTATTTATATCTATAAAATACACTAACATAAAATTGAATAATAAAAATAAAACAAAAAATTAAATAAAAATTACAATTTCAAATAAAGCCTTCTTCAATGCACCTTTGTGCTCCTGGTGCAAATTTCGGCAGGTCATCGAAAATGTCTTACTCAAATTACAATTCTATATTATCTATAAATTCAGAACCGTTAAAACCACAAGGTCTAGAAAGGGGACACTTCACTTCAACCCCGGCTTTGCTCTCGACAAATTAAACAAGTTGGCTCACTCAAACTTTGACAAATCCGATTTCCTGTCGCTCTTCTAGAAGTTACGAGTCCATCCGTTGGTGTGATGGAGTTTAACTATTTTACTTACAGCAGGGATTTTAAAGGCATTTACTGTAAAGTTTCTAGAAAACAATATAATAATTCTACTAATATTATAAATGTTAAAGTTTGTATGTTAGGATATTTAGATTTTTGGATATTTGTTACTCAATCACGCAAAAACGGCTGAACAGATTGGGATGAAAGTGGGCAAACAGATATTTTATAATCTGGATTAACACATAGGATACTTCTTATCTCGATATTACGTTTCCGTGACATATTTTTCGACGTCCATGCGGGCAAACCTACTAGCAACAGCTAGTTATGCATATTTGTAAACCCATACTCAAAATGGGAGTCTGTTTTCTTTGTTTCCACGAAAAAAGTGCTGAACTAAATATACTGAACAAATAAAAAGGTTTTGAAAAAAAAAATTACATGGGTTAATTCAACAGAGCTATACTTACAAGGGAAACGGTTTGTGCCCCATTTGCAAGTCTAGCACAAAATTTAGTTTTTCATCTTCCACTTAAAGATGTGGATACTATAATACGAATAATTATGAACTACTGGCTTTTTTCAGCGGCTTCGCCCGCATGGTGGTTGGAAATTATCCCACCGGAACGTACTACCGGGATGAAAAGTATCCTGTATGTTAATCCAGGTTATAAACTATCCGTGTGCCAATTTCATCATTTCATACAAATCCGTTCGGCCATTTTTGCGTGATTGGTAAGAAACATCCATACATCTAAACATCTAACTGGACTGGAATTGTAATAAAATGTAAATACTTAATTAATTGAGATTACTCCTACATTTGCCAATTACATTCACATGTGGTGTGGTGCCGGACGTAAAAGAATAGCACCATCCCATCTCTTCCCGTGGGTGTCGTAGAAGGCGACTAAGGGGCTTAGTAGAGAATGGGCAGCAGCGTTCTCTATGCATTTGACCACCATACTGCGATCGCCAACCCGCCTGCCAAGCGTGGCGATTATGGCAAATCATCCCCTTTTGGGGGAGGCTTATGTCCAGCAGTGGACGTCTTTCGGCTGAAATGATGATGATGATGATATAAAATAAACAATAAATATTGTATAATTATTATAATATAAATACATTTAATTTAATTAAGAATTATTCATGTTCTAAATGCTAATACTTATTTTATTTTATTTTAATTATCCATAGGTACTTATGTTGCTGTGCCCTTACAGGGTCCATAACTGTATCCTTGCTTTAAGCCTATTTGTAACAACTTAATTCACATTATGGTATGCAAATAAATGAAATTAAATGAAATGATGAATATCCAAACATAAAACTTTCATATTTATAATATTAATGGGACAGTAAGAAAGTAGGATATGGAGTGACGATATTTATAGAACAACATGATGATTTTGGGCGAGAATCGAACTCAATGGCGTGGAATCTGAGAGGCATATGCCTCTCCAATTGCACGCCCATTGCATTTTCAGCTCGATATAGATCCAACAGTGATCTTCTGTAGGCTGACGATAATGATGATGATTTGATGAACCTTTGTCCCTAGTATTAGAAAAACTAGACTTTTTTCAATATTCTGAGAAACTGCTAACTCTGTAGGTCATTAAAAATATCCTTAGAAATATGACTAGAAGGAGCTTTAATGACGTATTAAATTGTATTAGATCCACTAGAACTCACTTAGGCAGGTACGTAGCAACTAACAGATACTTGATACGAGGGTCGCAACGTACTCGTATATAATTCAAAGATAATTACCGAGAAGACGAATGTTGTAATTTTTGTGTCTAATATTCTGTCTGGGTTACGTTACTTATGTTATTAGATGTAGTTTATATTAGATGTAATTTTTCTTGATAAAAGCAAACTCAAAGCATTTATTTCAGGCACTTTTGAATTGTGAAAAAGTCGATCAGTTGGAAAGTTGAAGCTAGTTGCCCATTCCAAAACGTATCTCTATGGAGAAGAACGGGCAAGAAACTCCACGGACACTCTTATAAATCAAGTTGGATTTTACAAAATCTTGGGAACATTATTATTGTTGCTTCTGTATGTGAGAACGATGTAAAAAAAATATAAGTAATTCTAAATATAAGATTAAAAATAAGCCCTGGAAGTTAGGAGATGACCCGTCTCAACGGACAGCGCCCGTTCACGATAACATTATCTAGTAGTATTTTAAGGCCGGGTCCTAACCCAAAGCGATCGTAGCGTAAGTATGCGATAGTCTTTTTTTTTATTTCAACACTAGCTTTTACCAGTTACTTTTTTTAACTAAGCATCGCTAGGCTCAGAATAGTCACTTCTAAATGTTTAGAACTACTAAAATCCTAGAAATGATTACTCTCCCAAGAATATAAAGTTAGGTCACGCACGTGAGCTTGTTGGTTCTGAGAACGAAACATTAAGTGAATTGACTGTATCATAAGCACACACAACGTAATATATTACGTAACATTACTCTCCTAATATCTATATCGAATCTTGTATATCAGTACACACGTACCAAAGTTGATGTTAGTTCCCAAAGGTAACACAACTCCATTATAATTCTCTGTCATTAGCAAACTTTCAGAATCAGTCTCGTGTAGTTACTGCCTCCCTTTTGTTTGGCGTATTGTTAAGTCTTGGTATTAGTTACTCCATGTGTGGGATGTGGATTTCGTTATCTAAGTTCGGGGATGTGACGTCATGGTCTTTGATTGGCTTCAAACTAAACTACCCACTGTAACTAGTTTAGAATACAAGTAACTATACGCCTTCAGTATTTACCATTAGAACATAGAAGAGTTTGCGTCGGGAATCCAAGGCTGATTCCCGGCCACCGTAGGCGCAGGCTTGCGGACGGCGAGTAATGGGTAGCTCGCTGTCCGGTAAGAACCAAGCCCAGGTTGACAGCGCGTTATGTTCCACGCACGCCTCGAAAGAGATGATAACACCAACTGGTGGGATCCGCAAGGGCTGATGCCTGCCAGGAGTTCGAAAGAGATACTGTGGCCCCTGGCAAACAGGCAACTGAGGGAACATGGGTAGGTTTTAGTCAGTAAAAGTCTGACACGCCCTCCTGCTCCACCCAGAGCGAAACTTCACACCCTCAAAAAAAAAAAAACATAGTACAGTTTTTCCGAATCAGTTCATAAAAAAATACTGTGTTGCGAAGCTCTACTACATACCTGTTTCTGCCAAGCTATATTCTTGTGTTCAGCTTCGATCAGGTGTTGTACATTGCAGCTTGTAGCTTTCAACGGTGTCTCGGACCTTGTACCTTCAAATTGTTGATTCTAGGACATTGACGACATGGTTGATTCATGGGGTGCGGGTTGTTCTAAAGAGATACCATGGCCCCTGTCACACAGGCAACAGAAAGGAACACGGTTGGGGTTTAATCAGTAAAAGTCTGTCACGTCCTTCTGTTCCACTCAGAGCGGGAGAAGTTATTTGATGATTCCCCATAAGGTAGAAGCGTCAGGGTAGGCGAAATTCTTTTTTTTTTCAATATAACTTTTTTAAATTAATTGAAACAGTAATTCAATTGGATTAAATGAAGTTAGAAGGTTGTTTTAATGATTATAATTTTGGAAATACGTACGTGTTATTGTCGCAAATCATATATTGTTCATCATTCCTCTTGGCGCTGACTTGCAAATTGCAAAATAAAACTTAAGAACTTTTGAAATTCGCTGGCTACAATGGCTACAAATGGCAAACTCAAAGCATTTATTTCAATTAAACCATTTACAGGCTATTTTAAATTGTGAAAAAGTCGATCAGTTGGAATGTTGAAGCTAGTTGCCCATTCCAAAATGTAGATCTCTATGGAGAAGAACGGGCAATAAACTCCACGGACACTCTTATATAAATCAAGTTGGATATTACAAAATATTGGGAACATTATTCTTGTTGCTTCTGTATGTGAGAACAATGCAATTTTTTTATAAACAATTCTAAATATAAGATTTAAAATAAGCCCTGGAATTTAGGAGACGTTTCAAATATATGTGTTTTGTTTTGAAAGACTTCCATCAATGTTAATAATAGGTAGGTATAGTAGAGAGTATAAGGGTAATTCAACAGCATGTCGGTAACACTAATTCGGGTTTTACAGTCGCTTATTATCTGAGGGGCTTGTGGCTAAGTAATATGAGCTGAACGGGTCGATCGATAAGGTAAAGCTGCGCTTGCCGCGGTTGGTCCGTGGATGGGTTACCAGCTTTACATACTGAGACCCCTTCGTGCCTCGGAAAGCACGTTGGTCTCGGCTGCCATTTATGGATCTTTGACAGTCGTTACGGGTCGTCAGAAGCCCGAAAGTCGGACAACCAGTCTTACCAAGGGGTATCGTATACCCAGTAACTAGGTTGTGGAGGTCAGATAGGCAGTCGCTCCATGAAAAATACAGGTATTCAGCTGCACCTGCTTATTATCTGTTAGTAGAAAATAATCATAATATCAGTAATAACTGTGAGAAGTAATTTATTTGCCAGCCAAAAGAGGTGATAACTACAATGACCCTAAACTGTCATGAGAAAAAGTCACGCCAAGGGGTCGCTCCCTACTTGGAAATCCCAAAAGGACTAGGGGTTCTGCCGAACCGCTTCCTTCGTAAGCCAAAAGGTGTAAGCGCTCTCTAGAGGTTTGTAAGATCCATGCGTCAAATGGTGAAATGCAGGCTAAACTCTTTATTGTGAATCTAATTGAGTGAATGCGTACATTAAATGATATTGAATTAATAAAAGATAGGAAGGTAGTAATTTGGGCTCGTGTAGTCAATGTGTTTTTTTTTTAATTGGCTGTAGCGTCCTGCTATTGAACTCGATCACGCCTGATGGAAAGCGATAATTGAGGTATACAGGGTGATTGGAAGATGGGTGCAAAGCTTTAAGGTGAAGATAGTATAGACAATTTAGAACCATTTAAGCCATGGTTGTCTTAGACGAAGTCTTACCAATTTTTTTTTTTTTAATAAGGTTTAAAAGACGTTTTGTACAATTTTTTTATTTTTTCTGAGCTGTTTAAATGTCTGTAAAAAAAATGTCTAATGACACAGAAGCCTAAAACATGTTTTGCTTGATTGCTTACACATTACTTTAATTAAATAAATAAAAAATGAATTCATTTATCATTCAATTTGGCCATAATTATGCAGTTTACATTAAATTTTGAGAATTTCCGAAAAAAAACTTAAAAATTTGGTTAAAAATATTTGGTAAGACTTCGTCTAAGACAACCATGCCTTAAATGGTTCTAAATTGTCTGTACTATCTTCGCCTTAAAGCTTTGCACCCATCTTCCAATCACCCTGTATAATGAAGCAAGCATCACCAAAGATGCCAGTTCACTCTAGATTTGAAGGCAATCGGGTTAAATTTGGAAGGGAACCCAAACACTGGCAGAGACTTCTACACTTTGGATGTGCGCATATTAAATGTGGAGAAGAAGCGCCCAGTACGGGTTCTCTTGAGTCTATAAATTAATTATTATAGTATCTACTATTACTCTACCACATCAAAGTTAGCACATACTGCAGGTGCTATTTCCAAAAAATTGTGGACTCATTCTGTAAAAATCCCAACGTGAGCACTTAGGTGAAATGAGCTTGAAGTGAACTATCAATATTGTCAATCCGCTAAGGATATTAGAAGGAATGACAGCTCACTTAGCATAAGTTGAGAAACGTCATTCTATCGGTCAGATTTTATGGAATGGACCGGCGAGGCATTGTTTGTGGTGTGACTTGACAGTCGCATTGTGTCATATTACAACGGTGTGGTCCGATCCGATTCAATTGTATCAGCCGACTGACTAAACCCACCCGTGTTTCTTTAGTTGCCTGTGTGCCAGGGGCCACGGTATCTCTTTCGAACAACCCGCACCCCTGGCAGATCAGGTTCATTACGACGTAATTCTTAAATAGGTCTAGTACAGCCTATGGACCACTAAGTGCTTGAAGCAAAGGGGTAATTGCGTAGCACACTAACAGTACGAATGACTTCGATTTTGATATCAACAACATTCATTGCGTTATTTGAATTGTTGAGCATATTTTTTTTTTCGAACACATGAAGCAATATCCTTCAAAATTATTCAGATTCTGATTGATAGTGTGGATTAAGGTGCAGATCTTTTGATTTTGAGATTGTTTGATTCACAGAGACCTGAGGAAAATATACTCACCAACAGCAAACAGATAAGCCAAAGTAATATCAACATTAATAAAGTTCGAGACTTATAATGATATTCAGTTTTGCATACACATCGCAATCATGACTGTTTCAGATTATGCTGAAACGTGAAATTGAATTTTAACTAGATTATAGAACAACTAGTTAATACCTATTACCTGTTGCGTAGGATGACAAACATTCTTTGATACTCACTTTCTGGTATGATTAGACATCAAAAGCCTAGCCTGTAAAGAATTTAATTAGCCTAGATAAATCTTGGAAAATTTCCTAATTTATTTGGTGTCTAGGCCAATCTTATTAACATTACGATAGCAACGATTGAGATTGTTTCGATTATAACTACTTGATCTGTATAAAAAAAAAAAAAACATTATTTCCCATTATACTTTGCCTAGCACTTTCCCAACAATGTTGGGGTCTGCTTCAAGCCTAACCGAAAGCAGCTGAATACCAATATTTTACATGGAACGACTGCCTATCTGACCTCCACAATGCGGTTACGTGGTAAGACTGGTTGTCCGAGTTACGAGCTTTTTACGACCCGTAACGGCTGTCAAAGATCCACGAATGACAGCCAGGACCAACGGGTTAACGTGCTTTTTCGTGCTTGGTAGGTATATAAAGATGGTCATTCATCCACGGACCAACCGCGGCAATCGTAGCTTAACCTGATGAATTGACCTGTGTGACTGTTATTACTTAGCAGCATTCTTTTCCATATGGACAATATTTCCTCGGTATTGATTTTCAGGTTCAAAAATATCGTTTTCCCATTTTAACTCTGTGATTAAATTGATTTATTCATATAAATACTTCTCTCCCATTTTAACTGTTCACTTTGTAAGGCTTTTCCATGAAATCTAGATACAATCAAAACATTTTCTCTGTGGTACGCTCCTTATCTATTTTCTTGTTACTTGGGTAAATAAACCTTAGCAAATAAATCGCTACAATATTCATGATCTCAAAAATTTAATTAATCATTTGTCTGCTAGTTACAATATCCAAATCCTTAAGTTCAATATTTACAAGAATTATTACGATTACTATATTACATTTTTATTTCACTCACAGACCTAACTCACAAAAAATCTGGTACATGCATCTAATGTATTGACATAGGTACATTGAATGTTCGATTTCCGCATTCGCCCATAAATCTGTATGAATACATGTTTCTTCCATGTCTAGATGTTCAAGCGTATGATTTGTGTTGGTAATACCATTTGCGACATGGAAAATTCTAGAAAGGTCGAGACCGGCAATCCTTATTTTGCTATTGTCATCATCATTTTAGCTGTAGCATTCAACGTTTACTCGTAGGACTTACATTATTAATTTTTTTGTCTTGGTTTTAATTAAATAATAATATGTGTCAGCATTCATTAATTTGTAAATCATCATCTATGTAAACATCATTCAGTCTAACGCTAAAACTATTCGTATTTGTACATAGGAGATCAGCAATAGCAAAACTCTTAAATTATAAAAAAGAAACACTAAAATAATCTTTCCCAACAACTTTGCACTCAAATGATTTATTTTCCATTATTTGCTTTTCGAATACGTCTCTTTCAAACTCTTGTACAAAGTTTATATCTGGAAGCCTTAAGCTTAAGAGATCGAGCCGCCGATCTCTAAAACTTTTGGTCACGTAAGTATATCTACTATAATTTCTGGAAAGCTGTTAGGATTAATTTATTATGACCTTTGTTTGATATTCTAACATGACCAAAAACTTTTGGGTACTCATTCCTTTCAAGAATATCTTTTATGAAATATAAAAAATAGATTTACACTGAACTAGTTTGAACATTTACAAAATCTTGTCGTCCTTTTATACTTTCTCAACAAGTTGGAACATATCCAAGATCAAATGTTTATGCTATTGACATTATACATCTATCTTAGAATCCCTAACACTGGTTATAATGATATATGACACTGGGTTTTTAAATTACACTTACTAAGAAATAATTTAATTAAATATCTAAACCAGTCTTTTCTCTTAAAGTCTAAAAAGCATATAGCAGAAGTATAAAATTATAAGCTCTTAGTGTTGAAATATGCGGTAAAATTCAAGTTAACATTTTCAATTTTCATAGAAAGTCAGAAACCAAAACATATTGGTCTTCTGATTACAGATCTTCTTTAGAAAAGCAAAAATATGCGCCGTGAAAATGTTATCACTGATTAAACCATTAAAGGAGAGATCATTGCCAAAGGAGGCGAGATAATCGGTTCTATAGCCATTACGCGTCCTACTTTAGAATCAACAAGGAGGTATCTTTCTGTTTAATGTTTGTTATCTGATCTTTTTCGTTGATTTCAGCACTACTATTATACATAGCATCACACGGGTAACTTTATCATGATTTCATGATTAAAATACACTTATTGATAATAACGTCAATACGAAAAGTAGTTTTGGCAAAATCCGTATGCTCCTATTTGATTGCCAGTAACTTTCATCTTTTGATGAGAGCATCAGAGAATCTTCACCACTTCGTACTACCTGGCGAGGACAAGGGAAAGTTTCTACAGGCATATTTACTATTGTGAGTTGGTTGGCCATAATTGGTTGCACGGTCGGTTCGAATTTGTATTGATTTGTATCTTCATACACTTCTTCATCATTGGCATCTTGTTGAAGTACCTCAGCATTAGTTTCTATCTCGTACAATTGTTCAGATTTCGATGGTTTGGGGTCGTCGAGGGCCGAATTCACATCGTTCGCTGTACTTTCAACTATGTCAGCAGTACTCATGACACATGTGACACCATCTAAAGCCATCCTTAGAGGCTCACTCTTTGTTTCATTCCTTAGAACTTGTATCCAAGATAGACGACAGTCGCAAATTAGTTTATTACCTGTAAAGAAAAAATGAAATGTTAGTTACAGGTCTGAGTGTTTTGTAAAATAAAAATATATTTTCAGATTGAAAAGTTATAATCCCATAATATTATGGGATTTAAATTTTATGTTCTAGTAAGTGTTAAGTTCTAAGTGTGAGTGAGCTAAGGTTAGGGAAGGGCTGATAAAAAAAGTATTGACTTAAAAACAAAAAACAACATCTGCTTGCTGCAGCTTTGTATAATCAAGTAAAACTCCCCGGAACGTCCTTCTCTTACTGACGTAGGTATTCTGCACTTCTTTGTAAAACAAAGTCATTTTTATTGAAGTATTAATTATCTGAGGTTATTAATTTTTCTTAATTTACAGGACCCCTAATAATATAACTTTTTTCTATGTTTTATTATGGGTTCAAAGTCCTCGAAAAGTAATTGCAAAAGACGCGGTCGTTCCTAATTTGTGAACAACAGTTACATACATAAGTTTCTCTGGATGAATATTTTTCTGCATAAAACACGAATCTCTTTAATAACCCCCTTAATCATCGAGCTACACGTGCCAATTTAATGAAAATGTCCAACTTAAACAAGTTTGTTTTTAATAAAACTACGCCATTGTACAAAAATCGACTTATTGCTACGTTTGAGTCGATAAAGGGCGCTTTTACATTCATTAATTGTCCTTAATGTGAAGGGTGCTTTAGTAAGGGGATTAAATACAACAGGGAATTCCCCATTGTTTGCACAAACATAGTTATTTAACTTCCCAAGAGTTGCTGTGTAAAATTTACTCGAAAATAACATGTTGTCGACAAAAATGAACGCGTAATATCATTATAATGGCAATGTAATGTCGTTATCTTGAATAATGTCATTGACAGTGATAGAATTGAATATGAATTTCCTGCTATAATCTAAATAGTGGAGACTGAAGTTATTATAGTGTAATTGCTGAGGGGAACGTGAAATAATAGTCACGAAAAATATTAAAGGGTCAGTGTGAAAGGTTCGTGCGGGCGGGTTCTGGATCGAATGATAATAATGACTGTAGTACGACTATACAATTATCTACATCAAAACCGACTATATAAATCAAAAATCATATTGGTATTTAATCAATTTCTTTCGTAGTAATAACTCAGTTTCTAACAAAACAAATAAGCGTAAAACTCACCGCTCAAATACAGTACAGCATTCTTCATTTTCAAATTTTCCAATATCGGCTTTATTATCTCGTAAGTGAAATGTTCTATCTCATTGTTCCTCAGATCCAATAATTCAAGACCGCGCACACCTTCTAATAGCCCCTCATTAATAGACTTCAATTTATTCCCTGTCATAGATAATTTCTGTAACAGAGCGAGACCATCAAAGGCCCTTTCAGACAGGAATTTCAATTCGTTATTATCCAAAAGCAGCTCGTTAAGATTCCACAGCTCCGTGAAAGTTAAATCGCCCAACATTGACAACTTGTTGGACCGCAGATCCAATCTCGTCAGATTAGCTAAGCCCCTGAATGTGTCTCTAGTCAGTACCGTAATTGAATTAGCCTCCAGTATCAGATCGTTTAGTACGGTCAGATGTTCAAAACAACCGTCGTGAGCCAGATTGATACTGTTAAAAGACAAATCCAGATATTTGAGACTCGGCAAATCGACGAACACGTCCCTCTGCACTTCTGTTACTTTATTCTCTTTTATAGTTAGGTTTACGAGCGACGGGAGATTCGTGAACGATGAGAAGTCCAATTCGGTTATTTTGTTGTTCATCAGAGTTATTTCTTTGAGTGTGGTTATGTTTGAGAATGTTCTTTTCTCAATTTTGTTTAGTGTAGCGTAGTGTATGAAGAGCTTTTGTAGCCGTTTCATGCGATGGATCACGTGGAATGGAATGAACTTAAGTGCTCCGTCGGATCGAACGTTGAATGTTAGCCTTTCCAAATATGGCTGAGAGTTGAAAGTGGACCATATTGGATCTGTTTCATCAATACCTCCGTTGAAAACCCAACAGTCGGCTCTGGTAGCTGTTTTGACGTCAGTGCTTTCGCAATAGCAATGTACTTTAGATTCTCTGTTCGTTATCTCGCATATGTTATCTTTTACTTGCGTCCCATGGTACCTCCTTTCAGTTTTATCCCTGCGTTTTTCATTTAGACGGCTTTCAGTGTAGGATATTTGCACTGAAGTCAGAGCCAAAGCTAGGAGTAAATATTGGACGACGGTCTCCATGTCCCCTTGCCTTTTCACTAACCTGGAACAAACAAAAAATAAATTAAAGAGTTGCTTTTACAGAGCTGTAGCGGGTTGAAATAATGTTACAACATTTTTTGAATGTTTTAATAAAACATTTGACTTAGAAGATGTTTTGTTCCTCTTTCTACATAAATATGATAACAATATTCTTAAAATACCACTTTCTTGAAAAGCTTCTAAAATTACAAAGTAAAATAAATTGTAACAAATTCTTGGCGGAAACATTGAAAGAGTTGGTTCATAATATTCTAAATACAATACACGCTCCACAGTAGGCGCCTGTTGTAAATTTACATAATCACTTAAACAGGAGGCTTTAAAACAATGACTCAGCGTTTGGCTGCCTACTTTATTACCAAAACTGATCGTAATTCATTCGCCCATTGACTGGTTGGAGTGGGTATCGGATGTATCGCCTGCACTCAGCCTAATTTGTGGGGAGGCGTGTAATGAACGCACCGGAACATGTCACGTGACTTTGAGTCATTTATGCTGCGTTCACCCTCTGTAAATTTGGTTTTTTACTATCATTTTTTGACGTAATTGCTTTGATAATATGCCTTTCAATGGCGATGGCGGAGGGGAAAAATGGAATGTAACGTATGGTTTGCCGTTAGCACAACGTTTTGTATCATTTTTGTTTATTTAGGATAGCTTTCATAGCAATGTCCCAGCCCCTGTGAAGTATTTGGTAAAAGTTGAACATTTTTCAAAGTCATCATTAGAATTCCTAAAATAAACTGAGTTCAATACTTTCTAGTTCTACTGTTGGTTAAGAGACAACTGAAGTGGAAATTTCAAATATTAGAATTTAAAGTAACTCATTAACCCCCCCAGTGGGTTCCCGCATTGTCGTTGCGGGGGGGCTCAGTAGCCGTGGTCCGCTCCCACGGTGAAGCGAAGAGGAACCCCAAGGTGGGGCCGCTCGTCAGGGCTTTTGTCTCCAAGCCGACGACGTAGCGGCCAGAATGTAGGTTGCGGTGAGGTGCACCGCAACTGAGGCGGGCCGCGATGTCGAATGGGAGGCATCGCGGCTGAGGGTTACAGGCTGCGGCGGAGGAGGAGTGCCGGTACTTTTGAGTAGCGCTCTTCCCTTCCGTGGCCTGGACGGGGCCGCCACCGTTTGATGGCGGACGCGGTGGGGCCGCAGGGGAAGAGGAGTGTCGGTATAGCGTTGGCCGCTCTCCCTATCCCCTGCGGCCGAAAAGTGGTAGGCGGCGGGGCCACTGTGCTGACCCGTCGCAGGGGGACCAAGGGCACCAGACACGGGTACGTCTGGGGCCCTTTTGTTACTTGGTTCCTGGGGTGGTCACGGCGTGCCACGTGTCCTGGTGCGCCGAACTGGTGGGGTCCGCAAGGGCCGATGCCTGCCAGGGTTGCGGGTTGTTCGAAAGAGATACCGCGGCCCCTGGCACACAGGCAACTGAGGGAACACGGGTGGGTTTTAGTCAGTAAAAGTCTGACACGCCCTCCTGCTCCACCCAGAGCAGGAGAAGTTATTTGATGATTTCCCACCCTCAAAAAAAAAAAAAAAAAAAAGTAACTCATTAAAGCTTAAATATTCCACAGCGATTTTTTATTACAACCGTTTTCTCCAGATAAATTAACAAAACACAAAAGCATTGTCGTCAAAAGAAAATTACACATCACGAAACTAGCTCATCAGCGTGTTTAATTAAAATCTTTTCTCTTTTTCACGCGAATGAGGCTAGTAATCAGTGTGAGCAGGACAAAGAGCGTTGTGTGCAGACTTTTTTGTTTCTTCCAAATGGTTATTAGGGATTGAAATTTTAAGGGCATCCCTTGACGCGTTCGCGACGCTTTAATTAAAGGGATTGTTAGATCGAGATGCTAAAGTTCAGCAGTTAAGTCTTTTGTTATTGTAAAAAGTTTAATATCGTGCGAAGATTCGCGAATCATGTTTTGCTTTTACTTTTTAAAGCAGCTTTGTAGAAGTGAACGCCTTTGTCTTGTGAGTGCTCTCGAAGTTTTGTCTTGAAAAATGTTTTCTTCATTTAATTATAATGTTAGGTTTAATGAAATAACTAGCTTTTGTCAGCGAGTTCGCCTGCGTGGAGGTCGGAAATAACCCCACGGGAACACACTACCGGGATAAAAGAATGCTATGTGTTAATCCAGGTTATAAGCTCATCGAAATCCGTCCGGCCATTTTTGCGTAGTAAACATCCAAACATTCGCATTTATAATATTACTAGGATACTTACGTTTCCTTACGTTAGTTACGCTTATTTCTTGTAAGTAAGATGTATAATTATAAAAGAACCTATTGGTATGGGGATCTACTAAAATATAATCGAAATAGAGAAAATAATACACCTAACTCGTGAAAATCTTAGTATTTTATAGAGTATTTTATATCTTATATATAAAATTCTCGTGTCACAATGTTAGTTACCTTACTCCTCCGAAACGGCTGAACCGATTTTGATAAAATTTCGTGTGCTTATCGGGTAGGTCTGAGAATCGGCCAACATCTATTTTTCATACCCCTAAATGTAAAGGGTGGTCCACCCCAATTTTTTTTTATAATGCGAACTCAATATTCTTAGTTAAGACAGGACGTCTGTCGGGTCAGCTAGTATTATATATTATAGAGTACCCAGAAAAATCCTGTAGTTTTAAGATAGAATGAATGATATTCATAAACAGTTTGTTTATGAATATCGTTCGTTCTATCTTAAAAAGACTATTACAAAAACAGAATCCTTTTCTTACATTTCAAAAGAAATCGAATTCTTAAAAATCATTACACTTTCTACGGCGCGATCGTTGGAACCGCATTCGATCGGACTTTTTTAAATTTAATTCTGTCCGGAATAGCGCCCGCAACTCCTATTTGGAGTAAAGTTGTAAAAAGATACAGTTAGAAGTCCAACGTTTCATTTTGGAACCTTTGTTTGCTTGTTTTTCTTTTATTTATACACTCTTGCGAACAAAAACTGTCTATTCTTTTTTAATAACGTCTCTCTGTTTGTTTGATTTATGTTTAGAGTATATTTACAAAGGACAGAAACAATAATACACTTAAAAACTAATAACGGTCTTTGTTTACTTCGTTTGGCAGATTGGAAAATGTTTATCAATATTATTGGGTACTATTTTTTTCAATGTTTCGGTTATGTGTCCCCCTTTGTAAAATTTATGAGAGTTATAATTTTATAACTTTGGAGCAGTGGTGACCCAGTGGTATTGGCTGCGACTTATGAGTGGTTAGTCGTAGGTTAGAACCCAGTTTGTATAAATTATTTCATCACCACTGCTCTCAAAACTGTAAAGGAAGACATCGTGAGAAAACCGGCATGTCTTAGAACCAAAAATTCCAAGTCATGTGGTAATCCCTCTCACAGATAAGAGGCGTATGTCACAGAAGTAGGATTATGAAAGGCTGATTGTGATAATTTTCCATAGTGTTCTAAAATTATGCATGAAAATTCTGAGGAAGAGAAGTGAGAAGTCTGCATATAGTTTTTAGACGAATATGAGCACAATGCCAATTGGTTTTGATCAAGCGTAGTGATCAATGTTCGTGCCTTCTCAGTATAAGAAGAGGTCCTTGCTCTGCCTATAATAGGCTGGTATTTTTATTATTACTAGTGGTCGCCCATCGAAATTCGACCATGTTTTTTTTATCAATTTTATGAAAATATATGCTTTCTGCATTCCTTCCCCGTATAAATTTTAACTGTGCTAAATTTCAAACTTCAACAAAGAGGTACACAGTTTTTGTTTCACGTATTAATAAATATACCTACCTATATGAAGTTGATCTATTTACGCGATAAATAAGGTGTATCTTACCACAAAATGTAAAATTAGATTTGGAAGCAGTCTCAAGACTGTGTTTGGAATTTACTTATTGTTATAACAACACGATATTTCAACTAAATTAGCTTCAAATTTTGTTGTTTGCCTTTACCGAATATATTATTTGCCTCGCAAAGTCTCTGCCGTAAATATTTAGTCATGAATAGTGTAATTTTAATCAGTTTTGAATGGAGTGTTTGAATTTACGCTTTTGTAAAGAAGTGAAAACTAGTTTTGCTGAAAATTCGTTGAAGTGTGCTTTTATTGCTTTCACGAATCATAAATTATTTCATAGAATCAGTAGGTAGGTTTATTTAGTTAGTTAGAAAACTATCTTTCCAAATATTTGCTCTATATTTATTACAGACTGCTTAGGAAGATATGTTATGTTGGCTAATATTCCTAAATATATATTATTGTTAGCAGATGTCTGGGCGACCTACTGATATAATCGATAAACCTAAATTCCGTATCGATTTTTACTAACTTTTTAGTTAAATGGACTATGTAGAGCCAGGAATATTAATTGTTTAGCAAAATGACTATAATCCGTATAGTTTCAAATCACAACAGTCATTCTTTGATAGTTGTATCCAATGGCTATAAGAGTACAAGAGTTGAACATCGAACAGTTTGTTTCTTTGACGCGATGGGAGGCACTCTGTTGGATTATCAATGCTCGGCTCAAACACGCTCGGTTCAGGTGAAAATCCAGTGCTCTCGATATGACAAAAATACGCCTGTGCGCACCTCGGCAAACAAAGCAAATTGACGTTGTATTTGATAAATAATGAACTTCCCCAATCCTGCCGCAAATATTACAAATGGTGCAACCATCAGTCTAACAATTCTACCACATAACCAATTGTTCCACGTTATTCGGCATAATAACATCATCCAAATAGATAGTAGTTAAAATCGGTAACCATACTGTGGACGCACTTTACATATTATTCAAATGGAAATGTTCTGATGCCTGAAGCGTCAGTTACTTCGAGTTAAATTAATTATAAGTACATATAATATGACTCCATCTATAAATATAACATATTTGAATATGTTTTATGCGTGGGATTTTATTGTATTCCCTGTAGAGATCCAATATATTTGTGAACGTGACGGTAGCCTAACTACACGAGTGTCTTCCCTGACAACCATTTTTTTGTGGGAAATAATCAAATAACTTCTCCCACTCTGGGTAGAGCAGGAGGGTGTGCCAGACTTTTACTGACTAAAACCCACCCGTGTTCCCACAGTTGCCCATGTGCCAGGGGCGACGGTAGGTCAATCAGTTGGTTGCCATCCTGATTCACAAAAAGTACCTTAATTCAAGACTTGCCGAACTCGTGTCATTTCTTAAATAAAACCACTCCCACGTCCGCTTATATGCAGCCACCGCCTTAAATACGTCTGCATTGAAATCGGTTATTTTAGATGAAATCAATACCTTTGATGTCCAGACCTGGACGTTACCTATATTGAAAAGCTAATAAGCAACAACTGTTACTGATTTAGACATTTATGTTAGTGAGGACATTAAATGAATATTATAGGCGTTTCATTCCATTCAATGGATTATGAATCATTGAAACTATAAATCGAACAATGATATAGCGAATGAATGAACATTAATTTTATGTTCACTACGATTCGGTTGCATGACTAGTTTATGAATGTGGCTTTTGATTAAATATTTATACTGATACGATAGTTACTATGTAGGTTGACGCATTATGATGTATGTAAGAATGAATGAAAAATTATTAAAATTTTGTTGACTTTTCACACAAAAGTCTTTGAAAGCTAGCATAAGCGTAAGCAGCTAAGTCAACTGAGGCCAAAATTTTCCTTTCGGGCACATTGCAGGTAGATGTCTCATATCAAGGGAACTTTTGGTGCTAAGACATGCCGGAATCCTCACGATGTTTTCCTTCACCGTTTTGACTGCAGCGGTGATGAAAATAAATACACAAAGTAAAGCGCCTGGCTGGGATCGAACGCACGATCTACAATTCGTAATTCGGGGCCGATAAAATTGGGCCACCACTGCTGAAGAGGAGTGGGGGAGGGGGCTCTGAAAGCTAGCTTGGAGAGTATCATCATAAACAGGTTGTTTTATACTCCTAAACAAAGTGAGTGAATCTCATTACCATAAACGTCTTACGAGACTCAAAACAACTGCAAACAAAAACGAAATCCTAGCAATAAAGCGAAACAGCCCGTAAAATTAGCTTTATTTCAATCCAAAAGCATCTACTCGAAATTATTAGATTAACCCTAAACTAATAAAAACTAATGAAACAGAAAACATTGTAAAAGAAAATGTTTGTTCCGAAATTTCTCACATAATTTCGGGAGACAAGTGTGTAAAATCACTGCCTTGATCTTTGTCACGCTCGCAAAATGCGACATTAAAATAATACGAGGGAGGTACGTGCTTACTTAATGTTAAGCTCTAGTTCCATTAGCCGAACGCCCGAACGTTCGCTCGTGAGCTTTTATCGTAGAATTTGTTTTGATAAAATATTACGTCTTTTCGGCTTTCGAGGGCACCCCTTTCTGTGAAATTATTGGCAATTATGATATACCCTGTTTATGGTCAATGACTAATTCATTCGGGATTTTATTGGTTGGGTTATTATATTTTGCATGTGCTTCGGCGAAATTCGAGAGGCTAATAGATTCGGTAATTCTAATATACTATAACAACGTAATAACTTTATAGATCTAACTTATTCGGTTTTTTTTGTTAATTTTTATTATGTCTTCAGATAATGCTCTCCAGTAAGCAGAAGTAGCGAATTGAAATTAATTGAAACTTACAATGATTCAAATATAAACACGTAATATTATTTTCAAGTCTAATAACAATCACACCAAAAATAAACATTACACAAATGTAAAATATTCACGCAGAGAAATCACAGCCTAAATTCAATTAAGAGGATTCACTGACATTACGAAAATTCCGGAAAATACTCAAATACTGACATCGGGAAAATACCGGGAATACTCGAAATTCTCACAAGTACATGGTAAGCCTTATCTTTTTCTACTTAGATGGAAATCGTCTTAGCCTTATAGAGTACGTTAATCCTTTAAGAACATTGTCTTTTACGCCAATTCTGAGCTGATGCCGGGGGAATCGAAACGTATCCTGATAATAGGATCTTTTAAGGATTAGAATGTAATACAAATGAAGGTTTTTTTAAAGAGATTGCTAAAATATTTCTTAAGTAGATATCTATTCGTATTGTGCGACATAAATTCATGATTAATTTTAAAATATTTGAAGTTCTTGAAATTGGAGCATTAATGGCTTTTAGTAATCTTTATTGGGCTTATTAATCTTGAGCCCTTTTGGGTTTTACTACATAGTTTATGAACCAAGTTATTATTGGGTTTAAAGTGGGTTTTTAGAATTTATAAGCTAAATTGCTCCCGTTAACTCTCGCAAAATAAACTTAGACGAGTAAAAAAAACATGATCAGACGAACCAAAAAAAACGACCCAACAAAATTTTTGTAAATCCCACTGTGCATTCGCACAAATTATCACCTCCACTACCTGCCTATGTATTTGTACCTGTACCTTTTTCAAACAACCTTAAGAGATTTTTTTCTAACAAAATCCTTCAAATTTATCACTAGGCACGTTTACCTGTCATCTGTATAGGCATAGAATGTTACCTGCGGGTAGAAATCTTTGGGTTTTATTCAATTTCTTAATAGGCACACTGTGCGGTTCTGCAAAGTAATTGTGTAACGAGAACTCTAAAAGTATCTTTTGTAGTCTTTTTTGTGACGAGTGTCATTTGTTTAGATATGTTTGTAAGGGAGGCTGGAACCAATCAATGATGTGGACAAGAGGATTATTTTCTTAGAAGCCAGCACGTTTCGGAATAAGTAAACGTTACATTGTATTTTATGAATAAATCTGATAGGGATCTGATCCGTAATTTAATAGTTACAAGACGTAGTGAGGACACTATTATATAGATACAAATACTAGTACTATTATATTAGGTAATAAATTGGTGTACATAGAAAAAAAGCCATACTCTGTACTTATTCTAACCTAACCTAACTAATTTTATAAATGCGAAAGTAAGTTTTTTTATTTGTTACGGTTCATGAGAAAACGGCTGAACGGATATGAATGAAATTTGGCACATGTCTAGACCATGATCTAAATTAGGACATAGCATATCATCTTTTTATGCGTTTCTTTGTGTGCCGCGTGGTGCAGCTAGTATAAAATACATTCGAAATGTATTCAGATGGCTTACTTGTCAAATTATTGATTAAAGATTATTAATATACCAGATCCTGTTTGGTAAATTATAATTAATACCTACTGATTTTCAAAAAGAACCAATTAAAATTTAAAATTTAAAAAAAAGAACCAATGCTGACGATACCAAAAAATATAAAAGCAACTCAGCCCTCTAATCCAAGCTGCATACAATACTCCCTTTAATTCAAGAGAAACTTGAAAAAATACTTCACGTCCGAACTCATTACATAACAGTAAAGATATGCCTTAACATTCCCCATAAAGAAGACTATAACTTAGTCGATGACGTAATCAACGAGATACAGAAGGAACCTTGACCTCCCCAAGTAGCTGTATAGTTTACTGAATGGCATCTTTTATCACCGAGTGTTATAAAACAACTAGGAGATGAGCAGTTGCTAGGCGGTGGAATAGTTATTTATACGACAAAAGTTATAGCGTAAGTAAAATTTGGAGTCTGATGAAACACAATGTTTTAAAATTGATGAATTTTATACACAAAAAGTCCAAAGAGCTGTCTATAATGCGTCTTTGGTGAGATGATTATGGCAAGGATCGTTAACAAAATCAGTCTCGGCTAATCATAGAAGATTGAAGGGCAAAGCATGACGAATTATTTGAATTCAAAGAGATAGAGGGCAAGCACAAAGTGTGCTTTAAGATGAATAAGAAATATGAAAGCCTCAATCAAAAGAAATGGAAGTTTCTAATCACGAAACAATACTCTCTGAAAAATAAATTGAAAGCATAATCGCACTATAATGTTCCCACTTCTACGACACATGCCTCTTCTCTATAAGAAAGTGTGTCTTTGTCTCAGTGCGGGTTGGTGGACGTCTCATGCCTTTTTTTTTGTTGGGAAATGATCAAATAACTTCTCCCGCTCTGGGTGGAGCAAGCGGGCGTGTCAGACTTTTACTGACTAAACCCACCCGTGTTCCCTCAGTTGCCTGTGTGCCAGAGGCCGCAGTACCTCTTTCGAGCAACCCGCACCCCTAGCAGGCATCGGCCCTTGCGGACCCCACCAGGTGGTGCTGACATCTCATTGAGGCGCGCGTGGAACACAACGAGCCATCGACCCGGGCTTGGTCCTTACCGGACAGTGAGCTACCCATTACTCGCCGCGCCGTGGGCAAGCCCGCGCCTACGATGGCCGGAAACAGCCTGGGTTTCCCGACCCGCTGCGGAGGCTAGGGCCATGAGGGCGCATACACTGCCTCTCCCTCACGTGCGCCGGCTCCCTCTTTGCGAGCATTACTGCTTCGCAAAAGGAGGTGACGGCTACCCATGCACTCTCGCTCCGTACCATGGCCTGGACCAGACCGGACGTGGGACGTCACACATCTTAGAGTTTTCAAATCTAGGACATGTAGGTTTCCTTACCATAATTTCCTTCAACGTTTTGAGAGCAGTGGTGATGAAATAATTTACACAAAGCAATATGCCTGTCAGGGTTTGAACTTACGACCCACAACTTGTAAGTTGCGGTCATTACCACTGCGGCACTATTGCTCAACAAACATAAATTTAATAATGCTAACAAAAAAACACTATGGTAGCAAGTAAGGTCATTTTCAGTTGAACTACAATCATTGCAGCAGGAAAACCCAAAAAAATAAAGGCGTATTTATAAGTAGGTGCGGTATAAGAGCGGTAACGTCTCGTAAGTTCCTGTCAGAGACACTGGGCTATTCGTATGGGTGCATAATGGATACCGCCTTTAGGCAAATTTACGGCCAAGACCGGCTTATGAATGGGCACGGGTTGGTCAAGTCCGAACTATTTCGGGAAGAATTGTTTTAAGTAGGATAGTGAAGTTTGGTGTTGAATTCCTTTGCTATTTTCGTGCCTAATTAGTCGATTCACATAAATTTACTCGCCCGAATTGAACGAATCGTCACTTTTAAATAATATAATATTTTCTGTAGATGAATCGCAAGAAGTAAAGTTAATCGTCAATTCCAGAAATCGTATTAGGATATTGGCATGTTTTGAATAAAACGTTAAAGAAATAACGAAAGTTAAGGACAAAGTACACTAACTTTATTACACAAAATACAAAATGTGTCAATATAGCCTAATGCGTCTATTTTTGGAATTGTGGATTCGCCCACAAATAAATTAACTTTGTGCCACTCACCTATAGAAAATATTATATTATTTTTGGAATTGTCGATTCGCCCACAAATAAATTAACTTTGTGCCACTCATCTATAGAAAATATTATATTATTTTGAAGTGACGATTTGCCCGATTCAGGCAATTCAATTCGTGGGACTCTACTAATGAGCCATTTCCGCTTGTTTAGTGGTCGAATTGACACTAGTGGGGTCCTTTACACATTCGTCTTAGGTTTCTGGGATTTTTTTTTAAAGAATTCACTTGCCAAGAATTCCCAAGTTTGGAAAAGGATTTTCTGTATACAGGGTGTTTGGCAGAACGTTGAACATACGAAAATGGCGGATAGGTGGGGTCATCTGCTACTTAATCAGCCTTAATTTATTTGGCCCTGGCCCCCTGGATATTTTTATAAATATTTTTTTGCTTTTTTCTATTTTCACCACTTTCTTAACTAGTGTATTTTTTTTTAAACAGGCAATTTTTTTTTAATCTTTAATGTTTGCAAATTCTAATAAAATTATTGCTTTATTCAGATGTTAGCTAGAAAAAAAATTATGAGTCCTCAAACTTACAGAAAGATGTTAAAAATACTTAAATCTTAATTTCACTTGCATTAAAAAAAAATAACCATTTTTAATAAAAATTACACTTTAAAGTTAAGAAAGTGGTGAAACTAGAAAAAAGCAAAAAAAAAATATTAAAATATCCATGGGGCCAGGGCCACATAAATTAGGGCTTAGTAAGTAACAGATGACCCCACCTATCCACCATTTTTGTATGTTCAACGTTCTGCCAAACACCCTGTATATAATTTCTGTTATATAAGTCCTGTTTCAAAAAACTTATACTAAACATATATTCAACTCGAGAGTTTAAAGGTGTGTATATTATAAGTTTGATAGTAATAATGTTTTTTATAGTTTTATCGAGCTAAAAGCCACTTACCGCAATAACTTTCTGGGTTTAGCTCCGACCATTGTATCGATATTTATAATACATAACTTTAAATTGTGTACTGTAACAGGTGAAATAAAATCTAATGCATTTTATAGCCTCTGAAATACTGCTATTTGGGATTCCACGTATCAGTATTGTACTGGTCCATATGTAGGTACCATACTCTGAAAGATTTTAATTTATAAAATGCATTGATATATTGCTTTTTGATGTTAAAATATCAGGGTTTTTTTAATCCGCTTTTGTGGGTCAATCCAAAAACGTTCATTCATATAATTTCATCAACATGAAAATACATATAATGAAAGTATTGCTATGCGTTCCATAAAATAGAATTCAAAATGTAAATGTTACCATTACCAGTAACTTTGTTAGTAGACATTGAGCCAAAACGTCAGGAACTTTCGAATTTATAGTTACAAATTATGTAACTATAAATTCGAAACTTACCATATTATGTATACAAGGTGTAACAGAATAGGCGCAAGACCTGAAAGTAGTTTGTTCTTAATTGAGACTACTGAATCGATTTCAGTAACTTTTACCACTTACCACTGATTGAGCCAAAGAAAATTCAATCTTATTCTAGAAGAAACAAGAATCAATTTTAAATGCATAAAGTAATGCTTGGGTCGGCACGTTTTTCTTAATAACATCAGCTAGCTTAAAAAAAAAAGTTTTGAACATCGTATTATGCTTTTAACTCAATACTCTAATTGAGGTGTATGAGGTCTTGCGTTAATTATGTTACTCGTTGTATACAACCAGATAACATAATAAAATTCTTCTCCGTCTCTCTGGCGTCAACTTTCCTCCTATGATTCTCCGAAAAATACTTTTATGTATAGTAAGGACGTTTCAAGTCATCAAGAATTAACTAGTACACAAAGACACTGAGTCAAGACGTCAGCAATTTTCGAATAAGTTACGTGTATTTATACAGGGTGTCCCGAAACTCAACATCAAGCGGGTACGGAGCAATAAACTAGGTTGTACCAGTTCTAGCAAAAATAAAAAATATTTTTATATTTTTTTTTAAAGAGTAGGCGGAATTTTTTTGTAATAGAACGTTTTTAACCATGACTTAATTAAACTTTATTTTTTCGTACTAGACTCACAATATTAATTATTGGTTTTGTGACTGCAATCAATAGCGTAGTTATTTAGGATTACATTTAAAAAAAAACACTGAACAATTTAGAAATTTGTGATCACAGTACCTAAATATCTGATCTAGGGTGTTGATTTTCAACATTTTCGAAAGAATACCTATTATCACTTAACCAAGTAACATGGATTTTATTTTTGCTAGAACTGGTACAACCTAGCTTATTGCCCCGTACCCGCTTGACGTTGAGTTTCGGGACAGCCTCTATATGCAGGATATAAAATAAAATTCATCTCCTGTCTGGTAATCAACTTTTCTGCAATGATTCTCCGAAGTATACTTTTATTTATACACTATCTTTTGCTAGCGGCTTCGCCCGCGTGGAGGCCGAAAATTGTCCCACGGAAAAGTATTACCGGGATAAAAAGTACCATATGTGGTAATCCAGATTATAAACTATCTGTGTGCCAAATTTCATCCAAATCAGTTTAGCTGTTTTAGCGTGATTGAGTAACGAACATCTAAATATCCAAACTATCACATTTATAATATTAGTAGGATTATATTTATAACGGTTCAACGCATCAAGGCTTAAAAAATTCACGAAGACACTAAGCCAAAACGTCAGCAATATTCTTTGTAAAATAACTAAGTAAAATAATAATTTCAAATTCTACACAAAGAACTAGTCTTATCTGTGATGGATGCCGCAAAGTTAGAGCAAGTTAACTTGACGAATGACTTACTAAGTCTTATTAAGTGAATTAAGTAAGTGTTAAAATAGACGAGTTGATACTTAAGACAATTAAAGCTTTTGTGATTAACGAGATAAAAACTGTTTGACTTCAAACATACGTGTTTGTTTATGAGAACAGAGACGGGTAATTGCGTATGACACTAACAGTAAGAATGGCTTTCAGTTTGACAATTCAATTACATTCATTGCGTTATTTACACCGAACATACGGGGTGCAAGGGGACGCTTCCGAAGCCAGTACGTAGGTTATATACAACCTAAATGCAAACGGATATCAATAACCTTTCGCCTTAAATTGGTTATTTTGCATCAATTTAAAATGCTTGACGCTTCTGTACTGTGTTATTACTTATTTTATTTTGGCGGCACTTTACAAAGGATGCCTAAACCTAAAGTCGCCGCCTGGATTTGATCGTTAATAAATGTATTTAATCTCAAAAATGGTTCATTTAACTGTTCTCAGAGCAGTGTACAAAAAATGCAAAAAATTATAATAGGTAAAACTGATAAAAAAACCTATTTTTGAATGGTACTATATCGACAATCACTAGACAAAAAATTGTCTGCTCAACAACCTAAATAATGCAATGCATGTTGTTGAATTGTCAAAATGAAAGCCATTGCTACTGATAGTACGTTACACAATAACCACGTGGATTGAATTGGTTTAAACATTGCACAGTGGTTAAGCGATTGACTGCTGCGCTGCGTGTCGCGGGTTCGATTCCCGCACGGAACAAATATTTGTATGACCTACAAGTAGTTGTTCCGGGTCTGGCTGTTTGTGTTTGTGAGTTTACATGTTTGTAAACGCAACCACAATACAGGAGAAATTCTTAGTGTGGGGCAACGTTTAAAATAAAATAAAAATTATGTAATGGTTTTGATATAATTATATACAGGAAAAGTTTTTATTCAGTGCGCAAACTTTAACCATGAATTCAGCATACCATTCTAGACCCCCAGCGAAGAAATTTTTCGTCAGTTTTACAAAAAAAACCTAATGTTTCATAGAAAAGTGCAATACCTACGCGGTCAAAATGTATGGAACAGCTGTTTTTTTTTTTTGTATAACTGACGAAAAATTTCGGCGCTGGGGTTCTAAAATGATAATTATGCTGAATTCATGGTTACAGTTTGCGCACTGGTTAAAAACTTTTCCTGTATAACAGTTTTCAAAATTGCCTTTCAACATTATTCAATTTTTAATTTTCTTCAATAGATACGAATATTTTATCATCCCACCATCTTGTTGAATGTTAATAAGCTAAAAAACTAACTTCTAACAGATTTCTCTTTGTTTCGATTTATTTTATAACATTTAAAACGTAGCAAACACGCCCACATCAACACGCTGCTATAATGGGCAATAGAAAACTTATAACAACTTCAATAAACTTTTGCTTAGCGAGTTCAATTCATTGTATAATGGCCAACTTTCATAAGAATTATTTTAGTTTTGAAAAATCAATAGACGCGGCTGTGCTGAAACTTTCAGCCGATCAGCATTAATTATTACTCTTAGACCACTAATTTCCAACTTGTACCTGCCAGTTATTAATGAAGTATTTAATGTCTACAAAACCTTTTGAAGCTTGATTGAACATAATAATATTTAAAATTGTACATATAGACACAGTCGTTCGATTGTTAATTTGGAATTGAAGCGAAACTTTGATTGAAATAAAACACAATACGAACTAATATATGCAACTTAAAATTCTAAAACAGTTGTGCATTTCTTTTTGTTCTTCATTTAAAAACCACTTGACATTTAATTTAAAAACAATTAAGGAACGTTTTCAAATTCAGAATTCCAATTTCGATCTGCCATAAATTGTGTTGTATATCTGTATAAAATGTTACACTACTATTAGACTGTTACAAACAATGTGATTGCTCGTATATCACAGTACAAAGTTTGAAATATATCTCAGGTCTCAGGCCATCCGTCATCAAGCTATGTATCTCGTATACAGAAATAATTCAACACTGTAAAGGAAATTTGACACCCGTATTAAAACAAAGAACTTTGGTCCTTATTCATTCGTTGTTAGAGTTGCTATCTCGAATTGTGTTTTATGGCCCTATAGTTGTATTGTAGTGAGGGTCTTCATCAGAGTAGACGGAACTCGATTGAAGCTTACAGTCTTCCTTTTATGTGCTGTTTGCCAGTTTTATTTCTAAAAGCTAGGATGGCAAATGGCGGAATAAGGAGACAATACTAACATGTTTTAAGTCACAATAATCGTGAAACGGGAAATAATTAATTGGGTTTATATTTCTTGCTTTTGTGGTGTTGAGTTTTATCTACATGATTTTTCATTCTTACATAGGTTGGTGAAAAAGTACCTAGTTTTAGTTTAGTCTGTGTGATTGTGAAATAAAATATTAATGAAAGCATTTTTCTTGCAGTAGTTATACAGAACGATGCGTAACTTTTTTAGAAATGTTCACGGAAAATGGTTGTAGAATAACTAGGAATTAAGAAAATGAACCTTGAAGAACACCGATTTTCAAATTAGCAAATTTGGCTAAAATGGGCACAGTTTTTCTTTTCTTGAAACCTTTATTTTCTACGCGTAACTTTTTTATTTTTCTTCTGAGTGGAACGGTGCTTAGTGCCTGTCACATTCTCATCGGCATTCAAATAAGAATTCTGAAATAAATATTTCAATTAATTCAGATTAAAATATCAGCCATTCTAATGCTGCATCGCGTTGAAAAATATGGCCCTCATTAGATACTGCTCTTGTAACGTCTATTTACGCAAGGTTTAGTCTGCAAAATGGTCCAGAAACCAATCTGGTACACAAGGCGTAAGCTTAAAGCGAAGGCGGTTACCAGTTGCTGTTGTTTGTTACCTTCATATGGGCACCAGTGTAGGCCATTCTCATAATATTTATCCTTTATGTTATTAAATATTAGCTCAAATATATGTTTATATTATCTTACGATGCTACCCGTATCAATAACTATTTAGTATAATATTTACATATATTTTTTTAGATGCATTTTCTCTTTTCTCAGTAATTCAACATAACAAATTACACGATCAGTTTGTCAAATTTGATAATAATCGATAGTCAACATCTAGATGTTGACTATCGATTATTATCAAATCAACATTTTTTATTTGTATTTAATTTGTAAAAAAAAAACAACCGTCTTCCGAAAAAACACTACTAAGTGAGAAATAACTTTAATTTCGGAAGTCGGTGTCTTTGGATAGGTACGAGTATGTATTTTAATTTTTGTCACCGCCTTCCAAATTAAAGTTATTTTTCACTTTGTAGTATTATTTAGGAAGTCGGTTGTTTTTTTACAGATTAAATACAAATAAAAAATGTTTTTTTTTCTGAATGGCCATTAGTTTTAGCATGAACCATTTCAAGGTTATCCATTAAATACCGGACAACCTGTATATATAATCTGAATCTCGAAAACGGCTCCAACGATTTTCATGAAATTTAGTATGCAGGGGATTTCGGGGGCGATAAATCGATTTAGCTAGGTTTCATTTTTAGAAAAAGTCAAACCAAAAAAAAAACTCAGCAAAGCTCGGTAATACCAGATATTATGTATCAATACGCCAAACCGTGCGTCAAAAACTGAGAACTTTACGGTGTCCTACGTTTGGGCATCCTACGCGCTGTTCATTCGTGAATTTCGCATTTCACTGTGCTTGTGAACATACGTAGTTACATTGTATAGTGTACATAAGTACTGTACTTAATAGCTGACAAATTAACTCATTGCACCTTCCTAACAATATTGTGTGCGGTCCTGGATAATCCAATGCTTCATAATGTTCGTAAAATTCGTCTGCTCAACTACGTAAATAACGTAATTAATGTTGTTGAACTGTGAAAAGCCATTCAAAATCAAAATATTTTATTTCACATTAGCCTGCCTGGGCACTTATGAAACGTCAGAAGCTAGGTGGTTCCAATTTATCGCTTCCTATGGAGAAGAGCTGGCAAGAAACTCCACGGTTACTCTTTTAAAAATAATTGGCTTTTACAATGTTTTCAAATTACAGTGACAATAGGTATGGGAGGATAGTGCAGGCCTGTCAATAAGTACCAGGTACTTAGAGGAATGAAAATACAGAAAAGAAAATCGTCTACAAATCTAGTCTGTAAGGCCTACAACGTTCTCTCATTCACAATATGTAAAAGAATCTATCTAAAATGAACCTATTTGAACCAAGTGACATGATATCCATGACAATCACTAGTAACAAATAGTCGAAATTAAAATTGATGTATAATATCAAATAATGACTTTCACATAGTTATGCTGTTAATGAGGTACCAGGGAAGCCACATGTGCAGAAGGAATTAATGCCAAACTTCCCTGTCTTCAACGTAGTCTTTTATCTTATAATATGCTTTTTTGATAAGGACACGTTTGATGTGAGTTTTGAAATTTCCATCGCTAAGTTCTGTAACCGACTTTGGCAACTTGTTACCTATAGAACAGTCACACAACATTTCTATTGTTAGTGTGTTACGCTCGTACTGTGAAAGAACACACATACGCCAAAACTACAAATAGACTAAACAAGACATCTCCCTAACAAACGCAAACAAAGAAATACAAATAAAAGCACAAACGGTTCCTATACCCGACGCGCATCTCTCGGACCACACCTCGGGGTTTACCGCCTCCCCGAAGCCTCGCGAACTAATAAACGAGTGACACTAATTGGTGTTGAGCTTCCCCATCTTTGTGGACGACCACTCACAATGAAAATTCTTTAAAAAAATCTCTCGAAATACCTCTCTGCCGTATTTCTTCCGCCATTTATTAAAGGCCAGAATATTACACGTAAAGAGCCTGTCTTTACATTTTTTTTTTTGTAAAGAAATTCGCGATGAGACCAATTTCAGCCAGTGAATGGGAGTAATTGACATTTTTTTTTCGGCGCCATTATGTCTTTGTGTACCTAATATTGGATTAGGTCCGTCGAAGTAGGTACTATTACAATATGTTTTCATCTAAGAACTGTCTGAAACTTCTTGAATCTTTGAACATTTATTTACTTTTCTATATAATATATACCTACGTAATTTTGAAGTACATAAGAAATTACGAAAAGCAATAATATACCGTGACATTTTAGTCGTCTTACAACGGCAGCCTACTTCATGTATCTAATGAATACAATTTATTTAAATTAAAAAAAAATTACATATGAATAATTAAAAAAAAACATCATTCACTAAGACGCATGACGTAGTTTGAAACACCCTGCTAAGGAGATGGAATGAATGAAAGATGGAATGTATAGGTATCTTCTGCCCTTTGATACTTAAACATTATTAACATGATGTTTCATAATTCTAAAGCATTATTTATTATTCTTTGTACCTATTATCTTAATTAATGGTTAAAAAAAATATCGCACCTATTACCTATTTTATGTCGGATACATTGGACCACCTCTGCAAGACGACTAAAATGTCACGGTGTGTAATACAATTCGATGGTAAGGACTTTGAAGATTATCTTATCTTAGATAAAGACTCAATAAGTAAGTAAGGTCCTTGAAAACTCCCACACAAAAGAAGGTACTGTTTATGTTACCATTGCTTCAGAACATTATTCTGGACGCTCCTGCGTATACATCTTCCAGCAATGAGGGTGTTCTGAAATGTCCGAGCACCTGTCAAAAGTGTCAAAACGCCTACGGACTGAATGGTGAACGAAATAATAAAACGAATGACATCAAATATTTTAAGTTTATTGACGAACTGGACAATCTCTTGTCAAAGTGGCGCCAACTGGTGGCTTGAATATTCATGAACACCATCATTATACAATAATAAACTAGCTAGATTCTGCAAAAGTGTAATATACCGCAGTCAAATCATCACCATTCTCCCTCCCATATCCCATTTTATTTGGGGTCGACGCATCATGTCTTTTTACACGCTTTATATTAGCTTCACTTGTATGTCAGTATGTAACTCTCCGTGGGTAATTTGTTATTAGCTTCACTTGTATGTTTGTTTGTATGTAACCGACTCCTTAGAGCGCGATTTTGACCCACCCTAAACAGTCAGATTTCTTTGAAACTTTGTAAACTTATCGAGGACCGATGACAATTCAAAAATTTTAAAAAAAATTGAGAAAAAAAAACACGTTTTTGTAGTTAGCAGAACTAAAAAATAGAAAATAAATAATAGTTTAAAAAACTAAAAACGCGCTTTAAAAACCAAACTAAAAAGAAGAAAATAATTTAATTCAATTGAAAAACGTGGGGTGCTTGACATTAATTGATAATAAAAATACTTCAAAAAGCACCCCACGCTTTTTAATTGAATTAAATTATTTTCTTCTTTTTAGTTTGGTTTTTAAAGCGTGTTTTTAGTTTTTTAAACTATTATTTTTCTTCCACACTTCTCTATTAGTCGTCATCTCCGCAGTCACACCCTTTCTAACCATATTATCATTCACACAGTCCATCTATCGTTTCTTTGGTCTCCCCCAACTCTTATAGCCATCGACATTCATACTCAAAACTTTCTTCACGAAATTTTCCCCATTCCTGCGTATCACATGCCCATACCATGACAACCGATTTCCCCACAACTTTTCAGTTATTGTTGCCACTTTCTGGCTTCCTCTTATGTGCCTACTCGTTTCTGATTCTATTCATCCGTGTAACACCACCACACATCCCTCGAAATTTTCTTCTCAACTACATGCAATAACAACAGCAACATGCAGCAGCATGCAGTAACAGCATATTTCTTTTTAAAGAACCAACGACAAATTTCAACGCCCAGAAGCATGTAGGTACTGAATTCATGGTAGCAGGTTGTGCGTCGATGACCCTGCCTCTCTGAATTAATCTTCAATTAATTATTCTGTGATTTATCTGTTCCAATATAATTCCTTATGCGAAAGTAAGTCCTTCTTACTTTGGCTACGTTGTCACGTACCTAGCTATCTTATTTTAATGCCGAGAGATGGATGGATTATAAATGCGAAGCCAAGATTACAGCTAGGTTGTAGACGTATCTATGAGCCTCTGTGAAGGAGCTCATCCAGGGAATTAGGTAATTCCACTGTACTCGTCACGTGTTGAATTCCGATTTCAAGGCTTTGGTTAATTATTATAGACACCGGTGTAATCACTACATATTATAAAACAAAGTCCCGCTGGGTCTCTCTGAATGAAATAAAACAAAAAAAAAACAGATTTCACCAATGGACGTAGTATTTCATGAGGAAGTTTTAGGTAAATAACTCATTATGGTATTGTGTGAATTGGCTGAAGTACCTACAGGCATCATTGTTGAAGATATCGGACAAAATCATGTCGATTATTATTTTTACTGCGCGCAAGCCAACAGAGTTATATGAAAAAAGGTATTACGGACTTATTCATCTTAGAAAGATCTTTTAAACTTGTAGTAAGTTTCTGTAGGATAATCTCCTAAAATCCCAATTAATGGGTTGTTTACAAATGATATAAAAAAAGGTATTACCTACTTAAATTGGTATTCAGCATCAACAGTCGATATGAATAAAATTACCGTATTCAATAACACCAGACGGCACCTAAATGTAATGTCAAAATATTCTTGCACTATTGCGCAGTGCAACACAAAACCAGTGCGCTTATATTTAGAAACAAGTTGCGCCCGCGGCTTCACTGGATGTCAGAAATGATTGCAGGAGAACGTGTTAGTAGGACAATAGTATAACGTATGTTACTCCTTATAACATCGGCTATCTGCTTGTGAAAGCTCCATCAAAATCGGTCCAGCCGTTTCGGAGTTTAGCCGGGACAAACAGACAGACAGATAAAAGAAAAAAAAAATGTTATAAGTAGGTATCGTATATGCTTTCACATGCATTTGAGAATAAGCTGATAAATTGATATTCTAAATATACACTTCAATTTTGTTTAATGTCATTTAGATGTCGACTACTCGTAGTGTAATTGAAAACGGACATAAGAAATATCTACGTATTATATCAGTCAATGAGAATAAGACCCCAATGTAACTTGAAATAAGCTACTGCTACACTATTGTCCATGATGAATCAGGATTAATATCGATTGACAGATAATCCCTATGTCCTGTGTCAGTGAATGGAGCATTGGACTCATGTAGAGCTACAATAAACCATTTTGAAATTGAATCAATGTAATAGGGAAAACTTAATTAAGATTCTTGACTTAGAAGCTTCAAATAGAGTGTTGTATAAAGTACAGATGATCATTCAATTAAATGTCATAATGCATACCTAAACTAATACATACTTTTTTATTGTTTCACTAGTTTCATAGAGGTCTCAAAATTCCCCACGAACGAACGTACTTCTAGTATTTAGAGTATCCTATGTATTAATCCAGGTTATGAACTATCTGTGTGCCCAATTTCATTCAAATCCGTAAATCAGTTTTTGTTTTACATCCAGAAAATACCCACACCTCATAGAAATTACTTTTTATATTCTATGTTTAGTTTTAACTTCGCTACTATTTTATTATATGCATGTAGATATATATGTATCTATAAAAGATATAGTTTCGAGTTCTAAAAATGGTGAAACTGATATTTGGGTAGACAGGAACCTGCTGTACGTAGGCACGTAGGCTTACATACATTCATTGATAAATGATAAATGATTTTATTTCTGTAAGTAGGTTTGTACAAACACTTTTACACGTCAAACATATTTTTTTTAAACTAGATGAGGCCGGCGTTTCCTATCTGACTACTCTGAGAAGAAAGGCCGAAACAAACTCAGAGGTCACAGATAGTATTACAGTATAAGTAAATTGCATTCTAAATACATATATAAGAATATAAAGAAAAAAATATTGAAAATAATATAGGTAATATATAGGTATATATATATCATTTATATTATATTGTAGCTTAAATAAATATGTACATATATAACAACACCAATGAAGATAATGTTTTGAGAGTACTTCATAGCCCGGTCATTAACTAAACCGATCCATACCTAACTAAAGTTCGTTTAAATCCCACTTACTTAAATAGACAAGTGTAATGTCAAACTCATGTCAAACTCCGATGCTAAAAAAGCCAACACAAATCTCTCAAGTCTCGTTTACGTCTTGAAATATCAAATTGGTCTTTAAGATTAAAAAACTAACTTTACTTTCAAAATCTTCTTTCCCATCTTATACTTCCTCGAATCTCACAACATCTACCTCTTAAAATTCAAGTCCCCATTTTCAGTTATAATCATGTCCTAAGTTATTTGCGTCCACATTACTGACCCATCACATGCAAGTCAGGAAATTGCATTCAACTGTAGCTGACTGTTATAGTCAGTATCAGTAGCAGCAGTTAGGTCTGTCTGTACTTAGTTTGTATTCGAACAAAAAACTACAATATCTACATGCATTAAAATTTATTTATTTTCAGTTTAGGTTAAATGCATTCTAAACGAATCGTACCAAATGATTTTATGAAGGCATACGTGTTACAATAGTATATCTAGATATGGAAACAACATAATAATATCAACATACATAACACGATCCTCAATTAAATCGACTCGAAACTAACTAACTTCAAAATCTTGTTTCCTGTGAATATCATTCTCAAATCTCACATCATCTAAAGAACAAATCTCTACGAACTGACGACGTCCCCATTTTCACTTATTATCATGTCGTACATGTCATACGTTATTTGCGTCTACATTATTAACCGACTCTGGAAATTGCAATCTATTGTAGCTGACTGTTATAGCCTATTTACAATTGACACCCAGTATAGGTAGGTCTGTACTCAGTCTTTGTTAAAACTAAAAACTCTGGCACTATATCTAAATGTTTTTTTTTGTACTTTCAGTTTGGGTAAAATGCATTCTAAATGAACTATATAAAATTATTTTATGAAGGTATCCGAATTGCAATAGTATATCCAGATATAGAAACAATATTACAAACAAGTCGTAATTAAAAAACAAACATTATATTTTGAGAGTTCTTCATAACATGATCCTCAATTAAACCGATTTGAAACGAATTAACTTCAAAATCTTCTTTACAGTCAATATCATTCTCAAATCTCACATAATCGACTTCTTAAAATTCAAGTCCCCATTTTCAGTTATAATCATGTCCTAAGTTATTTGCGTCCACATAATTGACCCATCAAATTCGACTCTGTAAATTGCAATTTACTGTAGCTGACTGTTACAGTCAATATAACAATTGACACCCAGACAGACAGTGCGGTACAACTAGATCCATATCCGTAATGGCTTTAGGACTAAGAATAGACTTGGTGACTGATTCCGATGCAAGATGAACGGACCGCCAAACAATAGGATTCGCATATATAGCCATATATGTGGATATGAACGTATACAATATAGTTATAGCTTTCGGTTTAGACTGCAATAGGTAGCTGAAATTACAAAGCTATGAGGAATTGAATCAATAAATGAAATTGAATGGTCAATTTTGATGTAGGTACATGTTTTTTTAGTAGGTAGGTACTATAAATTAACTTGGTGAATGGTTTCGATGCAGGAGTCATGGACAACCAAACAATAGGATTGGCATCAGCCATATATAGTGATGTGCACGTTTATAATTATAGTTTCAGGTTTAGACTACCTTAGGTGGATACAGTAACATGAATCAATATATTGATTAAATTGTCAGTTTTCAAGTTATTACTTTTGTAAAATATAGAATTTATGATGTTTCTGTTTGATTTTAGAGATCAACAATATACTTGAAATTAAAATAACTCGACGCGCTTCTTTATTTATAAGAAGAAAATAAAAGCAAATAAATGTTAGCGCAAATGAAAATATTTTATTTTAAGACTTGAATTCATTCTTGAAAAATAAAATTGCATTTTGTGACAAAACCTGAATTAAAAACGAAGTGTTAAATGATGTAGATAAATTAATAAATTTTAAAAATTGAAATGGTGGAATGTTGCCAAGGATCAAGGTCTGAGTGTAAATAAATAATTGTACTTCAATTTTGTCAGACCATAAATAATTTAACAAAGACAACCAAAAACGAACAAAAAAACAGTAAAATAAAATAAAAAATCCTCACCTCTGAAAATTCCAACACGTTCGAACCACTTCACACAAACCCACAGAATAAATACTTGAAAAAAAAGGATCAAGTTCGGACAACGATGCGATGAATTCGTAAAGTTGAAGTCACTAGGGGAGCGAACGCGCGTGCTTCCCTTATCGGGTGCGAGATGACAACTGGGCTGAACGACGCGGGGCGTGGAATCCCGAAACTAGAGGGGAGTGGACGCGTTTAGGGGCTGTAATGGACAGCCAAGGTAATGTAAA
Source organism: Antitype chi (assembly GCA_947359405.1). Lineage (NCBI taxonomy): Eukaryota > Metazoa > Arthropoda > Insecta > Lepidoptera > Noctuidae > Antitype > Antitype chi. Next base: position 5,312,007 of record OX375819.1, on the reverse strand, counting down.
TAATTTAGGGTGAACTCCAGACAGATAAGAGGATTTGCTATGATTTTCTGAATATGACGAAATAACATGCCTAATACCCTTCCCCAATAACGGTATCGTAAAATCTTGGCAAGTAGGTTTAGAGGTATAATTTTTTTCGTTATCTCTTTGAGAAAGGTTTCTATTTTTATCGAGTTTTCAAAGTTTTGGGCTGTTAAAAGCTTTGGATTGTTTAATAGCTAACGTGTGTATTACTTTCAGCTGTTACATTAAAGGACCACATATAGAATTTATTTGTTAAAGATACTTATTGAGCTATACTGTCAAAGGTTACATTGAAATCGTGTCGAATATTCTTTGAGGGAAAGAATCAAAATCTTCACTCCCTATCAAATAAATTATCCTCAACCAAGATCTTAGCCACGATTTATTTACTGCCCGTAAAAAGAAACACGGCACGAATGATTAAGTTCCTCATCTCGGATCCTAAGTAAACAGATCAGTTCATATATGCTTAAGGCCTGCTGACCAGCAAATTAGCTGAGAAACATGTTCCAATGTTTGCTGGGAAAATACTGGGTAATATATCTTGGAGGCCGCATGATTAGTGGGGTTTATTAGTGACTATGCTTTCGGCTACCGGTACTAATGATGTCCCTTGAGAGCTTTACGGAGCGCTTCGGTAAGATTTTGTACCTGGAAGGAATACCTTTGGACATCGGCTTACTCTTCGATTTGGTGGAATGACAGGTGCAGAGTAATACTGTTGTAATCTAACCGATAGCTATCAGAGTGAGCAAAGTGAAAGGAGCTCAGTCAAAAGTAAATAATTATGCTGATAGCTGACCGAAACTATTTGATTAATATCTATACTAATATTATAAAGAGGAAAGATTTGATTGTTTGTTTGCATTAAATAGGGTCCGAAAGTACTGAACCGATTTGAAAAATTATTTCACTGTTGGGAAGCTACACTATCCCCGGGTGACATAGGCTATATTTTATCCCCGTATTCCCACGGGAACGGGAACTACGCGGGTGAAACCGCGGAGCGCTGCTAATGCTATAGAAATGGTTAATATATGTACCTATGATAATATGTGTAGTTAGATATGATATGTTAACTAATAGAGGAGAGAAAGATAATGTCACTCATCCTAGTGATGATTTGGCTTATACAATCAGCTGTAAAAAAACCTTTTTCATAAATTTATTTGATAAGCGTTGATGTTTGAGATAGGTATAATAATAATGATAAATATGATGATACAACCAATTAAATTAGCCAGAATATACACAACCACTCTCTCTAATAACGTTACTATGACTAAACAGCGTAATAAAAATTCAATACAATATCCTTTCGGTACAGAATTAATCAAATAATGCCATGTTTGCTATCAGGCGGGCGTATAGATTGTTTAATAACATTATTGAAGGCAGGTGGCGTTTGTGACTCATCCGTTTATGACGGCGCCTTAGGGTTGGCTCGTCACGACATGCATGAGTTTATGCACTTTATTTCTTCAAACATTTCACTGGTACCTAATTTGTAAAAGATGTTTGGGATTTAGACAAAATTATATATTTTCTTGATAATTAAGATTGAGATGCTGTCTGGCCTACTGTGACAATTATTATCATTTTGAAATATTATATGTGCAATGAGTCTCTTAAGTGCTAAAGCGCTTTTTGGTATAGCAACCTCTATTATATCCAGTGGGTACTCTTTTTGGTATAGCAACCTCTATTATATCCAGTGGGTACTCTTTTTGGTATAGCAACCTCTATTATATCCAGTGGGTACTCTTTTTCCTGTTTGTCCTGTTTTTTCGTAGGTTTCTACTTTTGTCTTATCTTGTAAGTATACCTAGTATTCCGAACTTTATCTTAACAACATCTTTTATAACTAAGACCAATTGAATCATAACGTTAAGTACAAAATCCGTTTCCCAATAAATATCTTGATATGACATCCCTAACATATAGACCTTCATCAAGGGTAGGTGTATCCAAACAATGGATATTTTGACTAAATTTGATTGTCCTTATCTTCCAAATTATCAAAATTATAAAGCAGAACTCCGACGGTAATCTAATACAACTGTATGGAAGCATTTGTTTAATGTTGCAGCTGGCCGTAATTTCTAGTTTAGTTACGCTTCGTTGGAACATACTGGATCACTAGAAGGGCCCCAAAAACTATCCGTTTTTTAGTAGGAGAGAGGTGTGTCAATAGTAACAAAAAAAAAGCAAATCTTCATAATATTTTAATTAACCATCACAGCGCAATAATTTTTGCTCACAATATAGTTAAGTTATTTAATTATAAAATAAAATACATAAAATAACAAAAACGTCGATAACATTCGAAGAAATGGCACTTAATGAGATCAACTAATAGTGTTACAATTGCTGCAGTAAGAGGGTCAATTGTAACAGCAATGAGAGTCAATTGTAACAAACAGAATTCGTCAATAATAAAAATAAATCAAACCAATTAATCTATCAATCCTTGTCAGCAGTTCACGCTAAACATAAAAAATCAACTTAAAACACTTAAAAAATGATTAAATCAATAACAGTCATTCCGACAAACAGTTAATTAAGCACACAAAAAATTGATAATTTTTTTCATAGCTGGAGCGTGCCCATTTATGGCAGTCTCTGCATTACAACCAATCTTCTCTACTGGTTTTATAATGTTCAAAACAGCCTATACAATATTATCATCTTCGTCTGCACCATCTGTGTCTTCATTTATATCTTTACCTGTTTCATTATTTTCAGTTCTTTCAGTATTTTGTTTAGTCTATTTCTTCTGCGTCAGCTTAGGTTTTCAATTTCTTAATTTTGGTATCTTTTTCCATTAATCTTTCTTTGTTTTGCCTCTAACTCTTCCTTTTCTGGCGTATCAGTGTATATTGCACTTTTCCCTCTTCCAGTCTTAGATTTGACTCGAGGAGCTTTTGGAAGCGGGACCAAATCTACTAGTGAACTCCTACGTGGCGATGAATAATAATAAAAGTTCTGCAGGAAAAGACATATCTTGATGATCCGATTCATCAAGGGTGATTTCTTCATTCGGTTGGTCGGTAACGCTGGCTGGAGCAAAATCAATGTCAGGAAAAATGTCTTCGTTATATGGCCATATTTCCGCGCATAACCTAACCCTTTAGTAGCAACAACGAATTTGCTTAATTACAATCACAAGCTTTAGTATATTTTTCTGGTGGTACGGTGCCACGCAATGTCTTCCGAGGTCGTTTATAAACCATTTTATATGGATTCTGAAAATAAAATGTTACTATTAAATAATAAACTAGTGTGAAAAATACAGAGTGTCAATTGTACCATGTTACAATTGCGCCTCCTTGTTTTGTTACTTTTGCACCACTACCGCCATTTTGCATTGAAGATTTATTTAACAAAAATCTATGGTAAATTTGAACAACTCACATACCTGCACGTGTAGATTGGATAGTAAAGTATCCGAAAATCACCACTGAACTATTGTAAAACGGTTTCATTTCATTTGAATAACAAAAACTGTGCCGAACAATAATTTTACTCAACTTGCTGTATCAGAAACTATCTTCTACTGACAGCACACTCGCGAACTGTTTTTCCTATAAGTTCGGTCGGTATAACTACACCAAATAAAGCTTCGATTGCCACCAAAAGATTCCGCTACACGACGATAGATGCCGTAAAATAACATATGTTACAATTGCCTCCCTGTAACAATTGACACACCTCTCCCCTACTGTAGTTTAGCTGTTCGTACTTTTTCACATTTTAAATTTAATGCTATAGATATTTCCATAGTAATTTATCATTCGTAAAATGTTTGTAAATCTGCTATCAGCGTCTTACATGTATCTATCAAATTGTAACTTATATACCTAAAGCCTTTTGACAATTCGTCATTTTAAGTTATGTTACGTATGTAAAGTCAATATGTAATAATGAGAGTGGCATAATCTGTCGAAATTAAATATCTACCTCTTTAAACTAAAATAAAATAGCGAAGCGAAATAAATGTGAGCATAAATAAGTGTGTCATTTTGCCGCAGTTTTGCAGCAATTATGACACAGAACCATTGTTACCTTGTAAGTCATTTTCCAATTATCTCTATTATCTGACGACATTAATAAAAATCACCAAATAATAAAGAACTCTCAAATCCATTTATACTAAATGTACCATAGTTCCTAACAATTCTTTTAACACCAAGAGAATGGCTTTATGTAGTCATGTCCGAAATCTTACGCCAAATTTCCTCTTTCGGAGCAAGCAGAGCGTCAAGTAGTCACGCACAGGTAGAATTTGTTCTCTTGTAGGACTTTAGTAGTATAAATGTATGTCCAAGTCACGTCCACTAGCATTTTAAGGTGTAATAAAAGTAGTTGCTACTTCTCTTGTATGTTTTAGGATGGATATATACTTATCTTACTTTAGTTTTGTTGAGACTATCTGTTTACCGCGACTTTAGTTAAATAATATGTTTTGACACCCTTGGGAAGGAAATCTTGTAAGGAATTTGTTGAAGGTCATCATGTAAAAAAAATTACTTTTAGAATTCTGTAAGCGTCATAGTTCCGGAGATTTCGAAATAAGTGGGTGTGTGGTGTGTATATAAATGTTATATTTAGATAGATTCCAATCTAAACTTGGATGAAATTTGACATTCAGATAGTTTATAAAATCGAATAACACATGGGGTACTTTAAATCTCGGCAGTACCTACGTTCCCGTGGGATATTTTCCGACATCCACGTAGGCAGAGCCGCGGGAATAAGCTAGTTATGTGTTCAGTTTAAATAGTAAGTCAAACTAAAGTAGTCTATTTCATAAAAGCGTGTTGATAGAAACATTAAAAACAATCAGCTATTTTAATTGAATAGTTCGATCTAATAACTCTGTACGACATAGAAAACAGTATAGAAAAACAGAAATAGCAAGTTGTGTCAATTTGCCAGCCGCACATTTTGTCAGGAAATTGATGGCTCTTGTAGCAGACGACATCTCAATAGGAAACCGTAAACCGGCAAATGAAGTTTCGGACGTTCTCAACCAGATAACGTGTCGACGAGTAAAATATCGGACGGACTGCATGCTAAACTAGACTTTAAGTTAACTTACAGTTTAGATACAATTTTGCTTTGGCCTCATTTTGAACTGATCTTGTTGAAAGGCCTATTATTATTTCTTCAAATTATTAAGTATCTTTTACGTCTTCTTCTAAACATTTATCCTACATTTCATTATTTTTAGTTTCCTTTGTTCCAAGATCTACCGTTCTGATTGTACGATTATCATCCATTGCGCGTCTACCCTCTCTTTCGTCGTTCTCATCTAGACGCTCAGGTTAATTAATTTAATTCACAAGAGCCGCATCTAATTCCGCAAGTACTGCAATAAACAACACAGGTATATAATACCCCGTAAAGAGGCTAGCCTTTTGTCTCAGTAAATGTTCTATAATAAGATCTTAACGCCAGTTTTATGAGGATCCTTCCAACTACACTTCTTATTGTGTGTAGGAACAATGAACCTTTAATAGTTGTTGAGTATTAGCAAGCCGTGTTTAGTGTACGTCTTCTTTGTTAGCGTTTTACCTGGCTTCATTTTATTCTTGTTTGCTATTGTTTGGTATTTTTTGTTATAAGTGTTTATTTATAATGTAACTGTGTTATTGGTTCAGGGGTTTGACTGAGGGGAAGGACCTATATTATTGAATGTGTTGTTGATTTATTTTAATTTTGGTACAATGTGCGAAGATTTATTGTGTGAATTGCGCTGAGTCAAGAGCTTTGTGAGTTCATGAGTTTGTTCATTTTGATTGGTTATTTTTTTTTAATCTGAATTTTATTAGAACTGAATTTTATATTCACTAGCTACAATTCTTTCCTCGTCATAGTTGCATCGATTAGTAGGGGATACTGTCTTCAAATAACTGGTATTTCTCAAGATTACCATCATAAGAGTTAAAACAGTATAATACCTACAAAAAAACTGTATTTCCGGGTATTGGAACTCCATTGTTAAAATAATTCTACGAAGAAAGAAATCTCATCTCGTTCTATTCTACATTTCTAGGAACCGCTCCAAATCAAACCCAATCCCAGCTACCATAATGAAACTCAGTTACCTGTCACAGAAAACAAACTACAAAAGTGTGCTGTACTAAAACGCATTGTCCTTTGCACTCCAAGTCTTCAAGAGCTTTTATTACTCAACTGCACGCAGAACTTATTGTTTGGCACTTGAAAAGTCGGAATCCCATTGTGTTCTTGAAAGATAGTTTGCGGAAATTTTATTGTTTTCTTAAGCTTTTTACTAGAGTATTTCATTGCTGGATAGTTAAGCTGAGCTATTCGCAATTACTTGTTTTCTGTGTGATCAAGATTCCGAAGTATTTTTGCTGTAAAGCGTACCGTGTCTGGGGGACATCTTTTATAAATTGCTGAATAAAAACCACGTTGATGCAAATGTTTTGATGAAAAGTCCTATGGTATTATTATTACATCCAACTCAACATTAGTATACACATTTTATTATAATTCATAACTAAACTATTATAGCTCTGCTCACTCAATGGCAGAAATACGTAATAGACAATTGACACGTTATGGATTGTATGCAATATAGTGAAGGTATTTTTCTTACTAGAAAATCGAACTAATTAATGTTATTACTTTCATAATTTCAGCCGAAAGACGTCCACTGCCGACACTGAAGGGCGGGCATTTTTGGGGGACTGTCTTATGTAATTTTGACGTTCAACAAGAGCTGACTCTTAGCCTGGTTTGAATAAATGACTTTTGATTTTGATTTTTTGATTTTACTGGACTTAGGCCTCCCCAAAGTTATTAGGTACTTTACTACATACATTTCAAAACGTGCCAATTGCCTAATATGTACATATTTTTAGCTTGTCGATTCAACCACAAATAAATTTATATTACGAATTTTATATTACCTACGTATTTTTTCCAAAAAAAAAAAAACCATTAGGTAAGCGTCGATGCGCCCGTTTGCGCGAGTAAATTCGTTCGAATCGATTAATAAACTTGGGATTTTGTGCCACGAAATCAAAGCTGTTCTAGTACTAGGAGTAAATATTCCCTTTGATTGAGGTACTTTTCTTTACACCAAATTAATGGTGCAATAGACAAAATACTGAGAAAATCCTATCACTATGATACCCAATCGTGTTATAAAAATCAACCAAAGGGAAAGGGCCCCGTAATTACCCTTGAAAGCAATGACTTAGCCTCTTGATTCTACCTATGAAGCCCTTTTATCCTTTCCCCTCATTTTACCTTATTTGTTGGGGCTAGCTCTCTTTCAGGGAATTTTGGTTTAATGAAGTAGGCACCCTACACAAGTCATTTCCAATTTCCGGAATAAGTGCATGTGCATGTGCGTGTGTGTGAGTGAGTGAGTGTGTGTGAGTGAGTGTGTGTGTGGGGTGTGTGTGTGGGGTGTGTGTGTGTGTGTTTTTTCTGTCGTTACAAGCTGTATACAGGGTTCGTTGTTGCAAGACCTGCCCAATTCAACGGTACAGACTATCCAACTGTACAATTTTCTCAATGGGACCAATATCAAAATTGCGAAAAATTTATCAACTATCCTATACACAACTTCAATATCTATTCGACCCAATGTATGGGACAGCAGATTTATTCTTTCCGTTACGATATTGGTCTCGTGAAGATCATTGTTCAATCAGATGGCAGGTGTTTGAAAACTTATCCTGTAGTGTTTTGAACAAAGCATTAGTTTTTCAGTACCCACTATTAACCTACCCAACTATTAACGTAGCTATAAAATAGATTCGTATAGTTGGCGTTTCATCACAATAAATTGTCCTTAATTCGTCAAAGACATTTATCTAACAGTTATCTCACTTCTTTTGAACCGAATATTATTTTTTGAAGTTTGGAATCAAAGATCTGCCAGTAAAACATTCTTGTCAATATCGGTCCAGCCGTTTTGGAGATTAGCTGAAACAAACAAACAAACATTTAATCAAATACTTTTTGTTAAAGTACCTACCGCATATACTTTCATTACCTATCGCATTTCAGTACCTATCGCATTTAGTGAAAAGCTGTTATTTTAACACTACAAACAGATTCTTCAATTTTGTTTATATGTGTAGAGTGTATATATATAGATAAACTACGCAAAATACTTTAGCTTGACAAATTACTATCAAACTTAATTTTGTTATTTCATTTCTGTACACACATTTCACGCATACACATGTACAGACGCCAGCACATCAAGCTACCCCAAACTGTCAAATTTTCCCAATTGAACATGTACCTTATTTGTATATCATAGAGTTGAAACTCTATCAAAGAAATTTGACAGTTTGGGGTAGCGTGATATGCTAGCGTCTGTACATTTCCGTATTATGTGGTCGTATATGCTTCTTTTGACCATCAACAAATCTATAATAGCCCAAATACAAGCTTTATTTCTAGACACCCCATAGTAACCGGAAACTTCCCCACCGTATTAACGACCACTCTCAAACATCACGCTATTACAAAAGGGTATCGAACAAAAGTCGTGGTCATAATCAGACTGGTCTTATCCCACCCATTAATGCGAAATATCTTTTCAAAGAGGGGAAATAAAAAAAATCAAAATATGTTATTAGAAATCCGTTCGCCCCTAGTTATGAAATTATGTTAATGTCAAACCAATTTTTGTAGAAATTTTGCACTTTATGTCTATACTTTAAGGTCGGTTATCGATTGTTTAATTGCACAAAAGAACGTCACGGTGTTATGATTCTTTTGATAAAGAGATTATTATGAGAAAAAATCTCCCATGGAGTTTTATTGTCTGCAATGTTTGGACTAAAGTAATATAATATGAAGCTTTGGTGAAGTTTAATAAATGTTCGATATACACTTTAATGGTGGGTATATCGGATTATTAATAAAGGTGCATTGTGTATAAAAAATATTTTATTTATTTGATTTTTATGCGGATCTAAGGGTGCGCGCATGTCTGGGGTCGAGTGCTACGTTAAATTGTCTGTTCTAAAATTATATTGTCACATTAGGAACTCGAGGGATCCGTATTACTTATAAATTTAATGTAGGTAACTCAATACATTATAAGCTTGGTCTTTTTTTCCTCATGTAAAACAGGAACGACCATTGATCACTACGCTTGCTGATTTCTTTTTAATCTAAGTACTTTTTATTAAATAAAATATTAAAATTATTATACGGGTTAAAAACTGTTGTAATAATTTTGAATAATAAATTTGCTCATTTATTATTCGAAATTATTACAACAGATTTTGCATATGTCGTAAAAATGCAAATAAAATCGTATAAATGTATCGAACATCTAAACAGTTTCTAAAGTCTGGTTTTCAAAGAAAAACCAGACTTTAGCAACTGTTTAGATATTCAATAACTTTTTATGAATAAGACCATAACTATTTAATAATAAATACCTAATCCATTACGAAATGCAATTTTGCATTTGAAATTTTATGGTATATTTTTAATTATAATAATAATTGTTATTGAAGGAATAAACTGCTATTAAAGATAATTAAGAGGTGAATTAGATGATTTTTTTGATGCATTAAAGCATGTTTAATTATATTTGGAGTTCAATCACTGTATGCAAAAAATACCTACTTGAAAATATCGTTTTTTTTTTGCTTTCAAAATTAATTACGCTTAAAGAGATACAATGCTTTAAAAAACCACCTTTTTCAAGAAATCACCGTCTTAACGACTACCTGTTTCCAGCGAATTCGCCTGCTATCCAGGATGAAAAGGGGTCTATCTGTGTGCCAAATTTCATGAAAATTCTTTCAGCCATTTAAGAGCACAAACAAAAAAACTTACTTTCGCATTTAGGATTTAGTTAGGATGTTTTCTTTGAAAAAATATAATTATACGAGGTCATCACAAAATTAAATAAGAATGATCTAGACTAATAAAATACTTATTTCCATTCTCAGCACATACAAAGGATAGAACCAAACTTAAGTAAATTAAAATGGAGCAAACTAGTTTTTTAATTACACACACATTTACAATATTTGTTTAAGTACTACCAACTAGTGGTAGAACGCGAAATAGGATTCACTGACGCAGTTTAAAACTAGGCCAACGAGTGCCGTAATTTATGTAACATTGTTGTTTTTTTTTAAATATGTGATCTTCATTAGGCACCTACTGAGCAGCTCTAAGTACTTCATCAGCTCAATCCAGACTCTTTCACTATATGGGACATCGATATAATAATATATATGTAGGTACCTAATTATAATACATTTTAAGGTCTCTAAATATGGACACAGAAAATATGGAAAAAATTAATAATTGGAAGGATAAGGAAAATTTTAAAAGAAGCTTTGTTACCATAACATGTGTTACGCGCTTTTCAAATTGTTATTTTAATTCGTACTGTTTGTAATACCTATGTTATAGAAAAAGAAGAGTACTGCAGCTTTTCCGTTCCTAAACAGTAAGTACGCCTCTTAAAATCTATTTCAAAAGTTTCTTGTGAAAGTGTAAATAAATTCTGTTTAGTTTCATTTCTTACGCAATCACACACAGTAAAGGAAGTTAGTTACATATCATTCTGTATTCAGAAGTTTTCAACTTTATATCTGCCAACTTTTTCTAACAATTATTGTCTAAATAACATTATTACATTTTAATTGAAAACTCATTAATCGAAGCAATTGAGGTTATAAAGTTAACCCCAATTGTTAAATGTACATTAAAATTAGAATTTCCTAGAATTTGCGTTTCAATTCCGGTTCCAGTTTCTGGTTCTTCAAATAATCGAATCAGGTCAATCAATTTGTAAGTGGCACTACAACTTAGCACCCACAGATACCACGGCTTCTGATCCATGTGTTAACATTTTCTACTGATTCTTTTCGTACAGGCTTTAGAAACAGACAAGACACATCATGCTATCCAAACCGAAAGTAGTTTGAAAATTAGCTTTTTTGGACGGGCTAAATACACAATACACGGTGCTAGAGACGACACTGTCAAATCCTGTTGTACTTCGTTAATATGTCGGGCCCCAAACTTATCTTATATCCGCAGTTGACACGGAGTAGGAGTCGCCCGTAACTCCAGAATCTGGTTTAATGCAACGGGGTTAAACTGCCTCAAAGAGATGTCAGCACCAACTGGTGAGGTCCGCAAGGGCCGATGCCTGCCAGGGGTGCGGGTTGTTCGAAAGAGATACCGCGGCCCTGGCACACAGGCAACTGAGGGAACACGGGTGGGTTTTAGTCAGTATAAGTCTGACACGCCCTCCCGCTCCACCCAGAGCGGGAGAAGTTACTTGATGATTTCACACCCAAAAATAAAAAACGGGGTTAAACTCGGTCAGAATTTTTACACTAAAGTCCACATACACATGCAAGTAATATGCACAAAAGTGTGCGAGTAGCTTGCATGCCATTGTGACGTTCTCCGATCAGAAGCTGTTTTGGCATACTGGCATACGCTTCTTGTATACTTTTTTACGCACTGGTTTTTCAACGTGTATTTTTTCGATGAACTGGGATGTTGGATTCTCAATGCTCAATATCGTCACGAATTATGTATCATCATCATCATTTCAGCCGAAAGACGTCCACTGCTGAACATAGGCCTCCCGCAAGCTCCGCCATTTTGACCGGTTCTGTGCCTCCCGCATCCAGGGGACTCCTGCGGCCCTCATAAGGTCATCGGCCAACTTTACGTCTTCCGGTGCGCGGTCGCCACTCCAGAACTTTTCGACCCCATCGGCCATCTGTTCTGCGTGCAATGTGCCCTGCCCACTGCCACTTAAGTTTGGCAATTCTTCGGGCTATGTCGGTTACCTTGGTTCTCCTGCGGATCTCTTCATTCCTGATTCGATCACGAATTATGTATATGAGCCTCAAAGACCTAAAGCGTCATGCACAAAAGCGTCCTCTGCATGACTCCGAAAATATTCAATAAAATACCAAATGACATTAAAGATTTAAACTTGACACAATTTAAACGGAGACTAAATATTATTTTTAATTGAAAAATTCTACTTTACCATTAACGAATTCCCGCTTGACAAAGTGTAATAAACTAAATGATAATTATATATTTATGCTTGAAAATTCAAAAAATTGACTTATTGTGTTCTGAATATTTATTATTTTAATTAACTGTATGCTAAATGTTTGTTATAAAAATTGGTTGTATTTTAAAGATTTAAATTTCTGTTATTTTGTATGTAATATTTAAATTCTCATGTTATTAAATAGTGTATGCCTTAATGGGTAGTTTTTTGAGTTACCATAACCTAACTAAAAGACCTATTGTATCACCAAAAATCACACCAATAAATACTTTGACTTTGACTTTCAACGTTAATAATTCGGTGTGCGGTAAAATCCAGCCACGACATTATAACGTCACTTAGTGAAAATGTTGCGTGTCCAAGCGTACACGATTTCTGAGCGGAATCGCATTTCCAAGCCAACCAACCATTTCTCTACAATGCTTGGTTTCAGGAATCAATGCAATATTAATCTCAAAAACGCCAACGGCATCTATACGTTGCTACGTATAGGTGCTGTTGTGTTTTGTGAGAATTACAGTTACTGTTGCCGGAATTGCTTAGTGAAGCATCAGTCATTTATCTCTCATGAAAAGTTAACGTATGAGTAAATTATGTTCATACAAGCTTTTACTAGCCGCTACACGCGCGTGGTTTTCGTAAAATATCTCACGAGAACATACTACCGGGATAAAAGTATCTTATGTGTTAAAGCAGGTTATAAACTATAAGTACGTGCCAAATTTCATCTAAATCCGTTCAGCTGTTTTTTGCGTGATTAAGTAACTAACATCCAAACATACATACTTTCACATCTATAATATTATAGTAGGATTACTTTCAGTAGCATGTTGAGTATAAAAACATAATTTTACGGATATAACTACATATTATAATTATATCAGAATATTATGGTAAAACTTTGATCCGATAAACTGCCAATTGGACATTCGAGATATGTACATGTCAATCAATATGTAGAAAAAAGAGTGTCACTCATCTACGATTGGGACAGAATCGCAAATAAACCATCATCACAATAGTGCCCTTTTACTCATTCACTGTGAAGCCTTCTGATTGTCATCCTGGATCGCAAACGAAGTCGCCGGTAACAGCTAGTCTTTTATACAATCCATTCGATTTATTTTCGATTTTTCTCCTTTCCTTTTCACCTGTATTAGAATACATTCCTACAGTACTTCTCCAGGTCGCAGTTCATATTCAGGTCTCTAAATCGTAGTACAGATAACAGCACATCAAGCTACCCCAAATTGTAATTTTTTGCCAATTGAACATGAACCTTATGTTTATGCAATAAAATTTAAAATCTATCAAAGAAATTTTACAGATTGGGGTAGCTTGATGTGCTGGCGTCTGTACATCAGTCAAACTGCAGTATAACCGAGACCCCTGCACTTTAACTATTTCAATTAATTCACGACTACGTAACTCCCGTACCTCGTCGCTCGCTGCAATACTGTTACATAATACATTCGAAAAACTGTCCAAATAAACTGACGCAGATACAGCGTCGAGCGAGTGTGACATAAATAATCTGAACAGAACGGTAGCCCTAATTCCCATAAATCGAAATATCCGTGAGGCCGCATCGACCCGGCTGCGGTGATAACGCATATTTATGGTGATGATGCGTCCACTTTGTCTGTGGATGAAAGTAGCCTTGAATTGGCTGGTCTTTTTGAAGTGGATTTCGTACTGAAGGACCCTTGAGTACCGGGGTAGGTATTTTAGTACGTCATTGACAAAAATAGCAAAGATATTTTTAAATAGGACAAAGAATTACCATTCAAACTCAAACTCAAAGCATTTATTTCAATTAAACCATTTACAGGCACTTTTGAATTGTCAAAAAGTCGACCAGTTGGAAAGTTGAAGCTAGTTGCCCATTCCAAAACGTAGATCTCTATGGAGAAGAACGGGCAAGAAACTCCATGGACACTCTTTTTAATCATGTTATGTATTAAAAAAACTTGGGAACATTAATTCTTGTTGCTTCTATATGTGAGAACAATGTAAAAAAAAAAACAATTCTAAATATAAAATTTAAATTAGCCATGGAAGTTAGGAGATGACCAGTCTCAACCGACGGCGCCCGTTCACGAACTTGACGCGTGGATCAGCACCATCCAGCTCAACCATTTTGTAGGGAACCGAATGATCCAACACACGCGCCACCATCAGCGAGACATTTAAGTGAGCATGACATACTCTCAACTGCCACGCTTTTTCAAGTCAACGTACATCAAAACAATATAATTATTATACGGATGCATGGTACTCACATTTACAAAGTTTAAACAAAATGCTTCTAAATTATACAAAAATATAGTTTGCAATGTATTTGAGAAATTAATCAAATTTGATTTCCAAAAAGAAAGAAAAATATTTAATATCTTTTGAATTTTTTATAAATAATACTTGATTCAGTAAAAATAAAAACTTATTCGTAATGTCAGAAAATAAAAATAATAGGAACAGAAATGTTCATAATGTCAGAAAACAAAAAAGAGCAGCATCTCTTCCAAATATGAAATTTTTAAATAGTAAGCCCAGGTGCCTGTGGAGTCGGACCAGCATTAAGCCAAGCATTTTTATCAACAATGTAATCATCTAACTTATAATATGCTTGTCTACATAGTGTGCGTTTAATGCATAATTTAAATTTCTTTTCATTTAGTTCAAGAATATCGGCTGGTATTTTATTATAACATTTTACACAGTACCCCATAAAAGAATTGTGTACTTTAGACAATCTGAAACGTGGTTGATCTAATTTGTTCCTATTTCTAGTGTTAAAATTGTGCCTGTCACTTATCTTACTCACTTGTCACTTATCTTACATTGCCATCCAACATGGCAACGCTGTCAGCCTTTTGGCTTTTTTCCCACTGACAGCGTTGCGGAAGAATGTTTTTATGCCTTCTAATATATAAATATTTACATTTATTATGTATGTATTATGAATAAAAATATTTATATGTATTATATATAGTACATAATACATATAAATATGCTAGTGTTAGATTGTTATTTTATATAATACTCGCTTTTGCCAGCGGCTTCACCCGCGTTAATCAATTTAAACAAATCCTTAACAAATTATGCATCTTAACCTTCCTCATGAAACACTTTGTCTATTGGTAAAAATCGCATAGTAATCGGTTCAGTACTTTTTGAGTTTATTGCAAAGAGACACAGACAAACGCGACGGGGGAATTTGTTTCATAATATTATGTAGTGATTTGACCATTTCTTCCCGTGGGTGTCGTAGAAGGCGACTAAGAGACTTACTAGAGAATGGGCAGCAGCGTTCTCTATGCACTGTACCACTAAACTGCAATCGCCAACCCGCCTGCCAAGCGTGGTGATTATGGCAAACACACCCCCAAAAAACCGGTCAAGTTGGCCGTGCTTGGGGCAGGCCTATGTCCAGCAGTGGACGTCTTTCGTTTGAAATGATGATGACGATGATGATGATTTGTAACAAAGCGATGTATAAATAAATGACTAACTTTATGATTTGCGAAAAGTTTAAGTCCTCACCACTCCTTTTGCTTCTACTTGGCTACACAATTTCATTAATGGTAGAAATGGAATAGACCCCGGAATTGGTATTTTGGTGTATCCAAAATGAAGTATAGATTTTTTTAGCACCTCGTGTCACTAACAACAGTTTTGATCATAAACTCAAACTCAAATTCAAAGCATTTATTTCAAATAAACCAATTACAGGCACTTTTGAATTGTCAAGGTCGGTGAGGTAGAAAGATGAAGCTAGTTGCCCATTCCAAAGCGTAGGTACCTATGGATAAGAACGGGCAAGAAACTCCATGGACAATCTTTTAAAATCATGATATTGTTACAAAAAGTTGGTTACATCATTATGTTGAAATTATCAATGTGAGAACGATGTAAAAAGACATGCACATTATAAGCGTCCGTAATTAAAACAAAAATAAAATAACAATTTAGAAATTAAAATAAGCCGTGGGAGCTAAGAGATGACCAGTCCCTACTGGCGGCGCCCGTTCACGAACATGACGTATGGATCAGCACCATTCAGCTCAACCATTTTGAAGGGAACTTAATGATCTAACACACACGCCACCACCAGCGAGACATTTGAGTGAGCATGACATACTTTCAGCTGCCAGGGCACATTCAATTCAATGAAAGACGTGCCCTGTAAATGTTAGCTATATAGTAAGGACATAGTGCTCACACAAACAGAACGCAGCACGAAAATAGAATTCTAATTAGCAAATCGTAGTCAACAACTGGACGTAAGCCTTCTCCGGATTGCGCCACAAGAACCGACCTCTTGGCAATCCGAAATTGCAGAAGGACCAAGAGCTTTAAAATTGGAAACGATACTCGTACGTAATTGGTATCCGGTAACTATTTTCAAGGATATTCTCGTCACAGACTGTAATTTCAAACTGGAAATGTAATCCCTGTAATCTTCAACAAGTGGAAATCGAATGAGTGCCATACAACGAGTAGCAGAAGGTACTCTAATAAATAGAGCAATGAGGTTGCTTGCCACTAGGGTGTAACTGGTTAAGCCTACTGAGTAACATTGAGAGGTTACAGATATATCATAAATTCCACTGGTTTGTTTGGACTTTACAATAATCGTACTATTTATTTAAATCTTTTCAGTAGGAAAATAGCCAATAGTATTCAACCGATGAAGGTTCACCCGGTGAACTTCACCTTTAATAATGACTAGTGGGTATCCAGTGGTCGAAATTCAACCACAATTCACAATTTTTTTTAGTTTGAATTATATAAATACCCGGCGAAGTTTGTACCACCTAACAATCAATGAATGTGTGTGTAATTTAAGCTGAAAATTGTTAGCAATAAGACATTGTTTAAATCTTTTCAGTGGGAAAATAGCCAATAGTAGTCCACCGGCGAAGGTGTCCATTTCACCTTTAATAATGACTAGTGGGTACCCAGTGGTCGAAATTCAACCACAACTCATTTAATTTTTTAGTTTAACAATGCCAAATGATGTCCGCATAATTTTCGGAAAAAAGGGGTACAAAGTACCTACCGTGGCTTCTGGCACACAGGCAACTGAGGGAACACGGGTGGGTTTTAGTCAGTTAAAGTCTGATACGCCCTCCTGCTCCACCCAGAGCGGGAGAAGTTATTTGATGATTTCCCACCCAAAAAGACCCGTCAACGATCATCTTCACGAACCTGATCGATCGGCCCGTGCGGCTGTAATTACATAGCCGCAAGTCACATATTCTACAAAATCTACTACAATATTACATTGATTTGCAACAAACAATGATAATGCTTATGGAGTCCATTGTTGCTCTTCTTACTTGAAAAAACACAAGGGAACGTACAGATTTCCTGATTTCAGACATCCGATTGAACTGTTGACTTATATTGGTTGATTTTTTTTTATTTATTTTCTAATATAATAATTTTCCGCCATTTTGACAGATCCCTATTAAATCTTAAATGTCCTTTGAATTAACTACTACTCATGATTTGTTTTGTACCTAATAATTATATTTATTTCCTAAAATAGTTATGTTATGATCCCAACCACCATAATACCTATCGAAATTTACAAACTTATGTCGTTTTCCTTATAATATATTTTATATGAGAAATAGTCTAATATCGCGTGTAAGGAAACGTGTGCGTGTGTTATTTATTGCATCTCAATGTTTATTTATTCCTCTGAAGATGTTGATAGGATTGATTATAGTTCTGTTTTCCTTGTTTTCATATTATTATGCAATAATAGTGCGATCCAATTATTACGATACGTCGTCTTTTTAGTATTATTTATAATAATATGTTGTATGGTATCATATTGTTTTGTAAGCTTTCTCTGAAAACTGTGACCTTATCGTTATATAACGTGACTCACTCTTTGCTCTCGTCAGCTTTAGAAAATGTGTCGTCTCAGATTTATTATTTTGTATTTATATTATCCTGATCACTAGATTAACATTAAAATTTGCTTCACCTATAGGTACATTAAACAAAAAGTTGTAATTCAATATAACAACTACACTAGCGTCCCTCCCCTCAATTCTAGTTCATTCATTCAAAGCCTACCTACCACCCATATCTTAGCATCATTCATTCAATAACTCAAAACGTCTGGAGCATTAAATTATGCCCCGAATGGGCAATGTCTATCGTTACGTCACAGTGAACGAATAGCCTTCTCTCGGCCAGCCGGCGATTCGTTTGCGGTATTTGCGATGGTCGTGCAACGGTATTTCACAAATATTTGGATTTGTAAAATGTTGTGGCAGATATTGCTTGGTATTTTGAAATTGAACTGGCAAATTTGATGGCATTTGTTGCGGATTTAGTTATAGAGTTTATTGATTTCGTTAGCCTAAAATATTTGAAAAGGTATGGCTAAAAAGTTGTATTTTTAACCTATTTATGGTTTTTGGGTGGCGAACAAGCGGGCTGCCTACCTTATGGTAAGTGTTACCCCCAAGTATGCGTATATACAGTACCAAGGCATCGTAGGAGTACATTATCATTTGATATCAGATATGCGGATGGATTTACCTGAAGTAAATTTTTAGTTATGAAAGTATGGAAGCGGCTTCTTAAATTATATTTTGTAAAAAAAATCCTGGGATGTCAGGAATCCCGGGAATGCATAACTAGTCAGGTGTATAGTATGGAAGCGACTTCTAAGTTATAAGTATGCATATTTGTTTAAGCCCGATGCAAATATGTGTATGTAGGGTGTAAGAGAAAGGGTGGTGTGTGTTAGTTAAAAAATAAATAAATATAAATTAAATTAAGAATTTTTCGATACAAAAGCGCATTCCATATTAGTCAACAACGTAAATTTCGGTGAATATACATGCGAATATCCGATCTCTGATTATCATTCTAAAGACTGGAATGAAAATTGATGTCACATGTATCTGTAATGAAATTTGTAATCTGTCCTACGTTCTTTAACTTGCAACACAGCAACACTGCTTCACGGCAGAAATAAGTATGTGGAAGTTTTTCGATCTTTGTAAAACGCTATAATACTCCGTCCATAGTCTGGTTGACAACACAAAGTTGCCATGGTTATCTCAGCAAATAAGCATTTTTTTCTTTCTTTCTTTCTTGAATGAAAAATTAATTAGATGTCGAGATATTTTTTTTGTCTCCATCACTAATCGAATTTCTGAAATCATGAATTCTTGATGTTATGTCTAACCGTCTTTAAAATATTGCAAGGATTCAATTCTATAACCAATTTATTTTCATTCCCTATTTTTATTAAACTTCAAATCAAGATTGAAATCAAAACGAAATTCGATCTTCACAATTAAATTCAATGCTAACATTGTGAATGACCAAACCTTTCACGCATCACATAATAATAAGTGTTTCTATACATACATACTCGTACATTCCGCAGTACAGTTGCGTACAATAGTATCACACATGTAATCTGAGTATGTCGCTTGGATTAATCTTTGTATGGTCCATTGTACGTGAATGTACCTATAGGCGGAAAGGGATTATTTTAAATAGGTATTCGTTTTTAGAATTTGTTGCCTGTTTTGCTTTGAAAATGTTTATCAAAATGTGTATTGCTAGGAATTTGCTATTGGTTGTTTGAAAACCGGTTTGCAAAACCCACTTTAGGGATATTTATGTTGTACCAAAAGAGGTGAAATGTGTAAAATTAATGAGGTGGTTTTCTTTTCTTAGAAATCTTAAGCAACGTAACGTCGGTCGGTAAGATTTGTAAGGGGACAATAATCAAATTTGATTGTACGATAGTCTGAAATATTTACCTACAAATCAATTGAGATTGTACAAATCTAATAACTTTAAACGCGCAATAATTGTATATATAAATATAATCTGAATCCCGGAAATGGCCCCAAAGATTTTATTAAAATTTAGTATGCAGCGGGTTTCGGGGGCGATAAATCGATCTAGCTAGTTAGGTTTCATTTTTTGGATTTGAATAGCTACCTACACATTTGAAATAAATAAAATTGAAGTATCTATTTGTAATATGAAAGTACCTACATATTATGTAGATACGGTACTTATTCGATTTTTTTTACCCTTTTGTCTGTCTGTTTGTTTTGGCTAATGTCCAAAATGGCTGGACCGATTTTGACGGGATTTTTACATTTATAATATTAGTAAGATAAGATTTTAGTAATATAGTAAATCTACTATGTTATAATAATGTAAGACGAAGGAGACTAGTCTCCACGACACAGGGAATCCTAGTGTGGAGGCTAGTGCTATTTGAATTTGTACTGCTCTGTTGAACAATAAAGTTTTTATTATCTTACTAGGTTTTTCCAGCGGCTTCGCCTGCGTGGAGGGCGAAAATTATCTCACGGGACCGTACTATTGGGATTAAAAGTATTAAAAGTATCTGTATCCCAAATTTTATCAAAATCTATTTAGACATTGTTGCGTGATTGAATAACAAACATACAAACTTTTATATTTATAGTTTTAGTCGGATATTAAATACCTACCTAAAGTGTATAATGTTTTTACACGTGTTCCCCTAAAACTCCTATAGATACACGCACGGGGTTCGGAGCTTAATATGATCCCTTTATTGGATAGGCACGTGTAAGGTTAAAAATATTTTTCTACTTTGATTTCCATGGACCCAGTTTGTATAACAAAATGTACCATGTAATCT
This sequence comes from Antitype chi, assembly GCA_947359405.1. Taxonomy (NCBI): domain Eukaryota; kingdom Metazoa; phylum Arthropoda; class Insecta; order Lepidoptera; family Noctuidae; genus Antitype; species Antitype chi. The sequence goes on along the minus strand of OX375819.1, from coordinate 5,291,224 downwards.
GCCATTATGCCAAAGTAATGCAATTTTCCGTCCATCAAAATCAGTCCAATCTAAATCATTCACAATGTCTTGAATGTTTTTATAGGATGTCTCACTCACTTGAATTTTAACTAGCAAGTTTTTTTTATTTATGATCCACTGGGACCCGCTAAATGGCAAACGACATCGTGGTAGGCCGAGATGGAGACGGCGGAATGAGCTGGACTCCTTTAATAAAGATTGGTCCTTGACAGAACTGCATAGAGAGAGAAGGAAAGAGAGTAGGGAGGGCTTTGGGCAAGGGGACGTTAATGGCTAACAAAATAAATAAGTATTTTTTTGTTGGCCTTTATTGGGTCTCTCAGCTCCCAATTTTGCTTGCTATCTGGTGCGTTCTCTAGCCATGTCGGCGCTGTAAACCGTATCAAATCGACAAACCACCTTCGTTGTTGTCTACTTCGACGGCGAAACCCTTCCTCAATGTGTGACCAGTGAATGACGATCTTTGCCCATCTCTTCTCAAATGCATTCGCGTAATTTCCAGCCCACTCCTTTTTTTTTTTTTTTTTTTTACTTGGAGAAATGCTCATGCATACTGCGCTACCACGGGGAGATAGCGCAGTTATGTGGGACTCTAACCCACTAAAACTCCACGGTGTCCTCCAGTGCCGCTTATGGCGGGAACACGGGAACGCGAAAGCCATCCGCGAACCCGCCGCGGCTGTCCGTCACCGGACCCTCCTCTTAGGGGAATGACCCCCATCACCGGCGCACCAGAACACACGGCACGCCGGACCACCCCGGGCACCAGACAGCGCATGGGTGCCAAACGACCCCGTGTATGGCACCCTTGGTCCCCCTGCAGCGGGTCGGGATAGTGGCCCCGCCGCCTACCACTTTTCGGCCGCAGGGGATAGGGAGAGCGGCCTACGCAATACCGACACTCCTCCTCCCCTGCGGCCCCACCGCGTCCGCCATCTAACGATGGCAGCTCCGTCCAGACCGCGGAAGGTGAGGAAAGTGGCGATCTCCATACACCACTCCTCTCCCGCCGCGGCCCACTACCCCCAGCACCAGTTGCTATGCCGCCCCGCGGCACCGCAACTGGTTGGCCGCTACGTCGTCGGCTTAGCGGACAAAGCCCTGACGAGCGGCCCCTCCTCGGGTTCCTCTTCGCTTCACCGTGGGTGGGGAAAACCACGGCTACTGAGCCCCCCCGCAACGACAATGCGGGAACCCACCGGGGGGGAAGTAGGGTATCATTGAATAAGGCCCACTCCTACTCCAACCTGGGTGTGTATACATAATGTTAATTACACTTTTTTTTTCTTAATAAAGACAAAGGTAGTAATGACATTTATACATGAAACAAAGTGCCCTCCGTTGCTTTGGTATAGAACTCGTTCTGTAAGATGACACAACCTGGAAACTTGGTTTGCGACAACGTCTGTATCACAACACTGCAAGGGAACACTCTCGTGTTGGAGACCAAAACCAGATCATTTTGAGACACACTTTCATTATCTTCATCATTTAAGGTGAATGCGCAGTGGTAGAGCGCGAAATTCAAATTTTGTTACGTTTTTTGCAATTTTCAGGTGAGTGTCAGCTTGTTTCTTGATCAAAATATGAAATGCGACTATAGGTAACATGTACGTTTTTACAGATTTATAATCATTAGAATCAATAATACACCTTTCTAAGTTAGATTTGTTCCATAAGAACAAATTTCTTATGGAAAAGTGCTTGTGGAACAAATCTAACTTATAAGAGCTATATTAGACATTCTAATGACTATAATTCTGTAAACACGTACCTGTTATATTCGCAAATCACATTTTGATCAGGATACAACCTGACTCTGACGTGGAAATTGCAAAAAACGTAACAAAATTTGAATTTCGCGCTCTACCACTGCGCATTCACCTTAACACCGAAAAACGTCCACTACAGGGCATTGGCTTCCCCCAAGCACCATCACTACGACCGGTTCTGTGCTTCGCGCATCCAGTGGATTCCTGCGGGCTTCACAAGGTCATCGGGCCACCTTGTGGGAGGCGTTCCAACGCTATGTCTTCCAGTACGCTGTTGCCCACTGCCACTTAAGGTGATAGGTTCACATTTTTTGCATACAAACTTCGGGAGTGTTTTACTCCACTGTCTGACATGGCACATCCAAAGTAAAATATGATATCGTTTTGCCTTATTATTAATATTGTCTGTACGGAAACAAAATACTTAAATAAAAACCCATTAAAAAGATAGGATTTTTCTTGCTAATTTTACTTAACTTTGGGCGTGATTAAGTAATAAAAGAAGTGTAAAATTTCCAAAACCAAGTCGGTACTGACAAAGTTCAATAATTATGGAAAAGTTCAATTAACTTTATTGTTCATTGATTTATACATTGGCTTTTTCATAAAACCCGATCTTCGAAAGGACTTTTCTTAATTTTTTCGCGATTTTTTAACTATAAATGATCCTGCAACTCACTCAATAACGTTGTGCGTGTAGACTAGCGTCTAACTGCTCATCACTGATACTATCTCTGTCGGACACGAAGCCAGGTGAGACAGCGTGATTTTTAGCTAGGCCCACCAGTGAGTTCGAGCCCGCGACTAGGTTCCCCTTAAGTTTGGTAATATACACCCTTTAGCATGTCTAAAAAAAGCCTATATGTATTGAAAAAAATATGACCGTAAAATTACTTCGGAAAACATGGGAAAGAATAAGTATTCATATATTTAGTCATACTGAGTTACTTTTAACATTATTTATCTGAGAACAGTTGTAAGAGACACAAAAATATAAATAAATACATCCATTAATACCGTTGCTCTAACAGATCAATCTTCAGAAAAGAATCTCAATAATTGTATTAATGTAATAAGGGCTCAAAGTTTGACCCTCATCGGATGCAAATAAATCATTTTGATCGATGCGATGAACTCACGTGCGAAACAGGGATGCATTGTTATGTGCCCGTGTCTGTTGTGGTCCAAGTGAGAAGCGAACTAGCTAATACACGCATATATACTAGAAACTAACCTTCTTCCCATAGAGATGGGTAGAAACTATAGCATGCCACCTGCTACGATCCTAACATACTCCTTTTCCTTCATTTATGTTCACACATCTCGTCATGTACGCACGGCGGTTACGATTACTACGCACCTGAACTTTCTAAACATCACCAATAAAGACACAAGTTAAAGAAAAAAACTAAAATATTTTAAATAGTTACCATATTGGTATGATTAAATATTATCTCTTATCATTTTTCTAAAATTTAGTTGTAAGTTTTCTTAATTTTTAATGTTGATTTAAGTTATTTGAAAAACTGCCAATCATCGTCATTATCGCGTCAGCCGAATGACATCCACCGCATGGAAATACGCCTTCTTCAAAGATCTCTACATCGACTGGTCCTTTGGTGCACGCATCAAGCAAATTCCTGCGACTTTCTGATGATTGACAATCAGATTAATTTATTATAATACCAATCCTTCTTTATAACCAACTGGGGTTAAAAAGTACGTCCACACTTACATAACGCTTTTCTCTGTCTGTGCAATCAAAAACACATACCCTATATTTATTTTGTAATTTACAAAAATCCGCTAATCTCCTAATTTAAACCTCAGCCGTTATACAAAAGTCATTCATTCGGAAGAAGAGTTTCCTTTGTGGCCCAACCCCCAAATATTCAGCTACATTTTAAACTTATAATAATAAAGGAATTGGAGCCGGATTAATTGTGTTATTTTTGTACTATGGACCTTTTTATGTTCTTTCAAACGTAAGTAATACGTTGTTGTATGGTCTTCAAAGCATTCAGGAATTGTTTTTTTAGAAAGTACTGAGTTTTAATAGAAGTTTTACTGTTGAGTTTTTTTTTTTTTACAAAATGTTTACTTAGTCGTCAGAAAAATCACAGAGTGGGCTTTACGGTAATTTTACGGTGAGTTTCAAACTCGACCGGAATTTTTGCTCTTAGCAACAATCAATAAACAATATTCGAAACAATAAACGATATTCTATTTTATTTTATCAATCATGACCTTGTTAGTACTTACAGTAAAATATTTTTAAACCGCTAAACCTTAACAAGATATATTTAGGCCAGAAAATTTGCCCAACACCTCACTTTTAATACTATGATGGAAGTCGCTTTTCATCGTAAAATTAAAGCTGATCGCAAATCTAATTAACGAATACCTCTAAATCCTTCCTGATTTCCGTATAGGCTAGGTATCTATTTAAAGGAAATAATCATTTAGCTTTTAATAAAATTAGTAATGTTAATACAACATTTAAAATTGATAACAAGAATATCACACACATGACTACTCGTTTATAACTAGCACCATAGTAAATAGTCATACTGGTCGGACGTAAAAAAAATAGCACTATCCCATTTCTTCCCGTGGGAGTCGTAGAAGCGACTAGGGGCCTTACCAGAGAATGGGCAGCAGCGTTCTCTATGCACTGTACCACCATACTGCGATCGCCAACCCGCCTGCCAAGCGTGGCGATTATGGCAAAAGCCCCCCAGAAATGACAATTGGGGGAGGCCTACGTCCAGCAGTGGACGTCTTTCGGCTGAAATGCTGATGATGACTGGTCTTATCTTTAGGCTCATTGGTCAATTTTCACGAATCAACTGGATATAAGGCAATTCGCATTAGAAAAGAATACCGGCTCATAAAAATCCTACTATAGGAATAGTAGGATTTTTATCCTAATATCATAATACTATTATAAAATAATGTGAATGTCAACGATGTTTGGATTTAGATTTTTGAATGTTTGTGACTCAAAAACGCAACAACGTCTGTATGGATTTGGATGACATTTGGCACACTGATAGATTATAACCTGGATTAACTCATAGGATATGTTATAACCCGGTTGTACTTTACCGTGGGATTTTTTTCGAGTGCCACGCTGGTGAAGCCGCTGGCAAAATTTAGTATATTATAAGTATAAAAAATAATAATTTAAAAAACTAAAAAACACGCTTTAAAAACCAAACTAAAAAAGGAGAAAATAATTTAATTCAATTAAAAAGCGTGGGGTGCTTTTTGTGGTATTTTTATAATCACTTAATGTCAAGCACCCCACGCTTTTTAATTGAATTAAATTATTTTTTCCTCGTTTAGTTTGGTTTTTAAAGCGTGTTTTTTAGTTTTTTAAACTATTATTTATTTTCTATTTTTTAGTTCTGCTAACTACAAAACGTGTTTTTTTTTCTCATTTTTTTTTTAATTATTAAATTGTCATCGGTCCTCGACAAGTTTACAAAGTTTCAATGAAATCTGACCGTTTAAAGTGGGTCAAAATCGCGCTCAAAGATTCCGTTACATACATACATACATACAGCCCGAGCTAATATAAAGCGTGTAAAAAAAAGGCTCGCGCCCGTATCGGACCAGTAAGTTTGTGCGAATCAACCAACAAACCTAGCCTTGAATTCTTTTCATACGCCCCCAAAAAACCAATTTCCTAAACTTAAGTTTATTTTTTTATTTTTACAAAGGCGAGACTCGTACCAGACAGTTTCGATAATTTGATACTTATCGCTCTCTCCACAACACACATTCTCAATAACCCAAACTATGTTAACATAAGACCTGCAGACATATTTTTTGATATTTATAATAATTTCCAAAATGGCTGACAGGCTTCCAGTAATATAAAACCATTTTATTATGGCATTCGCATGTGTACCTACCTGATACATAGCTAAGGTAACAGATGCGTCACATTAATATGTTTTTAATTTTGATGTACATTTTTGCCTACACGAAGCATGCCTCACAGAAGAACAAATAAGATTAGGTATAAACTAAGTACTCTTCTAAAGATATACCTACCTAATCGTGTGTTGTATAGTGAATAAAAACGATTCGATGTTTTTTTGGGGTCAACGACCGCTGGCAGTGTTGTTACTTGAAGTATGAGATAAGGAAATAATGCTTCCTGTTGTTTTATCGTGTTAAGATGTCAATACTAATCACGTCTGTAAATAAAACAAAAAATATTTTTTAAACGGTCATTTCTATAGACATCCAGTAAAAAAGTCATTAAATTAATATTTTTTATCATGTTATGATATCAATACAGATACATCTTTGGAGTTTCGCCATAATTTGATTCGACCCTGCATACATAAACTTAGGAAAAGTGGCGAAGATTCAAAGAGCTGAAAACTTTTTTTGCTGACATTGAAAATGTCAGCAAAAATAGTTTTACGTAATTGGTGGAGTTATATTTTTCGTTGGGTAATGTTTTAGATAGGTTGTGCTGAAGTCGTATTTAAAATACTTACCTAAATGATTTTAATAAGTAAGAAACCCTATTAAAGCCTCCATCTACACTATAGGTCTACCTCTTACCGTTAGGATCTCTTCATTAAAGACTTCAAGGGCAGTTAATACTTTTAGAATATTAGTATTTTATTCGTTAAAAGTCGGGCGTTGGTCGGTACCAGATAAAAATACTTTGCATAATTTTCTCATTCACATTAAAACAAAGGGTATAATCCCAAAAAAATCGTTCATTTTGATAGCTGATATGCGCGGAAATATTTTATTTTATTACTTTGAAAGCTACTGGGTTTAATACACCAATGGCTATTGGCATCAAAATGGATTATTTCGGTCGATTCAATTGCATGCATTTGTCAAACGAAGTAAATTTCTTTTGATCCAGCTTTTATATGAAATAACATCATATCACGTCTGTATTCCACAAAAGGTTAGGCAGTAATGTACCTATCTATAGTATACCCACATTTTAATAGTTAGTTTAAGTCTCATGTGACAGGAGGCGAGCTTTTTGCCATAAACTGGGTACAAGTCCAGACTCCGGGCTACTACTGAGAAATTCCAGATGAAAAACCCTAATAACCCGGCCTGACCCGGGAACTCACGCTTAGCAATAGCGCTTGCAACCACTAGACCAACGAAGCAAACCATGATTCAGTTTTCAGTTTATTTATGTTGGTGCAAGTAAAATGGGAATTATTTGAGGTTCCAAAACTAAACGCCTAAGTATAGTTTTCTTAGCAACCGTCACCTCAGTACATATAGTCGCATCTGTCACAATATTTTCTACTCTATGCCCCACATGTGCGTGAGTTAGTGGTATAAAGAACGAAGCGCGAACATTCAGGCTGCATTACTAGCTAATAATTCAACGCTGGTATTTACTGGTTAGATGCGTGAAATGATAAATGTTGTGCCTTTGATAAAGTATAGAGTGGCATGTACCTAAAGAGTTGTTTCCGTGATGTACTGGATGATAGATAACGTCTATCTGAAATGTTTTATTGGAGATGATTATAGGAGCATAGTCAGATTTTATTAATTTTGACTGTACGAAAAATTATTGCCATTTACAAAATTAAATAGGATAGTTTTGGGAAGCACCTTATCTTTCAAAATAAACTTGGATTTGTATTTAAGTTTTTAATTTGTCACCGACTCCCGAAATTAAAGTATTTTTTTTCGCTTTTTAGTTATGGTATCTACCCCATACTAATTTGTATTCGATTACTTGCTATTATATAAGCAACAGTATACAGTTACAGGAAGTATTAGAATATCATAAAGAGGAATTCATACGTATTATCGAAGCTAACGCAAAAACTACCCAAACCAACTTAATAAAATGATATAAGGTACCAACCCTGAGGCATACCCTACCCATTAAATAAATAATTATCCACATCGATCAATAATTGCTTGATTAATAACTGAGTAAATCCACATATTTGTATTTAATAATCCGCATATTATTTCAATTTTCAAAGAAAGTCAACAAACAGTAAGGCTTTTTTAACGGAATACCATGGACTAGTTGCCTCTGTTTTGCGGTATGGTGCTATTTTCTGGGGGCAGTATACAGATAAGGAACTTGTATTTATGATGAATACATTTCCGTCGTTATATTTATGAAACAGCTTTATTTGTAAAAAAGAATCCATATTTATTAAAAAAATTGTCAGCAGTCAGAAGGAATCCTATACGGACACAATATATAAATCAATTGTGTCAAGTAAAATGTAAAAGAGCACAAATGCAAAAAAAAATCTTGGAATTGCTACACGCATTTATAATAAAGTACCTAATATTATAAAAACTATGATTATATTCAAATTTAAAAGGGCACTCAATGAAATATTGATTAAAAAAAGTTATTACACAATTGACGACTTGCCTAAAGATGAGTCACTGACCGATTGACATGCTATTGCTATTGTTCCTTTTTACATTTTAATTAAATTTTATTAGTGTATCCTTAGTGACTTTTGACTTGTTTTTTGTGTTACTGTAACATGGTTGACATTTGAAATTTTCGTATTATTGTGACATTTTACTGTAATTCAAACGAAAAAATTATAAAATTTTCCTAACTTTTATTTTTAAATTATAATACCTATCTTAAATTGATATAAATTATATGATTTGCATGCCCATGTGACGGTAGAACATGGAGGACTTATAAAATAAAACATATATGTAGTATATTACCCATGTTTGCAAACCAATAAATGATTTGATTTGAACGGAGGACTTATAAAATAAAACATCTATGTAGTAGGTACCCATGTTTGCAAACCAATAGATGATTTGATTTGATTTGAACATCCATGCAAAAAAAACCGCTATTGTAGTAAACTTTTGTATAGAAATTATAACCAGAACATGTGAGCACTTTTGAAGAGAAAAAGGTAGGTTTGGAAAATGGTACTAAAACTATTGAGACAAACACAAAACCGTAATACAACGGCGATAATGTCTCTCTTTTGTATTTATAACTCATTACTATAATCTTCTCACAAATATATTTATGTTCCTGATTGGTAGATGCCTTGGGCATTAAATCCGCACGAAAAGAAAGTTCAAATAAATAATGTTATAAAAGTAGGTACCTAATATGGAGCATATGAGTGAAACTAAATATAAATAACCTTTGTAATAGCACCGTTGGCGTCGGTTTCAATAAAATGCAACAAAAATCTCTGCACTATAGCGGGCAATTTTCCTATTACTTACCCAGTCGGGCCGAAACCCCGAGCAACTTAAGTATGTAAATAATAAAATAGAACCAATATTTCCAATTCAGCAATAAGTATCTTAGTTTTATACCGCATGTTTTCCGAAGCAGTTAATATAAGTTTTATAGCATTTATTTTATACTTGCGCGCAGAAGAACACTGAACGTCTTTGCTCGACTTATGTCGATGTAACTTATTGTTCTTTAATAAGTACACGAAAACTGTGGACAAAGGCAGTTTAAGGTCATGAACTAATAACTTAATACTGTTCAATTGACGAAAGTATAATAACCTTATCGGTAATTATATTTCGAACAATTTGGGGTTGAAATGAATCATTGATATAAAATTTACTGATATCAAAAACCTCTTTTTCTACTACAACAACAATTGCTTACACTGGTATTATGCTAAAGATAACATGTTAGATAAATTAATAAAGTAGTGTAACATTCACTTTTAAGTAAACTCCGCATAAAAAATATCCGCATAAAGAAGGACATACCATTTTAATGACAGGTTCAGATTCGGTTAACAACTTCAAACACCACCAAAGAGCAAAGTATCTGACAATCATTCATTTCTATAAAAAATATCCCAAGTTCCTAGCTTACTGCTCACACCAATCCACCAGTTTCTTAGTTTCCTTTGAGGATTCGGTTTACGACTCCACCGTATAGAGAGCCATCGTAAACTTAAAGAAACTACGTCGGAACGTTTGGTGTATCGCGAAATATCCTATTGGTACGTATGAGATCTGACGGCTACTTTGTTGCGCCTGTATTGTTGTGGGTTTCTGTAATAGACTTATGGATATTTTTCTTCAGATTCAGTGGTTTGGAACTTGTTGATTTTGTATAGAGATAGGATAAAAATGTTATCAAGTTGTATTATGTAAGATGTGTCTTTGTGACGATAAACGTACGGTCTCGAGCATAGGTACGGTCACCAAAAGAGATAGGAAAGTAACCAGCATTGCTATTCTGTAACCATCTCACCGCGTGAAGTGATCGTGGAGTGAGCTGTCAGTGTTATTTCACCTAATGCTTGGTCAATCCCTAGCATCAGTGGGATGACACTGACAGGTCACTCCACGCTCACTACACGCGGTGAGATGGTTACAGAATCGACACGCTGGTTCCTCGGATATAGTTGGTGTTTGATAAGAACCCGATGGATGTTTTGGAATAAAATAAAATTTAAATAATAGAAGACAAACAGTTCATCTAAGAAATTAAATTTCTTTCGAAAATATCCATCAATTTCTAAATAAACTTTAGGAGAACAATGCTTTGGAATGTTGCGTGAGTATAAAGTGTTATACTAGTGACTGCACCTGCCCCTGGTGTCACGGGGATACCAAACTACTGAATCATCACATAAAGTCTGTCAGTTTTTTTTTTTCGATTTTAGTAACTCCTATATTGCTAACCCTTATTCAACATGAATATAGATGTTGCAAAATATAATGTGTACGAGATATTAAGAAAATAATAGTTGTTGGTTGCTTTTTGAGGTATTTTTATAATCAATTAATGTCAAGCACCCCACGCTTTTTAATTGAATTAAATTATTTTGTCCTTTTTTAGTTTGATTTTTAAAGCGTGTTTTTTAGTTTTTTAAACTATAATTTATTTTCTATTTTTTAGTTCTGCTAACTACAAAAACGTGTTTTTTTTCTCAATTCTTTTTTTTTTTAATTATTGAATTTTCATCGGTCCTCGACAAGTTTACAAAGTTTCAATGAAATCTGACTTTAAAGTGGGTCAAAATCGCGCTCAAAGGAGTCGGTTACATACAAGCAAAGAAACCAACAATCAAACAAACATACAAGTGAAGCTAATATAAAGCGTGTAAAAATTGATTCCAATTGATCATTTGTTTAGCCAATAATTATTGAATAAATCAAAATAAAAGTCTTTTATTCAAATTAAGCTGAAAATCAACACTTTTTGAAGGAAAAAATTAAGACAGCCCCAAAATTTAATTACATAAAACAATCGCCCTCACTACATGTCATTTAGGGTGTTAAAAATTTAAAAAATCTTTAAGAGTATCTACTTGAAGGCAATATTGTAAGATCTAAGGTACGCTGGTTTCACATTCACAAGCGTGATTGGATTCACCCTTCATGCAATAGTACCCACTTATTCTTCTTTGTCTAATAAATACGTTTTCTTTCTTTCTTTCAAGGACCTCCCTTTAGAAGTCTGAACACAACACGACCTCACTAGACACAAAATTCCCATTACAACATCTATGATACACGTGTCACATTACCCACATGCATGAAGACACATGCCATTCCCTCCCCCCGTAATACGTGTAATGTTGAGCTGCATTCCCTTTGTCCATGACTTAATTATCTACGCCGAAATAAGCCGATCACTCAACGCGCATCTTCACGTTAAGTAAACAGGGGGAAAATGAGGATGTAGATGTTGGGATACTGGATAGGACAGTGGGATATTGGTTGGAGTTGTGCGTACTTGGTTTTGGCGGAGAAAATAATATCCTAACTTACTTTGCCAAGACTTTAGAAAACGTAGCTTTTTGCAACAGTCAACTATTCTCAATTAATACCATTTTTAAGAGTTTTGAATTGACAAAAATATTACGAAGTACAATATAAGATAGGTACCAATAAATACCTCTATGAAAGCTTTCAGATAGAATTTGTTTAGAAAAACATTCGATACCTCGAAAAATCTTCCATTTCATATTATTCATAAGTGACTTGATAACTTTCACGGTGTTGGAAAACGTTATAGTTTTCATAGTGAAATCAGATAGGATAGGATCAGGTTAATTAAATTTAACTTTCTTCATGAATACTTCGTGTAATGTTTTTAGGTTGCATTTAAACATAAATCATAATTATATTATTGGCGACCACCGATTTTTCATTTATATTTCTTTTTATATTTAAGCTTGTTTTTTTGAAGTCATTGTCTGATAAAGAAAAAGAAAAAATGTCTGCATTAATATTAGGTATCAAGCCTTATCATCTTCAACATACATATATCATGCTAATACAAACCAGGAATACTGAAGAAAGTAAATATTTTTTTTCAAATCGTCGATTAAACGGCTCATTAATAATTACTCTCATAGCCAGTTCCAGTTTCTAACTATCTTCACAAAGGTATATGAAGGCAGTTGTTTAATTTAGCCATTGATTGCTCATTGTTCGAGAGCCCGTGATCCGATGCACCCATTACCCCGGGACTTGGGAGCATTGTACCGGCTTGTTCTCTGTTTGATTTAGGGGTGCATAAGTTCAGCGATGTGACGCGTTTAATTAAGTTTGAAGAAGATATCTTAAAAAAATAAAAGGGGTCTGTCAGATTTCGTTTGCACCGGTGGAATGGATATTAAATTGTAATTATGTATGCGCTAGAGTGACTGATGTCTGAATAATTGCTTGTTTAATTTTGTTGCGAAGAGATTTATTATTTTTAAGAGTTAAGGGCACGTAATTAGGCGAAACTCGCAGTGGGCCTTGTATAAGTGCACTTTTTATTCGAAAAAATGGGATTAAATGGCGAGAAATTGTGAGGCGAATTACATCAGCCCCTAGACAAGACATTTCATGAGGACCACGACCGCTCTGAAAAGAGTGTTATGAAGAAGAAGACTTAAGCAAATTATTTGTATTATTTAAAAAGCGAAAGCAAGGACATCGACGGGCAAACTGAAGCCAAGAATTCAGCACACGACTCTAGACTTGCTAGCAAAGTAATTTAATAACGATTATAAAAAAAAATCTGCTGTATCATAGCTAAGTCAATACCTACGTGGTCCAAATGTATAGAACAGCAATAACTAATCTAAATTTTGCTTCTCTTAAATTTGAAATTGTTAAAGAAATTCACGATAAATACCTACATTATAATAAATATTTCACTGATGGTTCGAAGTGTAAGGATGGTTTGGGAGCAGCATTTTATGACGTTGAGAGAAACAATTCAGCTATGTACAAAGTAAACACTAATGTATCTATTATGACGATGGAACTCATTGCAATTTATGAAGTCATTAATGCTGCTTGTAACTCGGGAGATCGTTGCTTTGTGATTTTCACAGATAGTAAGAGTGGTCTGCAGCACTTAGCTCGTTGTGCCTCTGGCTTCAGAGGTATTTCGATAGCTTACTCCATATTAAGTAAGGTTATAGATCTTACAAACAATGGCATAGTGCTAAGATTGCAATGGGTTCCATCTCATGTTGGTTTGAGAGGTAATGAAGAGGCTGATAGACTAGCGAAATTAGCGGTTACTCAAGGTCAGGAATATTGTATAATACCTAATTATTTAGAACAACTATGTAATTGCAAAACAATTTGTTATGATAAGTTTAAGGAGTATTTTGACGAACGAAGTAGGGAAAAGGGTATCTGGTATAAAACTATACAATATCAGCCTCCTCGAATACCGTGGTTTGCTATCAAGGAAATGAGTAGGTATCATATTGTTCTGCTCCACAGATTACGCTCTGGTCACTACCCATCCCGCAAGTTTGGTTTTTTGATGAAGAAAGTGACTTCTCCCAATTGTGAAACATGCGGAACGGTTGAAGATGTTCACCATCTACTTATGGAGTGTACCAAGACTAAGAAAGAAAGAGAGACACTGTGGAGCAGAAAAAAAGTAAACGAATCGGATATTGGTCCGTATGTTAAAGTTTTAGCGCAACCTTCATCTGAGATAGCAAACCTACTTACTGATTTGTTTAAAAATTAATAATGTATAGAAAAGTTTAAGGTATGATGAGGCTGACATGCCATTGTGGATAAAAGCCTCCAACAAAAATTTAGAATAAAAAAAAATAAAAAAAACTAATCAAAAATTTCAACGCGGTGGGGTTCAAATCATGTACCTACCTACTGTACCTACCTATCCAATATTTAATAGGTTGCTGCATACCACCACGGTTTAAACAAAAACACCAGTTACTTATAACCTTCCTCCTTTCAAAACAACTCTTCCACTAAAAGTAAACAAAGTATGTCTTAATGTCAACGCTGCGGCATTTAGAACGCCTACTCGCTTACCTGAGTTTTTATTGTCTAAACGTGAGGTTCCAGCCGCAAAATAGTACAGAAGGTTGGTTTCATACAACGACCGATAGCAGGTGCACGCATACATAGATGTGTACGTACGGCGATCTTGCTCGTACGCCAGTCGTAAGTGCGCTTGCACTCACTGTGCGTGAAGTGTTTCTATGTGTGTTTACGTTTTCGCTGACTGTATCGAGTTGACCTTCTGTTCCCATGTATTTCGTGACTCAGCTAAGACATAACGCGCCTTAGAATTCTCGGAGGCTTCACCGCGTATTGTTTGAGTAACTATGATACATATTTCAAGGGAGTTTTTTTGCATACGGTTTCGTTTGGCTTGAGGCGGAAATGTGGGTTTTTGTGTGGGGAATTTTAGCGGGTGTTATTTTTTTGTCCTTTTGTGTAGGCGTAGCTAGAAATGTTGCCTGACCGATAAGCAGCGGTTCAGTTTTTGAATTTATGGATGAACAGAATTGGCATAGTACTATATAGGAGCCTTATGAGCCCCCCACACTAGAAGGTCTACTCCCTAAGTATGATATCCGTAATTTCGCCCTAGTTACGGGAAATTCCTACTCCATATCAAATACCTACAGACATAAGATTAGTTTAGGACTCGAACTAAGAATTAATAACACCACGATTTGAGAGTTGCCGTTATTTCCGATGTGTTTTTATCCGTTTGAAAAAGTTAATTAAAATAAGTTAATCTCCTATGCGTTGTGGGACGTAGCATAATTAATACACCGATCACATAACCGCCTCTGCCATAATACTTTGTCTTTTCGAAACGAAAAACGTATTATAATTAATTTTGAAACTTGTTCTAGAAATGGTCGAATGTTCGAATGAGATTAAAGTTATTCTATCGCCAGCCATAGATATGTGTACAACATAAGATTGTCTTATGCAGACAACCTTAACTACCTACCCTACCATCTACTCCAATGGTATACAAAATTGTAAACATCTATACTCCATTTGAAATAAGATTAGACATTTAAACACACTTTTTTACAGTCCGTTCAACCTATTTTGACTTCTATTCCGTAAACATAAGGATGGCATTGAAAGCAAAAAAGTGGTTAAAATACCAACTGTTTACTGCAGATGCCATTTATCATGCTACCCACGCAATAGAAATCAAAATCAGTTAAACGGACTGTAAAAAAGGTTTATTTAAATATCTAATCTTATTCCAAACGGAGTATAGAGCATATACCGATGAATTTAAAACCGCATTCTTTGTCTTTAGAATTCGAATGTACTGAAACATTGATTGTAATCAAAAGAAAGTCAAACACGAGCATTAAAATATCATATTAAAACACAACATTCCAAGGGAAATATCCTAATAACTACATATATCTACATATGTTTTTTTTTTATGGCGTCCTTTAACTGTAGCCATGAAAATTCACCATAACCCCGTCATATAGAGTGCAGGTGATATTTCATGACACAAACAGACACAAGTTTACGATGTTTTTTTTTATATTTAAAGATAATATGCGACATTATATTCTGAACATTCCTGCTTCCGTAGAAAAACGAGAGGAATATTTTGGTTTGTGAAATACCTACATGCCCGAGGCACCAAGAAGGCTTAGAAGCTCTACTTCGAATTTGATCAGAACCAGACGTTTTTTTCTTGTTGTGTTTATTTTAATAAGAAATTATTAATAGAAATCTGTATAGTGTGAAAGACCATGCGATTGATCGAATAAATCCGATGTAAATTATTATGTCACATCGAGCTTTATAAAGAGTATGTCACACAGAGGAATAAATGACAGAGTCGATGAACATGGAGTGTCTTGCTGGTTTTTCTCCGGTGAACCTAGTCCACATTATTTGCATACAAACTTCGGGAGTGTTTTACTCCACTGTCTGACATGGCAAATCCAGAGTAAAATATAATATCGTTTTGTCTCATTATTAATATTTTCTGTACGGAAACAGAATATTAAAATAAAAACCCATTAAAAAGTTAGGAGCCAAGAAAGATTCATTTTTCTTGATAATTTTACTTAACTTTGGGCGTGTTTAAGTAGTAAAATAAGTGTAAAATCTCCAAAGCCAAGTCTGTACCGACAAAGTTCAATTATCGAAAAGTTCAATAAACATTATTGGTCATTGATTTATGCATTGGCTTTTTCATAAAACCCGATCTTCCAAAGAACTTTTCCTATTTTTTTCGCGATGTTTTTACTATAAATAATTCTGCATCTCACTCAATAACGTTGTGCGTGTAGACTAGCGTCTAACTGCTCATCACTGATACTATCTCTGTCGGAGACGAAGCCTGGTGAGACAGCGTGATTTTCAGCCAGGCCCACCAGTGAGTTCGAGCCCGCGACTAGGTTCCCCTTAAGATAGAATATGAAAGATCATCTGACATTTCATATGTACCCATTTCCCGCATGCATGTTTATTTATATACAAATTAATAAAATTGAAGCGTCAGTTTGTAATTTGCAAAATAATAGCTTTGACTGATTTTGGCGGGACTTTCACTGGCCGAAAGCTGATATTATAATTATTATCACAGGAAGGAGTATATTTGTCCTGGTAGCATGTATCCTTGGGATAATTTTTGAAATCCACGCTGTTAGAAGCTAGTGTGAAATAGAATTGACAGCCACTCCTGGACTTGCTCGTTCCAAAAGGCAAGATCGAGGTCAACAAAAAAAAAAAAGATTATGTACGTGACTCTCAAGTTAGCCAAACGTTTTTAATACTCTTTGTAACATAATAACGGCTGATAACTGCGCCTTCTGCCTACCTTTATTTTATACGACACATAAGTTCACATCAAGGTAGGTGGAAATCAGTGTTTTCAAGCCTTACATTTCTTCCACCCTAATATTATCATACACATACAATTTACATACATCTACTTATCTCTCTCGGATTCTGAGGTAAGAGAAAACATAGAATGTCGGAACCAGCTGCTTAATCAGCATACGAGTGTCGTTAAAATCGATTGACAGAAAGGGTAATATTTTTCTAAAAGATAGGTATATTCTTAATATCAATCCTTCACTTCAGTGAATATACTGATGCTCATTGAAATATGTCTGAAAATATATTCACAAATACTTTGCTCTATGTCAAGTCAGGGAACTAGATTATTGACCAGATTGACAGAGTACCTACGTCATAAAGCCCTGTTATATCCAAATGTGTCTTAAATATTTACATTGATCGCCACTCTAGTACCTTTCGGCTCCATCGATATCTGTTCTGAGAGCAAAGTGCCCTGCCCAAATGTAAACGTCTTTAGCCCAAAATTCTGTTGCACGAAATCCTTTCATTGACGCAGTCATAAGATCATCAAATACACAAGTAACACTGCCACTTAAGTTTGCCAATTCTTCGGGTCATGTCGGTTAACTCGGTTCTTCTACGGATCTCCGTAGGGAAACAAACAAGCAAACAATATGGCGTACTGGATGACGTAGCGTTATAAGGCTTCCCACAAGTGAAGGCCGTGGTAACCCACTGGATGCTGGAAGCACAGAACCCGTCGTAGTGGCGATGCTTGGGGGAGGCCTTTTCTCGGCTGAAATAATAATGTTGATTTATTTTCTTTCTTTTAACAAAAACGTTGCCCCATACTAGGAATTTCTCCTGTATTGTGGGTGCGTTTACAAACATTTAAATTCACAAACAGCCAGACCCGGAACAACTACTAGTGTTGTAGGTCATACAAATATTTGTTCCGTGCGGGAATCGAACCCACGACACGGAGCGCAGCAGTCAACCACAGCGCCAACCGTGCCGTCAATGATGAATTTAAATCAATAGTCATGTCTTATCAATCAGTATCCTCGTTCTATGTTCTTTAATTGCAAAGTGAAAGCACATTACTTACTGGTACCTTTAGGAACCAGCGGGGCTTGAGCGAACAGACAAAGAAAAATCAGAACCGCATGTATAAAAGGTATAGTTTCGAAGGCAACATCAAAAACACAAAGTTACTAAAACATTAAAAAACTAAATCATCATCTACCTAATCTTTTCCTATGTTGAGGTCGACTTCCAGTCATTAAAAAACAAATATTCAATCAGTAATTAAACCTTAAAACCAAAATTGTACAATGTTTTAATGAGCACCCGAAAAGAGGAACAGAAATTCAGTGTGATGCAGATATTTAAATTCCAGGAATAATTATGCAGCTTTTGACATTAACATTTTTGAGGCTGGTGACAAAAAATTTCGTATTAAAATTCTTTCTTTAATGTCCTCATAACATAAGTAAAGAACAGGTATAACACCAAAACTCCCTTTAGCCCCTAATTCCCTATGGCTGACGAGTATTGGCCTGAGTTATGAGATGTAGCGTTAGCAGTTATCATAAATTCTGTTGCCCGTATTCCAAATTATCTGGGGTCGGCGCAACATATTTTATTCAAAGCTTGGAACAAAAATTTGTATGAACTACAAGTAGTAGTTCCGTGTCTGGCTGTTTGTGTTTGTGAGTTTTAAATGTCTGTAAACGCTCCCACAATACAGGAGAAATTCCTAATATGCAGGGGCCTAAGGGGCAGTGTAAAAAAAATGTTCACAAATGTACACATTAAGTTTCAATTAAAACATTTACAGGCACTTTTGAAGTTGTCCAGGGCCTTTTCGCAAAGCACACTAGATTCCTATGGACATGGAGAAGAAAGGGCAAGAATTTCCATGGGCAGTAAAAAAAATGTCGAGCACCTAACTGTTAAACCAATCAATCACAACTTATTAAGAACTAGCTGTGCCCGCGACTTCGTCTGTGTGGAATAGTGACTTTGGGTCTTTGTCTCTTGTCGCATACTTATAAACCATTCACATAAACCATACAAACCATATTTCCATACAAACTTTCATCCCCTATTCCCTATTGTTATTTTACACCCTCGAGGACAAAACTTTTACAAAATTCGAATGAAATATTTATTTATATTAAATCAACAACCTAGAAAATAAGTTTCCAGCTTCCAGTTCTAAAAATGACGATACAACCATACAACGTTTCATCCCCCCCTTTCAACCCCTTACAACCTTTTTTTGCATTAAAAAGTATGCCTATGTCCTGTCTCAGGCTCTAGACTATCTGTGTACCAAATTTCATTTAAATCGGTCCAGTAGTATTCGCAAGAAAGCGCGACAGACAGACAGAGTTAGTTTCGCACTTATAATATTAGTAAGGATTAAGTATATGGTAAGTAAGTATGCGTCATCATGATCACCTTGCCTTTTCCTAACTGTGACGTGGTCAAGTACCAGTCTAACCGGATGTAGCTGAGTACTAATATTTTACATAGAGTGACTGACTAGCTCACCTCCACTTATTTATTTTATTTATTTATTTTATTTGGCTCACCAACAATTGAATACACTGATACAAAAATATGAGATACATCCAATGTACTTATAGACTAGTGTACCAATTTCTTACAGGTAAGCACATCATGCATTACTTGTTTGTCGATTGATTCTGAGGTGAGTTCATATACTCACCGAACATAGTTAATATACTTAGGATTAAAAAATAACAATGTTTTCGACCGAATTCTAAATTGAAATAAAACACTGCCAAAATTTAAATCGTACAAAATCAAATCAAAAACGAAATTAAGATTACAATCCAAATACAATCAAAACCAAAATTAAAAACGCAATACAATTAAAATCAAAATTAAAAATCAGAATCAAAATCAAAATTAAAAACCAAGTTAACACTAAAATTAACATCTAAATCAACACTAAACTAAGAAATAAGAATAATAAAGATGATTTTGTAGTGCCTATTTCAGGCACTTCACAAAGAAGCTATAAAATAAGCTATAGAGCTAATGTCTCGTTACAACACGAGTTCTAACTTTAGACCTATGATTAAACCATCGAGACATTTTTGAATTTCGAACTTTATTTCAACGGTCGGTTTTAAAGTCAGTTTTTGTAACAAGAACTTCAACTTTGCCAGAATAAAGTTCGTAATTCAAAATCCATGGTTCCGGAATCTAATGTTAGGGCACTTTTTATAATAAGGTCGAATGTATTTTGATTTCTTCTCAAACCGGTACATCTCATGCCTTACTCCAACCCGTAATAAGGGTGCAACACAATAGCAGGGGGTGGCATAATTTCACGGGCCGCTGACACCGTCGCACGCTCAATAATATGTACAATGTTTACACAGCGGCTTTGCTTGGCTAACATAGTTGTTATTGGATGTTGATCTAAACAACTTTAGAAATGATACGGTAAATCTGGGTGCGTTGGGATCAGAAAACGTTGAAATTTTTGACTAAATCTAGAATGAGAAAAAGTTATAAGGTTTCTTTAAAGATGGTTAAATCTTTTTTCGGACCTTATTGTATAAACCTTAGTAAAGTTATCAAACTTGTAGTTCCTATTCATCGTCGTGGAGTGCGCGATTACTGATTGTTTGATCAGGCATCATGCCATACAAACACACGTGCGCCCCTTCAGCGTCTGATGCAAATGTACAATGAACATTTCATAGATATTGATATATTTATCTATACATATAATAAAATTGTAACAGGCCGATGTCTATACATTAAAGATATTGAAGAAAAAATTGTATCGGGGGTCTTTATTAGAGCAACAGAAGCCAAAACAACGGTTTTTAGAATTTTTGTCTGTCTGTATGTTTGTTACCGCATCACGCAAATACCACTGCATGGAATTGAATGCAGTTTTCAATTATGTATTCCGAGAGGTCTAACTTAAAAAATAGGCTATATATTATCAAAAAAAATGATTATCTACTTGATTCTAAAGTCCACGCGTATGAAGTCGCGGGCAAAAGCTAGTGCTAAATAAAAATGCTTTTCGAAGTAAAGTTATTAATGTAATGAACAACTTAGATAAATCTTGTGGTAACTGACTAGTTGGTTAGTTTGTAACGATATTTATAAAATGTTTCCTTGAATGAGAAAATAACTAGCATACCGATGAGCCCTCATACATAGCATACATATTTGTTAATATGTGGAAAATGTTGTGGCTATTACATTGATTTTGTTTTATATACCTTACTGATAAGTGGTATATGTAATGTAATATCGTTTTTTTTACAAATAAAATAAAATAAGACAAACGAGCCGAGTGAGCTGATGCTCTACTTGATGGTTACTAGCCATTGCCTGAATATCTCCAATTCCAGAGGCATCACAGATGCTTTGCCATCCAAAAGACATAGACAGACCTCGTGATGTTCTTAGAGCTAGTTTAACCCTAGATTCGTACTCTGGGTACCAAACTAAAAAAAAATGGACGGTGCCGCGTATTAGCCCAGAGTGGAGGGAAACGTGGAATCGCATCTCCAAGTAAAGTATTGGAAATATACTTGGGAAAAAGGGGTCATCAGATACTACAACCCCTTCCAACTCTAAGACTGGAAGATGTTTTTACGTCCATGGTCAAGAACTGTTGTATTTTTAGAGCACCAATTAAAATGTTGCCGAAATTGTTAACTTAACTAATTATTACAAATAATTGTTACTTCTATGTAAGGCGATGTTAGTGTCATAAAAGTTAATATTAAGTGTATTAGAAAAATTACTGTAATGACGATTTTTGTCATACTTTTTAGTTTATCCAGTAGGTACCTACCCCCCCCCCCCTTGTTTTTGTTACTTAAGTTATTTTATGCGTATGGCTCTAGGGTTAATTAAACTAAAAAAAAAATCGTTTAAAAAACTAAAAAACACGGTACTTTTATGATCTCTTAATGTCAAGCATCCCACGCTTTTTAATTGAATTAAATTATTTTCTACTTTTTTAGTTTGGCTTTTAAAGCGAGTTTTTTAGTTTTTTAAACTATTATTTATTTTCTATTTTTTAGTTCTGCTAACTACAAAAACGTGTTTTTTTTCCTTTTTTTCATCTTTCTCATTTTTTTTTTTAAATTATGAATAGTCATCGGTTCTCGATAAGTTTACAAAGTTTCAATGAAATCTGACCGTTTAAAGCAGGTCAAAATAGCGTCCAAAGGAGTCTGTTACAAACAAACAAACAAACATACAAGTGAAGCTAATATAAAGCGTGTAAAACAAACGAATGCAGGACCTTTTTTATCTAAATTTCTTCTCAGAGTAGTCAGATAGGAAACGCCGGCCTCATCTAGTTTAAAAAAATATGTTTGACGTGTAAAAGTGTTTGTACAAACCTACTTACAGAAATAAAATCATTTATCATTTAAAACCAGAAAGGACCTAAAGTGGCCTGACGTATGTCAAGAAGGTGGGTACAACCTTCCGTCTGCTAATTACTACCAACTGCGGTCACCAGTCCTACGGACCTACGGACTGTGTAATTATGGCAATTTTCTCTTTGACCCTTCATTGTAGATGTAAGAGGTCATTGGATCTTTGTAGGCCATCTCACCAGTGACTGTTTACTGTCTGAAATTATTTTGTACAGGCCTTAGCATAACATATAATTTGTTATTTTAATACTAGTATGTTTATCTCACGAAGTGACACGCGCTTTACTTGTGGTAACCAATAGTATAAACACGCTGTGAATGTATGTGTGAGCGCAGGTCTTGGTACCGGCTGAGACAATGGAAAAGTTTGAACTGTGTGTATGTATCTTTGTGCGTGTGTTTGTTATGTGCTGACGCTAGTCGCCTTCCCGCACATATTCAAAGCATGTTTGTACACTTGTAAAGCACGCGTCGCTTTGTGAGATTAATAAAAAAAACTGTATAAGCTTATGAAAGTTTGACGTATGATATATGATGAGTAGCAATAGTACATAGCATACACACGCACACACACTTGTGACTTAGCAATTGCGTGGACGGTACCTTGAGCTCCTGCTGAAGGTACCGTCCACGCAATTGCTAAGCGCAGGTGCACTTACAGACCCAATCACAGCATCTTTGTACATTTAGTAAACACAAGTAAAGCGCGAGTCGATTTGTGAGATAAAAATACTCTTAGTAACAAAATCAAATTAAATTTTACATAAGCGTCTTCAAGCCAAAATTTAATTTCACGTCATTAATCATTCTAAAAATGTAACGCCCTTAAATAAATTCATCCAGATGATCCATGTTTATGTATTTTTGATGCTCATTTTTACCCAAACGAAACAGAACGTGACGACACAAAATATAATAGCCCCCAGCGCTTAGGGGAACTTCCACCCCCAGGCATAAAAATCAAATTAATATTATGCTAGAACATTTAATCACCCCCTTATCTTACTTGCACATGAAAGACGTTACTACAAGCTTTTATTTATCTTACCTTGTTAGTTAGTTTGTATATAGGTATTGGTCAAATCTTGCAAGTTGAATTAAAAACACTTCCTCTTATCCTGCGTAGTTGAAATACCTACATGTTTTACTTATTCATTTATACTAGTAGTCACTTAGTGGTCAAAACTCCATAACTCATTAAAAATACAGCTTTCTGGGCTCTTTCTCCATATAAACTTTGACTTCGCCAAATTTCATACTCCTCAATCTACGTAATTTTCGTAAAAAGGGTTATACAGGGTGATTGGAAGATGGGTGCAAAGCTTTAAGGTGAAGATAGTATAGATAATTTAGAACCATTTAAGCCATGGTTGTCTTAGACGAAGTCTTACCAATTTTTTTTTTAATAAGGTTTAAAAGACGTATTGTACAATTTTTTTTTTCTGAGCTTTAAATGTCTGTAAAAAAAATGTCTAATGACACAGAAGCCTGAAACAAGTTTTGCTTGATTGCTTACACATTACTTTAATTAAATAAATAAAAAATGAATTAATTTATCATTCAATTTGGCCATAATTATGCAGTTTACATTAAATTTTGAGAATTTCCGAAAAAAAACTTAAAAATTTGGTTAAAAATATTTGGTAAGACTTCGTCTAAGACAACCATGGCTTAAATGGTTCTAAATTGTCTGTACTATCTTCGCCTTAAAGCTTTGCACCCATCTTCCAATCACCCTGTATACAAAGTTTTTCTTTACATTTTGATTGATTGAATGGAGATATAGATTGAAGGCTGATAAACTAAATACATACAGAACATTAACCCAAAGTCATAATATCCTGCCAGGGGTGCGGGTTGTTCGAAAGAGATACCGTGGCCCCTGGCACACAGGCAACTGAGAGAACACGGGTGGGTTTTAGTCAGTAAAAGTCTGACATGCCTTACTGCTCCACCCAGAGTGGGAGAAGTTATTTGATCATTTCCCACCCAAAAAAATAAAACCTAATATAGATCTCGCAGGTATCTAATTATAGGAAAGCACGGTACTATCAATTATCGGACTAGAACATTATACCAAAAATAACATCTCAAAAAGACATCGCATTTTCAGTAGGCTTAGCACGAGCACCGATTTTTCGACGGAAGAATAGACATGACTATTAACTAAATGATGTACAATAGGAGTAGATAGCTATGTTCTTATGCGTTCTAAACGAATCATGATTTTGCAGATAATCGTATAATTATACTTTGTGGCCGTCGAGTAGATTTTTTTTTGTCAGTGTGATCTTGACAGTTTGGGAAGAAATATTTTTCTGAAATAGTCTACATTTATAAGGACCTAGACAAAGATCTTTAGAAATGACAGATTGTAGAAGGATAAGAACAAAAATGGAGAAACGAAATGTCACTTTGTATTGAAAAAGCACTGTCTATTCTTCTTAGAAATAGAAAACGTCTAAGCCTGCTAATGAATAATATAATCGATTAATAATACACTGATACGCTCTGCTGGTCATAGACCTCACTCAATAAGCGTCATATCACCCAGATTTGCATTATTCTGCGTCCAGTATTTAATACAATGCGTAACTTAATCAACGCAAGGCCTCATACCTACACCCAATTAGAGTATTGCATTAAAAGCATATTACAATGACCAAAACTACTTTTTTTAAGGCAAACTATTATTGTTTAGAACATAGCGGTAATCCCAGCATAACTTGACGCATTTAAAATTCAGTGTTATTGCCTTAAATAATATTTAATTTTCGTTGGCTCAATCAGCGGTCAATATGACAAAATTCGTAATTAAAAAAAAAAAAACCTTTGTTTATTAAAATTCACTGAAATCTATTCAGTAGTCAATCATGAAGAAACTACTTTCAGTACTTGTGCTGATTCTTTTACTGTATTTTGTATAGTGGTCATTTCTAAACATACCCTCAACCAAAAATAATATAAATTCAAATGCCAACATTACCAAGAATTATCTTCAGTTCTTCAAAAGTAGGGTCAGTAAATACGAAAAATGTAGTCGATACAAAGGCCTTTGTAGCTAGGGGAGATAAAAGATTGTCCGTCAAAGTTATCAGAGTAAGGGGACACGGGGTAATCCCAACAATACTTGTGACGTACTTATTGTGAAGTGATTGATGTGATTACATTTTATAATCCATTTTATTATGTTATTGTGTTTGATTTTTTTGTTGACTGTAGTTTTAGAGTTCCGTACCCAAAGGGTCAATCGGACCTTATTAATTAAACTTCGTTGTCCGTCCGTCTGTCTCATACAGGTCATATACTTTCTAACTCCGTCAACAAAAATACGGGCCCGTCCGAAAATAGTTCATAACTTGATAGTGATTCCTACAGCTGATTAATTATCTATTTCGGACGGGAATAACCATGTAGGGAGTATGGACAACTGTCAAATCGTGTAGTAATTCATTCTTGGTTTGGGCCCCAAACTAATCATATCCGTAAGTGATACGGAGTAGGAAACGCCCGTAACTTCGACCGAGATTACGGATTTCGTGCTTAGAGAGTAGGCCCCAGGGCTGTATCTTTTGAACCGTAAAAGGTAATTAAATAATGTTAAAAATGCCGTTGTTACTGAATGAACTTATGTCTACTTATTCTTTTAATTATCCATGCAGTCTATTCAAGGAAGGTTGCATTAGGATTGTATTGACTAAAAATCATTTTATATCGTTTTGGATAGCCTAAACTTGGTTTTTCTAACTAATTACGTTGTCTACAAAATAACGGAATTCTAAATTATAATTATAAGATTCTTAAACGAACTCTCGGTTTTTATCAAGGAGGTTAAATAAACGGTATTCTTTCTTTCCTTATTTCTTTCTTGGCCGACTAGACTGGCAGGGGAGAGGATTATACGGCAGGAAAAAGAAAAAGGATGGAAAAAGGCATAGACAGAGAATGCTACTCTCGTAGACTCGTACGGAAAAAAGGGTTGGGGGAATGTCTAGAAAGAAGGAAGAGGGGCTGTCAAGTAATCGAGAGGAAAGCGATTGACAAAAAAAAAGATTAAGAAATATAATAATGTAAGAAAGTCGTTAAAGGATACTAAATCATAAAGATGATGTAGATGAATGAAAAGGAAGCGTAAGTACAGTATCAGTCATAAACAGATACTACACAGTCTGTCATAAAGTTGAAAATCTATCAAAGACATTTCACAGATTGGGGTAGCTTGGCTGGCGTCTGTACAAGAAACGTGTTTTTACTAAACTATTTAAAAACATAATTGTGCAGCGTTAAATATTGTATGGTGGTACGGAACTCTTTGTGTGTGTATCCGACTCGCACCTGGCCGCTTTTTTAAAGTTGATTTGAAGAAATAAGATACTTACGTCTTTTCAGGTACATTTTATCTCTGTAGGATCTTTTATTACCTTTGTTATGTAAGTACCTTTTTAAAGCCAGTATAATATTGTAAAGAGTAGTTAGATAATTGAAACTTCTTGTCTACTTTAGCCTCTGTGGCTACGAAAACGAAAATATATAAGAGAGAGATAAGATAATTTTTTATCTATCCAAAACATGAGTATACACACACATAGCATGCAAGATGTTACATCAAATTATGATTATGACAGTCATGTTTTGCCTGAACGGCGTACGAATAAGATGTCGGACGCTACACAGCAACAATTGATTTTAAATTCGTCCATTACACACAGCAAATAATAAAGCCATTAACAATCCAATTTAGATCATACTTAACTAAATGGTACAACAAAAATACAATCAGATAGTGTCATAAACTCATCATAGTAAATAATACAAATAAAAAAAATCAAATGTTAAAGCAATTATTAATAAAATTAGGATATCCATATACAAGTCAAATTAATTTGTCAGTTAGAAAATTCGTCAGTGCTGTAATAGACTTTCTCTAACAGAAGGCTTTTTAATCAATTTATTAATTTTTCAGCAGTTAATTCTCTCCAATGTTTTGGCAACTTATTATAAAAAATTGGCGCCATACAGAATATACTTTTACGCATTAGAGTTGTCCTGGATCTCGGGATATAGAATTACATCTGATCATACACGCACGCAGATTGCGAATACTTACGCACCCGAACTTTCTGAAGAATGTCACCAATATTATTGTTACGCGCTAAAGCTAAAGTAATGTCCACGGAAGAGAAAAAACTGGTGGAACTGCAATGCAACAAAATTACTATAGGAACCGTTGTCGCCAAACTCACACACATAATCCGATAATCATATAATGCACTACAAATAAACAATTCGTTTGATTTGTCGTTTTAGTTTTAGTCAAAACTAGCATAAGCCATAGATCCCACATCTGGAAATAAACCTTCAAGCTCTGTAGATAGGATTTATTTTACTTTAGCTCAGAAAGTATTTACAACGTTTTGTAATCTAAAGTCAAACTAGATTCGATTGCCGAGTAAATTCCGCTACTCGACTATAGATGGCAGTATTTTCAGTAGTCCCAATTTTAAACTTAATAAGCATAAAAATAAGGTCGACATTCGCGTCATAGGTCGATATCTATTGCTACTCGACCAATGCCGCACATGTATTGAATTTTAATTACATTATCGATATCGATAGATAATTTTTTTGAATTAAACAAAAAATAAGGGGGTCTTGTTGAGAGTTCAGTAATAAAACTGTAGGAAGAATAACGTAGTGTTATTTGAAAATAAAATAAATAACTGAAATAAAAATAATACTATTGAAAACAATACCAATAAAACAATGAAGAGGAGAAAAAAATATTACTGTGTTTAATTTAATTTCAATTCAATCCATATTTTTAAGTGATAATAATAAAACATGATAACTGACTTGATTAAAAAACTTAATGATTTTCGAAAACGGTGAACTGTTCAGTGGCACTGGAGTGGCGTTGAAATATTTGTTGTACTGTCATTGAGGCGGTTTGATGACTGAATGATCTTACACACCGAAATGACCGATTAGTCAATGCAATGCAACGTCTCAGGCATCATTAAAATTATAATAATTACGTTATTATGTAAAAGTTTGATTACATTTTTGCTATAAAGCATCTATGCAACATAATACGCTTCTTAAAATAAATTTCGTGTATGAATGTTAAGCGACCTATAGTGGTATTGTAATGTTATTTTGCAATAAATATTAAATGACTAATTTTCTTTTATCGATATCCATCGATAAAACCAACATCCGACCCGACTTCATCACTAATTGAGTAGCGAAGTACTTTCCAGAATTAAATAGAGAATACAATCAATCTAAAATAAACTTTATTTTAATCATGTAAGGTTGATTTTAACCAGACGTTATATTAAATTATTAGTAAATTGAAATTAAGTAAGATTTTATTAGAAAACAAATAAAACCGTACATATCGATGGTACGAAACACCTCAATTTTTAAGATTTATTCTCCTACTATCATTTTTGCGCTCCAAAATGGAACAATACGGTATAGCTACGGAAAAATAAATTTGTCGCGAGACTAGCAACTCGACGCGATGTTAGAACACGACTGGGACCAAGTTAGCGTAACAACGCTTAATTGTGGCACGCGTGCCACGCCTACTTTGCAATTCCATGTTTTTTCTCTTCCGTGGTAATGTCTGTATTACTTGCGCCATCTAGTATCGAGTAGCAGAATTAATTGAGTCAAGATCTTTCTAGAAATTTCGATGCCAGAATCTTCTAGAACTATCAACATCTGTTCAGTCGGGGCCGGTATGTACTCGAACATTCTAGATGC
This sequence comes from Antitype chi, assembly GCA_947359405.1. Lineage (NCBI taxonomy): Eukaryota > Metazoa > Arthropoda > Insecta > Lepidoptera > Noctuidae > Antitype > Antitype chi. The sequence continues at coordinate 5,262,126 of OX375819.1, read as the reverse complement.
TTCTACAGTAGAAGTTTCTCGAATGTTCCTAGGGCCCTATAAAAGGCCGGAACGGATCAAGACCCGGCAGCACCCCTGCTCGTTGAAGCGCTAGCCCGCGCCGCAGCTGAGCCAGTAGCTTTAAATTCCCCGATCAATAACAATAATGCCAATATTTTGATCCAGCCTGTCCCTAATAACAGCTGTCCCCCTATCAGTGATGCCCTGAGCCGAGGCCCGTACCCCACAGGGGGTGCCCTCAGCGTGCAGTCACTTAGTTTGTAAATTTTTAGTTTGTAAGCCGTGGCTGGAGGCGTTAAGTTAATTCTTAATGGGAGCCCCAGGAAAGCCCGGTTAAGCAGTCACGCCCGGCAAAAAAAAAATAGACCTGGCAGTATTGCACAAGCGATACAGGCGAGAAAATCTGAAGCGATCTTCAAGTGCGACTTAGAGTGATCAGTAGTGCAATTGTGTTTTGTAATTTGTGTGTTTAATTAAAGTGTCATTTTTGGTAATTTATGTTGGCCCAGCGTTTCCACTCGCTTTTTATTAGTAGGCGCCTTTCACTCATTCACCCAACATGACCTAACAAAATAAAAAAAAAACAATTTCTCTATCTTTTAAGTGTGGGCAACAAACTCCCCAGTAACACGATTGTTTGCCATCTGAAAATATTCTATTTTCAAATTCACGAAACTGCCTTACGTCATTCATAGTACGAATTTGATAGAAATTCTCAGAGCAAGATTCACAAATCGCACTGTGAAGTAAGTTATTCATACGAATATGGACCTTACGAATCTGAGCAAGCATTTTATACGAATAATCGAATATGTAGGTATGCATTAGTGATATACCAATAAAGTTTAATTCGTATGACACTCTTCTTGTTCAGCAAAAAAACTCAAAAAAAACTCAAAGCATTTATTTCAAATAAACCAATTACAGGCACTTTTGAATTGTCAAGGTCGGTGAGATAGGAAGATGAAGCTAGTTGCCCATTCCAAAGCGTAGGTACCTATGGAGAAGAACGGGCAAGAAACTCCATGGACACTCTTTTTAAAATCATGATTTTGTTACAAACAGTTGGTTACATCATTATGTTGAAATTATCAATGTGATTACGATGTAAAAAGACGTGCACATTAAAAGCGTCCGTCCAAAGTAAAGTCAAAGTTACCGACGTAGCTTGCAGGGTAAGCAAGATGAAGTGGCAGTGAGCTCGCCATATTGGTCAAAGACCCGATGTTCGGTGGAGCACACGAGACCTCCATTGAAGACCGCGTATCGGCAAGCATAGCGTAAGACTTCAGCCCTCCAGCTAAATGGACCGACGAACTTACAAAGGACGGAGGGATTCACTAAGTGCGAAAAGCGGAGTAGCGAGTGTTGTTGTTGTTTGATTTGATTTGATTTGATTTTTAGTGGCCCAGCTAGTAGAGAGAGGCCTATGTCCAGGAGGCCTACTTTCTAAGTCCCTCAATAAAGGTACAGGCCCGTCCGAAAATAGTTTGATATGTAGAAATGAACCCTACTCCCGATTAACTAATTTTTTCGGCCGAAAAAACATAATGAGAGTAAGCACAACTGTCAAATCGTGTTGTAATTCTTTCTTACTATGGGCCCCAAACTAATCTTATGTCCGTAGGTGAGACGGAGAAGAAAACGGCTGTAACTTCGGTCGACACTATGGATTTCGTGGTCAGAGGGTAGACCACCAGCAGTGGACTGCGATGAGTGAGCGCATTCATTGAAAGTCAAAGTGCGGTCTGTGAATCTTGCCCTTAGTAAGGACTACGGAACAATACGGCTATTTTTGGTTGTTTGTTATCATAAACGAAATTACTGTTGTCTTTTATCCAACAGTAAATTAACTTAAGCGCTCAAAGACTTAACTTAATTCAGTCATTGGAATAATTATTAAAGTTCATTTGGAATTTGAAAGGGCCCGTGGCTAAATGATAATATGTATATGCACGGGTTGATGGAAGGTTAAGCTAAGCTAACCGTGGTCGATTAGTGGGTGGGTCACCATCTAGGAGTATTACGTATCGAGAAGCATGTGTGCCAGTGCCTCGGAAAGCACGTTAAGCCCTACGGCCCCAGTTGTAATTCGTAAATTTTTACAGTCGTTACCGGTTGACAGATGCTCAAAAATTCTGACTTCTAGTCAAAGACCCAGTAATTGGGCTGTGAAGGTCAGATAGACAGTGACTCCATATAAAATGTTGGTATTTAGCTGTATCCGGTTGGACTAGAAGCCGACCGAACTAGCTTTATATTTCTGACTAATCGACTCCTAGATAGTTCAAAAGTGCCTGTAAATGGTTTAATTGAAGTGAATGTTTTGAGTTTGACCCTAACAAAGTTGAGAAAAGGCTAGCCGGATTTGTTTCCAAATAAAAATATTTTATTTCACATAAGCCTGCATGAACACTTATGAAACGCCAGAAGCTAGATGCACGGTTACAATTTGTCGTTTCCTATGGAGAAGAGCCGGCAAGAAACTCCACAGTTACTCTTTTAAAAATAATTGGCTTTTACAATGTTTTCAAATTACAGTGATAATAGGTCTGGGAGGACAGTGCAGGCCAGTCAATAAGTACCAGGTACTTAGAGGAATGAAAATACAGAATAGAAAAACGTCTACAAATCTAGTCTCTAAGGCCTACAACGTTCTCTCATTCAGAATATGTAAAAGAATCTACCTATATAAAATTAATCTATTTGAACCAATTGACACACACGTTTAAACTTTGAAGTACAAGTAAAGCTTGAAAATAGGAAATCATACTTCGTACTATACCTATAATCGATGGTGTTAATTGTTTATTTATGGCTTCGTCTTAGAACATTATCAGCAGTAATATCTTTCTTATAATGATGATTAATAACTGCTGAGGGGATGGATTGGATTTTCAGCTGTGTGTTTACGTGCTGTAATCACTTAAAACTACTTTAAAAAATTGCTTAAAATTTCCGTAATTTTGCAGTGTTTTCCCTGAATTAAATCATAGTATCTTTTGTAGATTTATGAACGTGACGTCCAAGGAGTATTTCAGAACCGTAGCAGTTGGTGTTCTCTAACTTTTGCTTACGCCCATGGGAAATGACCTTGTATATTTATTTTATTTATTTATTTCCAACTTACAACAATCATTACAGGATTGCACCTAATGCGATAGTGTGTACATCTAAATTCTTATCTTAACTTATTACTAACTTATCATTATTTTTATAATATTTAAATTTTGTAACATATTACAAATAATTCATTTTTTGTGAACTCACTCAGAGAACAACCGAAAAGGTCTGAGTCACTAGCTATGAGGTTGAGAGTGCGGAGTGCACGCGTCAGTGGCGCCTCACTCAAAAGATTGGTCCGAGCGCGCGGCTCCGCCAGCAGCCGTGGCTGTCGTCATCGCCACACATACCTGTCCGGAACACACAAACCTATGTACCCTAAAATGTCCGCATTATGTACCTTCCCTCTGAGTACCTTGAATATGTACGAGACGAGTGCGAGATCTCTCCTGACCCTCAGTTCGTTATATCCAACCATACCCAAAATAAATAAAGTTGGGTACATAATATGTTTTTAGTTACTTCTTTTTCACTCATCTGTATCTATACCTATATATCTTCTATATAAATAAAAAGAAAAGTCCTGACTGACTGACTAACTCATCAATGCCCAGCCCAAACCCTTGGATCTAGAAAACTGAAATTTCGCACAGAGGTTCTCTTCATAATGTAGACAAGGAATCAGGAAAGATTTTTCGAAATTCAACCCCTAAGGGAGATAAATAGGGGATGAAAGTTCCGCGCGGGTGAAGTCGCTGGCAATAGCTAGTCTAGTATAAAATAAGATGCCTTTTCATGTCTGGCTGTGTAACCGCTTAATTCTTCTTAACTACGCAATGGATTATGATGTGTTTTTACCATTATTTTGAGAATTCATTTTGGAAGGTTTATGTGTACATTTTTTACTTCGATCTTATTTTTATTTAACTTAGATATACAACAGGAATCTCAATGTTGTGACATATCGTCGCATCAGTAGATTCTACCTGTGAGAAGGTGATCGCTAGTGTCATTCACACATGTGAAAGTATGTATATCATCTGACTCTTTTATGAGACTGGTCATATGTCTGTACAATAGTACTAAGTTCCAATAGTAGCAGCTGCATAATACAATCCATATCCCTTAGATTTCCAATACACAACGCCAATCATCAATCAACGTACGAAATTCTTCATTATAATATGCATTTAATATGGCGAGTGCAAGAACTCGTCAGCGTCGTTCGGGACACGAATGACAAATGACAACGATCGTTTATCTTCCTATCTGTCAGCTGAGCCAATCAACGCACATGTAGAACCCGCTTTAATTTCGAATCGACACCAATACAATCGAATTGCAACTTTAAATTTCACAAAATAGAGATCATACAAACTGCATTTTACATTTTTGTCCATTCATTCTAACTACCAACTGCATGTGAGCTGCAGCAGTGTTCTGAATTCAAATATTTAGTTAAGAGCTAAGGGTCTTTCTAAAATGGTTCTAACATGGAAGGTTGGTTACCATGACGACGGATTGACGGTCAAGCAATCGCTAATCGCCAGCAATCAATCAAGCATTTGAAATGGGACAGTGCAAGTAGTTGTAAGAATGGCTTTGAAATATTCCAAATGGGATGGGATATTAGGGAGGGGTTGAATCGTGATGGTTATCTGATGTTACCATTAGTTCGAATATTAAAGCGTGTTTGTATAGGTTGGGTCGGATATTCACCGTGTAACGATAGGGGTAAGTATAATTGTCTTTTTTTTTGGTGTGAAATTTACTGACTAAAACCCACCCGTGTGTGTTCCCTCAGTTGCCTGTGTGCCAGGGGCCGCGGTACCTATCTCTTTCGAACAACCCGCACCCCTGGCAGGCATCGGCCCTTACGGACCCCACCAGTTGGTGCTGACATCTCTTTGAGGCGCGGGTGCCCGGGTGGAACACAACGCGCCGTCGACCCGGGCTTGGTCCTTACCGGACAGTGAGCTACCCATTACTCGCTGTCCGCAAGCCCGCGCCTACGGTGGTCAAGAATCAGCCTGGAATTCCCGACGCCCAGGGCGTCTCCCGTGGCGACTACGACCGTGAGGGTGTTGGTATAGATTGGGTCGGATATTCACCGTGTAACGAAAGGGGTAGGTATAATTACGACTTTACAGAATCCGTGGAAAAAGTTTCGCATCAAAGAACACATTCTATTTTATTTTATTTCTTCAGTTAGCACCACCTGGCTTCTGCCTACCCATACCTAATGACTGGCAAAGACCTAGAAGGCACAGAGAGCACCAACGACTTAACGTGCTTTCTGAGGCACGGAGGCCACGGAGGGGTCTCGTGTCTCACCCACCCACTGACGGACCTCAGCAAGCTCCTCGCAGCTTAACAACGATAAAATACTATAAAATAATTACGAGTTCCGTCTTGCTCGTACCTGGGCCCTGATCCACTATGGCCAATTAACGATTCCTTACTTCGAAACCACGTCAATTCCTTAGATCACACACGACATCTGCTGATAAATATCGACAAACTGTTTTGGATTATACAGAATATGACATTTCGATTCCTTACTGTTACATTGGTTTCTACAAAACACGATATTGACATAGTTTGAGCGTAGTAAAATTCCGCAGGGAATCATTATAACAATACAGAATTGGGGCCCTGGCTCGTAACCGTCTCAACTGTAGAAGTGTGGTCAAATAATGCATTTAATATTTGTCCGCATGTCTGACTTGCTCGTCCGGTCTGGAGATCTATTTTCAGCAGTCACATGCGGTGGGTTTCATCGATCAACTGAGCAGCTGGATGTTGACCTCAGATAGGTTATTGACCTTTAAAATTGAATCGTTAGAATTATGAATGCTTGGTAAAGTCAGGAAGCAGTGGTGGCCCATTGGTAACGCCCCCGACTTACGAGTTGTTGGTCGTGAGTTCGAACCCAAGCAGGCACATTCATCATCATCATTTCAGCCGAAAGACGTCCACTGCTGGACATAGGCCTCCCCAAAAAGGGAGGAATTTGTCATAATCACCACACTCGGTAAGCCTGAGTAGCTTCTCAGCCTGAGTAGAAATAACCTTAGAATAATCATAGGAACAATTACGGGCCATAACCCCCTTAACAAACATCTTCATAATATAGGCGCCACAGACAGCCCGCTTTGCAGAGGCTGCCTTGACGCCAAGGAATCAGCCGCCCACGTCATCCTGGAATGCGAGGCCGTGGCTTCTCAACGCGAAGAAATCCTCGGAACAGTGAGGTCGCTCCGCGAAGCCTGTGAAGCTCCCAGGAAGCTTCTGTGCTTTTAGGCGGAGCTAGGCTGGCTTTGTTAGCCAGAATCCCCACGCACAACGGACCGAATGGGAGTCTACGTGCGGAAAAGGGAGTCCCATCATCATCATCATCATCATCATCCCTTAGTCGCCTTCTACGACACCCACGGGAAGAAATAGGATGGTGCTATTCTTTTTACGTCCGGCACCACACGGAGCCGGCACATTACTTTGTGTCAATTGAGTAAATTTACACAAAGTAAACCACTGCTCTCAAAACGGTGAAGGAAAACACGGTGAGGAAAACGGCATGTCCCAGAACTAGAATTCGAAGTCGTGAGATTCACCAACCCGCACTGGGCCCCTCGTGGGCCTACTCCCCTCTCGCAGAGAGGACAGCTGTGTCTAAGTAGTGGAAACATGCTAATTATGCATGTATTTTGCAAAGCAAGGAAAATAAATCGTAAAGCAACTTAAATGTACGTATAATCAAATCACAACTATCAAAGGGCACTTGTACAATATTACCAGAACATAGCAAATTGACGTAAACTGTAAGCTTAACAATTAATTTTCCTGACTGTACAGTGAAGCTATATTGGCACTGGAATGTATTTCAAAAATTTGAAGGAATTTTGGTTTGATTAACTCTTATGAATAATAAATAAATTTATGCTTCGTGAACAAGTGTGTATACTTATCCCAAAGTACACCCACATTTCGTCAGTTACATTCAAGTCCCATTTACTAGTGGGTGAGTGTACTGCCATCGACAGATCACAAATCCGAAGTCCGGGTTGCTACTGAGACTTTGCTAATGGAAAAATCTAGTAACACTTTGCCGGAACCGAAATTTCAATCTTTATTCCTAGAGAATATACCCACATAAAATAAGTCTTCAAAAGCTTTTATCTCTACAAAAAACATATAAATTCAGATAATTAACTTAGCTTTATTGAGAAAAGGTGAATGCGCTAAAGTAGCCCGACAGATTCAAATTTTCTTCCATTTTTGCAATTTTCAAGTCAGTGTCAAGTTTATAGGATGAACTTGAGAGTTGTATTGATGGACGGCGAGTAATGGGTAGCTCGCTGTCCGGTAAGGAGCAAGCACGGTTCGACGGCGCGTTGTGTTCCACGCGCGCCTTAAAGAGATGTCACCACCAACTGGTGGGGTACGCAAGGGCCGATGCCTGCCAGGGGTGCGGGTTGTTCGAAAGAGACACCGTCGCCCCTGGCACACAGGCAACTGATGGAACACGGGTGGGTTTTAGTCAGTAAAAGTCTGGCACGTCGTCCTGCTCCACCCAGAGCGGGAGAAGTTATTTGATGATTTCCCACCAAAAAAAAACCGGCCAAGTGAGAGTCGGACTCGCGCACGAAGGGTTCCGTACCATTATCTATAAAAACGGCAATAAAATCACGTTTGTTGTATGGGAGCCCCCTAAATATTTATTTTATTCTGTTTTTTTAGTATTTGTTGTTATAGCGGCAACATAAATACATCATCTGTGAAAATTTCAACTGTCTAACTATCACGGTTCATGAGATACAGCCTGGTGACAGACGGACAGCGGAGTCTTAGTAATAGGGTCCCGTTTTACACCTTGGCTACGGAACCTTAAAAAGGTTTGTATTGATGAGTTTTATTATAAGAAAAAAAAATACGTGTACAAACGTGCTATGGTTGCAAATCCTATTTTGTTCAACAAACAGCGTAAAATTTTACTTTCGAGGGTTACCGTGGAGCTTCCACTTCCTGGGGCTTGTGGTTAAGCAATAATAGCCGCACGGGTAGATCGATCAGGTTAAGCTACGCTTACCGCGGTTGGTCCGTGGAAGGGTGACCATCATTACATACAAAAAGACCTCCGTGCCTCGGAAATTACTTTAAGCCGTTGGTCCCGGCTGCCATTTGTGGATCTTTGATAGTCGTTACGATTCGTCAGAAGCCCAAAAGTCTGATAACCAGCCTTACCGAGGGGTATCGTGTTACCCGGTAACTGGGTTGTGGAGGTCAGATAGGCAGTCGCTCCATGTAAACTACTGGTATTCAGCTGCATCCGGTTAGACTGGAAGCCGACCCCTATATAGTTGGGAAAAGGCTAGGCAGATGATGACCCTGGAGCTTCCACCTTAAAAACTCTATGATGTTATTCTTACTTATTATGAAACGCATTAAACACTTTTTTTAAATCCAAAAATATAACCTAATTAAAAATAAATTGCGCATAAATTAACCCAATAGCTTCTATTACATCGGTGAAAAGTACCAAGATTAGAAGAAAAAACAATATTTTCAAATTACAGCAGTACTTAAGCTGAAAACAATTATTATAAGTAATGAAATTATGGCTGAAAGAATTCTTGAAACCAAATATAAGATGGCATCCATTAAGTGCTTCTATTATTTTTTATTCAACCTTAAAAAAATGTAATTTGAGTGGTACGCTCTTTCGTGTTTAAGTGAAAGTAATCAAGAGAAGCGACAATGATTAAATAAGCTTTCGCAGTATATAGGGTAGCAGAGACACCGGCACACAAACTGTAACCATGAATTCAGCACTTGATTACCCTTAGCGTAGACATTTTTCGTCGTTTATAAAAAAAAATCGTCGGTTTTCAAAAGAAATAACAGCTGATTCACCAAAAAACTCCAATACCTACGCGGTCAAAATGCACGGATCCATATTTTTTTTTATACCCTATGACATATTATTTCGACGCAATCAGGTTCACAATCATGTGCTGAATTCATGGGTTTTTTTGACGGTGGGAATTCATCAAATAACTTCTCCGGCTCTGAGTGTATCAGGAGGGCGTGTCAGACTTTCACTGACTAAAACCCATCCGTGTTCCTTCAGTTGCCTGTGTGCCAGGGGCCACGGTATCTCTTTCGAACAACCCGCACCCCTGGAGCAACGCGCACCCTTGGAACAACCTACACCCGTGAAATAGAAATAGAAATCATTTATTTGCCAATAATGTAGGTATACAGATATGATGGTTATTTTGAACAGAGTTCCGATACATTTTACCTTACGGCATGCAAAATTATTTAATGTCATACATTTACTAGACAAAAAACATAAACAGACATAAATAGGATAGTGACAAAAGCATTCCTTTCCCTAGGCAACATAACTATCAATAATAAAAAAATCACATATTATTCAAAAACACTCGGAATTATGCACAGCCAACATGAATTTTTCATTAGTTTGTTAAAATAATTAGTAACTACAGGTCGACCAATGCCAACTATTTTTAGAATTCCGTACCTAAAGAGTGCCCACGGGACCCTGATACTATGGCTCCGCTGTCCATTCGTCTGTCATAGGCCCGTATCTTTTGAACCGTAATAGGTAGACACTTGAAATTTTCACAACGTGTATACTAGTATGGTCGCTATAATAATCTACCTATCTTTATATATATAATTCTACTGTACGTGTGTATGTCACTGAACTCCTCCTAAACGACTGGACCGATTTGAATGTTTTTTTTTTGTATGCGTTTAAGTGGCGCCCTGGATGGTTTAGATAAAAAAAAGATAATTTCCGACCTCCGCGCGGGGAAGCTGCTGGCAAAAGCTAGTATATATATATATATATACTAGCTTTTGCCAGCAGCTTCCCCGCCAGCTTAAAAATGAATTGCTGTTCGTTTGTCTCGCTAAAACTCGAGAACGGCTGCACCGATTTGGCTAATTTTGGTTTTGAAATATTTGTGGCAGTCCAGAGAAGGTTTAAACGGTGAGAAAATATAAAAAAAGATATATTTATAAATGAATTGAAGTTTGTTAGTCTTTTATTGGCGTTACGAAGGTCAGCTAGTAACAAATAATAAAAATTAAATTAAATTGAAGGTGGTCATATAAGAACCGGTGAACCGACGTTTATTTTACTGACGTATTATAAAACTTAATGTAATGTAAAATATTATGCGGTGGTACGGAACCATTCGTGTGCGAGTTCAACTCGCACTTGGTAGCTTTTTTACATTTAAGGTGTCTAGTCTACAGCCAAGGTCTTGCTGAATTTATTAAAAATCTATGTCAAAGGTGGGTCATTCTTGACTCCATTTTTTCCTACATTGAAAAAACAGAAAATATAACACAATTATGTATTTTCCTGTTTCTTTCTTTTTTCTGTTTATATAAGTGAACATAAACTGTTTAATGAATAACAGCTTCTTAGAAAAAAACTGGTTTATCCTATTTGCTCAGAAAACCTAAAAGTGTTCAGAATTCTTACACAAAGACACACAAAAGAACACTACACCTGTTTACTCAAGCAATAATAAACTCTAAACGCGTATATTCCTGAGAACCTGCACTCATTGCGAGTGATAACAAACTGTCAGGCCACAAAGAACCCGACCTGGAAACATCAGCTGAGAACTTACTTTTACAATATCGTGAAACTAGTTCAAACATATTTCTTTAAAACTGTTCGAATGAAAGGAAAAATGTAAAGTGTACTTTTGCATTTTATTTTACAACTTCGCAACTTGGTTGGAATCAATTATGGGAAGTGTAATAAAAGTGAGGAGAAATTTAACTTTTAATATTGTTCAGTATTGTTCAGTTCCATACTGCGATCGCCAACCCGCCTGCCAAGCGTGGCGATTATGGCAAATCCCCCCCTTTTGGGGGAAGCTTATGTCAGCAGTGGACGTCTTTCGGCTGATATGATGATGATGATTGTTCAGTGACGGTGATTACATTTTGTCTTTATTAAGTTTTTTTAGATATTGAGGGGTGTGGGTAGACAGCAAACATGTTGGTATAAGCGGAAGGAATCAATAATTGAAGGGGTCCGCTAGGGCAGATGCCTGCCAGGGTCGCGGATTTGTTTGAAAGAGTTACCGTGGCACCTGAAGGAACACGGGTGGGTTTTAGTCAGTAAAAGTCTGACACGCACTCCCGCTTCACCCAGAGCCGGAGAAGTGATTTGATGATTTCCCATACAATAAAAAAAATGTGGCAGGGATAGCTACATGAAAATAGTACTGGTATTCAGCTGCATTCGGATCACTGGAACCCATTCTCATCAGCCTTATAATGTTGCCACTACTGCACAGGCTTCCTCTCGGTGAGATGATGTAACCCACCACGCGGGCCCAGTGCGGGTTAGTAGATGTCTCATGTCTTCGAATTTTCAGTATTAGGACATGCTGATTTTCTCAAGATGATATCCATCAACGTTTTGCGAGCAGTAGTGATGAAATAATTAACACAAAGAAAAAGGCATGCCATGTCTAAGCGGCCGTTACCATCGGGCCAACACTAACAGTCAAGCCGAACCCAATGTAGCTGGGAAAATAGAAGGTAGATATTTGTAGATGATGTCTTATACACTAAGTGATTGAATTTGTGAACTTTACCCTTCATTCGAAGCGTTTTTTTTTTTAAATCTGTATGTCTTTAGTGCTAAAGACATACAGACATAACACTGCTGTGTTGACCCAGTATTAACTGACGCGACTTACGAGTAGGTCGTAGGTTCAAACCCAGACAGACGCTTTATTTAGTGTAAAATATTTCATCACCACTGCTCTCGAGACGGTGAAGGAAAACATCGTGACGAAATCGGCATGTCCAAGAACGAAAAAAAACTTGAGAGGTGTCAAGGGACACCCGGATGGAACGAAGTTCCAGTACTTGCCGCCAGTACTTGCCGCCAGTACTTGCCGCCAGTCTGGCTTGCTTTCTATAAGTGAGAGAGAGAGAGAGACAGACAGAGAAACATGCGCACGCCGCACAGCTTACAATAGCTTACTATAGCAAAAAGTGTCGTGACAACTTTTCGTAAGAATTTTTTCCGTCTAGCCCTCTTTCACAACGCGCGGTAAGGAACTTCGTTCCAAAAAAATCGAAGATATTATGTGACATCTACCTACTCGCAATGGGCCCGCGTGGTGGATTATGGCCCACTCTCTCTCGCAGAGAGGAGGCCTGTGTCCCAGCAGTGGGAACGTTATAGACTGATTATGATATGATATGATTATGATGTCTTTGGAGCATTTATGTCTATTTTCCATTTGCGGTAAGTTTAGTTCAAGTTTGAGTTTTGAAACGTCAGTTTAAGTGACAGTTTCTAACCCCCAACGGAAAAAGCGGGGGTGTTGAACGTGGGTCTGTGTGTCTGTATGCGTCATCGTTGCTCCGGCAGGACACGTTTGCCATATTTATGTCGGATGCATTGCATGGGCTCCTGAAAACGTCAACGGCATCGCGACAGAAAGGTGTATGGCGGGATTAATTTGGTGATTATAGAAGAGATTGGTCCATACTGGCTCAGGTTCAAGTTGAGTGGAAAAAGGAATGGTAGGCCTTTGTTCTGCAGTGGGACAGTATGGGGAAATATTATTGTTTTGCATCGTGTAAATGAGGTTTCGGAGTTTAACCATAGTGGAAATACGCTTGTAACAAAACTGGCGACATTAAAAACTTTTTAAATTCCCATAATCATTTAAAATTCTTCTACAACACAGAATTTCTTCGCTTTGCAACTAGCAAATCTTCACACGTTCCAAGTCGCTACCTTGTAATGGCCATCTCAAAACATTAAACTAACATCTTAAGACCTGTTTTTATTTAATAGACTATCATAGGGACATTAACAGGCATTCTCATTGCGAACGAGGAGTGTTAAAGTGGAAATAATCGAATATGTACACTGCTTATAGGTTGGTACGTATTTTGTGCAATAAAGTCTGGAAAGTAGCGTATTTGGTGTGCTATGTTAAATGATTATGATTTAGATATGGCATTTTTCATGACTAGTTTTAAAATGATGTCAAAATATTTTATAGTAATCATTATTGACTAAGTATTATTGCATTTAACAGGGTATCAAAAAATAAAAGAGTATGTTAAGTTGGTTTGGTTATGTTGAGAGGACAAATGAAAGGTGAGAAAAATTAAAAAGGCAGATGTGAATATAGTTATATAATATATAGAATGGCATTGTTAGACTCACATAAAATTCAAATAATATAATGTTTGGACTTTAAAAGAGACCATGACCTCTGAGTTTGTTTCGGCTTTTCTTCTCAGAGAACAGTCAGGTAGGAAATGCCGGAGCCATCTAGTTTTTAAAATATTGATCAACAAAATATTGACGTGTAAAAGATCTACTTACATAAATGAACATTTCATTTCATTTCTCATTGGTGATGTTTTTCAGAAACTTAAGGAGCGTAGTATGTACTCGCAACCGCAAATTACCAGATGTTTGAATGTAATCGTGGAAAAAGGAGTTTGAAAAGTATTCTAGCAGGCGTTGTATTTTCTGCCTAACCCATGAAAAGAAGGCGTCAGTTTATGTGTGCATATGTTACCGGCCAAACCCGATTTCAGGCCAAACTAGTTTGTCCTAGGCCAAACTGGTTTATAGCTTAATTAGCCATTTCGTTAACAGCCTTTGGAAGTAACGCTCGCCGGCCGCTGCCGCGGCGCCGCTCGCTTCGCTCGCTTCGGCTCGCGCGCTTTTGGTCACAGTTCTAACTTAACCTAACCTAACCCATTTAATCAGCGTGCCCCGGCTTAATAAACCAGTTTGGCCTAGGACAAACTAGTTTGGCCTGAAATCGGGTTTGGCCGGTAACACATACATGAAACTAGCTACAAATATCTATGTCATTCTATATCAAAAATACTATATGCCTGTATCTATGTATTCTGATATTATGCTTCAAATCACTAGCCAGACATTAAATTAATGTATCGCAATTTTCACTCTCATAAAATGTCAAAAATCCACAAGAATCGCTATACAAAACATAGCAAAAACCAGTCACGAACTTCACTTTTGAATTTTTAATAACGACATGCATACAATATGTTTTTAATGCAGCCAACCTAAAACTGCTCTTTGTAATGCTTTTTAACCCGTTTTGTGACTAAACTAGACGGTAAAAACTCTCCGGACCACACATTATTTTCATTATTTCGGAATATGACAAAGCGATGCAAATGTATGTAATTTATGTTGCAAATTGACTAGCTCGAAGAGCGAGTGTGTTTTTCGTACAGAAAACTTACAAGGCTTGGAAAAATGATTATTTTTTTAGCCAAATTACGCCGAAGGACACATGACACTTTTGTGAGCGGATTTCTCATTTATGAAATGAAAAGATCAATCAATCTACCCCGCCTATCAAAATCGTCTGTTACAAAATGAAGACTTGTCTCAAATTGTTTAGATATAGGTAGGATTTTCCCATTACAATTTTGTCAGAAGCAATCTGAAGTCTAAAGTGCACTGGAAATGGCAATAGGCTGGACCTCTGCTACACTAGACTTCTAACCTAAGTGATGAAGCTGGGGAGTGCAAACAACCTCTCCCTACTATTTTAGGAAATACAGGGTAAAGCCAGGCACAGATTGGTAAAATGGAACACAAATGCGCCGTCCGCAATTCAACATGAAATGTTACACTAGGTGAATTTGCTAGTATTACGAACGTGGTCCTTTCCACTCCTCTCCGTCTTGAGCTAGTGCAATGTGGACGAATCCTGTCTTTAGGCGCCGTACGTTTTCTGGAACATAATTATAAAAATAATATACAGGGTGATTGGAAGATGGGTGCAAAGCTTTAAGGCGAAGATAGTACAGACAATTTAGAACCATTTAAGCCATAGTTGTCTATAACTAAAACTAAAATATTTTTAACCAAATTTTTAAGTTTTTTTTCGGAAATTCTCAAAATTTAATGTAAACTGCATAATTATGGCCAAATTGAATGATAAATGAATTCATTTTTATTTATTTAATTAAAGTAATGTGTAAGCAATCAAGCAAAACATGTTTTAGGCTTCTGTGTCATTAGACATTTTTTTTACAGACATTTAAAGCTCAGAAAAAATAAAAAAATTGTACAATACGTCTTTTAAATCTTATTAAAAAAAAAAAAATTGGTAAGACTTCGTCTAAGACAACCATGGCTTAAATGGTTCTAAATTGTCTATACTATCTTCACCTTAAAGCTTTACACCCATCTTCTAATCACCCTGTATAGACAATATCTCCTTTATTTCATTGGAACATACATATAAATTATATTTTTAAATATTAGAATCTATACAAAACATATAAAAATATAAAAAAAAAAATAGTAGCCCACCAGTATGGGGAACCAAGCTACTGGTGATCAGGGCTGCTGAGAGAGGAGCCTCCTTACGATACGCTCCGTGTCTAGAAGTACTGCTTTTAAATAAATATTCTTATTAATACTGTTGTACGCAATACCGTATCTACCTTTTCTGGTTCTACAGCAACAGCATCTTTATACCACATTGATGTAACGTCTGTTGCTGTGGACCCATTATTCGCGGATCAAATGGCCCATTTTCCTCGGGGCCCAGAAACATCGTTAAACAAAATTTTATTCTCACAATACTAAAAACTTGGTACCCGGTATTACTTATTAAAACGCATTTGTAACCGGTTTGATGATTACGTTTTAGTGATGCGGAAAACTGCTATTATTTTGTTTGTGGTTTGGAATTGGCCCAGATTCTTGTCTACGGTAGACCAGACCTGGTCCAACTTGTGGAATCATGAGTAAGTTGTGTAGTAAGACTAATCAAATGTGACTCTCTTTAGTTGGTTGTTCTAGTTTAAAAAACGAATGGTCATATTGAGGTACGAAAATCTTATTTTCTGATGTGAGTAGGTTTGGTTGGAAAAAGTAAAATGATAGATGGTACCTAGCTGCAAGACAATGAAAACCAAAATGAATTCCTGCAATTATTATCAGTTAAATGCTGACCGAGTGTTGCCTATTACGATCACTAAATTTTTTGCTTATTTCACTACTTCTTTTGCACCGAAGTTGCTCAAACGCTTGTGTTTGGAACCGAAACAGCACTGTCAAAATTAAGTCCTAAAGAACTCAAACAAAACACAGGGAGGTACAGTGAAGTATGTATGATGACACTCAATAGAATCAAGTTCTTCTAAGTTTCTGAGAAGAGTTTGTTGCGCCTCTTTTACTTTCCAGCTAAAGCACTAGGAAGTAGTGAAGGGCGGGCGTTTTGGGGGACTATCTTATGTAATTTTGACGTTCAAGAAGTGCTTACTCTTAGCCTAGTTTGAACAAATGACTGTTGATTGATTTGATTGATATGGAGAACTGCTCGTGAGACACATAAAAATATAGATTTATCTCACTATCTATATCTTTAATATAGGTAGAGAACTAGCTCTGTGATGAAACCATTAAAATCTTGATAACTGAGTTTGATGTACCATTCCGAGTTATTATACTTTTTACGAATATTAATGCGGAGTATGTGGTTTAGTACGGCGTTACTTGTTTATGTGTAGTCAAATTGTGTGATGAAATGCGTTTTTTTAAGGCCTTGTAATAATCGTTATCATTTTCATTATTTGCAGGCTTTCGTTTTAATGTTAAATACTTAAAATAGTATTCACACTAAAAACGAATTAGTTTTGTCTGCCTTAGATAAAATCTTTTGTTTAGTGCTAAAACATTTCTTTACGGTGATCGTGTCTGAGATTGTTTCATAGTTATTTTCGTAGTTAATTCTTGAATCAGGTATGCGCATATACATCTGCCACGCCTTACAAGGCATGTTACACACTTGTTTGGGTCGGCATGATTCAGCACAGGCGGGCGGCAGGGACATCGACCCACAACCTGTTACCATCTTCTTCTTGTCGTGTCGATGGTAATACAAGTACCATTAACACGACAAGACTTAAGAAGTTAAAAAAAAATATTAAGTTTGTGGTCACATTAATTGCGGCATCAGTGACATGATGTCTTCAGATTATCCGAGATGCAGGTGAACAGGCAGCTAGGACATTGAGAGTGATTTCCATATAAGCCACTGCAGATCACCAGTTACGATGGATTCAGTTCATGATTCTGAACAAGAGGGTTCAGAAAACGGCGTTACTTTTTTTTTTGTCGGTAGTAAAAAAATGGTGTTGGGTTAATGGGTCTAGAACATGTGATGAATTCATGGTTGCAGTTTGCGTGTCGATGTTGCTGTTCGGCTGTGCCGAATCCTAAATCAAGTTACAAGAAATACTTATGCTTCACTTAGAAGCTTAAAAATATTGACAACAGGAAGCGATGATTTTTTTTAACTTTCTAAGTGAAGCGTGATCTATTTTTGCTGTATTTTAAACTGTTATACTTGGTTCAAAGAAAGGAGCCTATTTATAATTTCTGCCACGATTCAATTATAAATACGATCAGCTATTCCCAACTAGGGTGTGCATGAAAATGACGCTTAAGTATCTTAAGGCATTATCGTTATAGACCCCTTCTTCCCCTTAAATTATTATGAGTTTGAAGTGCATTTACACCACTGGTTCTCACTAAATATAAAAATATAAAATTTGAATAGTTATTTCTTAAAATTTGAATAGAGGGATAAATAAAACATATTAAATGACAGTTCTTGTATTGCTGCCAGTGCTAAAATACTTCATACCCGCTTTTTCAGACTTGGTACTTAAATCATCATCATCTGCCTAGTGCGCGCTATAGTCCTGCGAATTACAGCCGCATCGAGAGGGCGAAGTTACAAGATGACCCACTCCACCCAATGCACAACTCTAGTCTAGTGCCACAGAGGCTTAAAATCCGCAGAAAATTTCTTGGGTGCGTGAGTCCAGCAGATGGTAACCCCTCCACAGGAAGACTCAATCTTTGGCAAGAACTACTTAAGCCTCCTGAGTTCTTCATTGAGCCATCAGAGATCCTCCCATTCGGCCACAAGTTACCGTGGCCTACTTGGAAAACCTTAAATAGACTTCGAAACTAAGTAGGTTGTAGCAAGGACAACCTCTATAAGTGGGGATTCATGTACGGCTCAGATCTCCGGTGTGTGTGCGTCGTCTCTCCACAGACAATGGCTCACCTGCCATTTTGCACCGCATGCCCTATTACCTGCACACGTGAGGACCTACTGGCTGCATCAGCGAACGGTATTCGCGTTGCTGACTTCTGGGCCAAACAAATTTAAATAACTGTACACATTATGTAAATTTTTTCGCGTCTTATTTTTGCCATCGACACGCTAAAAAGTTCTGCCTTGCATTTTTCCCAACTATGTTGGGGTTGGCTTCCAATCTAACCAGATGCAGCTTAATACCAGTATTTTACATGGAGCGACTGCCTATTTAACCTCCACAACCCAGTTACTGGGTAATACCATACCCCTTGATATGACTGTCACACTTTTGGGCTTCTGACGACTCGTTACAACTGTTAAAGATCCACAAATGACTGCCGGGACTAACGGCTTAACGTGCTTTCCGAGGCATGGTCTTGGTATGTAAAGATGGTCACCCATCCACGGACCAACCGCGGCAAGCTTAGCTTAACCAAATCGATCGAACTGTGTGGCTAATTTTACTTAGTCACAACCCTACTCACAGACTTGGTACTTAAACGTCTTTAGTAATTATAGTTTCGTCAAAGTATTATGCCGTCACTGCCAGCCGCTACCATCCATGGTCGTATATTTGCAAGTTTTATTTTCTTCTATATTACTTATAATCACCCTATAATGTTGCCACTGCTGGGACACAGGCCTAGTCTATGTCAGAGAAAATGGCCCATAATCTACCGCGCAGGCCCAGTGCGGGATGACATAAAGAAGAAAATAACTTACAAAAAGTATTACGCCTGTCTGGGTTCGAACCTGCGACCTCGTAGGTCGCGCCTGTTACCACAGGGTCACCACTGTTCTCGTAGACTATGACATTCATTATCAGTCTAATGACACAGGAGACATGCGTCACCTGACCGATATAATAATTTCGACTGCATTACTAAATTCTGTCAGCATTTCATGTGTGATTCTTCAACCCTTATCAGTCTATCTAATCATACGTAGGTACTGCATGTGTTCTTGCCAAAACAAACTTAGCATAATCAAACCTATAAGTTCCCACTGCGGGGAAACAGGCCTCCTTTTAGTGAGAGGGACTGGGCTGTAATCTAGCACGCTTGCCCATTACGAGTTGGTAGATGTCACACGTCTTCGAATTTTTGGTTCTAGGCCATATCGGTTTCCTCACGATCCTTTCCTTCACCGTTTTGAGAACAGTGGTGATTAAATAATTTACGCAAAGTCAAAGTCAAAGCATTTATTTCAAATAGGCAGTAAAAAGGCACTTTTGAACGTCAACATTTACATTAAAATATAATTGATTCGCCCCTTCCAAAATGTAATTTCTTATGGACAATAATGGGCAAGAAATTCCACCGTTACTCTTTTAAAATATTTTAAGTACAATATTTAACATAGTACATTCATTATATAATTAAGTGTGAAAACGATGCACCCAGAATAAAATTACCATACCAAAATAGGTAAAAAGAGTGAAATTGAAGCAATACAGATAAATAAATTTTATGATTTGGTGCTCACATATAAACAAACATTGTAAAAGTAATTATAAGTACGATTTTCCTAGAATATTAACAAGTAATAAGTCAGTGTATGAGTTAAAATAATCATCATTCATCATTTCAGCCGAAAGACGTCCACTGCTTGACATAGGCCTCCCCCAATTTGGGTTTGCCATAATCGCCACGCTTGGAAGGCGGGTTGGCGATCGCAGTATGGTGGTAAAATGCATAGAGAACGCTGCTGCCCATTCTCTAGTAAGTCCCTCAGTCGCCTCCTACGACACCCACGGGAAGAAATGAGATGGTGCTATTCTTTACGTCCGGCACCACACGGACAAAATAATCACTGAATGTAAATCAATGTCATAAATATAATTAATTATACAATTCAATTAGCAACCATTTGATTTTGTCTAGACTCTAGATTGTCCTATGAAGCAGGACCAGTATGTTTCCAAGCATTCGTTTCTTGGATATAATCTTTTAATTTGTAATACGCTTGTTTGCAAAGTTTACTTTTAATATGAGTTTTAAATTTCCTTTCATTTAATTGCAATATATCACAAGGTATTTAATTATAACATTTAACATAGCACCCCATAAAAGATGTATGTACTTTAGCTAATCTGTAAAATGGTTGATCTATTTTGTCTTTGTTTCTAGTATTAAAATATTTTATTAAAAAGATGTAGATTTTTCTTACACACATGATATTTTCATAAATGAATTGGCAAGGTACCGTCATAATATTAATCTTTTTAAAAAGTTCCCTGAGGGATTTGCGGCGACGTAGATTATAAATGGCTCTGACAGCTCTCTCTAAGTAAAGCGCCTGTCGGGGTTTGAACTTACGACCTACAACCCGTAAGACGCGGCTGTTACTACTGCGCCACCACTGATCTGCACACTCATAATCAGTCTTCTTACACACGAGACATACGTCACCTGACTAAATTATTAAATTCTGTTTCATTACTAAATACTGTCAGCATTTCATGCGTGATTCATAAACCCTTATCAGTCTATCTACTCATACATATTCCATGTGTTTTTTCCAAACAAACTTAAACACACATATTTTTCTAACCCCACCTAAAACACGTTAGATTGACTGTATCAAACGCGGGGTCACTACACTACCGACTACTTGTGTACCTCGGGACCGTACGGTAAAACCGTCCCGCGGGACACCGGACACGCATTGCGACAGAACCGTGTTGGGATTGGTACACTGAGAGCGATATATTTTATTGCTTTCTGCTCCAACTTTGATGGATTGAGTTTTTGCGTTGATGATAGTCGTATATCTATCGGAATTCTTGTCTCTAAGGGGTTGGGGACGAACGGAAAATTAATGTAATTTAAATGCAGTAACAGGAAAGCCAGAGACGTGGCCGCTCATGCAGGAGACTATGTACAGGCTGAGAGTTGCAGAGAGTCAAGGCATCCGGACGAAGTCGTACGAAGGTCTTTGATGTCGAAAAGCGTATTATAAAACTCAAATGGATAGACATCTGGCAAAGCGCAGTAATGACAGGTGGAGTTAGGCTGTAACAGAATGACGTCAAAAGACTAGAAGATGAGAGGAGAGAAATAAAAGAAAGGAGAAGCCTATGCTCAGCGCTGGATGAAGTCGGGCTGTGGATGCTGATGATAATGAAAAGAAAAGTTTTCAATGCAGTAGTGAAACGGCCACTTATTCACGTCCAATAAATTGTAAAATAACCGCAAAGCTAGTCAACACAAGGAACTTTCTCAAAGTTTCACTACCGCAATATTTTCAAAGTATCCTCTTCAACTTCCACTGTATTCATAGTCGCTCTGTCGCCAAGTCCGCACAGCGTTCACAGAATTCTTGAATATTTCAAAGCATTACATTTCCCACTCAAAGTGTTCTTATTATTTATTCAAAAAATTAAGCAACGCAGTCTTATGTTCATATTTGAGTATTGCGTTCTTTTTTTTTCTCTTTCGTTTCGTCTTTGCTAATCAAAAGCGGTAGTGGTGGAGACGCAATATGCGTGACATAAATAATTCAGGTACATTTCTAGATGGAGAGCGAACATCATTGAATTTGGCAAACGTACTCTGAATTTGGATTCTGGCACTAAGGTGACTTTTTTATGAGTTTAGATGTCCAAAGTGGCTGGCACAAAGAAACATCTCCATGGTATTATTTGATTAGAATTCATGTCATTACAATCCTCTACAAATCGATGTAATTCCTCCCAACAACAATTTTAATCGAAATCAAATAATTAAGTTTAAAACAAATACACTTATCTAAGCAACTTTTCTACACTATTATTGACATAAATCAACCAATTTTATCGGAGACGAAAACAATGTCCTCTGTACACTTTTGATAATTAGCTGAAGATTTAATAACATTAACTGCGAAGGCGCTCAAGATATTATCTCGAATTGGTAAACAAGAAACATTTTCAGTTCTGTCTTGTTATTATCCAAGTTTTCTCTTGCAAACATTCTGGAAGCTATTACGCAATTAGTAATATTTGATGGTAGGTAGGTACGCTACAACGTAACTGACTTTTACCAAGAAATTTATCAAATAATATCTCTTTTCATCATCTGAATTCCTGGTATGCATTCTAGAAAAAGTTCATTCGGTTCACCGAAATTTAAATTTAGTTTGGCATTGAAAGATTTGGTTTTGCTTTTAGAAGCGAGTTTGTCTCTTTTGCTTCGCATAAGCTCAGTTTAGCTTTTTAAGTGAATTTTTATCCCAACTTTCTGTAACAACCCTTTTTTATTATTCCTGTCACCTCCTTAAGACTTTTTAAAACTAGTTTTTAACTCTCAGCGAGAATATAAGCCGATTTTCAGTGTAAAAATTATTGACAAAACCACGCCTTAGTTTTTTTTTTGTTTTTTGGGTGGGAAATCATCAAATAACTTCTCCCACTCTGGGTGGAGCAGGAGGGCGTGTCAGACTTTTACTGACTAAAACCCACCCGTGTTCTCTCAGTCCTGTGTGCCAGGGGCCGCGACATCTCTTTCGAACAACCCGCACCCCTGGCAGGCATCGGCCCTTGCGGACCCCACCAGTGTCTGTCGTAGGTACGCTAATCATGGTATTAGTAAAAGGTGCCAGAGCCATTGACGCGCGATCTGTCACCAAGAATTCAATACATGACCCTGAACCGCCCTGCGCATGCATTGAAATTTTTGGGTTTCTAAAAAGAAATCAGCTGTTCCATACATTTTGACGTAGGTTTTGCACTTTTCTATGAAACAGCTGATGTCTAGAACCATAAGGTGAATTCATGGTTACAGTTTGTGCGTCGATGTCTCCCTGCCAGCCTGTATATGTGTTTTGTTACTATCACAAACGTCACCAGTAAACAAAAACGGATTTATTATATTTTTAATTAACCTTGCTATTTCATTGACCTTAGCATTGAAATGTTTCTTCAGTCATTAATCTTTGCAAATTAAAAAGTTTCGATATAAATCAAATATTCTTAGAATTTCAGCTTAAAAATAAGAAAAGTTGATTCATCTGATGTGAATGCTTTTAATTTCGAGATCATAATAATTATCCTGTCTCCTATTGTTTTAATTTATATTCTTTTCGCGTTGTTTTTGATCAAGCCATCGCTAATTGACCTCCCGGAAGGAATTCGTTAATTATTGAAAAGGCAATTTTTGTGTAAAGACGCCTAATTACTCCGTGACAGTTTACTGGTAGAAATGAACGTTAAAAAATTTCTTTTCATAATAAATGTATTTTATCATTACAGGATGAGTAAGTGTTTACTTATTTTCTTTAGAAAAGTTAGGATAATTGTATTTTATTAAGAAAGACAACGACGGTTGACTAGACATAACATCACGTCTGCATTTCCCGAAGGGTTTGACAGAGGTGCACTTATCATATACCTTCATTTTACCATTTATGTTTATACTCCATTTGAAATAAGATTAGACATTTAAACAAACCTATTTTACAGTCAGTTCAACCGATTCTGACTTCTATACCGTAGGCATAAGGATGTAAAAAGGGTTTAGTTAAATGTCTAATCTTATTTCAAATGGAGTATAGGTAAGTACCATTTAATAGGGGGCTAGTCTATTGCGCCACTTCTACATCTTCAGGCAAAGGGCCATCAAGTAACATCACTGTTTATGAGTTTTACAGTTATGCGTAGGTAGGTATAGTTTTGGGAACAAGGGGTCAAAATTCTTCTTTGAAGAAAAATTTAAGCAAAGTAGGCGACAAGAACAGATGGCCGATGGGGTCGAAAAGTTCTAGAGTGGCGACCGCGCACCGGAAGACGTAAAGTTGGAAGGCCTCCCACAAGGTGGACCGATGACCTTGTGAGGGCCGCAGGAGTCCGCTGGATGCGGGAAGCACAGAACCTGTCGAAGCTTGGGGGAGGCCTATGTCCAGCAGTGGACGTCTTTCGGCTGAAATGATGATGATGATGATGAGGCGACAATAATTTAATCACAATCTTTAACTATAAATACCTAAGCTAATGTTATACAGGAAAAGTTTTTTCCAGTGCGTAAACTGTAACCATGAAATCAGCATATCATTCTAGATCCCCCAGTGCAGAAATTTTTCGTCGGTTATACAAAAAAAAAACAGCTGTTCCATAAATTTTGACCGCGTACTTAGGTATTGCACTTTTCTATGAAACAGCAGATTTTTTTTTGTAAAACCGACGAAAAATTTCTTCGCTGGGGGGTCTAGAATGGTATGCTGAATTCATGGTTAAAGTTTGCGCACTGAATAAAAACTTTTCCTGTATAGAGAAAAGATTTGACTTTTTGTGTGTTTGTTTGTTACGCTTTCACTCTAGAACCACTAAACAGATTTGGATGAAATTTGGTACATGGGTAGACCATGATCTGTCGATGGACATGGTTTACTTTTTATCCGGAATCGTAGATGAAGTCACGGGCAACATCTAATTTTATATAAGACTGAAATTAAATTCGCATTTATTTTGACTGTTGGAAAAATATAATTAAACTGTCATTAGCAGACACCACATAATACCAAAGTTTTCTTTTATCCGGGAAACGCATGGTAAATAAATTTAATATACCTATTCATTTTTTTTATAAACAGAGAACTTTACAGAACTGTCTCCTTAGTCTAGTGATAGCAAGCGCTACTGCTGAGCATAAGGTCCCGGGTTCGATTCCCAGGTAGGGAAAAATTTTATTGGGTTTATCTGTCAGGAATTGCTCAGTAGCAGTCCAGAGTTGAATATATTTACAGTTTATTTATTTATTTACTATAAGGTATCTTCACAGCTGACAAAAAGTATAATATTATTAATTATTCTAAAAATTACGCCAATTACGAAGTACTCAGAAAATAAGAAAGAAACAGAGAGTGACATAATTATTAATATTTAAAGTGTGTGTGTGCGTGTATCGGTGCGATGTAGGTGCTGTAAATGTGTGTGTGTCTGTATGACTAAAGTCACTAAACTGGCACTACTGAGTTAGCGTTTGATGGAGTATTTGGATAATCTCGTTTTTAAATCTGTTCCGTGTGGTGTTGAAGGAGTCCAATGTTGGGAATTTGTCGTTGTATAATGCTGGTAGACGCAAGAATGTTGACATCTTAAGGTAATGAGTGGAGGCCGATGGCACTGATAACATAGTGGTATGTCTGGTACGCCTTAGTGGGACGTTAAAGTTTATTCTGCTGATTAGTTGTGAACAGTCAAATTTGTTGTTAAGTATGTCGTATGATGAAGTCAGTTGATGTCAATAGGCTCGTCTCCTTTTACTTAGGGCTTTAACAACTAGTGAAAAGTGGGTGAACTACTCTGCTGAGCCTCTCCGATAAATACTAGCCTTGTGATGTACATAACACTACAAAAAATTACGCCATTCTAAGCTAGACACCAAATCTAAAAGTCTAACAAGAATAAAGAACAAAATCCATAAACGAAATACGTTCCTCTCTAAATTTTAGAGCATGCATTTTCCCCGCAAAAGAATCTATTATAACAAATAGCCTCTTAGGGTTTGCCTCGGAATATTGTTACGTGTATACTTTGCCATATAATGGCGCTTGGAACCGCCAGACGACGCTTTAGGCTTCAGACACACGATTGATTTTCATCTAAAAATAAAAGGGTAATTGTTTTGGCTAGAGACTTTGTTAGCTACAGATTATGTACTTGGCTCCAATGGGATAACCATTTTCAATCATTATCTGAAAAACAGAAAGAAAAATATGTTTAACTGTCACAGAAACACTTGCATACAAAAAGATAAATAACTCGAATAAAATGTCGAGCATATTATCTGTAAAGCCTTTTCATAACTATCTTGGGGTCGGCTTCCAGTCTAACCAGATGCAGCTGAATACCAGTATTTTACATGCAGCGACTGCTTATCTGACCTCTATAACCCAGTTATTGGATCATACAATATCCCTTGGTGTGACTGGTTGTCAGACTTTCGGGCTTCTGACGGCCCGAATGACAGCTAGTACTAACCCCTTGATAAGCTTTCCGAGGCACGGAAGGGACTTGGTATCTAAAGATGGTTAAACATCCACGCACTGACAGCGACGAGCGTACCTTAAGCAGATCGATTGCACCGTGCGTGCATGCGGGCCAAAAGTCCATCTAAAAATAATTTAAAAAAATAACTTAAAGTATAATAAATAAAACTCAATTTGTAGAAACCGTGAGGAACTGGGGCATATCGCTAGAGCCTAACAATAAGGCACATTACATTATTGTTTTGTTGCATCCGACCATACATGATATCCATACATGATTCAGTAAATTATTAATTTGGCTATGTTAATCAATGATAGACCAAACTGATATCAATCAATTAAGTCATTATTGATTGATTTTATCATTTACTCACAATGCCACTGGTCTTTGTAATTAAAGAGATTTCAATCTTTGATTAAAAGTTACAAGTTCTTGCTGCTAAACGTAGAGTGAAATTAATTATTAAAAAGTTGTCACTTTAAAATCTTTTTATCATACCAGTACAATCTTAAAGAAAAAAATACGAAATTTTAATCAAAAGACGAGAAAACAGTAAGCAATAAACATTTAAGTAATTCTTAGAAAACGTTATTAAAAAAGTAGGTCCAACTTAAAGTGTCTAATAAACTTCTAAGTGGCATTATCTCATTCAGTTTAAAAATGTTTTTTAATGAAATCTTTTAAATCACCGCCGTCTTTTCGCATTATTAGGCGTCACTAGTTTAGCTCGTAGGTATTCTACGCGTGGAATTCTAATAATTATGTTAAAACCAAGTAACATAACATAGTTAGGTACATCTACGAACATAGTCACGGGAATCGGATAGTCACATGGTTATTGAATACCGAACGAACTCACCAACAGGCACAAAAATATTATCTTAGAATTCTCACCATTCATTCCAATTAAGCGTCACAATTCTAATCAAAATCTCGTTCAGCTCAGCTCCACACATTCCACGCTCACACTTTCCATTCAAACAATTCCTCCACCGTTCTCCTCTTATCCTCGCTCATCTCAATCGAGCTGTTATAAAACAGTCTACCGTCTCTCAGACAACATCCTGTGAATTATTGGAAGCCGGTGAAACCCGCCCGCCAATATTCAATGGTACGCCCATTTCAATTTCCTGCCAGTTTTCATAACCGTTACCGTGTAGGAACGTTATTTTCCAGTTAAAATTTAGTTTGCGAGGTGAAAGCCTTTTGGATACTGATTGGAATGAATTAATGTAGACGAGATTTTCGTACATTTTTGTTTTTGAGACTTTTTGGGTGTAAATTTTCAATGACGGATTGCGATATTTTCATCACAATATTGAATTGTAGGTGCTCACAGTATGCAGTTTTTAGCATGTGCAAATAAATTGTAACATTTGAAATCTTAAGCTCATCAAATTATTCCAAAGACAGTATAATATATAAAGAAGATAATATGGAAGATTTGACAAGTATCAAAGTCAAAGCATTTATTTCAAATAGACACTTAAAAGGCACTTTTGAACGAAAATAGAATTGATTCTAGTCGCCCCTTCCAAAATGTAGTTTCATATGGAGAAGAATGGGCAAGAAACTCCACCGTTACTCTTTTAAAATGTTTTTAATACAATATTTAACATAGTATTATGTTATTATGTGTGAAAACGATGCACCCAAAATAAAATTACTATACCAAAATAAGTAAAAGGAATAAAATTGAAGCAATACAGATTAATTAATTATATGATAGATAGATGATACACAAAATACATTTACATGACATCTGACACAAAATACGTTTACATGACATCTGACACAAAGTACATTTTTGTACCGGAATTTGTAGACACTACTTAGGGAGTTTATTCATAAACGTTGATTAAAGTTAAGAGATGTTTAAACGTTAAAAATGTATGGTTAAACAGTCGCTAATCATTACTTAACTTTAATCAACGATTATATAAACGGGTTAGTTTTCGAAAAACTTATGCTGAACCTAGTCATATTCAATTCATAGAACCTAAGGTTACATAAAAAAATTGCTAAAATTGCCTAGCTTTCGTACAAATAAATATTGTTCGCAAAAACATATATAAAGCCGTGTTCAAATAGTCATAAATGAATCTAGGTTGCGGCCGGCCGCAAATCAAAAATTCATCGTATTGCTATTGTAGTTATCAATAGCCCGCGCTTGCGTCAGACGTCTGAACCAATATTTTCTTTTATAGTTCTATACGTGGGATCTAATTTCAGAGGGGCAATTCTCGTTATTTTAAGTACGTTCAGAGTCTGATCTCAGTCTCAATCTGTCAAAAATACCTCGAGTTTCCATAATTTTTTGACAAGTTCATGACATTTGGTTGTCGCCGGGATGAGACTGCGACTAGATTTCGAGCTTTTTTAATTACGAGAATTGGCCTTCAGGTACACACCTGTGTGTACAAATCTCGGTTGTTTTGTTATTGTCTAATAATTGTTTCGGTGTTTCTAAGGGCCAATTTCATTAAAATCTGTTGGTAATTTACCTCTTTATTTATAAAAGACAATCACAATAGGCCTTATTAGAATGCTAAAAGTCACCCAAAGGGCAATGGAGAGAACTATGTTTGGAGTTTCCCAACGTGATCGAATCAGGAATGAAGAGATCCGCAGGAGAACCAAGGTAACTGACATAGCCCGAAGAATTGCCAAACTCAAGTGGCAGTGGGCAGAGCACATTGCTCGCAGAACAGATGGCCGTTGCGGCCGAAAGGTTCTGGACTGGTGATCGCGTACGCGAAGACATAGTGTTGGATTACGGCCCACTCCCTCACACGTGTGGTTTCACCCGGGTAGTTCCCGTTCCCGTGGGAATACGGGGATTAAATATAGCCTATGTCACCCGGGGATAGTGTAGCTTCCCAACACTGAAAGAATTTTTCAAATGGGTTCAGTAGTTTTGGAGCCTATTCAATGCAAACAAACAATCAAATCTTTCCTCTTTATAATATAGATAACGTAGTCGTAACGTAGTCAGCGACACAGTCACCCGAGAGGGGGCCTGGGTCCCAGCAGTGGGAACATTACAGGCTGAATATGATGAGATGGACTTCATCAGCTTAACGTTTTCCCAAGAATGTGGGACCCTTTTATAGTTAAGTGTAGAATACGAGTATTTTACATGGAGCGACTGCCTATCCGATCTTTACAACCAAGTTACTAGATTACATGATAGCCCTTGATAGGATTAGCCCGTAGGTAGTTGATATATTGAAATTACACTTTTACACGTCACTATTTTGCTGGTCAATATTTAAAAAACTAGATGGCGCCATTATTTCCTAGCTGACTATTCCCTGAGTTTCCTGAAAAGAAATATTGTAACAAACTCAGAGGTCATGGTCTCTTTTAAAGTCCAACTTGAATTTCATGTGAGTCTAACAATGCAGGGCCATGTCTGGAAGGGTTTTTTGAAGAAAGTTCCATTGCAGCTTTGAGCTGACCTGTCCGAACAGACGGCATGTATATCTTGGTCACCGTATAGCTCAACCCTATTTTAGGGCACGGTGGAGCATACGGTGGCGGTCTGCCCAGCTTGGGCGGAGCACCGCCGTGTCCTTGTGGATGCGATCGGAGACGGCGATCTCTCGCGTCCGGCCCTGGTGCAGGCCATGGTACGGAGCGAGAGTAATTTATATTTTTTATTTTTTTTTATTTTATTTATTTCAAAAAGTGTGGTACAGTCTGTTACAATAAAATAATTTTTAAAATTTAGGGTTAAGTAGAATAGAAATAAAGTAACATAATTGAATCAGGCGTCCTAGCTAGGTTACATAGTAACCTGTATTAAGGTTCGCCAGCCCAGGTTCCCACAGGGGTACAAACATTTTAATAGACTGCTTAGAACTATAAGGTACAAACGTATTTAACTTATACTAAACTAAAAGTGTTAGTACGTGTGTATGTTTTGTGATGTAGGTGTGGTGTGCGTGTGTTTTGTGTTGTAGGTGTAGTGTGTGTGTGTTTTGTAATGTAGCTGTGTATGTCTGTGTTCTATGTTATAGGTGTGGTGTATGTGTAAACTGAAGTGAAAGGGGTTGAGTTTAGATATGGAGTATTAGAGAAGTCATTAAGATTGTGAAGTGAGCAGATATTCAGTGTCGTCGTAGTTTAAAGTGGTTAAAAAGTCAGTTATCTGTTTTTTACACATTTCGTAAGAGGATTGATGTAAAGGTATAGTTTTGTTAATTCTGTTGTATAAAAACGGGCCAAGGTAGTAAAAGAAACGTTTAGTAAAAGCAAAGCGTGTGAAGGGAACTTTGCAAAGGACATTGCTCTGCGTCCATACATTGTTGGCCCTGGAGCCAAGAGCATCGGATAATTATGTATTGTATTCTCTATCATTTGGAGACTCCTAGAAGATCTTGTTTTTATAGCGGACTAGCTGCAGAAAAGATATATTTCAAAAAAAGTATCAGATTTTGAGGTTATAATCTAACCATAACAACGAATATTAAATGTAGGTACCTACCATGATTTTTCATAGCTCTGAGTAATTTTTAAGAAACTGAAAAGTAATATCATAATACCTACCTAGATAATTAGGTACCTATGCAGTTATTTTTCAAAATACACATTCCATTGCGTATGCGTATCTAAGTCCGTTTTAAAGTGCCAAGTTATCGTTCGAGCGGTACACAGTTCCGAAAATCACAGCCAGGTCAATGAAATCGTTTTTTAAACCAATCCAAGTCCGTTAAAATAGCCAAGTCGTAAAAAAGTCCCGAAAGTCACCAAAACACCGAACACAAGAAAAGAACACAGGAAAAAGCACAGCGCAGAAACTGTAACTCTCAATTGTGGTAACAACGACTTTTTTTATAATTTTATGGCATGGCTTTTTGGCCTTTGTGCCATTAGTAACAATGACACGTTCACCGGCAAAACTAGGGATGTAATACGACACCATTAATCGATTTTTCGATTATGATTTACTGTGGTCTTAAATTATTACAGTCTGTTACATCTACTTTGTCATATAAACATTACAAGTATGTATGACAATGGTTTATTTTATATATAACAACACTCTTCTATACTGGTAATAATAATATATAATAACATCTGTATCTAGTTTGCAATATTGTTTTTTAAATAAAACATTAGGTAATTGTGATGTGTTTAGTAAAAATAAGTATTTTTTTCGTTTAATGAACCGCAAAAGGAGCGTTATTTTTGTATTAATTGTCGTAAATAATGAATTAATTTGAATGATTGTATAGAAATAAAGAAGTTTTGATTATTGTATAATATTATTCTTACTACCTATTTAAATTGGAGTATGACTGCATTCATAAAGTATTTTATTAGGTTTTTAAAACTACACTTTAGAAAAAAAAACACAATCGATCGATTAATAATTCAATCGATCGATTATAATTGATCGGACATCCCTATTTCACTTTTGACACGACATAGGTGAAGATGGCGATGTAATGTTATTAGTCACATTAAATTCTATTAAAAATACATTTTGGAATACAGCTAGTCCGTGATACAGAAGTATTTGCAACTTATATAATAAAATAGGCGATTAATTATCGTATATTCTCAAACTCTTCATTGCACAGGGCCATTTTGAACATTGTCTTTTCGTTCTTTCGCCTAAGTGAGGATTGAGTTAGTGTAAAAGGATTTTGTGTGTGTTGTTGTAATAAATTGTTGAGAATGAATGTTTGCCGTACCGTAAGAACTTTGCATTTTTTGTACAGATCAAAGGTGGGGAAGAGCATTGGTCGGAAAGTAGCAACCTTCTGAATGGCTCTCTGAGCCACTTCCAGAGGTTTGAGTGTAGTTTTCGCAGCTCCACCCCATATACTAATGCAGTACGAAATCACTGATTGACACATGGCAAGATACACGGTGCGTATCACATAAGTATTGGCAATGTGTCTGAGTGTTTTAAAAATATATATGAGTTTACGAACTCGAGCTGTAAGATGAGTGATATGGGCTTTGAAGTTAAGGTGTTTGTCTAGGATGATACCCAGGTATTTAGTCGTGTCCGTAGAGAAAATTGTAGGACAGTTGCAAATAGCCAAATTGGCTTGGCAGGTGTGAGCTTTCAGAGTAATGGGTGTCAAAGGTTGCGTAGTGGGGTTTAGAGAGAATGTTATAAGTTTTGTTTTATTCGTGTTTAGCGTGAGTGAGTGAGAGATAAGCCATCCATATATCAAGTCAAATCCAGTTTGAGCAGTTGCTTTCAGTTTAGCCCAGGATTCATCATGAAAGGTAATTGCAGTATCGTCGGCAAAAGCGACAATGTTACCAGAGCTCAGGTGCATGTTGCACAGGTCGTTTATGAACACCAAGAACAAAGTAGGGCCTAAGACACTACCTTGAGGCACTCCGAACGAAATAGGCAGCTCTTCACTAAGGCAACCGTCAATTTTAACTACCTGCCTACGGTCTGAAAGATATGAATGGAAGAGTTGGAGTTGAATACCACGTACGCCGAGACATTCTAGTTTAGTTAGAAGGCAGGGAATAGGAACGGTGTCAAATGCCTTTGCAAGGTCTATGAGCACTGTGAGGCATTTTTTGCGTTGATTTAGTTTATCAACGATTGCATTTATCAGTGTCAAGGCTGCATCAGAAGTTGATCTTTTCTTCCTGAACCCAAATTGGTTGGCTGACAATAAATTATTGCTTTCAAGGTATGAGGTTAGTCTATTATTAATGAGTCGTTCTAAGATTTTGGACATGGCAGGTAGCACCGCAATAGGGCGGTAATTATTGACAGATGTTCGGTCCCCCCCTTTAAAAATGGGATGAATAATGGCCTTTTTGAAAGAAGATGGAAAAGTACCCGAGACGAGGCATAGGTTGAAAATATGACAAAGTACGGGTGCGAGGATTGCAGAGTACCTTTTTATCATGGTTGTAGAAATGCCATCAAAGCCCACTGCAGCATTGGGCTTTAGAGAACCAATAATAGTAGCAATCTCATCCGGATTTGTTTCCAAGAGAACGAAAGAACTCAAACTATTTGAGTTTTGGAGCTGGGAATTAGGAGGGCAGCCAACCATTACATTCTGTACACGATCAGCGAGGTCTTTACCTATATTTACAAAAAATGAATTAACATCGTTAAGAGACTGAGAAGGGGTTTCTGAGGAGGAAAGTAACTCCGTGGGAGGGTGAGTAATTTTAGTTGTGTTTGTAACACGCTTGACTGTATCCCACAACATCTTTGTGTTACGACCAGCTTTGGAAATTTCATTTGAATCGAACTGTCTTTTAACTTTTTTAAGAATTTTGTTGCAAAAATTTCTGTATCTAGTATAGGTAGCTTTAAGGATTTCATTATCAGAAGACTGTTTGTATTTTTTGTGTAAAATGTCTCTGTTCCTCATGCATCGGAGGAGTCCTGGAGTAATCCATGGTTTCAGGATTCTCTTACGTTTAGCTGTAGGTTTCAGGGTTGAGTGATTATTAATCTCCTGCGATAGAGTTTATAGATAGAGTGAATGGTTAGCCGTCACCTCCTTTTGCGAAGCAGTAATGCTCGCGAAGACGGAGGCGGCGCACGTGAGGGAGAGGCAGTATATGCGCCCTCAAGACCGTAGTCGCCACGGGAGACGCCCTGGGCGTCGGGAATCACAGGCTGATTCCCGGCCACCGTAGGCGCGGGCTTGCGGACGGCGAGTAATGAGTACCTCGCTGTCAGGTAAGGACCAAGCCCGGGTCGATGGCGCGTTGTGTTCCACGCACGCCTCAAAGAGATGTCAGCACCAAATGGTGGGGTCCGCAAGGGCCGATGCCTGCCAGGG
Source organism: Antitype chi (assembly GCA_947359405.1). Taxonomy (NCBI): domain Eukaryota; kingdom Metazoa; phylum Arthropoda; class Insecta; order Lepidoptera; family Noctuidae; genus Antitype; species Antitype chi. Next base: position 5,228,104 of record OX375819.1, on the reverse strand, counting down.
GTGCGGGTTGTTCGAAAGAGATACCGCGACCCCTGGCACACAGGCAAATGAACACGGTTGGGTTTTAGTCAGTAAAAGTCTGACACGCCCTCCCGCTCCACCCAGAGCGGGAGAAGTTATTTGATGATTTCCCACCCAAAAAAAAAACCCTATTTTAGGGAGCACAACGACCCGTCACAAGACGTTACCAGATCTGCAAGACATTTGCGGGCTAGTAGTGTCAGGGAAAAAATATATTTATCATCCACACTATTATGATATACCAAAATAACTTTTACAGCTGAATACACAGCAGTAGAAGTGACGCGTGTCTATATGTATATGACGTGTGCATGGCCGATAAACATATTTTACTCAACTAATTTATGAACTCATTAAAGGGTAGGTAGTAGTGTATTATCGTAATTAACTTGTCGAGCTATTTATGATGCAACGAGCTATAATGAATGACATGTTTGGTAGCCATGTGGATTGATAATCAATCTTAGATGTTTGAAATAATAGGAAATGTTGGACTTACAAAAAGTAACCTCATACCTTAAAGGTATTCCCCAAAGCGTTAAAGCAAAGGTGTAAAGTATGTCTGTTCATCCTTGAAATTTATTTGGCCTAAGCAAAGATAAAAAAAAAAATTGTTTCAAAACTCAAAAAAAAAAAACATTTATTCAAACTAGGCTGAGAATCAGCACTTATTGAACGTCAAAATTACATAAGACAGTCCCCCAAAACGCCCGCCCTTCGCCACTTTCTAGTGCTTTAGCTAGGAATAAGAAGTAGCGCAACAAATACCCAGCAGCATTGTTGTCTGTTAGAAGAACTTGATTCTATACAATAATAGGTAAGTAATTAGCACTACTAAACATAAAATTAAATTATTTGCCATATGTCAGCTAGCACACGCTAATATACCAACAAAATATAGTAACTACACTCAAGCAGAAATAAATAATAAAAACAAAACAATAAACGTAAGCAGAACTCAATACCCACATAAAAGCCTCCAGGCATAAAGGGTTTGCCCGCTTACAATCAATCAATCAAACAATAGTCTTTATTTGTAAACATAGGTTACAACAGTTTGCAAGATGGTAGAATTGTCAATAACAGTTTCTCTATGTTTTGCCTTTTTGCGTACAAATATACAATCACAGTAGGCTTTTGCCAATTAAGATTTCCGTATAATAATTCAGTAGTACCAATGTAAATTTATATTTTATTTTAAACGAATTTAATAAAAATGAAATAGGAAATGTCAGGTAATGTCAGAATATTTAACGAAATGCTATAATGTCAATATTATAAATAATAAAATAAAAAAGTTCTGACTGACTGACTCATCAACGCCCAGCCCAAACCCTTGGACCTAGAAAGCTGAAATTTTGCACAGAGGTTCCATTTATAATGTAGACAAGGAATAAGGAAGGTTTTTTGAAATGTAATCCCTAAGGGAGATAAATAGGGGATGTAAGATCCGCGCGGACGAAGCCTCTGGCAAAAGTTAGTATTCAATAATAATAATGTCAATAAGCTACTGATACGAAAAATGTTTAAAGTTAACACTGTCCACCGAATTATTAGAGTCATCATGCATAAATAGTCACGTTATGAGTATACAAAAATGTTATATCATGTCAAAGAACTGTCATCAAAATAGTCATTAAGACAATAGTAACATTTCTGTATTAACACATGCACAGTGGGCTGCATCAATTGGGTACCCCAGTTGTATTACAATTTTAATACAACTGGGGTACCCAATTAATGCAACCCACCGTACATAGTTGTACAAAGTTTACGCTTGAAATTTACGAAAATTTTGACTTTTTATTGACCAAGGCAACTTATTAAATATTCTTTGGGCCATACGAAAAAACCCTTTCCTCATTAAAGCCGTACCCGCATGTGGTACTTTAAGCTGTAACTTATTTCTATCACGTAATTTCCTATATTTGCTTTTAAAAGCTACTTCATAAAGAGTGAAGTTTGTTTTAACAAATAGATTTACTTCATAAATATAAAGGGAAGGCAACGTCAATATTATGAGCCTTTTAAATAGCGGTTGACAGCCGTCAGTACTTTGTAAGCTCTTAAGCACCTTTTTTGGGCTTTGAAAACAGACTCTTTATTAACTGAATTGCCCCAGTATATTACACCATATCTTAGTGTCGATGCAACATAGCCATGGTAAGCCATTAAAAGAGCTTCTAGACTTACAATTTTAGTTAGTTTATATTGGGAATATGCAAATGTATTAACCTTTTTACAGATATCGTTTGTTTGCGGTTTCCAGGACAAGTTATTATCAATAACTATGACTAGATTCCTTGGTGTTGCCAAGGAAGCTAGTCATAGTTGTCGATTCTATTTTAGTTCCCAGATAGTGAATGTCAAGGTTAATATCCTTTAACAAAAGTGCATTATTTTAGTCTTTTCTTGATTTATCATAAGATTATTGTTATTTACCCACGCAATTATTTTATTTAAGGTCAAATTTATCTCTGCTTTATATATATTAGGATCTCGGGCGCAGCTAGGCTGGCTTTGTTAGCTAGAAACCCCCGGACAACAGACCGAATGGGAGTCTACGTGCGGAAAAGGGAGTCCCATCATCATCATTGTGTATTAGGATCATCACATTTGACTACTTCCGTACTGTCGTCAGCAAATAGTACTATAGAATGCTTTATTTCTTTGGGCAGACCATTTATATACGTTAAGAATAGCGGTGGTCCTAACACACTGCCCTGTGGGACTCTGTATTTAATGATCCTACTACTAGATCAGTATCTTCTTTCGTTTCCAGTGCGTTAGCAAATTGTGTTACATATGCAATGCTGTATTCACTGTCCTACTGCGGGGCAAAAAAAATCTCTAAGTCTTTCCGAAAACTCTTTTCCCGCACCACCATGAACAAGCTCTAACCGACCCATGCAGGTCGTCTCGCTATCTTATTTTGGGTCGGCGTGCATCTTCAGATACTCACCGCATGGGTATTTTTGCCCAGCGATCATCGTGCATGCAACTGATGTGACGTGCTCAATCCCCTTTTCAGTTTTTTTTTTGTTTTGGAACGCAGCGTGGTATTCCCAATTTAGTCCTGTCTTTTTCTTACGACAAATACAATATATAAGTTTCGTTAGATATTATTATTATGAATTCCCTCTAATTCCCCCAAGCTGTTGCTACAAATTGCATTTTCCATTTTGCTTATTTTCGTCAAAAGGTAAGCCTTCATTTCGTCCCTAATTAGTTCAAGATGAAGAAGGAAGGTTTTCCTCAAAAACCCTGAATATGAAATAGCAAACATTGTAATCCTGTACACCAATTCTATTTAGACTGTATTACTGTACCGCCCACCGAAGTACCTTAAGGCCTGTTGTACACGGCACGGTTTCTTTACGGAACGATAATTTAAAACAAAGTAAAAAGGGAGTCAGAGTGTGGGTGAGTAACAGTAAGTAAATAAATAAATAAAGAAAACGTGTCGTGGAAAAAACGCTTCCATAGTGATTCATACAACACTGCCGAAGAAAGAAACCGCACCGTAGAAAAAACGTGCTTGTCAATAAGCAGTGATCCATACAATACTGACGACCACGCCTACACACGGGCGGCGATTAAAACGGAGGTTTTCACGAAAAAAAAACGTGTGTGTACAAAGAGCCAAATAGCTCCAAAATTCTGAGTAGGTTTGCCTAAAGAGCGGGAGTTGGCCTTGCGGAAATACCCTACTATTTTTCCGTGAAAACCCGACGCATTTTTTCTTCCTCCATAGTGTGTATTATAAAAAAACTTTCCTGGTATTTTTGAGATTCCGTAGATTAAAGATTAAAACTCTAAGGCTATGTACAGATCAAGCCAAGGCTTTTTAAATTCTTGACTGTTGGGTACACGGTACCTGTCTGGAACTAATGATGGTGCGCCGCACTTTTTGTTCTCGTATACAATATTATGTCTCGTATGAACTATATTGAAATAGCGCTTGCCGTTATAAAAATATTTGTTAGATAGGCGATAGAGAGGTTAAGTGCCTAGGAACAGCCTGGGTATACATTTGTGAGAATTACCGTTCGTGGAACCTCCCATGGTATCCCACTGCTTCGCACGGTTTTAACAACTTGAAAAAACAAAGAGATTCCTTTATTATTTGTAAGCTTTATAATATTATAAAACTATAAATGTGAGGGTTTGTATGTTTAGATGTTGGGATATTTGTTACTCAATCACAAAAAAATAGCCGAATGGATTTGGATGCAGATAGTTTATAGCTGGATGTGGTGCCGGGGTCCCGTGTGGTGCCGGGCGTAAAAGAATAGCATTATCCCATTTCTTCCAGTGGGTGTCGTAGAAGGCGACTAAGGGACTTACTAGAGAATGGGCAGCAGCGTTCTCTATGCATTTTACCACCATACTGCGATCGCCAACCCGCCTGCCAAGCGTGGCGATTATGGCAAACCCCCCCAACATGACAAGCACAAAAGTGGCGGAGCTTGGGGGAGGCCTATGTCCAGCAGTGGACGTCCTTCGGCTGAAATGATGATGATGATGATGAGTTTATAGCTTGTATTAACGCATAAGATTTATATACCAGTAGTACGTTCCCGTGGAATAATTTCCGACCTCCATGCGGGCGAAGCCGCTGACAACAGCTAGTTATACATAAATCTTAAGAAATAATGATGGAAAAAACCGAATCAAAATCAGTGACTTAATTTAAAATTTAAAAAACTAAAAAACACGCTTTAAAAACCAAACTAAATAATAGTTTCAAAAACTAAAAAACACGCTTTAAAAACCAAACTAAAAAAGGAGAAAATAATTTAATTCACAATTAATGTCAAGCACCTCACGCTTTTTAATTGAATTAAATTATTTTCTCCTTTTTTAGTTTGGTTTTTAAAGCGTGTTATTTAGTTTTTTAAACTATTATTTATTTTCTATTTTTTAGTTCTGCTAACTACAAAAACGTGTTTTTTTTTTCTGATTTTTTTTTAAATTATTGAATTATCATCGGTCCTCGACAAGTTTACAAAGTTTCAATGAAATCTGACCGTTTAAAGTGGGTCAAAATCGCGCTCAAAGGAGTCGGTTACATACAAACATACAAACAAACAAACATACAAGTGAAGCTAATATAAAGCGTGTAAGAACAACGTGGTCACACCGGTCACACAGTAAGACACGAAAAGTGACTTTAATTTATAACTTAAATGTATGTAAAAGCTAAAAGTTATGATTCAAAGTAACTGAGTTACTATAACTGAGTACTCTAAGTACTATCTCCTCTCACACTTTACCGGTTTTTGTACTCGTGTAAATATTAGAGGGGGTTTCAAATATTTTATCGCGGCCACGCACAAACAGGGTTGAAAGCATTACGCTGTAAGATACACGTTGTCGGAACGTGATGTCTTTATAACAAGCTTATTGTTTCTGGAGGGGGGAAGGAGTGAAAATATTTGATATGTACGCGTGGCTTGCAATTTAGCTGAGACTCGTGTTAAAGATTCTTGTATTATTCATATTCGTGAAACTGGGAATATATGTTAGATGTTTTGAGTGAAGGTTGGCTTTGCAGAATCACGGCAAATGGGGTCAAATGCTTTATAAACGATGATTAAAGTTAAGTAATGATTAGCGTTTGTTTAACCATACATTTTTGACGTTTAAACATCATTTAAACATACCTCGAGTTTCCATAATTTTTTGACAAGTTATTGACATTTGGTTGTCGCTGAGATGAGACTGCGACTAGATTTGGAACGCACCTGCCTCAGGCATTAACTGCATTAAATCTACTCAATAAATACAAAATAAAACTCAATCTACCATTTTCTTTTTTTTTAATCCGCCCAAATATCTGTACTTAAAAAGTAGTACAAAATTTTACACTGGTTCCGCTCACCCGCGCTATCCAAATCAAAATCAATTGAAAATATTTAATTTCATATAAACCTGCATGGGCACTTATGAAACGTCAGAAGTTAGGTGCACGGTTCCAATTTGTAGCTTCCTATGGAGAAGAGCCGGCAAGAAACTCCACGGTTACTCTATAAAAATAAATTGGCTTTTACAATGTTTTCATATTACAGTGATAAGAGATATGGGAGGACAGTGCAGCAAGACTGATATACATTTTAGTACAAAATAAAACTCAATCTACCATTTTCTTTATTTTTAATCCGGCCAAATATCTGTACTTAAAAAGTAGTACAAAATTTTACACTGGTGGAGATAGGCCTAGCAAGACTAACCTACTGATATACATTTTAGTACAAAAATAAAACTCAATCTACCATTTTCTTTATTTTTAATCCGCCCAAATATCTGTACTTAAACAGTAGTACAAAATTTTACACTGGTGGAGATAGGCCTAGCAAGACTAACCTACTGATATACATTTTAGTACAAAAATAAAACTCAATCTACCATTTTCTTTATTTTTAATCCGCCCAAATATCTGTACTTAAACAGTAGTACAAAATTTTACACTGGTGGAGATAGGCCTAGCAAGATTAACCTCCTGATATACATTTTAGTACAAAAATAAAACTCAATCTACCATTATTCTTTTTTTTTAATCTGCCCAAATATCTGTACTTAAACAGTAGTACAAAATTTTTCACTGGTGGAGATAGGCCTAGCAAGACTAACCTCCTGATATACATTTTAGTACAAAAATAAAACTCAATCTACCATTATCCTTTTTTTTTAAATCCACCCAAACATCTGTAGGTACTTAAAAAGTAGTAGATAGATAGATAAAACCTTTATTTAGTACACACAAAAAAGTAGTAGTAGTACAAAAAGTTTCATTTCTGGAGATAGGCCTAGCCTACTTATATACATGCCAGTACAAAATAAAACGAAATCTACCAGTTTTCTCTAAAAAATATCCGCCCAAACATCTGTAATTAAAAAGTAGTACAAAAACGTCTATAGCTGGAGACTTTACTAGACTAACCTACTGATACACATTTTAGTACCAAAATAAAACTCAACCTACCATTTTTCAAAAAAAAATCCGCCCAAACATCTGTACTTAAAAAGTAGTACAGTGGGGTGAAATTAAGCGGACAAGCAAGGGTCGAATTTTGTCGAGCACACATATACAAGGGTTGGGTCGAAACCCAATTAATTCCTTGGGCACCTCGGGCCCGAACAAGTTTTTACTTGCCCCGGAGCTCTGAGCGAAACTCAATCTCCACGATATATCGGTCTAATGACTCAAGTATTTTTGGGCTAAAGGACCGGGGAAAAGGAGGCTGTTTTAAAATTGCGTCGTAAGATGTTTTTTTGTGGGTAAAAGGGATTATTTTAAGAAGTTGGGCGGTATTATCTTTGTTTGTGAATCATACCTACTGGATATCGGTAATCCGATTGAGAATTGTTGTTATGGCAACGACTGATTTTTGTAGCGGTTTTTTAGATAAATCTATACTCCATTTGCAATAGCATTAGACAGAAGTTAAAAAGGTTCTTTTTAATGTACACTTCGTAACAAAATTACATTAAACGTGTTGCAGTTACGATTTATGCCAAAAAAATTAAAGTGTCAATGCTAAAAACCTAAATGAAGCAGGAGTGAATAACACCGTGTAACTAAATTAGCTGATGACGACGAAGTTTTACCAACGTATTGTGGGTCGTAAGTTGTTATTTAAAATAAAGTATTGTAAAAAAATTAAGTTTTATTTCCTTATAATCTTAATTAGATTTAAATCATCATGTGATTGTTTGTTGCATTCATTCTTTTTGTTGTAGGTTTGTAATGTGTGATGAAGAGGTTATTATAAATAGAACATTATATTTAAAATAAAAAATACTTTTACTTCGTTTATCTCAGTAATTAGTACTGTCTTAAATCAACCTATAAAAGTTAGAACTTAACTTTGAAATAAAATGTTTTGCACTCCTGCTTCTACGAGCCTCTTTTTTCTAAAGCTATAATAAATGGGGTATAGGTGTACTGAAGATTTTAATCATATTCTTGAATATTTTGATTTAAAAAAGGGTCTAGACAGACAGACAGAAGGACAACAAAGTGATTCTACGAGTAAAAGTGTCCCATTTTTTTATTTTGCGCTACAGAACCCTCTAAGTAACTTTAAATCTCATAGATAATTTGAATCTGAGGCCCTTAGTTTAGAATGATAGTTGAGATTAGCATATCATCTGCCAGTTGTACATAAAGATTAAAATCAACAAAAAATACAGACCTAAGAAAATGAATCCAATTTTTTTCTTAAAAAACTTAACCCGTGTAAAAAAAGAAACAACCCAAAAACGTACGTTATGTCTGTGCATACATTCCAGCAAACATTTTGGTGTCAACATACTTTTTTCTGACGTCACCTTAAATTTCTTTTGTTCTCCAAAACATACGGCATTATTAAAATTTTAACCCGTCAACTACGGTTAGAAAAAAGTCGGCGAGATGGGTCGGTGCCCAACGGAGTGTCGTGATATTTTAATTCTAACCCCAAATTGCTCGGCCGTTTCGACCTAATTGCCCCGTGTAATTTCACAGCTTTATAAGGGTTAATTTAATTTATCCGACAATACACTGTGTCGGCATGATTGCGATGAAAATTTTAAATATTAAACTTGTTTAGGACAGGCGATTTATGATTAGGTTTATCTAAGATAACATTTTAGCAATATTTATTTCTGTAAAAAATCATTTTATATACACGATAATAAAACTAATTTTCTCTATGTATACGGACTATTATACGACCTACGCAGGCATAATTATGATTAAATGAACAGTATAATAACGACTTGTATGAACGAGCAACGCAGATAGCAAACAACGAAAAGATTTACATAACTAACACTAGATTTACCAAGAAACTTCAGTTGTATTTAGCTTGAATAATAATTAGTAGCCGTCTTAAATGAATGAATGGGATAGGAAGTCTCCTACCTTAATGCCAGTATCTCAAACACATTCAAGGAACTGATTTTATTAGACCCATTAGAGCAATCCGATAGTGGAAGTGATAGTTATTACAAAATTGTTTACACTTCGTAGCGTCCGCGTAGCTTCCGTAGCTTCTCGTAGCACTTCCACAAGCTACGCCGTAGCCTGGTGCTACGATCGAGTTCGTTTAAAACTTAGTGTGCTTTGCTAACTATTTATTAAGTTAGGTTATTTATTGTACAAGTTCATACATTCAATTTCTAAAATTAGTTACGAATGGAGCGAAATGAACTCTGGAACGTAGTTACATAATACAGTGAAGCTAAATTTATGATGAATTTGTTAACAAATATTAACTTGTACTAAATGTAGAACATTTTCGTTGAATCAACTTGCTTTTAATCAGAATCAGTTAATCTACGAACAGTTTATCCAATTCAAAAGCTATTCACGTTTTTATTGACGCTAACCATTGAATTAATCTTTGTTGATTGATGAATAGGTAACACATGGTCGCTTTTCGTGGAAATATTTACCTTTCCACGTGTACAAGGTAAACTCATATTTTATTAAAGAAAGTCAAAACAATGTCTTGGTGATTTGCTGGGCTCATTTTAAGATTTTAATCATGGTATCTAAAAATACTAATATACAAAACGATTTTAAAAGAGAACCTTGGCTGAAGAAAACTCAGACCATTAGTTACCTTATTAAGGGGACTCTAGTCGCGGTCGAGCTCACTATTGGTCCTGGCTAAAAAGCACGCTGTCTCACCAGGCATTGTGTCTGACAGAGGTAGCATCAGTGATGAGCTATTAGACGCCAGTCTACACGCACAACGTTATTGAGTGAGATGCAGGATCATTTATAGTAAAACAAGCACGAAAAAATTAAGAAAAGTCCTTCGGAAGATCGGGTTTTATGAAAAAAACCACTGCATAAATCATTGACCAACTTTATTGAACTTTTCGATATTTGAGCTTTGTCGGTACCGACTTGGTTTTGGAGAATTTACACTTTTTTATTACTTAAACACGCCCAAAGTTAGGTCAAATTAGCATGAAAAACGAATCTTTGTTGGCTCCTAACTTTTTAATGGCTTTTTATTTTAGTATTATGTTTCCATACAGACAATTTTAATAATGAGACAAAACCAGACCATGTTTCATTTTTGATGTACATTGTCGAACAGTGGAGTGATACACTCCCAAAGTTTGTATGGGAAAAATGTGGACTAGATTCACCTTAAGATTTTCCGGAATATTCAATATTAATTTATTGTAAAATTTATTACATATCATCACATAACTTGTCGCCTGTTCCTATAGTATTGAACGCAACACCTCATTTTTAGTAGTATTTCTTGCGATCAATAGACCAACTTTCTCTCAAAATGGTGAAGGAAAGTATCGTAAGCAAACCAAAATATTCGAAGACCCATGACATCTACCAACCCGCACTGGGACTGCGTGGTAAATAACGGCCCACACCTTCTTACTTAGAGCTGGCATGTGTCCCAGCATTGGGAACATTAGAGGCTGATTATGTACTAGACCAAAGAGGTAGCTAAAGTTTATTAATATCAAATATTTCAAATCAATAAAGTTTGAATTGCATGTTGCTTAAAATCGAATCAATTATTTCTTATTTGCCCACTCAGCTCGCATTCCTCGAGACATAAACATAAGGAGTCATGGCTCGAGAAAACCGAGCTGAACTGACTCCAATTCCTTTCAATTACTCTCGGCTCGGGATCACGGTTTATAACATGAGAAATCTTGAGAATTCCCCGTTTTTTATAACACGCAAATAAATCCAGCAAATACTGTTGAATTGGAAATAAATTTAAGATAGCTTTTTCAATTTTCCAATTACAATTGCAGACTCAGAATAAGATAAGTTATTTTACTATTATAAATATGTTTACTTATTTCTGATTAGTTTAGAACCTATCGATGACAGAGCTGAATTGAAGTCCTTGTAAAAGTTCAACTTTCAATCTGAAAAATATATCTAAAACAAAATGGATGACAATGCGAGTAACTGAAAACACAAGCGAACGAAGCAAACTGGTAGAAAGCCTGTAATAGCAAATATTTCATACATTTCAATGAAATATAAATTTTGAAAATTAATAATAAATTAAATAGCTGAAGGATAACTAGCCAAGTTATTAAGCGCAACGTTTAACCAGATGGCTGAATGTCGTGTAGTCATTCAGTTAAATTGGATATTGATGAATTTGTGATGTTTTGTTTGGGTGACTATGAGTTCACAAATTACGTACGACTATTTTTTACTAATACTCTTACCTAGCACTATCTAGTAACAGTGAAACGTATGTTTACTACAAAGTACATAACACGAATATTACTTAATAATAATTAAGTCAGTCAGTTTACACACAAAAATTTCGCCGAAAACTTGCAGTAGACGTAGTATTATTTGGCACCACTATTTTTTCATACTATTTTGACAATATCACACTTTTATTTCACTCAAAATTGCACACAAGAACGAAAAATAATATTCACGGTTTGCGCTTTATACGCCATATTATTTGTTTTAGTGACTACTAGCGCCTCTGTGGGAAAAATTAACTAAATCTGGATCACTTGGTTGAGGCTTGGTCAGTCATCTTCAAAGGGCTGACTTTTAATACGCCAAGTTGTTAAACGTTGAATGTTTTTAGTACAATTAATTATCGGCCTTGGCATCCAATTCAATGCCGGCGTTTAATGAACGGCCTAGGCGTCTAATCAGCTGGCTAATTTAACCAGATGGCTGCGACCTAGTCAATTTAAAACAAACTCAGTTTGCTCATTACCTTAGTTCTTGGATTCAACAAAATATTAAAAGTTGTTCACAAATTATTTATTGTCACATCTATTATCTTTCGTATTTTTCTATTCAACTAATGGTTGTGATCACGCAAGAGTAAAGAACTCAGTTATTATGGAGAAAATTACGATAGTAATGACTTACACGCTTTTTGTGATAGTTGTTTATGTTTTTGTTAGTTATGATACTTTTCTGATTTTTTAATTCCCTAACAAACAACGCATGACCTAAACCGCTGGGCATTGATACATGAAATGTTTTAAGGAAGGATTTCTGAAACTCCATGCTCTAAAGGGGATGAAATTTTGTATGAAAGTACGCCATTTTTTCCAATGGGAAGTCTCATTGGGCATTATAAGGCTTTTGTTTTTTGACGTGACAACGTCTTATAATTCGATGGAGCCGGCTACACGCACGAAAAAACATGACTCATGCGGCGTTACCTCGCTCTGAGGCGTTCCATTTAAGGCTTGAATTGCAAGCGCGAGCGCGGAACGAGCGACAAAGAGGCACAATCGGCCTCCGCGTTCGGCAGCGTTCGACATCTGTCTCTCTCCTACTTGAGTGAGCGATGCGTCCGCGTGGACAGCTGCTATATAATAATACATTTACATGTTTTCGTCAAGTATGAAGTGCAGTGAAAAGTGAATGTGGTGTCAAATTAAAATTTTCTTTTGAAAAATGCAACCATTCCATCAGTATTTTCTTATGACGTTGTCACGTTCAACTATCGTCAGTAAACCGACTTTACAGCCAACCGAATTTTTTTGTTCTTTTCGTCATCGTACGTCGTTATCAAAAATTGTTTATTGTGACATCTTTTTCTTTTTGTTAAGAAACTAGCTGCACCAAGAGGTTTCAACCGCATCTGTCTCAATCCCGTGGAAGTATCAGGATAAATAGTATCCAGGTTATGACCGGATATGATATGAACGGATTAAAATCAAAAGTCATTTATTCAAACTAGGCTGAGAGTCAGCTCTTTTTGAACGTCAAAATTACATAAGACAGTCCCCCCAAAACGCCGATTTGGGACGAACAGATTTGGATGTCTACCACATGGGTGGACTATGATCTACCCATGTGGCAAACATCCAAATCCGTTCAACCGTTTAAGCGTGAAAGCGTAACAAACAAACATACAAAAAATCGAATATTTTCTCTTCATAATATTAAATTAGGTAATACGTGGAAAACTTAATTATTATAATGAAAATTGCGATGATGATTAAGCCTTCTGCGATAATTGCCAACGTTTTTTTTTATTCCTGATACTATTTCCTGATTGTTTGTGAATATTAAATAAACACGTGATTGACGGTAATCGGTTTTATAATTATTATCAAACGCTCATCGATCGACCGAAAAGATATCCTTTACATTTAAGCCTGAATTACACGGTGCGATTTAATGATCTGTGGCAAACCAGTTGAACCAACATTAGAAATTGTACTGTCTAAATAGTGTTTAGATGATTCAAGTAAATGGTGGTTTCAATTTTATTGTATACGGGGTAAAACTTGCATCGTGTAAATAAGGCTAAAGCATTGGTGTCCATATACACTGCGGTAACTCGACGTTAACGCCGCGTCAATGTGTTCGACAAATAATGTCTTTCTAGACGGGTACAATTCATAGACCGTTCTTTGATTTTATTTAGCTAAATAACATCTTCTACGAAAATGAACTTTATTTTTTATAACTTTAATGTTATTATTCTTATGAAATGCTGGCTTACATGTGCTTTTACAAACGTTAACATTATTCGCATAACATTAAGATCCATTTTATTTGTATGAATCGCACTATTAGGCGGAGATTTTAGGACTCACCACGACGTAAAACTGCACCAAATGTGTAGGCACTCTGAGCACCGCTCAGCGAGCGAAACTACATAAATTTCGAATTCCAAACCTATAATTATTTACATCAGATCACTCAAGAAAAAACTCAAATAAAAAGCGCCCTAACAAAATTAATATTACCTACTTAACTAACGTTCACTGAAAATTTGTTTGCGGGGGCTAAGCAATTTCGCAAAAATATTAATAGGAAATAACTCTCAAAGAAAAAAATACGTAACAGTTTTTTTTTCCAATATAAAATAAGAACATAATTTCTCAGTTAAACGCCTAGCTAATATAAAATTAATCACAAAAGATTACGATAAAGCACAACAATGACTTTAAGTGGTCCAGTAATGGCTTAACAAATCGTTATTACTATCAAGAGTAATAATTTCCAGCAAAACAGCGCTGAATTATGAAGTAAAGAATGTTATTCATAATTTAATAGCGTACTACATTTTATGCGGTAATCGCTTACAATACTTCTTGGGGATCTAGAGGACTTTCGTTTCTCTAGATTTCTAAATTGGTCAGGACGCAGTAGTTTGTTCCGATTTTCCAGAGAAAATGGCCATGATTGTTATGTTATGCCTTTTTATGTCTATATACGAAAAAATTCTAAGCCGTGGGTCTAGAATCATGTGCTGAAGTCCTGCTGTCAGTTTGCGCATCGATCTCCCTGCCAGTCAGTTTACGCAGCATGTTAATGGCCAAAATAAAGTTACCGGTTAATGTACATGCTTGAAAGGCAGTTAAGCAAAAAAGTAAATGTTCCGGGTTCCGAGATTGTGTAACCATACAAGATCTTCTGCTTAAAGAACAACCTTAATGTTTGGCAGACGATTTGTTATTTATTAGTTTTTCCTCTGACCGAATGCTTTAGACTTGGTCCCGACAACCAGTCCAAAACTAAACATAATCGTCAGGATCGAAACGATTATTGGTTTTGGTTTTCAGGGTCTAGAATTAGGCCACCCACGCTTCGATGGCCTAGCTTTTTCCCAACGATGTTTGGGTCGGACTCCAGTCTAACCAGATGCAGCTGGAGCAACTGCGTATCTGACCTCCACAATTCAGTTCCTGGGCAATACGATACCCCTTGGTAATGACTGTCAAAGATCCACGAATGACAGGCGGAACCAACGGCTTAACGTGCTCTCAGAGGCACGAAGGGGTCTTGGTATGAAATGATGGCCACCCATCCACGCACCAACTGCGGCAAGTGTAGCTTAACCTGATCGATCGACCCGTGCGGCTGTTATTACTTAGCCACAAGCATCTCGTTAGTTTAGGCCTGTTGTTTTTACCCCATGCATGTGAGGGCAGATTTCATTGTCCAAGAATTATAATTCCTACTAATCGAAACAAACAAAGGACAGCTTAACCAACTAGCGCACAGACTACATAACAGCAGTACCCGCTTGCAGAAAGACGCGGTTTTGATCCCGTATGGAGCGAAGATCTGCATGTCCTACTTTTGTTCTGTCTCAATGTATGTGCATTCGATTTGTATGTGTAATGCGGCTATCCCATCGCCGACGATAAGCGACAAGCGAGTAGAGCTAGCAAACTAGAAAAGAGTAGGCGAGCAACGAGAAGCGTGTGTGTTTAAATCAGATAGGTTTGTCACTGTGCTATTATTCGCACCAGTCGTTCAGGGCATAATAAATCATTTCTGCGTAAACCTATGTATATACCAAGCTAGAGTATCTCAATAAGTGTTCAGCTCACCAAGCGAGCATTGCTGAGCGAGTTTTATCTTTGATAGCAATTCACGCTACAACAAACTAGTGGAGAACATGTTCTCGCCAGCCTTGTAAATAGTCAACAATAATCTACTAATAATTAGGTATCTCTTTTACTGAACGCAACCTGCATCTGCATCTGAGTCCCCAAATGATCTGACCAAGATTATATCTGGGCTTTAAAAATGAGACGTTGACCCTTTTAAGAGAGGCTTTTAGTAGGGTAGTCAGATAAGAAATGTCGACTCCGTCTGGCTCGTTTTTATTTTAGATTATGACGTGTATAAGTGATTCTGATATCCTGTTTACAGAATGAACAATTGAATTGATGCTGGTCGCTTCCTCTTGATGGTGAGACAGGTGCCTCATGTGCCGGGTTCCGGGTGCTATGATTCGGTGCTTGAAATGCGACTGATTAAGTCCTGATTATGGATGTGACTTTGTAATGAGAATGAATGTGGTGTTTGTGGTGCTGAGGCTCTGAATTTGAATGTGAGTTTTTTTTTAGTGGCGGCCCATACTTTGTGTACTGTATGGATTATCTAGTGAGATGTACATTTAATGGAATTTCTGATGTGAAGTGATGTACTCATAAAACTACATATGTGATAACATTATCATACAGTTGTATATATACAGGTTAATGTATGTTGAAGGTCACTCGTTCGGATCATCTTCCAGTTTACCGAGCTGGGCTAAATAACGGTACTTTATTCGGATCAACTGCCATCTGACCTCATTCCGAATTTCCGATATCCTTAGCATAAATTGGTTATGTAACTTTCTGATTTGCCATCTGGCAACAGTTTAATAAAATATTATTTATTGTTGTTATATGTATTTGTAAATAAATCTGTGAACTTAAGTTTTCAAGTATCGTGTTTTTTAAAAGTTGTCACTAGACACCCATCTACAAACTGACCTTGACAACTGCAACTTAAACTAAATAATCCACTGATTTGTGTGGTTATATACCCTTGAAACAATATAATTAGACTATATAACTTAACTAAAACCGTAATCTTAAAATAAACATCGGTATTACAGGTCGAATAACAACCTCACGTTAAGATTTTCAAGGACATTTCATGCATACTTAAACACAAGTACCCTTGGGATTTCTTAATAAAAACTTCCGTGTAAGGTCTAGCGATAAGAAAGCTATTTTAATATACTTTAAGTTTCTGTCAGTGTTTTTAAACTTCTCGCCCCATTGTGACAGGTTTAAATTGCATTTTTATACGACAGTTTAAATGGGAACATACTTCGCTGTAGGCTGTGGGCTTGCTCGACAAATTGAAATAATATTTAGATAGGACAGTTTAATCGTCATAGTTTTTCAACTAGATAGTTTTTACCCGACTTCAAAAAAGCAGGAGGTTCTCAATTCGACTGTATTTTTTTTATGTTTCTTGGCTCAGTACTTTCGACTGGAAGAACCAATTTTGATGATTCTTTTTTTATTTGAACGCTGGTGCTTACCGTGTAGTCCTATTTAAATTTCATATAGATCTGATGATGCGTTTCTGAGACAGACAACGGAACTCTTCAAAAAATTATAGTAAATCAACCGCGATTGCTGCTATCGCATAACTATGCATTGTTTTTACCCCGAGGATGATGACATTTCGAATTGGTGTGGGGTAGGTACTATAACTAAAAAGTGAAAAATAAAAACTCTTTCCAAAAAAAAAAACAACTGACTTCCAAAACACTACAAAGTGAAATATAACTTTAATTTCGGAAGTCGATGACCAGTGACATGAAAATTAAAATACATATCCAAAGTCACCGACTTCCGAAGTTAAAGTTATTTTTCACTTTGTAGTGTTTTTTTGGAAGTCGGTTGGTTTTTTTTTTGGAAAAGTTTTTTAACTTCTATTTCTCTCGTAATCCTATTAATATTATAAATGGCAAAGTAAGTTTGTTTGTTACGCTTCCACGCTAAAGCTGCTGGACGGATTTGTATGATTTTGGCACACAGATAGACCTTGACCTGGGTAAGGACGGGCTAATTTTTTATCTCGCAGACGAAGTCGCGGATAACAGGTAGTTATAAATAAAACGTTTTGTCTATACACCGTGTGGTTTATAATCACTAAAAGTCTGACAGCACCCGCCCCAGAGTGGAGGACATCCATAAGGATTTCCACACTCAAAACAAAGAGGTGCGCTCAATTTTGTCACTAGTGGAAGATTTAGTCATCGATGCGTGGACAGTCAGCTCGTTTACTTACCAGCTAATTCGCTGCTATTAACACTCAAACAATAATGACTAAATAGCTAAATATACTAGTAGAATTATTTTTTATAAAAATTTTTATTGTTTTCCATGAAAATTTCCAGGTCAGATGTAAGTAAACAGTTCAGATAATAACACGCCAACTATCCGAATAATCGTTTCTCCTGATGAATAATCTCCAACGCTATTTTATTGGGGGAATTTTCTTTTATTATTTTTGCTTTTTTATTTATCCTCAAAAAATTACTTTATGTGCTGGTTTTCATTCATCCTGTACGCGGTAGACATCGAACGGGTGGTGTTGGATCACGCACGCTCAGGCATCGTCAAGACAATTCTCCATAGTTCCATGGTATATTTTTTTACATAAACTATAAATTTTCCACAGTAAATAATTGTTCCGTATTGTTAGTTCACGGGTTTTACTAACCCATACTAACCGCAGCAATTCACTTTCCGTAAGTCATACAAATATTTATTGTTGAAGCCAATCACTCAATCACTATGAAATCAATCCAGATATATTTGTTACAAATACACAAATCGTTAAAACGAACGTCAGTATGATATTAAGTAAGGCTGTGCCTAGACCAGAGTCCAGAGAGACTAGACACTCGACCAAACTGCGCAGAGTCAAAGTCGTCAATATCTATCGAAGAACTGTATCAAACTGACAGAAAACTGTTCTGTCAGTTTCAAAGTAAAAAGAATACAAAACTTTACTACAAAAAAAAAAACCACCGACTTTCAAAAAAAGAACACTCGTGGACAAAAACGACAATACAAAACGAAAGACCAAAACTACAGTAAGTTATTTTTCACTTTGTAGTGTTTTTGTCGTCGATTTTTTTTTTTCTTTTAGGTAATAAAGATTTTTATTACGATCGGTCTCTGTCAAAAATGCGTCCAATTTATCTACATTTTTGGCATTGATTGTTGAGATAAGATTTAACGACTAGATTTATAACGTTTTTAGATACGGGAATTGGTCTTTTGTTACAAAAGTCTTCAAGCAAATCTCAACACTTATAACTCAGTGTGTATCTCACAAATTATTCTTGTGGTATCAGTTAATTAAAACGTTCAGATTATTATTTCTTAGCATTAATCTTCTCAATTTTTATTATTGCTCGAAACTCGAGAAATTATAGTTCTTGAAATTACTGTGTTTGAAATAAGCTTATTCTAAACTTTTGTTTGAAATGGAAGTTGTTTTGAATTAGATTTGGCAAATATAAAAGCAATAACTTTTAGTGTTAGAAGTTCAATCTAAATTATTATACTAAAGGAATAAGCTATTTGTCGCAGATCTTGATTTTGATTTTTGTTTTCTCGTAAATAAAATAAACGAATGCATATGAAAAATAACTTTAATTTCGGAAGTCAGTGGTTTTGGTTTTTGTATTTCTGTTTTTTTGCTACTGACTTCTCAAATGAAAGTTATTTTTGTTGTTGCAGTGTTTGTTTTGGAAGCCAACCAGTTTGTTTTTGCCCACCCGAAAAGAATTTGTGTACCTTCACTTGCTAAGTAAATAACATATCAAATCAAAAGTTATTTATTCAAACTACGCTGAGAGTCAGCTCTTTTTGAACGTCATAATTACATAAGACAGTCCCCCCAAAACGCCCGCCCTTCACCAATTCCTAGTGTTTTAGCTGGGAAGAAGAAGTGGGGCAACAAACTCCCCAGCAGCACAGCTGTCACAGTACAGTGACAGAAAATTATAATAACATCATTATCCTAAACTAACTGGAAGAAATACGTATTATTGTAGCTAATTCAAAAACCACACATCAGAAATTGACCAAATTTATATGACCACTCGTGAACCCCTACCTTTTCAAACCAAGGAAGAATTTTGAAATCGATTTAAAAATGGACTGAATTATGAGGTGACAAAACAGTACACCCGAATTGAAAACCTCCTTTTTTGAAGTCGGTTAAAAAAAGAAGGTTCTGCAGTAGCACCCGTGTCAGATTATGTGGCTATATTAATTTATAAGTGTACATATATAAAACAAATATCAAGCTTTGAATATCAGAATGGTTACTGCTTATCAAGCAGTGCGGATTTTTAACAAGTTGCCATTGGACTTAAAAACTTTAATTTACAAGAGCTCATTTAAGTCAAGACTCAAAGCGTTCCTATTGGAGAAATGTTTGTATTCGATAGACCAGAACTTATCCACGTTTTTTTATTTTTTATTAGTTAATGTGAGAGTGGGAAATATTAGTATGTAATAGCAGCTGTAGTGATAGTGGAATTTAATTTATATTTTGTATGTTATTGATTTTATTGTATTATGAATGTGTTAGTTTATAATTTTAATGAGCCCGTTTATTTATGTATTATGTATGTTTTCAAACACAATGTTAATTGTTAGTGAAATAAAGTGAAATTGAAGAAAAATGAAATTGAAATTTCCTGTATACGATTGTTCTTATGAATATGGTTTGTAGGGAAAGGATTTCATGAAATAAAGCACAGAAAGGCAAGACTAGACATTTATTTATTTATTTAAACTTCTCGCACACAAAAAGGTACAAAGGCGGACTTATTAGACTTGTCAGTTTTTAATCAGAAAGCTATTCTTCCGTTCCAAAACTAGGTCTTCATAGAGAAGTAGGACAAGAAACTCCATGGAAACAGTATTGAAGTATTCATCATCACAACTCTTACATTGCTATGAATTATCATTATCCTACATAAATTTAATTTCAACTCTGGGACCATTGTCCAAGAGAACTCAGAATTACGATAGCTTGGAATAGAACATGAATATTCCATTTATATAATTTAAAATATTAGCAATACTGACAATAATATAATACTCATGCAACAACATTGTTATAAGCAACAATTATGGTATAATATCAAATACTATGGAAACAGTATTGAAGTATTCATCAACACATTTCTTACATTGCTATGAATTATCATTATCCTACATAAATTTAATTTCAACTCTGGGACCATTGTCCAAGAGAACTCAGAATTACGATAGCTTGGAATAGAACATGAATATTCCATTTATATAATTTAAAACATGCACAAAACTGAAAATATTATTACTCATGCAACAACATTGTTATAAGCAACAATTTTGGTATAATGTCAAATACTTTACCTACTCTAATTCGAAAATGTGACAGTTTGGATTAACTTTAATTAAAATGTATAACTACAGCGAATAAACTAAAACAAAGCGTCAAAAAACTCATCCGCATCGCTGTCGACTGGTAATGTACTCAAGAGACTGGCGGCATTACCACGTTGTATACCAATACTCAGCCTCTGGCCAAAGTAAAAACCAGCCTATCAAATTACTTAAATTGCATGACATTTGGTCGATCTATTCCACACAACAACGGCACTAGTACTAACCAACTGAACATCTACTGAGCAACTGACTCGACATGTTTTTTGTTTTTGTTTGGCATCTCGCAGTTGACCTTGAGAGGCCGTGATTTAACCGGACTTTCCTGGGGCTGCCGTTAAGATAACTCAACGCATCCAGCCAGGGGCTTAAAACTACTTAAATTACTAGGCGACTGCACGCTGAGGGCACCCCCTGCGGGGTACAGGCATCGGCTCAGGGCGTCACTGGTAGGGAGACAGCAAGTGGGGACAGGCTGGATCAAAATATTGGCATTATTATTATTAGTTGGGAAATTTAACTCTACTGGCTCAGCTGCGGCGCGGGCTGGCACTTCAACGAGCAAGGGACGGTCGGGGGTTGACTCGATAACGTCATTACAATCCTTTTTATATCCTACCAACGTCAAATTATGTCAAAAATCTACCGCTATTTTGAACAAATTACAGATCATCACACATTTTGGCTTAATAACTTCTACCACAGATAACAATATACAAAGGTTATGTAGTGAAATCGATAAAAACATTTTAAGGTAACTAAACAATTTAATAAAAACTGATTCGTAATTCAAGACAATTAAAAGAAAATCAATAAGAACTGACAGTACGATAAAGTTATCAAGATACAGTGCAATGTATGGAGTTAGCTTATCAGAGGCTTCACACTAGTTTTCAGTAAACCTTGAATATATTGAAGAACATATAACTGTCGATATCGCAATCCGTATGTACAAGTAAGATAAATCTACCTATAGATCTACCTTGATTTACATTGACCTATAGAATTTTATGAACGTTGAATATTCTGGATAGCCGAAATTGAAGCAAATTTATTGCCCATTTTTTCTATAATATGACTATGGTAAATATTTTTTTAATTGGTTTTTTAATATAAAAGTAGTAAAAAGTGATTCATACATTATTTATATGACATAGACATAGATTCAGCAAAATTCACAAAACAGTCACCGGTTTGGGGACGATTTACCAAAACTAAATAATAAAACTAAGAAAAGTAGCTCATTCATTAGATCAAAATTGAAATGATATTTCTTATAGTGAATTAAAACTTATAGAAATACAGTATTTTCACTGTAAAATCACGTCTATATGGTAAAATAGCAAAATAGGAAAAATTTCGTATACGGCCTCATAACTCGAACAATACAAAAAAATACAGACTAGTCCATAAATTAGGAATTGTGAAAAGAAAACTTCTATTGAGCATGATGCTTTGACCTACAACACAGCGCTGATTTTCAGTAATCACCTGAAAATGACGTGTGTAAACCAAGTCAGGTTGCATGTACCATGTGCTAAGGGGCCAGCCTAGCACATCAAACAGGCACACTCTAATTTTCCTTCCATAATGAACTGGTCGTATTTCATAACAATAACAATGCCGTACATCAACCTAATCACGAAAAGTCGCTTGTAAATTTTAAGATGGCACTTAAACTACCAGCTCATAAACAAGGTCTTAAAGTTAAGAAAAATAAACTTTATTTATTTACATTTGATATATTTATTACAAGTGGTTATTTCCTTCTAACTCTTTATTTTTATTTTACAAACTACCCTGCGGTGTACGATTCGTTATATGTGAGGTGTCACGCGATACTACATAGGTTTTTTTGCTTTAGAACTTTTATATGGTCTTTTTATGGGACTTTTGACTTCGAAGGGTTTTTCCACTCTATATTTTTATTTTGAGTGATGATTTGTAACAGCTATGTCATTTAATTTTGTTACATAATAGATTACCAGTTAGTAAACTGCTTACGTCCTTGAATTTTCCCCAAGAATATACAATGTGGAGACGACCATATGACGACAAAATTAACTTGGTATATTTAAGGAAGAAAATAAATTAAACCATATAATTTAATGACGTTCTGAGTCTGCATAGAAAAATTAAACCAAATATATCCAATAGTTTAGTCACTATACATAGGTAGTCCAAGATTGGCAAAGCCCATAGTTTCATGTTTGTCATTTTCATGTTTCGTAAGTTTGAAAAAAAAAAAAAAAATCGTTTTCCATTTCGATGTTAGGATTTATTTGATAGTTTCAAAATAATACTATGCGTTAGTGTTTTCAGTGTTTTTATTTAGTATTGAATTGTCGTGTCCTTCGGACCTTGTGTTTAATTAGCTGGGAATAATTTCCCCATCTGTTGGGTATCAATATCAAAAACTAAAAGAATGAAAAAAAATAACATCATTCGATGGCGGAAGATGGCCCGTAATCCATCAGCTGATTTTGTAATTTTTCGCTGAACTTCGTATTTTTTTCGAACTTCCAAAAACTATAACATACCAACAAGATACCAATCGGTTTGTTGCCTCAATATATATGTCAGCGTCATTTAACGTTTCGAACAAAGTTGGAATTATGAAATGTTTCATGTCTTTAGTTTTTATAGTGGGGATAAATTAGCAGGTAATACTTTATTACAAGTTAATTTACTTTGACCCTGCATAATGTGCCGCGGGAGATGCCCTGGGCGTCGGGAATCCCAGGCTGATTCCCGGCCACCGTAGGCGCGGGCTTGCGGACGGCGAGTAATGGGTACCTAGCTCGCTGTCCGGTAAGGACCAAGCCCGGGTGGACGGCGCGTTTCGTTCCACGCGCGCCTCAAAGAGATGTCAGCACCAAATGGTGGGGTCCGCAAGGGCCGATGCCTGCCAGGGGTGAGGGTTGTTCGAAAGAGATACCGTCGCCCCTGGCACACAGGCAACTGAGGGAACACGGGTGGGTTTTAGTCAGTAAAAGTCTGACACGCCCTCCCGCTCCACCCAGAGCGGGAGAAGTTATTTGATGATTTCCCATCCAAAAAAAAAACCATGCATAATGTTAGTCTCAATTAAGAAACCATATATACTATCAAAATGTAATAAATGCTTACTTCAGATGAAAACTAAATACGTTCATTAGCTTGGGATTACGAGTTTAATCCATACAAAATTGTGGCAGGATTTTCTGCTAAAGAAATTTCTCAATAGCAATCCGGATTTGGAATTGTGCCCGGTGAATGTTAATATTCTTTGTCACAGAGTCCACATGAAGTGTGAAAACAACATTACGAACTTACGTCTGAATTCGAGAGGCCCCCAAACTACATGGAAATTCGTAAAATTTGGCAGGTCAGTTGCATGTGCTCAAAGCTAGCTGGAGTTGTCTGAACTGTATTATCTTTTCTAAGTTTTGTTAAGGTATCCTTTCTGATGCCAAATTGAGGTAGCTGGTATCAGCTGCTGAAGTATATTATTAAGTTAACTTAATCATTAAGATAGGTTAATAATAAATGTATAAGTAACTAGCTGCGCCCCGCGGTTTCACCGGCATAGGTTTCGATTCCGTGGGAATATCGGGATAAAAAGTAAACTGCTATAGGTGACAGCTATGTACGTATCAAGTTCCATCGTAATCCGTCAATTAGTTTTTGCGTGAGGAAGTAACAAACATATTATACATATACTTACTAACACAAAAAAGGTATAGTGAGTCAATATTAAAAGATAAACATATGCTGTTGCGGACGTTTTTTTGAACTTTTAAAGAGGAACTGAGCTCCGCAAGTTCTGAGTTGAGCTGCATGATTACTGATAAATGCGTGCACTGATTGGACAGGTCCACTCAATCTGTGTGGTTCTTTCCTCAAAAGACCATTTCAGACACCAATCCACATGGTCTTCACATGATATGACCAAGATTATGTCTGAACTTTAAAAGAGACTGTGACCTCTGAGTTTGTTTCGGCCTTTCTTCTCAGAGTAGTCAGATAGGAAACGCCGACCTCATCTAGTTTAAAAAAATATGATTGACGTGTAAAAGTATTTGTATAAACCTACTTACAGAAAAAAAAACATTTATCATTTAACAATTCCATCTTACATGATTTTTGCGTAACTTAAACCGTTTACGCAGCGCACGCAACGGAAGCTCTCAAAAAGGAATATTTTTTCCCGTTTTTGCAACATTTTCCATTGATGCTTCGTTCGTATTGGTATTAGCGTGATGATATATAGCCTATAGCCTTCCTCGATAAATGGGCTATCTAACACGGAAAGAATTTTTAAATCGGACCTGTTTCCTGAGATTAGCGCGTTCAAGCAAACAAACAAACAAACTCTTCAGCTTTCAACAGATCTTCAATTTATACTTTAATATTAAAGTATAAATTGAGGTGCCACCTGTTTGAGACTTATGAAACTTACGATTAATAACAACAATCAACATTGATAATCAGTTTATTCTTAATTATAAATTATTAAGACAAAAAAAAAAACTATCCATCTCTCATGTTGGGACAAATTACATATAAATGCCAATTTTCGTCACAATAATGGTGAAGAGTTTACTGGGAACATACATCATGACACTGGATTTTTATATTTTAAGATGTATCTATCTATCTAACCAGTGTAATACAAACATAGCTTTTCACAGTTAAATTACTCGCAAATCCTTATCTAGTTATTCTACCTCCATACCAAATTAGATTCAAGTCCACTCAGGCGTTACCAGTCGATTGACTGCCTTACATCTGGCTTACATAATATATAATTATCAGAGATGGGCCGAATGTGGTTTGAACCGAATCCGAACTTCGGCCGAACATTCGGTTAAAATTAAAAGTTCGGCCGAAGTCCGGCCGAACTTCGGTTCAATACCCTTTAATTGTAATAAAAAAATACTTGATGTAAATGAATGTTTAGTTTGTAAACCAAAAACGTGTTTTTTTTTTTCAATTTACGAATTGTATTCAGATGTTTGTTAGAAGAATTCTAAGCTTATTTCATTTTTGTAATAGTATGTCTAATTAATTAGGCAGAGATTTTCAAGAACAATAAGAAGAACGCGATTTAATTTAAGGATTACATTTACAATGTTTCTAACTAAAATAAATGATGGTCATGAGCGAGTGAAAGACATAATTTTATTTTACAGTAATGCTATACTCTAATTCTATTAAATTTCAGTCAAAATAGTGCAAATAGGTATTATTTTTCTTGTGCCGAATGTTCGGCATCTGAACCGAATTCCGGCCGAATTCCGAAAATCAGTTCAAGCTGCCGAAATTCGGTTGAACCGAATGTGAACCGAATTTCGGCCGATCCCTAAATTATATTTATACATATATTTATTACTAATAGTTAGGTATATATCTAAGGTTAGCGAGTGTATTATTAATATTTAACGTAAGTTAACGCCTGTAATCTCCGAAGGGATAGGCAGCGGTATACTTATAGTCAAAACAAAATGTCGCTTAATATGCTTATGTACCTGCCAGGGGTACGGGTTGTTCGAAAGAGATACCGTGGCCCCTGGAACACAGGCAACTGAGGAACACGGGTGGGTTTTAGTCAGTAAAAGTCTGACACGCCCTCCTGCTCCACCCAGAGCGGGAGAAGTTATTTGATGATTCACCACACAAAATAAAAAATATTCTTATGTTTCATGGAATAAGAGCGAGCCTCTTGCTTCAACTGGACACAAAAACAGACACCGAATTGGTACCGAGAAATTACTGATGGAATACCTTATAAAACTTTGCCAGACCTGGGGATCGAAACCAGAACCTTATACTCAGAACTAGCACTTGCGAGCACCAGACCAAAGAAGCAGTATACGAGTACTATACAGAAAAAGTATCAGGTAAATCAGTGCGCAAACCATGAAATCAGCATACCATTCTAGACCCCCAGCGAAGAAATTTTTCGTCAGTTTTACAAAAAAAATTCGCTGTTTCATAGAAAAGTGTAATACCTACGCAGTCAAAATGTATGGATCAGCTATTTAGTTTTTGTATAACCGACGAAAAAAATCTTCGCTGGGGGGTCTAGAATGATATGCTGAATTGGTTACAGTTTGCGCACTGAATAAAAACTTTTCCTGTATAGTCAGAGAATCATGTAAACCGCATATTAATAGTAAATATCTGGTATTATCGAGCTTTGCTCCGTTTTTTTTCGGTTTGCCGTTTTATAAAAATGAAACCCAGCTAGATCGTTTAACGCCCCCGAAACCCCCTGCATACTAAATTTCATGAAAAACGTCGGAGCCATTTCCAAGATTTAGATAATATACATATACAGGGTCTTAAAGAATTTGCCTGCCATAGCTTAGGGGTAGGTTCAGTATCGGTAAAAGAACCCGGGGTCGTCTGGGGCCCTTATGTTACTTGGTTCCTGAGGTGGTCACGGCGTGCCATGTGTCCTGGTGCGCCAAACTGGTGGGGTCCGCAAGGGCCAATGCCTGCCAGGGGTGCGGGTTGTTTGAAAGAGATACCGTCGCCCCTGGCACACAGGCAACTGAGGGAACACGGGTGGGTTTTAGTCAGTAAAAGTCTGACACGCCCTCCTACTCTACCCAGAGCAGGAGAAGCTATTTGATGATTTCCCAAGGTAAAATAAATGAATCCTACCAGAGAGCACATTAATAAAGACATTGTATCTTATATTTAGTCTAGACGACCTAAAGTCCTTTGGATTATTAAATTGATGGCTACACCTCAGAACATGCATAGCAATACGTGGCATTTGCAAGCAATAAGATTGGCATGATCAGTTTAATGTTCCCACTGCTGGGCTACAGGCCTCCTCGCAGTGAAAGGAAGTGGGCTATTTTCAATGACGCGGGCATTGTGCGGGTTCGTAGATATCTTCGATTTTTTTGGTTAACCCTATTTTTTTTTAAACTACCACGAACTAATTTACCACAGAAAAGTAAACAAATAAGCAACAAAATAACTTTATACTCTACAAATATTACTTCAAGCTCTAAAAATTGAACGCATACGAAGTTCTAATAAAACCGTTACATGCAACATTATTACCATAGCAACAATGTATGTTCTGTAATTGCCCGCCTATTGCCCAAGTGCAGTAAAACTTGCCCGATAAATTCATTGTTCTGATGGTAAGTGTGTATAAACCCATCCAGTTATATGGAATGCTCTCGTAAAACCGATCGGAATGGAAATCGTATGTGCAAGTTTGTGTGTATGTTTGTTTATAATGTAAGATTTAATCGTAAGTAGAAGACTTCGCAGCTTTATCACCTTAAGGGGCGCTGAGAAGCAAAAACAAGTTTTTGCCTGTTTTTCGGGCGCGATTTTTAATGGCAAATCTCGACAGCTGACTTACCACGCGAGATCTCGAGTGTCGAATCTCAATTCTAGATTGCATATTATTTACATTACAAGGCATTTTCATAGTTTACAATAATAATTAATTGTTACATATTTGCAGTCACATGGCGCAAAATAAACGCTTTCTGAAAAGTAATTGCAATAATGACGATGATCAATGAAGCAATTATTCAATAAAACCTTAATAGTGACGACATCATTCAACATTCCGGCATTACGACCAATTTTTGAGACAGCTGAAATACTATTAATTTTGACAATTATGCAACTGTCATGTGCTGACATTCAATAATTATCTGTGACTGGTATGTTTCATGAGAATTTAAAAGCGTTTTAATAATTTCCAGCCCGATTTATTGCATTTTAAATGGACAAGTATTTAAAACCAATTAAGTATTCAAGTAATGTATCTCATTTCACTCATTTAAAGTTATGAATGAGTATGAAAATTATTATACCAGTCAGTAACAAAGAGATTGGTGTTCGTATAATGTACACTTTCATGTTTTGTTCAGCATTTGCTAACAATATTTGAAGATACGTTTTACCTCTACGTCTCTTTAAAAATGTTCAACTATGTTAGCGTCGGCGTCTAGTTTAACCGGATTCAGCTGAATACCAGTAGGTACTATTTATGGAGCGACTGCCTGTCTGACCTTCACAACCTAGTTACTGGGTATTATTTTACTGTCACAATCCCCTCTTAACTATCTCCAAAAAAAGTACTGAAATACCGATAGCGAAAATAAAAATTGTTTGCAAGACAAAAAGAAACTGTCTTCAAAAAAGAAACAATGCGAAATAATTATGGTTTTGGAAGTCAATGGCTTTGTTTTTTTGATTATCGTTCTTGCTACCTGATTTCTGATATTAGAATTCCTCCTTTTTTAAAGTCTGTTAACAATAGGCATGAGATGTTTTATCCTGAAATATTTATTTTTAGGGGCAAGGCAAGAAGCAAGGGGCAATTGGAGAAGTATTTTTTTTATTTAAGCAATAAGTTATTTCACTGAAAATAACATAATGGTGACTATCTCTACGGACAGATCCTCCTAAAACATTCAACCAACTTCTTTCAAAGTAAAGCAAGATGAAAAAGCTAGTTAATACTGAAAGTACTAAATAGAACCATAAAAAATCCATCAGATACCGCTCCGGGTCTCATTTACGACGTCGAGTTTTGACACTAAAATTTTTCTTCCGTTTTTATACCCGGATTTGCCATCGCGGGCCTTTCATGGAAGATTTGACAATGCAAATGATCCGTTTAACTTGATAACATCTCTTTGTCAGCATTATCTGGACAAATAATAGTTTGAATAATGAAACCTGTTGTTTTTAAATTAAATGTAAAAGCAATAATTCAAAATCAAAATCAAAAATCATTTATTCAAACTAGGCTGAGAGTCAGCTCTTTTTGAACGCCAAAATTACATTAGACAGCCCCCAAATTATTTTATTGGATATATTTACTTATGCCAAATTTTCGGTTTCATAATTATGTTTCTTCAATTCAAATCATAACATACGTGTCACCGCACTACGTAAGTCAATAACTTTACACGATACTTGCCAATATCACGATAAATCTCTTCCGAGTGGTGTGTTTACTTCAATTCGAAAATTTCGGTTTCTGTATTAAAAATTCTCATAACTTCCGAACATGTAGAGATAGAATTAAAAAACCTCTCCAATAGTGTTTGATATCATCCAAAGAAGTCGTGCTCTTGGTATGTATATACTCTTTCCGTTACACGTTGTATATAGGTCTTATATATAAGAATATGTTATAACATAACTAGTGAAAGAATCAGCATTGCCATACAACGTGGTAATGCTGCCAGCCTTTTGGGCACTCTTCCCGTTGACAACGATGCGGACGTATTAATATATAATAGTTATAATTATTATGCGGTTGTAAACCTACATTCTGGCCAGTAAATGAATTAGAATTTGAAAAAAAAACCTTTTTTAAAAATATATAGAGGTGTCAAAGTGTCTTAAAAGATCTACTTACATAAGTAAACATTTGATTTCATATCAATGTCTAATATTTTCACGATCAAAAAAAAATATATATAAGAAATTTTAACAGAAATTGGTAACTTAACTAGCCTAACCTACCTAAATTACTGATAAATTATCGTATTATTAGTTAGCATTAAATTTTAAGTCGTTTATGGTATTTTTATTACACATTGTTTAACACACCAAACTATTAACAGTAGGTACTTAATTAAATTACTAACTAACTAGAAACGCCAAAGAACGACCCAGTCTTCTGGTCACGTGAAGTTTCGACCAGTTGGCGAGATTTTTTTAAAGGTTTTTTTTTGAGTATCAAGGCGTAACGCTTGTGAGTTATTCAATATTTCAATGGTTTTCTGTAAAACTAGAGAGTTAGCGTATCGTATCAGTCAGTGCTTGCTCACAGAAACATGGTGCCTAGTATTTGGCAACAGACTTGTGTGAAAAGGCACGGCTAAGCCAGGTGTGAGTTCAATACGCTTTTAACAAGTTCTGACGAGTTAGTTGGCAACCGCTTGGGTACATGATTATGTGCGAACTCTCGAAATTGTTCACACGTAATACTTTGGTTTTTTCATGACATGTTAAGAAAATTCCAATGACGATCTTCAATTTCTTACGCCATGACATCCGAACGTAAATGTACTTTCATTTTATTGCAAAACTTGTAGGAGCTTTAACGTGAATTTTCAGTGGTCAACATGTCCATCACAAGTATTAAACCTAAAGATGAATTGACGTAGAGTTCACAGCAAAGTAAATATCTCAATTTACTTTGACTAAATAACTGTGTTCCGTGTCCGTGTGGTGCCAGACGTAAAAGAATAGCACTATCCCATTTCTTCCCGTGGGTGTCGTAGGAGGTGATTAAGGGACTTACTAGAGAATGGGCAGCAGCGTTCTCTATGCATTTTACCACTATACTGTGATCGCCAACTAGCCTGCCAAGCGTGGCGATTATGGCAAATCCCCCCTTATGGGGGAGGCTTATGTTCAACAGTGGACGTATTTCGGTTGATATGATGATGAATCAACTGTAGAGCTATTTTCAAAAATTAAATTAAAAAATAAATCAGATTTCCCAGTAGTCGGGTTTAAAGTTTTCAAACTTACTTTTTATTTAAATTGTTTTGGGGTTAAGTCATTTAGAAATTATGAGGAAACAAATGAACATATATTCATGAATACCCTTACATATACGTACCGGTCAAAATCGACATCCTACTTTTTGCTTCGCCGTTATAAATAAGGGTATAAAGTAATGAAAAACTGAATAAATAAAATCATGTTGCAGCCTCATCATTTCGGTCTAACATCGCATTATTTAAATAAATAAGTGAACGCTCAGTTTCACGGGTAAAAGTATCTGCTTCTCTATTCCCTTATATCATAACCAGGTCAGCACTATAATAAATTTCCCCCTGCATTATTACAGCCAATCCTCCAAGAAATGAGGTAGTAGATGAATCTAGGAATTTTTGTACTCTATTCTTGAGTAAATAATGCAAAGTATAATTCAGACTGCGCAGCTTTGTTGGAATTTCCAATGTAGTTCGTAGCGGAAGATCTACAATCATCTACATATAGAAACGTTCTAGTCTCAGTTTGTTTCTTTAGGATTTGTCTCTGAGAACTTAATATTATGGTGTGCTGAATATGAGCTTCAGGAAGTAAAACTGTGAGGCCGTTACAGCAAGGTTATAAATTGGGCCAACTTGGAACATTTTTTACAGATGTTAAAGTAGGTTACCGTTCATCTAGACAAGAAGAAGATGTATAAGTAAGATAGTATAATTTATATTCTATGGAGCAAACAGTGACATGCGCATATATGTAGCATGTTTGTAGCCTTTTTGTGAGTGATTTTCGTATTAGACTAATAGATGAAAAAACTATAGGGACAATGTGAACGGTTTGGAATTATTTAAAGCCTGTGATGTCTACTGCAAGACAAATGCCCCCTTATTCCCTCTCTACGTTCCACTTAAACTTGGGTAGCTGTATGTACTACAAGTAACTAATATCATCCTCATCTGTTTAGCCTTTTCTCAACTATGATGGGGTTTTTTTTTGGTTGGGAAATCATCAAATAACTTCTTCCGCTCTGGGTGGAGTTGGAGGGCGTGTCAGACTTTTACTGACTAAAACCCACCCGTGTTCCCTCAGTTGCCTGTGTGCAAGGGGCCGCGGTATCTCTTTCGAACAACCCGCATCCCTGGCAGGCATCGGCCCTTGTGGGCCGCATCAGTTGGTGCTGACATCTCTTTGAAGCGCGCGTGGACCAGAACGCACCGTCGAACCGGGCTTGGTCCTTACCGGGCAGCGAGCTACCCATTACTCGCCGTCCGCAAGCCAGCGCCTGTGGTGGCCGGGAATCAGCCTGGGATTCCCGATGCCCAGGGCGTCTCCTGCGGAGGCTAGGGCCACCTCCCTCTTTGCGAGCATTACTGCTTCGCAGAAGGAGGTGACGGTGACACATGCACTCTCGCTCCGTACCATGGCCTGGACCAGGGCCGGACGCAAGAGATCGCCGCCGCCGATCGCCTCCACAAGGACACGGCGGTGCTCCGCCCAAGCCGGGTAGACCTCCACCGTATGCTCCACCCTGTCCTCAGGCCGATCTTCGCAGTAGAAACACCCGGGAACTATGTTGGGGTCGGCTTCAAGTCAAACCGGATGCAGCTGAATACCAGTATTTTACATGGAGCGAGTTCCTGACTCCACAGTTACTGGGTAACGTATTACCCAGTAACTGAATTTTATTCGGATTTGAATTCCATGCATGAGCTCAACATTGTAGAAGAATACACGGCAAATTAATAACAGCAATAATAAAATGAATTATTGACTTTAAAACTTTTAGGATGAGACTCCTCTGTTACTGCAATTTGTCCTAAAAACATTCATAAAATGATTGGTAACTGGTTAATAATGATACTGGGGAACAAACGGAGTATGTTAAGAAGTTATAATTAGGGTGTTCGCTGATTGAAACTGGCGAGCATTTGTAAGTACCCTAGGGGTGATTAAAACTCTCAGCACCAGTAAATGAGGTTCGATGATTTGGTTTTAGAAATGCATGTATTGTACAGTACATTTACGAGCATTAATACTTTACAGTTATGGAAAATTCGAAAGCGTTTTTATCCTCAAATAATAATTGCAAGTTTTAAAAAAGACCTAAAAAGTATGGTTTCAAAAATACTATGTTCGGAACACTATAAAATATCTATCAATAGGTAGTTTACTAGAAAATCGCTTTTGAAACTTGCAATAGTACAAGGTATTTATGCTCGTAACTATTACCTGGGTGTTAATATGGCACAACGAACTCTCAGAGACTATCATTCTACTATAATCCTACTAATATTATAAATGTGAAAGTTTGTATGTTTGTTACTGCATCATCATTTCAGCCGAAAGACGTCCACTGCTGGACATAGGTCTCCCCTAAGTTCAGCCTCTTCGACCGGTTCTGTGCTTCCCGCATCCAGCGAACTCCTACGGCCCTCACAAGGTCATCGGTACACCTTGTGGGAGGCTTTCCAACTTTACGTCTTCCGGTACGCGGCCGCCACTCCAGAACTTTTCGGCCCCATCGGCCATCTGTTCTGCGAGCAATGTGTCCTGCTCACTGCACGCAAAAATGGTAAAACGGAGTTGGATAATTTTTTGCCATGTATATAGTTTATAACCTGGATTAACACATAGGATACTTTTCACCTCGGTAGTTTGTTCCCGTAGAATAATTTCCGAACATCACGCGGGCGAAACCGCTGGCAAAAACAAGTTAAATTATATGAATACTAACTAATTGAAATTTTTACCTAAACCCATAAGAAAAACACACAATGCGCCATTAATCATTCCAATGAACTATTTTTAAAGAATTTTTAAGTATCTCTTAACAAAGTTGTATTTTCCAACTGTTCTTTTAATTGCATTTTTATTACAGTTTCTTTCTTTCATTTCTTACTCCACAAATGTGAAATGTTTTCTAGAGAGAACTGTAATTACAACAAAAACTACATCATAAGAGAATGTTCCATCATTTTTAGTTTTTTATTTTATTCGCGCTGAATGGTATCTTTTTCATACTCTTCGTAGACTTTCAACAAATATATCATCAATTAATTTATAAACTTGATCGTTTTTTCTTTGCGCACGTATTAAATAAAACCATTAATTAATTTTAAAATATTTCGTTCACAGTTTGATAAACTTCGTATGGTCAAAACCACAGTCATGCTGTTTGCGACACAAAATACAATATTGCTACGAGCTGCTCAAGTATTTTAAACCTTAAAATAATTTAAGGTTTAATTAAAAATAGTTAAACACAATTTTGTATTTAGGCAGTTTTTGGTTTTACTTTACTGAACTCCGTGTTCAAATTTACATCTTTTTATAATTTTGTTCAATCTACTAGTACTAAGCCTCTTACTAACTATGTTGGAGTCGGCTTTCAGTATAATCGTATGCAGCCAGGGGCATACCAATAGAAAATGGTGCCTCGGGTTCGCATCACATTTGCGCCCCTTCGTAAATATTATCATCTCGGTCTACACTGAGCAAAGCTAGGTCACATAACCTTTCTTGACCAATTATGAATAATGAAGGTATTAATTTCAACTAGCTAAAAAATTGCTTGCAATGCTGCAATTTTAAGAGAATTTGAATAGAAATAGAAAGATTTGGAAATACGCTTTCATCCCCGTTCTGCACAATATATTCAAGTAGTTCTCCAAATTTCTTAGATATAGGTAACAGTATGAAATGGTTTATTGGTGTTTTTTTTTTCTATATTTAATAATTGGCTACTTTTTGCGCCCCCCTTGGATAGGCGCCCAGGGCTCTTGCCCTGCCTGCCCCACCCAAGTTATGCCACTGGATCCAGCACCAGTATTTTACATGGAGCGACTGCCTATCTATGTATCTGCCTATCTCCAATGGTATATGCTCCGACTTAAGAGTTATAGGTCGTGGGTTCGAACCCAGGCAAGTGCATTACATTGTACATATGTATGACTACGTTGAAGACAGGGAAGTTTGGCATTAATTCCTTCTGCACATGTGGCTTCCCTGGTACCTCATTAACAGCAAAACTGTGGGAAAGTCTATTAACTGCTCCCAAATTACAATGTTAATTTTTATTCTTTTTATTTTTTACAATGTCTGACATATTCTCGTCATTATTTGACTAATGTCAAATAATGACGAGAATATGTCAGACATTGTAAAAATGATGGTTAATGAGTCGAAATTAAAATTGTTGTATAATTACAACAATTTTAATTTCGACTATTTATTATTAGTGATTGTCATGGAAATCATGTCACTTGGTTCAAATAGGTTCATTTATAATTTTTAATAAATAAACAATTTTTCTTTCTTTCTTTTCTTTCTTTCTTTATATAGGTAGATCATTTTATATATTGTGAATGAGAGAACGTTGTAGGCCTTAGAGACTAGATTTGTAGACGTATTTCTATTCTATATTTTCATTCCTCTAGTACCTGGTACTTATTGACAGGCCTGCACTGTCCTCCCATTCACTGTATTTTGAAAACATTGTAAAAGCCAATTATTTTTAAAAGAGTAACCGTGGAGATACTTGCCGGCTCTTCTCCATAGGAAACGACAAATTGGAACCGTGCACCTAGCTTCTGACGTTTCATAAGTGCCCATGCAGGCTTATGTGAAATAAAATATTTTGATTTTGACTAATTATTTGTTCTGTGTCTCGTAATGATTATTACTTTGCCTATGTGTGTATAGAATCAAGTCTATCCAACTACACAGATAGCTGTGCTGCTGGGGCGTTTGTTGCGCCACTACTTCTTCCCAGCTAAAGCAATAGGAAGTGGTGAATGGTGGGCGTTTTTGGGGGACTGTCTAATGTGTTTTGACGTTCGTAAAGTGCTGATTTTCAGCTTAAATTGAATAAATGACTTTTGATTAGTATTTTGATTGTGTAAATAATTTTATCACCACTGCTTTAAAAACGGTGAAGGAAAACAACGCAAGGACACAGGCATGTCGTAAAACCAAAGATTCGATGAAATGTAACATCTACCAACCCGCACTGGGCCCACGTGGTAGATTACAGCCCAGTCCCCCTTGGAGAGGAGCCCTGTGTCCCAGCTGTGGGAAGATTATAGGTTGATTATGTTGTGTGTGATTGTCTATCTGACCGCCACAACCAAGTAACTGAGTAACACAATACCTCTCCGTAAGATTGGTTGGTGAATTGGGCAAAGTAATTAACATAATAGAACAAAACTCTACACGTATTTTCAAAACACTCGGTTCAATGAGACTGAAACAGTGCAAACATTAACTCTTGAATTTAAACAATGTAAATAAAAAATGCAATTTCTCAACTGAAAAATGAAACGGCTTTGAGTTGCGCTGTTTTTAGCAACAGCAATTCGTTTCACCACTGAATTGAGTCGCGATTTAGCTGCGTTACGAGTTTCTGGACCACTACTACTGTTACAAAAAGTTGTTAAGCCTGTCAGATATAGGCAGTATATGCGCCCACGCGGCCGTAGTAGGCCGTAGAGACGCCCTGGGCGTCGGGAATCCCAGGCTGATTCCCGGCCACCGTAGGCGCAGGCTTGCGGACGGCGAGTAATGGGTAGCTCGCTGTCCGGTAAGGACCAAGCCCGGGTCGACAGCGCGTTGTGTTCCACGCGCGCCTCAAAGAGATGTCAGCACCAAATGGGTGAATCCGCAAGGGCCGATGCCTGCCAGGTGTGTGGGTTGTTCGAAAGAGATACCACGGCCCCTGGCACACAGGCAACTGAGGGAATACGGGTGGGTTTTAGTCAGTAAAAGTCTGACACGCCCTCCTGCTCCACCCAGAGCGGGAAAAGGTATTTGATGATTTCCCAACCAAAAAAAAGCCTGTCAGATATTGCCCGAAGGTAGCAGAGGTTTATCTATATTATAGGTACACAAATTTCACTAGTTATATTTAAGTCCTATATAATAGCCTTCGACCGGCGTAATCTAAAATTGTCTTCGACCGAGCTGCTACTGAAAAAATCAAAATGGAAAATACTAATAACACTTTGCCTAACCCGCAAATGGGACCTAGGACCTCGTGCTCAGCAGAAGCGCTAGCGACCCCTAGATCAACGAGGTAGTTTAAAATAAGCGAGTATTCGTACAAAAAACAAGATATCACTGTGTGAAGTTTTGAGGAGATTTTTTATATTTTTTAAATACCCAATGTTACCTTTTGAAACCTCAAAAGGTAACTAACAGCAATTATTTCATATACATGGATTAGCGATCTTTACTGCAATATATTATAATATCTTCTTTATCTCTTGTTTTTTATGCACCCAATGCGGCAGTTAGAATGGCAAAATCATAATTTATCTATCTATCTATATATATAATAAGAAAAGTCCTAACTGACTCATCAACGCCCAGCCCAAACCCTTGGACCTAGAAAACTGAAATTTTGCACGAAGGTTCCCTTTATAATTTAGGCAAGGAACAAGGAAGGTTTTTTCGAAATTCAACCCCTAAGTGAGTTAAATGAGGTTGAAAGTTCCACGCGGGCGAAGCCGCAGGCAAAACCTAGTCTCGTAATATTTACACAACTAAGAAAACCAAAACAAAAAGTTTTATAAAATCTATTACACACGGCAAATAGTAGGGTTCATATTTTTACTCCCAAGAACTGTTTCGAGCGGTACAGTCCACACGTCACGCGACACAAACACTGTGCAAGCTCAACGAGCAAGCTTGCCATCGACGCTTTTTGTGCATGTATTTATAAAGTGAGCTACACTTTATGCGGGAATAATGCATATTATGTTGCATCTGGTAGAGTGTAAGGGACGTCGACGAATTTGGGAAAAGACATGGCTAGATACTTTAATAATATTTTCACCTCTCATGCTCTAAAAGTATTCCAATAAAGCCCTACGAAGCGGGACTAAAGTAACCACTTTAGTCTCTAGGGAGTGAAAAGTCATTAGTTTTTTTAATTTCCTTCATGTGACATAGACAAACTCAAACAGCCAGTAAATATACTATACTACTATCTGTGGAGTGTGGACCATCTTCATTGCGAAATGTTGAGAGTTTTAGTTCCATGATTTTTCCGCAAAGGTGGTGGCGCCATGTGTTTTAAATTGTTAATCTGTGACAAGTTAGAAGAAAAAACTGCCCACCAAAATTTCAGAATTTTTGTCGAGTGTAAAGTACTAAATTGACAATTTTTCTCGCACTCAAAGTGAAAAGTACAGTTTACACCTCGAGACTAAACGCCAACTTAATATACCCTCGGTTTTATTGACTCCCTCGCACGCTCGGGAGTCAAACCACCTCTGGTATATTATGGCTTCGTTTAGTCCCTCGATATAAAATATACTATAATACCAGCCTATTATTGTCCTTCTGCAAAGTTCTCTTCTCATACAGAGAAGGCACGAGCATTGATCACCACGCTTGCTTAAGACGGGTTGGTGATTTCAGACTTACTTATATTAATTGTAAGTCCAGGTTTCCTTAAGATGTTTTCCTTTACCAATGTCAGTTATGTCGAAGAATATTTTATTTTGAACCATAGAATCTGGGACTAGCTGACACCTCACATAATTTTTCGTTGGTCTGAACTAAGACACTGAAAAAATAAAGGAAGCCTTTGTCTTCTAAGTCTCTCATCAAACCAGAGAGCGAATTTATTTCCAGATAGATTTTTCCGCTATTTAGAATTGTGCGATAGTTAAGTCCTATATGTCTATTATAATAAGTGGCCAAGACTTGTTGAAGCTTCAGTAAATAAAAACAAGTGAAGGTATTATTTCACAAAAATTTATCAAAGCATGATAAAAATGCTATTAATTTAGAACGCATATCACAAACTCACTATTACTTTTACAAACATCTCCAACCCCTAATTTATTGGAATAAAAAAGTTATTTCTGTAACAAAATCCCTATTAATATAAAAAGGGTTATGTCCTGTCGTGATATTTATCTAAGCCATTATATCGGACATCGGCATAGATGCACTGCGCACTGACCAGAAGCCTGCATTAGGCATCGTAAATATAAATTTATGGCCAGCAATAACTGGTGACCAAAAGGTTGGTAAAACCGTGTGTATTAGAAGGGTTCCGTAACGACAATATATGACTGGAAAAGTGCACAAATTATATTTAGCTTTACGCCTTTTTCTTGAATGGGTGAATAAAATTTCATGTGGCGTCGATAATGTGATCGTCCGCGTCGTATGTTTTATTTTGTCCTTATAAACTTATAATAAGGAAGTTATTGTAATGTTGTGACAGGTTAAAGCTGGGTTATTTTTAGTAGAAGACATTTCTTAATAAAGCGCTTGTGATAAATACAGGGTGTAAGGAAAGATAAAGCCTGTGGGCCCAAACTAAAACAGCGTAATTAGAATATGAA
This sequence comes from Antitype chi, assembly GCA_947359405.1. Lineage (NCBI taxonomy): Eukaryota > Metazoa > Arthropoda > Insecta > Lepidoptera > Noctuidae > Antitype > Antitype chi. The sequence continues at coordinate 5,188,505 of OX375819.1, read as the reverse complement.
ATTACAAATTTACAAAGTACTCAAAAAACTGTGGAGCAATTCTCGTGAGAGAATACATGTAATTTACAGATGAACATTAAATGTTTTCTCTTACGGGAATTGCCCCACAGTTTTTTTGAGTACTTTGTAAATTTGTAATTTCATATTCTAATTACGTTATTTTAGGACGTTTTTTAGGATAAGAATTATTTGACTGGCTCGATGTATTTACAGATGAACATACATCGAGCCAGTCAAAACATTCTTATCCTCCTTTTTGCTTCACCGCAGTTGGGTAAACAGTATATGCCACTTTCCCCTACAACTTTGATGCAACGTGCGATAATAACACGCGAAAATGTGTACCCAAGTATACGGACGCGAAATATACAGCCTATAAGCTGCTTATCGTTCGCCACAAGTGATGTTACAAAGTTGTGCCTGCAAGGAGTAGTGTTATTATTTACCTATGACTTCGACGAGATATTATGATTATTTGAGGATATTACTGGGAATTTAAACGTGATGTTATGCTGAGGATTTTTCCGTTTTGGAAAACTGTAATAAGCGATACTTTATGAGTTTATCATTCGTTTCGTATACAATAAAGTTATAATTGTATTTATAACCTTACAAATGAGGCAATATGTATATATTTTTGATTTAATTAGTAGAGGCAAAGTTCCCCATTCATCAAGTTTTTATTAATGACTAGATTATGCTAGCGGCTTCGTAGGATCAATGATAACAGATTGTATTTCTGTAAGCAAGTTTGTACAAACACTAGCCCAGACATAATGTTGGTCAGATCATGTCAAGACCCCATGGTCTTACTATTTCAGACACCAATCCCCATGGATTGGTGTCTGAAATGGTCTTTTGAGGAAAGAACTACGCAGATTGAGTGGACCTATCTAATCAGTGCACTTTTGTTTTGAGCAAACAAAGGAAAATATTTGTGACTGAACGATATGTAATTTTTATTCAAATTCACGTATCTATCATGCCTGCAAAAACAAAAAACCAGCCGGTCCACAACACAATTTAGACCAAAGTGTGATGTCGTATGTATGTATGCAAAACATTTCCATACAAGTCTGAAAAACAAAAAAATACAGCCACACAGCATTCATACAACGTGCAATTCTATTTACGCGCGTTACATTGCTCGTTTATTTCGTATTCGATTGCGAGGTTCGGTCTGAGCGCGCGTTGAACCCTAAAACCTATGCATTTGTGAGCACAATGTGTAAACGTTTTTAGTCCTTTTATCTTGCATAAATAAAGTTGCGGGTTTTTGTTCATGTTTTTTAATAGAGGTGATTATTTAGTAGGTGTACGTTGACAATATTTTTACATGAAATAATACCTGCTGGGATATTTATGACGGGACTTTCCAGCTGTCGTAATTAGCCACAAGCGACTCTGTTTCGCAGAATTATAACCGTTTTTTGATACTTTTTGTTTGGGTTTTAAACAACAGTTGACTTTTATCAAGTACTAGCTTCTGCCCGGGACTTCGTTCGCGTGGAAGTCGTAAGTCACCAGAGGTTACTAAAAGGACAGCCACAATTTAAAAAAAAACTGTATACTACGTTTTTAGTTTTGGTAACAGTACAGTTGTCCGTGTGAAAAGCAACTTGTCTTGAAGTCGACACCCGTCCAATGGTCTTATGGCCATTGGCCTTTAATTTGCTAGAGAATACGGTGGTTGTTCGCTGCAGCTTTGATAATTTTTGGGCGTTAAAATGGCCCGTTCACACACCCAAGAAATAGAAGTACTCCAGACGAATCTGATTTTTTAAAGTGGGAACCACTACCAAGAGCCTCTGTAGGTTCACTTATAAACGCTCGACTCTAGAAGAGTGTCTTCACTAACTTTAAACCGAACTCACATGTTGATGGTCAAGCGCTGTCTATAAGCTTGCGTCCTTAGAATCGACCTATTCAACGTAGCATTCACCTCGTCAGTCCTAGTTCCTAGTCAAGTATAGGTACTTGATTGGTACGCAGTCGTACCAATCGAGCCAATAGAGAAGTGTAGGAGAAAAAGACATATTGCCTCGACCCCAAGTAAATTGAAAACAGGAGAATTATGATGAGGTACTTGATTTAAGTCAATTGTTGTTTTAGGAAGTAACCACCATGTTTCTACTAGGGGGCCGTCCATAAATTACATCACACCAAGGAGAAGGATAACGCTCCCATACAAGCTTGGCCCGCCAAGGACATAAATAAAACAACATTATCATGAAGCAATATTTGTATTGACTAGTTCAGTTTATATTTGTTTGCAACGATATGCGGAGGAATTAAGGCCATAATGGAAATTCTAATATTACCCTTTTTTTTTTAAATATAATTAAGTCTTTGACCGTGCTGGGCCATGCGTTATCCATATCCTTTTATGGTTTTGCGCCCCCTCCCGTCCTTGTCACAGGTGGTCACATTTGTGAATTACCTCCCCCCTAGTGTGACGTCACATGTTGTTCAATTTCATGTTTAGAAGTACTTATTTAAATTAAAACATCAGTTTTTCCATTTTTTTTAAATTTCAATTAAATATAATCTATAATAAAATTAACATAAAGCGAAATATAAAATGAAGATTTTAACATGTGATGACACAAAGCTTTTGACCCCCTGTCCCTTGTCACACAATGACACATATGATTGACCCCCCCCCCCCCTTTTTACGTGTGACGTAATTTATGGATGGCCCCTAGGTGCATTTCCCAATTAACACGAAGGGTGCGAATCATCTGCCTAGCCTCTTCCCTACTATGTTGGGATCAACTGATTGCAGCTGAATATCAATATTTGACATGGAGCTGTCTATCTGACCTCCACAAAATAGTTACTGGGCAACACGAAACCTCTTTGTAAGACTGATTGTCAGACTTCCGGACCTTTGTCTACACGTAACGACTTTCAAAATGACAGCCGGGACCAACGGCTTAACGTGCTATAAGAGGCGTGATGAGTATGGCGGATCTCGATTTGTAATGGATGGTCACCCATCCATGGACCGACCTCGTCAAGCGTTGCTTAACCTTAAAGATCGACCTGTGAGCCTGTGACCTGTTGTTATTATTTAGCCACGATGGATGACTGAAAAAACAGTCATTTACGTTGATAAGCTATTCCGGTGTCACACTCAGCTTTGTTGATCAGATGCAGGACGCAATCAAGTTAATTGCATGATGCAAGCAATGGTATTTTTTTTGCAATTTGTTAAACAGTTAATGAGTGCATACAAGTAAAAGAAGAAAACAATTTTATTTATAGGACAAGTTTGTAAAAATACGTAGAAAATTCGTTGTCTAACATAAATAGCAAATTATGAAAAAAAAAAATACCCAGTGCGAAATATCAAAGTGTAAACAATCCAAGATTATAGGTAATGAACACTGTTGCAACCTATAAGTATGTTTACGAATAGAGACTATTGGTTCAAGATTGATTGACATTCAGCATTTGAAATTGGGAACCTTCAAACCATTTTATATATAATATGCAGCCCCAACAAACGCTACACACCGATTTTAACCGAATTCAACGAGAACTGCATACGTTATAGCCTTTTTGAGATTTTAATGCAGCATCAACACTATTTTACGAGGACCGCTGTATTTTTAATGTTTCTCTCGAAAATGTTAGTACAACGCCATTTGTTCGCTAAAATAGGAAGTAAAGTTGTCTTCTTCCTTCTTTTGAGTTCGTCCGTAGAACTTTTCTTTTACTTTTAAGGCTATGCATCAAGAACTTGTGCTGTTTGCGGCGAAACTGCCTAATCGTGTCGTGAATCTTTTAGTTTATATCCTGGACTTTATGACCCGGAAAGGCTGTTGCTAATTACGGTTTTAAAGAAAATGTAGTGGCTACTGCTTCATTTGTTCAATTTCATTTGTTTTGGGATTTATTTTTAAAAGTTGCTTAAAGTTATGATTAAAGCCTCTTAGCCATACATGTTAAAGCGCTTAAACGTCTCTTAACTTTTAGCATTGGTCATAATAAACGCTTTTGTATTTAGGTCAATAATAAGTTGTGGATTTTGTTGTTGCTCTTATTCATATATTTTTTTATTACAATCCTTTAGTTTTATTATTTGTGCTTTCATCGTATTGCATACTTAATTGCATTTCTATTATTTGCAATTTGTCTCCAGTAGTTGAATATACTAGTAAGAATTTATTTCAATATAGCAATCAGCTTGCTTAAAAGATTGGTTGTTCTTTAACAATTATATCTACCTACATCTGCAACTTTTGTCACAATACGAACAATATCTCCGCAACAGCTGTGCTATCAAATAAGTCGTGTTGTTCAACTAAATGTAGGCCAGATCATCTGCTGCGAAAACAGTTTTGTAGGTCAGGTTGTAGGCGCATTGCGTTGAACTAGAGACTGGAAATACGCCTGTGAGCTGTTACTCACTAGAACGGTTTTACATTATCATCAACATTAAAGCGTTCACATACAGTAAAATTAAGAAGATAGCCATTAGAATAAAAAAGTATACCTAGCCAAATCAATCAATAGGTATTTTTTATTTAAGTATATATGTTAATTTCCTGAATTAAATGTGTAAGTATATTTTAGTTTAAGTCGTCACATATTCATATTTTCTCTTCTTGTTCTCACACACTATTGTCTACATTTCTTTTTCATTTCTCCTTTCGCAGGTCTGCTGGAAGAAATTTCTAAAGAAATAAGCAGTACCTTTGTATTCAATTATTTGATTATGCCGTATCTGCTATGTATTTAACTGTGTGTACATAAATAATTAAAAATAAAAATAAAACAAATTATTTCCAGCCAGTAAGTAAATTCCGCAGTCGCAGGTTTTTTGTGATGTATGAATTTGTTCTTTCTACTGTAATATGTGAGTATTATTTTATTAAATTGACCAGTAGGTTAAAGTGACCTCAGCACGCGATTACAAAAAATACACAATGATGTAAAAAAAATACTAATGGTGTTTTGTTTGTGTATAAATAGGCATAGCGAATGTGAGTTGAATGGATGTGAATTACGTGTGATTGGCAAGGACTATGTTCGGTAGTGGACTGCTGTAGGCTGGCATGCAAAATGCATGCATGATGTTGCCTGCAACACGGCTTAATAGAATGATCTTTTCCGTCATTTTGTACCATAGTGGCGTGCTAACTTACCGCGATAAAAATCACCATCAGACTCGCAAAACTAGTCAACAAAACCCAACCAACAAAATCACGCTCTAAAAAGTTTCCGTTTTAGTTTTTGAACTTACTTTTAATTTGAATTATTTTCGGGTTAGCTCACAATATATGTATATATACAATATATACCTTTTTCGTTTCAAATATCCTAATTAAGCCCTTTCATTTGATACCCAACACGATATCATTGAAAATGCTTTTTTTTAATTCGTCACTTATTTTCCCCTAGAAGGTGCCATAATTAAAGTGATGTGACAAAGCCAACCAACGGACGGTCTAAACGCTTCTAATTATACCTAATTTGTCAAATTCTGATAAGGAGTTTAGAAGTTATGAGGGAAAAGATGCACATACACGCAACATACATACGGGTCAAAATTATATAACCCACCCCGTAGTCGGGTAAAAACAGAACTAATGACAATGCTACATAAACTAACTACGAACGCAACAACACAAACGAAACACACTGAATAGCACAAAGTTAATAGAAAATGTCTCAATCTCCTAAGTCCCCGTCAGGAACTTAACATGTCTGCGGTCACCCTGAGGCGTTGGGGCTCATGTAGGACTAACGTATTCAAAACGGACCGGTTCCTGAAAACATACGGGTCGTTGTTATGCAGTACTGAACATGTTGGGGGTAGTGATTATCTGTTATTGTTGAGAATTTGATGGGATATGGGCGATTATGGTAATCTGTATTTTGGAAGAAATTTTCTACCAAATCATGGAAGAATTGCTCGCAGAATAGATGGCCAATGGGGCCGGAAGGTTCTGGAGTAGCGACCGCGTACTGGAAGACGTAGCGTTAACCGCCTACAAGATGGACCGATGACCTGGTGATGGCTGCAGGATTCCGAGGGGGCAAGAAGCACAGATCTGGTCGAAGTAGTGGTGTTTGGGGGAGGCTTTTGTCCAGCAGTGGACGTCTTTCGGCTGAAGTTATGATGATGATGAATGCAATAATTTTCCAACACAGCTAAATTATCTAGAAGTTAAGTAAATTCTCTAAAAGGCCTTCTTGGGCAGACAGGGCCTTTGCCTAACAATGGGATGTGGCTAGCTAATAGTAACTGACACCGTTGTATACCCAGGACTGTAGTAGGTACTAATCTGCCACATTCAGTAGCCAGATAGCTAGATACACTTTATAATTTATTCTGCTGATTTGTTGAGCTGTATTTATAATTCCAGTTTTGAATGACCAGCCAGTTTGTCGGTAAATTTATTTATTCAATAGGGTTGGTCAGTGATATAATTTTGTAACAAATGTAAATCTGTTAGACTAAACCAGGCTCTAGGCTGTAACATTGTGTGGCTAGTCATGATAACATCAAAAATACACATGTATTTTTGATGTTATCAAACAGATACAGGCTGCAACTACATAGTTGCAGCCTGTATCTGTTTGCCAAATTTTGTCCCAATCTGTTCAGCCGTTTTTGAGTGATTGAGTAACAAATATCCAAACATCTAAAAAATTATAATCAAAACTCATTTATTCAAACTAGGCTGAGAGTCAGTACTTTGTGAACGTCAAAATTACATAAGACAGTCCCGCAAAACGCCCGCCCTTCACCACTTCCTAGTGCTTTAGCTGGGAGGAAGAAGTGGCGCAACAAACTCCCCAACAGCACAGGTCTGTTAATTTGGAAGAACTTGATTCCATACAATAATAGGTAAGTACTCGTAATTAACATTCAACAATAAATGAAAAAATCATTAATAAAAAAATCCAAAAAAATATGGTTTATTCAGTCAAATTCAGTCAAATAAACAATGATATGAAATAACTCAAACATACAAACTCTCACATTTATTATATTAGTGGGATTCAGTTCGCCAAACCAAACCTCCCATATAACCCAACCCCACATTCAAACACTAACTCCCAGTGGATTAAGGAAATATACCTTCCATTTGTCACTCAAGAAAGGGCTTTGAAAGGGTCCCATTGTTCGGAAGACACTTACAAACAAATCAGTGTATAATAACTCTTGCCACATCCGTCCTGTTGTCTCAATTAAACTATTCAAGTATTGTGATACGTTGGTCGGAAGGATTTCTTAACTATTCGGGTTACTTTGTTGTTTGGCCGGGTTATAATAAAGGTCGGTGATAAAGACTTGATTTATAATGTGGCGCTGGGTTGTGTAGTTGTGTCTATTATGTGGTTGAAGTGTAAGTTTGGGATGAAACAGGATAATAATTGTTAGGAAGATGGCTGTCGAATGTGGTTTTGATCTTTGTATGTGTCTTCAATCCCACACGCATAAATTATAGCAGAGATAAAATAGGTTACATACTACTTCTATATTGTTTTGGTTAACTTAAACCTAGATTGTAATTATTGTACTTTAATTTAATTTATTTTTCTATTTGTGAGCTCTTTATCATCATTGTGACATGAAGCACGCAATTGAAAGCTTGGCTTCACAAATGTGTCTGCCAGGAACGAACGCTGACACCTGAGATACAGGACATGTCCTAGTTTGAGTGTCAGTGGTTTCACATAACATGGATGTACTAAGCCTATTTATATAAGGATATAGTTATTTAAAAAAATGCATTTGTAAACCTCTTTTTCTCTCCTTATTGTATTATAGGCTTATGAAATAAATTTAATTTAATTCAATGGAGCTGGAGTTTATGTGCACTGTTATGCGTAGTAGGATTTTAAATCAGGGTAAAATAATAAATTGATCTTCTTCTTTTCTATTCAATGTTAAATATTGGTATAATATTAGACAAATTGGGCTCAGTTGATGGTCACTCCATTCGCGGCATCAGTGGCATAGTGTGTTATACCATAGAGATTATTCATCCAAATAGTCCTGCATTTATCTGTTTGATGCTATCAACTTCACCTCTTGTGTTGATGTTGGTAAAATGGTTCTTTTTGCAATGTAGTTTAACGACTAATATCCAAAACTATAAGTAAAGTGATTACTTAAAGTTGTGGATACTTTACTTATAGTTGTGGATTTAAGTAAAATGACTGGGGCGCTTGTAGCTAAGTAACATTAGCCACATGGGTCGATCGATCAGGTTAAGCTCCGTGCTTCGGAGAGCGTCAGAAGCCCGAAATTCTGACAACCAGGCTTACCAAGGGGTTATCATATTACCTAGCTAATGGGTTGTGAAGGTCAAATAGGCGGTAGTTCCATGTAAAATACTGGTATGCTGCATCCGGGTAGACCAGAAGCTGACCCCAACATAGTTGGGAAAAGGCTAGGCAGATGATGATAAGTAATGTGATTCTTAAACTGCCATTTACTAATAATTATTCCTTACCAGGGTAGTAATGCAAACACAATTCTAGGCCGGTATATACGTTCTTGGTGTCGTGTGGTGTCGGACGTAAAAGAATAGCACCATCCCATTTCTTCCCGTGGGTGTCATAGAAGGCGACTAAGGGACTTACTAGAGAATGGGCAGCAGCATTCTCAATGCATTTTACCACCATACTGCGATCGCCAACCCGCCTGCCAAGCGTAGCTATTATGGCAAAACCTCTAATTTGGGGGAGGCCTATGTCCAGCAGTGGACGTCTTTCGGCTGAAATGATGATATACGTTCTTTATTTCAACTTCAGTCCTTAAAAGTTCACTAACAAATATCATACACTACAAATTCAACTACAAAAATGTGTGTAACTGTAGTTAATGTGAAAACTAAAACAATGAATAGTCACAAACTTATTATATCAGTTAAGTTTCGGTAGCAAACTTCTTATGCATTAACTATCTGACAGGGTTGGCACAGAAATTGTTTTAAGTTATCTTTAAAACTAGCTTTAGCCAGCGACTTCCCCGCGTGGAAGTCGAAAATTATCCTACGGTAACGTATTATCGGAATAAAAAAGTATCATATGTGTTATTCCAGGCTACAAACTGTATGTGTGCAAAATTATATTAAAATCCAATCAGCCGTTTTTGCGTGATTGAGTAAAAAACATTGAAACATAGTGAAGATAGCTACAGATTAGTTTTAGTTAGAAGAAAATTTACCGAACCGTCTATTTTCCGCGGAATATACCGACGACCTTAAAGGGGTGGCTGGAACGGACTGGATGCGGAGGGCGGAGGTTAGAGTGTTGTCCAGTAGTGGACTGTGATAGGCCAAGTTGATACCGACAGCAAAAGGATTGCTGAGTCTGATTTGATCTTATTTGGGTTCCCTCAGTGCACTTACTCCATCCCATTTCTTCCCGTGGGTGTCGTAGAAGGCGACTTAGGGACTTACCAGAGCATGGGCAGCAGCGTTTTCTATGCATTTTACCATTATACTGCGATCGCCAACCCGCCTGCCAAGCGTGGCGATTATAGCAAAACCCCCCAAAAATTACGAGGAGCCTGGGGGATGCCTATGTCCAGCAGTGGACGTCTTTCGGCTGAAATGATGATGATGAGTGCACTTACAATGACAGATTAGTCAGAAATAACATCACAACTGTTAGAGAGGTGTGTGGAGAATGTGTGTCACATATTTTACTCAGCAGTGTGTGTGTATGTGTGTTTTTGTGACAATGAAACCTATAGATTCTCGTGTAGAAAGACATTGAAATTTAAATAACACTAATAAGTGAAAAATAACTTCAATTTCGGAAGTCGATTTCTTTGGATATGTATTTAAATTTTTTGTCACCGCCATCCGAAATTAAAGTTATTTTTCACTTTATAGTGTTTTTTTGTAAGTCGGTTGTTTTTTTTTTGGAAAAAGTTTTTGTTTGTCACTTTTTGGCTATAGTACCTACCTACTCCACAAAAATACGAAATTTCATCATCCTTGCGGTTTTCTCAAAGTCAATCAAATCAAAACAATGCATATTTATGCGATAGCAGCAATCGCCATAGATTTGTTGTAATTTTTTGAAGAGTTCCGTTGTCTGTCTCTGAAACTCATCATCAGAAAATCTCTATGCGAAATTTAAATGCGACCACTTTGGAATAAATTCCTTTCAAACAAAAAAGCGTTTTGCAAATCCGTCCATATATGCCCGAATATACATAAAAAATATATATAAACATACCGAATTGATAACCTCCTCCTTTTTGTTCAATTAAAAATAAAAATGGTCTTACTCTATGCTCAGCATAATTATAATAAAGTTTAACCACATTTTAAGACGGGTTGCTCGATATCTGACTGAAAAATAATTCATATTTTAATGTTACGTTTTTAAACTTTCTATCAGCATTAGCACGAACGACGCTTGCCTTTGACATTAAGAAGGCTTTCTCCTTCTCCTACTTCCGTGATCAGAAAACTAACACAAACTTTCCGTAATACAAAATAAAATCATGAAAGCCACTACTGAAAGTAGAATAATATGAGATATGAAATTGAAACCGGTTTTAATATTGACGTGAGTGGCGATACGTTGCCTGCTCTTGGTCAACAGCCCTCGTTAAGAGTTGGAAGCGGGAGCGAAATAAATTATAAATATTAAAATTTTTGGTGCGAAAAACTTTCATCGAAATGCATGTTTTTTCGTGCCTTTTTTAAAAAGCTAACTGAGTGATGATTTAAGTTCAGTTTTGAAGTTATTTATTACTATAATCACTGGGACGAAAAGTATGAAAACTACCAACTGTTACAAAATGGATGAACTGATTTAAAAAAAAATCAAGATAATTTATTAAAACTTAAAGAAGGAAATAAAATAATTTTATTTGCTCCTTTTAAACGCATAATATTGATAAAAAAGTACAAAAATATTAAAATACGTGTCCTTTTGCGATTGTCACAATCACACACATGCTCGTATATAGTAGAAAGATACAGAGAGAGACAGTCACATGGAGCGGCATTACGCTTTTACGTAAGATTATGATTTCTACCAGTCAATTCCTCGTTTTAATTAACATTATGGGAAGAATATCCATCACTTAAGAATTATATGAAGATAAACTTCCCATTTGCTCACTATTAGCCCTAAATGCCCGTTGAGTTCTGTTTTCAAAATTGGATTATCTAATGAACTAATATAATATGTTTTTAATACACACACAACTACACAACTACCCTCATTTTATATTTCAATAAAACTCAAACTGGCCCACAAAATATTAATCCACGTATTGTTTTTAATTAAAATTGAAATAAATTGGTACCGCATCCTAGAGATGACCCTAATATCCAAACAATTGTTGGCAACTACTGATCAAACATAAAACTTCGCTGGCTTGTATGAGTTTCAAACCACATTTTAACTATGATATTGTAAACTAGAGTAGGTAATCAAAGTAACTATGTATGTATACGTGTATGTATTTTCCGGTGTATAGCTAAAATTGGAACTGGATTTTGAGAACAATGTTAGGTTTTTATTTGATTAAGTTATTTTGAATTTAAAGGACATTGTCACAAAATAGAACAGGATAGCAAAAGGGTGAATGGTAACTTTCAGTGAGCTAAGGAAAACAGTGTTTAATGATTTGGAAAATAATTATCAATGGCATATTAATAGTAATGCCTAGTTCAGTTGTTAAAACCTATAGCTAAGTTTAAAACAGTGTTTAATGATTTGGAAAATAATTATCAATGGCATATTAATAGTAATGCCTAGTTCAGTTGTTAAAACCTATAGCTAAGTTTAAAACAGTGTTTAATGATTTGGAAAATAATTATCAATGGCATATTAATAGTAATGCCTAGTTCAGTTGTCAAAACCTATAGCTAAGTTTAAAACAGTGTTTAATGATTTGGAAAATAATTATCAATGGCATATTAATAGTAATGCCTAGTTCAGTTGTTAAAACCTATAGCTAAGTTTAAAACAGTGTTTAATGATTTGGAAAATAATTATCAATGGCATATTAATAGTAATGCCTAGTTCAGTTGTTAAAACCTATAGCTAAGTTTAAAACAGTGTTTAATGATTTGGAAAATAATTATCAATGGCATATTAATAGTAATGCCTAGTTCAGTTGTCAAAACCTATAGCTAAGTTTAAAAAAATAAATACACAACTAGGATTAATCACAATAAGCGACAGAATGTAAAGAATTCAACTGAAAGTAATAGAATAGTTCTTTATTTGCACAGAAAGTAGGTACATGTTACAGATGTTCAGTTTAAAATGATCCTTATACTAACTACCTAAACTAGGGCATGCAAACACTTTAAGTTATATTAATAAAGACTCATTTATTATCCATTATTAACACATTCAATCAAACAATACAAGTTTACCATGCCGAAAAGGAATTCAGTGAATAGATTTAAATAGGCAATACAATACATAATATCAAGTTTAATAAAATGGAATTATAAAATTCGTCAAGTTCAAGGTCAATACAGTTGAATTAAAATATTAATGACTTAGTACAAATCAAGAGTAAGTACAGAGATGTTATATTATCAATTTAAATTCTCATCGGCCAAAAATTCGCCAATTGAGTAATATCATTAATTAATTAATAGAACAGTCAATTTATTTTTTAATAATACAAATGTGTCATTATTTATTACATTGGGTATTTTCTTAAATATGATCGGACCCATACATACAGGATAAGTTTTTAACCAGTGCGCAAACTCGTAACTCGCAACTGAAAATATCATTACCAGGACAGAATTTTTTCTATGAAACAGCTATTTTTTTTTTTTTGTTTAACTGACGAAAAATTTCTGCGCTGGGGTTCTAGAATGATATGCTGAATTCACGGTTACAGTTTGCGCACTGAATAAAAACTTTTCCTGTATAATACTTTTCTTTAATTCGGTATCGGAACTACTAACAGTTAGCATATTTTCATATTGTCTCCTGATTGGCCGGTTTCTATTTTCGGACGCTTTATTAAAAAGATGCATATTTGATTTAACAAAAAACCGACTTCCAAAAAAACAGTACAAAGTGAAAAATAACTTTAATTTCGGAAGTCGGTGTCTTTCGAGCTATATTTTAATTTTTTGTCACCGCCTTCTGAAATTAAAGTTATTTTTCACTTTGTAGTGTTTTTTTGGAAGTCGGTGTTTTTTTTGGAAAAGTTTTTATTTTTCACTTTTTAGTGGTTCACATGTGCTTACCCCTCCACAGCGTCCCGGCGTGATGTTATGTTATGAACTGGTGTAAACAATAGACAGACATGAGATTTCAGTAATCACAGTCCATTTGCTATCATTTATTAAGGAGTTCCGTTTCCTATCTCCGAAGTTCTTCATGAGATCTTCATCAAATTGAAATGGGACCAATCCGAGAAAGTACTCTTCCAAAAAATACCCAAACCGCTACAAGTGTTCCCATAAAATTTGAAGATTTCTCTCTTTTTCTCCAGGATCCCATCATCAGATCCTGACTTGATGATCATGGGAACACCGGGGCAGTATACCCTTTCAAACAAAAAAAAAATCCAAATCGGTCCAGCCATCTTCGAGTAATCGGGGAACATACATAAATAAAATAAAAAGGTTCCGACGAATTGAGAACCTCCTCCTTTTTGAAGTCGGTTAAAAACAGCCACCTAGAAAATATAGAATGACGGGAATAACCCACTCCTTCTCAGCAAGAGGGGGAGACCTGTATCCCAGCAGTGGGAACATTTGAGGCAAATAATGCTAGAACACAAAATTCACGTCTACAACAAAATTAAGTCCTAAAACACCATTCACCACTAAAATTAATAACTTCAACCACGAAACAACTTTAAACCCTAAAAATCATATCATAATTACACACTGATTAATTCTCGACTCTATCAACGCTTTAACACGTAATAATCGATGCCAGAATTTAAATTTGATTAAATTATACAGAAAATTTGCATCGACATTTGTGTGATGTTATTACCTTAATTGACATAGAGTTTTTCGGTGGCGTCATTCTGGTATTAACTATATTGATTCCAGTTCGTTGACATTTTAATTTGGCAGTCCACGGTAGCTTTAACGAACATAATCATTGGACGCTGAGGTTTTACAATTTGTTAAGCTTACTGATCCTGTTTTTGGGAATGTTGAATTAATTTAAATGTGTTGACTTGGTCACGTAACTTTATTAATTCTTCATCAATTTTATTGTTTTATCAAGCAAGCACAAATTGTTATCAAAACTGACCAATAGATTGGTATTTAACCATTTCTTCAAATTATTTGATAAACACAAAGCAAAGCTATTATTATGTACAGGTATATAAAAAAGAAAATAATCATAATGCATCAAAAAATAAGTCCGCATCGTTGTCAACGGGAAGAGTGCCCAAAAGGCTGGCAGCATTGCCACGTTGTATGGCAATGCTGATTCTTTGGCCGAAATATAGGCCAGCCCTTTGGTCACGTGAAGAGTCAACCAACCGCTTGGAAATATCTCGGAAAAGTAAGTGGGCACTCGGACCCCATGGCCCTAGAGTTTCAACCCCAAACGGCTCGAATATATAGGTTCCAATAAGATTGGAATATTTGCGCCGTTTGAGGTTTTCCGCACCTGCAGCAGCCGCCCCAGCACAATTCGCCGTACTAGAAAGATGGGATGGCGCAAGGGTGTCGACACATAGATTGGTTAATATTTTTAAAGAAATAGTTTATTCGGTGCTCATCATCTGCCTAGCCTCTTGCCAACTATTGGGATTGGCTTCCTGTCTAACTGGATGCAGATGAATACCAGTATGTTACATGGACCGGCTGCCTATTTGACGTCCACGACCCAGTTACTGGGTAACATTATACCCCTTGGTAAGACTGGTTGTATGACTGTCAAAGATCCACGAATGAGTGCCAGTACCAACATTTTAACGTGCTTGCCAAGGCACGGAGGGGTTTTGGTATGTAAAGATGGGCACCCATCTTCGCACCAACCGCAGCAAGCATAGCTTAACCTGATTGATCACACAAAAACCACATTGTAACTTTATCAATTAATCTACTGCATTTATTCATTTATTAAGGTACGATTTAGTTTGGATTTGTGGAAGCAGTATTAAAAAGGTAAAAAAAATGAACCCTGTTTCAAAATTTTCCAAACTTCTTTTTAGGAATTTCTGAAAAAAAAAATCATGAAGATTAAACATATTCCTAAGTTAATTAATAAGTTTTATGTTGGTTTAACACAAAATAAAGCAAAGATTTTAGTTTTCACTATTTGGAAACAAATTCAGTCGTTTATTATTTTGCACAATTTTGTGGGAAAACTTTCGAAACACACGTTACTTGCAGGCTTTCCTATCGATGTCCGAAGCTGGCTCCAGTAGTCGAGTCGTTCTAATTTGGAGAGCCCGTAACTAGTTAGGATGATCCAATTTTCTTCTATTTTTATTCAGAACTTTCCATGTTTTCGCTTCGTTTGTGGAAAGTCGAAATTACACATTTCCTCTTTTTTTTGTTTTTATGTCATGAGCATCGTCGCTTTATCGTAACGTATCGTATCTACGATCGTTACGTTTTGTTTCTTGTTAAATTGTAACTTATCAAGCTTTGACAAAACTCTTATCAGATTCGTGAAAAAAAAAAACAAATTCCAATACTTACATACTATTACGATGCATGTATCAAGTATTGTTTTTTTTTACAACTCGGGTATAAGTTTCATAGAGAAAGTTGTTTGGAATAACGATTAGAATTAGCCCCCTAAGGTGACTAAATTGCCACCCTGAATAGCAGCTAGTTTTAAGACCAACAAAATTAGATAATTTTGCTGTAAAAAATAACACTGTAATAATAAAGTCATGCAACAACTGGACTCTGACTAGTTGACAATAAATTCAGAAATTTAAAATATTGGTTTTACTAAAAAAAGCCAAAAGACATTAGTAAAATAATTTGCAGAAATCAGTGACAATAAAATATTAAACAAAAATGTTTAGTTTTCTTTCCGCAAATACGAAGGTCCAGGCTGGATGCAGAGTGCAGCAGACCTCCGAAGTCCTCTCGCCCGAAATAATAATGTCATGCAGAAAACGCGATGTACAATAATTATTATGCTATATACAACCTAAACCAAACCAACGCCAATGGAAACGTATCAAAAGTCGTATATACAAGATAAACACGTATTCTTCCCCAAAACTTAAATCGTCAAACTTAAAATTGGCCTGTACCGTTATGAACCACGTCCGAATCGCTGTTCATCAAAAAGTTCAAACGACAAACACCGCGGGACATCGCTCGGAAAATCCATCGTTGTAAAATTCATTAAAGAACAAGCACTGAGTTACCGTTTACTTTATACACTACATTATTCTGTGTATGTACATAAAGTATCCAAAGATTCAAAGTACTTGCACAACGAAAATTTCACCAGAATTTTCGCGAGATCACTCATACAAAAATAAACTTTAAATTTTAAACACAAGGTTGGTATTCGTGTGTGGGTGCACCGTTTAGGTACCCCTGATCGATGCAACGTTGCATTCGCTTGAAGCAGACCAATTTACTTGATTTTGTTTAAGGCGAGTTTAGCCGGTTGTTAACTTCGACTCAATTTCTCGGAGCTATTTATAATTGCCTGTCTCTCGCTTGTGGATTTAATCATTCGTGTTCTGATGAGTTTTTGATGAGGTAAACCACTTTGTTAGTGTGTAAAAAACTTCATGCATGACGCTGCATAGTCTGCTGCCGTAACAGGTAGCTATAAATGTCCACTGCTGAACACACTAATTACCTGTGGGAATTAACGATCTTAGGGCGCCCACAGATCATCGACTTAAAAATTTTAGTTGACTGTAATCGTTGGTGATTAAAAATTTAGCTTGAGTTGTGTGACCGCTCGCTTTAGGTCAACGTTTTTGACTACGACTAAACTGTTGATTTAGTAGTCTGGGAGCCTTTAGCTAGGATAAGTGACAAAAAGAAAGATGTCTTTTAGAAAATGTGCATGAAATAGAGAGGCTGAACGATTAATTTCAAACTGGTCGAACAATTTACTTGACGTTACTCTTAATGAAATTTAGGGCTGATTTTCAATAGTCAGATAACTTTTATCTGAAGAAAAAATCTGACAGTTTGGCAAATCTTCTATACAAAAGCTGTCAAACTGACATATTTATTGCTTACATAAAAGTTATCTGACTATTGAAAAATTAGCCTTAGGACATTTCTAATCCGTTGGAATAAGAAATACCTTAGTTCTAACGCCTAAATGATTGATTATTATTATCAGCAGATGCAAGGTATACAAACAAAGTTGTCAAAGCGACCACTAAGCTAATTATTATAATTACCTTCATGATTGGGATGTGGTTAGCGAAAATAATAATTCAATTTGGCAATGTGGCAAATGAATGGATAGTACAAATATTATATGGTCAGACGTGTTTTTGAGTTGAGACTGAGTTTAGCTGCACGATAACTGACAAATGCTTGTACTGGACAGGTCTAATCAATCTGTGTGGTTCTTTCCTCAAGAGATCATTTCGTAAAGCAATCTACAGACATAGTCTTTACATTATATGACCAAGATTATGTCTGGACTTTAAAAGAGACCTCTGATATTGTTTCGGCCTTTCTTCTTAGAATAGTCGGTTAGGAAACGCCGAACTCATCTTATGATTGACGTATAAAAACATGCTTTTTTGGTACAAACCTACTTATAAAAATAAAATTACTTATCATGCCTTTTCCGATGGAGGTTAGGAGAAACTGCAGAGTCTCACCTGTTACGATCCTTTCATACATCTCCTTTTGGTTCGTTTGCGTTCATACATTTGGTCATACACGCACGCTGGTTGCAAGTACTTCGCATCTGACCTTTCTGAAGAATATCACTAATAGGTAAGTACACTATACATATACAGGGTGTCCCGAAACTCAACGTCAAGCGGGTACGGGGCAATAAGCTAGGTTGTACCAGTTCTAGCAAAAATAAAAAATAAAATCCATGTTACTTGGTTAAGTGATAATAGGTATTCTTTTGAAAATGTTGAAAATCAACACCCTAGATCAGATATTTAGGTACTGTGATCACAAATTTCTAAATTGTTCAGTGTTTTTTTTTTAATGTAATCTTAAATAACTATGATTGCAGTCACAAAACCAATAATTAATATTGTGAGTCTAGTACAAAAAAATAAAGTTTAATTAAGTCATGGTTAAAAACGTTTTATTACGAAAGTTTGACGCCTTGTCTTTAAAAAAAAATGTACTATATTTTTTTTATTTTTGCTAGAACTGGTACAACCTAGCCTATTGCCCCGTACCCGTATTTAAAAAAAGGTTCTGAACTGAGTAGCACACAAAAACATCTTCTACATTATTTATTTA
This sequence comes from Antitype chi, assembly GCA_947359405.1. Classification (NCBI taxonomy): domain Eukaryota; kingdom Metazoa; phylum Arthropoda; class Insecta; order Lepidoptera; family Noctuidae; genus Antitype; species Antitype chi. The sequence continues at coordinate 5,170,125 of OX375819.1, read as the reverse complement.
CGTATTCATAGACATTTTTATTACTAATATTCAAGTATGTATCTATTTTATTTGCCTGCGTCCGTGTGTCACTGCGGGGTGCCAACTGAAAACCAGCGCTGGGTGTCTAACGCCCAGCAAATGCTGAGATGGTAACCCTTTCGGCATGGGCACGCTCAGTACAATTTTACTGCAATTTTATTGTTATGTTTGTTGTTCTCTTTCTTTTTTTATGTTTGTTGCTGCTGTGTTGTCTGTGTCGAATAAATGTTTTCTATTCTATTCTATTTCTATACCCGCTTGACGTTGAGTTTCAGGACACCCTGTATATTATATCCTTCTAGGGCATCACCTCCCGGCGTTTCTACTCACATTTGCCTTGTAAATACCTTTTGTTGGTCGCGAATCAGTGAACGTGAAAACGAAGGGCCCTCAGGATACACCTGGAGTGACGATCTTCGCAGGCTGGCTGGTAGCAGCTGGATGAGAGTGGGATTCAGTTAAATCGCCTAGAAATGGAGAGGCCTCTGTCCAGCAGAAAATTCTTGCACCTATCTTGTGTTCTTATCTTTTTCATGTCGTACAATAGTGAAGTCTTTAAATTTTGTATGTACCTCTCGTTTGTGTTTTTAACCGACGAAAAAAATGGAAGGGGGTTCTCAAGTCAACGTGTTTAGATTTTTTCTTTAGATTACTAATTTTGTGTCAGCGCCGAACAAAGTTTTAGGACCAAGTAAAATAATGGCAACTTGATTGATCTGTAGTGTTAATTGTTTGTTTGACGCCGACTCATTACATAATTAAAATAACATAATTAGCCTATAATTTACCAACTGCTGGGATACAGGCCTCTTCACTGAGAGAGGGAGTGGGCCGTAATCCGCGGCCCACGGGTTGGTAGATGTCACATGTATTCGAGTTTTTGGTTCTAGGACATGCCGGTTTCCGCACGATGTTTTCCTTCACCATTTTTAGAGTAGTGGTCAAGAAATAATTTACACAAACTAAAACGCCTGTCTGGGTTCGAACGTAAGACTTACAACTCGTAAGTCGCGGTTGTTACCACTGGGCCATCACTGTTCTCGCCGACTCAAATTAGTAATTTACATTCACTCTCTAAACAAACTCCTGTCTTTCACACCTTGCCGAACATCTCTTACAATTAACACCACGACCACAACGTATTAGTTGTCAATAAACTAGTGTCTACTGCGGTATCTGTTGCGAACAGATAAAACCACAAACCTACGTTATCTATTCTGAACGTATAGCTGTTACCATGCGGTGTTAATTCCTCTATATATGTACATAATTATATTAGTTTTACTTAAACAACACACCTGTATTTCCCGGAGGGTTAAGCTGGAGGTGTTTAGAACATATTCAATATTTACCTACGTATAAAATTATATGTAAATATCGGAAGATTCATGAGTACGGGATGTCAATTGACAACGAAATGCAAGTGCGATGTTGGCGCACTTCGACAGTCTAAGCCTGATGTTCGTGCAAGTTGGCGAGAGCGCCACAGCGTAGTGCAGCCCTCTTGACCAAAAGACACCGTACGGGCAACAAGTGCCTAAAAACTGTCCAACGTTTCGTTTAGCAAGTTCAAATATAACCTACAAATCAATAATCATCTTAGAGATTTTCGTCTCGCCCGTAACACATATCTACGCCCAGTAAAATGTTCAACGGTGAAGATTCCTGCTCCAATCGGTTTCTTCTACCGACATATAGAACAAGTTCTTCTAACTGAATAGACAGCTGTGCTGCTGGGGCGTTTGTTGCTCCATTTCTTCTTCCCAGCTAAAGATAATTACAAAGTGGTAAAGGGTGCGGGTTTTGGGGGACTGTCTTATGTAATTTTGAAGTTCAAAAAGGGCTAATTTTCTGCTTAGTTTGAATGACTGACTGACTTTTTATTTTGTAGGTAAGTAAGCTAGTTATGTGTAAGTCTTAAGGAGTAACTATTGGTCATCAATCGGGCACAATTCCAGGCTATGTTGCCTAGATATTCCTAATGGAGAAATTCCATAAACACTTTATTGACCTGCAGGCTTAGCACGAGTACCGATTTGTCGACGGAAGAATAGACATGACTATTATCTAAATGACGTACAATAGGAGTAGATAGCTATGTTTTTTGTATAAAGTTTGTTGTCAGTGTGATTTTATCAGTTTAGGAAGAAATATTCTTCTGAAATAGTCTACATTTATAAGGACCTAGACAAAGATCGTTGGAAACGAAAGACAGAATGACAGATTGTAGAAGGATATCTACGGTGCGATGTGAAAAATGGAGAAACAAAATGTCACTTTGTATGAAAAAGCACTTTCTATTCTTCGTAGAAATAGAAAACGTCATGGTAAGCCTGCTGGTAATCAAAACCAAATGTTCATAAGTTGCGTGTGCGACCACTAGACAAACGAGACCGAATTTCATTAATTTAATTACAAGTTGGTTTTGGGTCTTATTCCTAGAAAATGTAAACCATCTTCGTGGGTGGATCCAAGCATATCAAATCAACTAAAATAAATACGTAACAGAAAAGAAAAATTAATTTCTGTCCTATTTTATATTAAATTCATAACATTATACAAACAGAAAACCTCAATGAAACTTATTTCTGAAACTCGGCCGGGAATAACTGGAAGTCGGATTATCTTAGATTTAATCTTACAAGAGCTCCGAGGAAGAGGATCATATTTTTTTTAAAGTCAACAATTTTGATAAACTCACTTCCTTTATTTGCAACTGTTCGTTTCTTGTAAACTAGCTGGGGACCGCGACTTCACTTGTTTTAAAAGATGATTGTGTTTTGTTTTTCACAGTTTTCTGTATTGTTACGGAATTTGTGGCATTGTTTCGTCTCCTGGGATGCAGTGAAGCGTGGCTGTCTTTTGTAGTATTTGACGTGCAAAAAGTAGTAAAGCTGATACTCAGAATGTTTTTCGAGTTGGCGTTTAATTAAAAAAACCTTATTGTTTTGTATCTGTCTGTCACACAGGGTTTCTCAAGATCTCTTCAAAGTCAGAATTTGAATTTAATTTTGGCACAATGCTAGGTCTCAACGATGCGCATTTGTTAATTGTAACGTAATTGATCATTACGTTGGATTTATTTACGAACATAAACACGTGGTGAGTTTAATTTTTGTACAAAATGAACAAAGAGATAATGCTATTTTACTGCTGACTAACACTAAAGTTATGAGAAACGGAACACTTAAATGAGCTCGTTAACAATGTAATAAAATTGCGCTTTTTAATCTTACATACATCTTTTGTGAGTTCATTACTCAAACAGAGTTTGAAACTGAAATACATCAACGGGAACAGAGAGGTAATTGCCTAATACACTAACAGTAGGAACGGTTTTCATTTTGACAGTTCAAAAACATACACTGTGTTATCTACGTTGTTGAGCAGACAAATTGTTCGAACATAATTATGAACCAGTGAATCAAAAATATCTTTCAGAATGTTTTAGATTCTGATAGATACTGTGTAACGTAATCAAGTTGCAGGCTATTTTTCTTTTTTCTGCGCTAAGTTTAATATTCTCCTGCACAGAGTTGATAATCCAATACTTTTACAGAAATAGGTACTTTATTTTGTTACTCTGGCACTGTAAAGGAAAAACAAAGACAAACAAACATTCCAAGCATAAATAAATCAATCACAAAAAAAAAACCACCTGACCACAAAATTTGAATAAGGAAGAAGACTGACGGAAAAAAATAAAATTTTCACTTAATTTTATTAAAGCCTCCTTATCCGCTTTACTTTATGGCAGCATAAAAATTGCTATAAATTATACTTTGAAGAAAATTGCTATTTCTATCTTTTTCTATCAAAATTTTGTATTCCGAGTTGTGCTGTTGTTACTAAAGCTGTTAACAGACACACTGTAGTGAACGGTTCAATCGAGTGATTTTTGTTCAATTTTTCATCATTATAATCAGCCGATAACGTGCCCACTGCTGGGACACAGGGCTCGTCTCTATGAGTGGGAGTGGAGCGTCAATGATGCCGCATCATCCACCACGCGGGCCCAGTGCGGGTTGGTAGATGTCACATGTCTTCCAATTTTTGTTTCTAGAACATACCAGTGCCGACATCCTCGCGATGTTTCCTTCACCGTTATGAGAACAGTGGTGATCGATAAAATTACATAGGAACAAACGTTCATCTGCTCATTTCATTTAATTTTTCGATCATTCGGTAGGTGAGTGAAAAATACCAAGAGCCGAAATCCGACATCGTTCGATCGGTTCACTAATAAATATTTTTTTCAGTTTAGATTAATTTAGTGTCTAGACGTTTCACTTCGAGTGAAAGATGCTGAATGAATGAAATACAAGAATGAACGAAAGTGTAGCGTCTGGTATCTGCCTAAGAGGTACTGTTAATGAGTACTTAGGATGTGGTCTGGCATGGACAGTGTTCCCCGAGACGATGGATCCCTAGGGGAACATTGCCCTATATAGAGCCTGTTTTCACGACCGACAAGATGCATATTCATAAGGAAGTAAAACCACTAACTTGTGAGTTCACTGGACTACGGAGTTACGTGAAAATGAGGAAAATTGTCAATTGGCTGACTATTATGAGTTACCGGTTTATGAGTTCTTAGATAGATCTATGTGTCCAATGCAAGTCGATTAAAAGCCTTTTCAGTTGTCAAAATAATGTCACCTTGTATTGTTCTGGTTACATTTGTGAAACAATTACAATACTATAGTTGTAACTTGAAGATCTGCATCCGGTTAGACTGGAAGCCGACCAATAGTTGGCCCTGCTAGTCAGATCAATTGATTAGTTAACATGAATATTACAAACAGTCTGAATTAGGTATAGAAAACTTAAAATAGAGTCACGACTAAAACAAATATTAGTGTTATATTCCAGAATAGAATATCCATTACGACCAGCTGGCCTATTTTGTAAAAACCTCACCGTAAAAACTAAGCTAAAGTGAGCTTAAAGTGAGCTGCCATTCCACATGATGCTTAGGATTGACACTATTGACAGCTCATTTGAAACTCCATCACCTAAGTTTTTACTTCTGGCTTGTGGCTAAGCAATAAAAGGCGCACAGGTCGATCGATTCGGTTAAGCTACGCTTGCTGCGGTTGCTCCTTGGATGGCCATCTCTTTTGGTGACCATCTTTACATGCCAAGACTCCTCTGTCCATCGGCAAGCACGTTAAGCCGTTGGTCCTGCCTGTTATTCGTGTATCTTTGACAGTCGTTACGTATCGTCAGAACTGCAATAGTGTAATAGTCTGTTGACGACACAGTTGGCGTAATGGGTGAGCGATCGACTGCTGCGCAGCGTGTCGCGGGTTCGATCCCCGCACGGAACAAATATTTGTATGATCTGCAAGTAATTGTTCCGGCACCCTAATTGCGTAACACGCGATTAATCATAATCGGTTTCATTTTGACAGTTCAACAATATTCATTGCGTTATTTACGTTGTTGAGCAGACACATTTTTCGAACATATGAAGCAATGGTTTAGCCATCTGTTTTAAAACGAAACAAATTATGATGAATCGTGAGTTACGCAATTAGGGTGCGGGTCTGGGTGTTTGTGTTTGTGAGTTTCTATGTTTGTAAAAGCACCCACGATACAGGAAGAAATTCCTAGTGAGGCGCAACATTTTTTAAATAAAAAAACCAGTCTTACCAAGGGGTATCGTATTATCCATTAACTGTGTTGTGGAGGCCAGATAGGCAGTCGTGCCATGTAAAATACTGGTGCCTACTCAGATAAATCCGGTTAGACTGGAAGCCGATCCCAACATGGTTGGGAAAAGGCTTGGCTGTCATATTGATTGAGGTTGTTCATTCAATACGTGTTTTCTAAACGTTTCAAATAATATTTCTAACAAGAGTCGTCTCGAGTTTCACTTCAGTTCTATTAATACAAATTATACAATATATAGAAATAATTATTTCGCCGAAATATTTTACTATATCAAATGTTAACAATTTCATCGTTTTTGATTGACATTTCTTTGAATGATCCTCGTCTTAGAATAGGACATCGGCATTTTCGCGTTCGTGTGGGAAGAAGCATTGAGGAGCTTAAAATAGTATCCCGTTGTATACTGAACTTTGAAACTTGATTATCAAGGGTATTCTTGTTGCTGTTTTTGTCAAAATGTCACACAAAAATAAATTTGTTTAACTATTTTAGGACACTGGAGTCTTCTTAGCGTATCAATGGTAAAATGTTCACACATCTTGGCCCTGAAATTCAGCTACGCGAACTCTGCTCACTGATTCTGTCATGCGGTCATCAAGTAGACAGGTGGTGGCATGTGGCGCAGGATAAAAGGTGTGCCCTTGTCTGTAGGGAGTTTTTAGATAGAACTTTGTAATAACAAAAATTAAAAGCAACCTGTATAAGAATTTTGAGATTGACTGGAATCGTTCCTCATAAACATTGCATGTGACTCACGTAGGTAGGGTACTTACTAATAGATGTTTACGGCTATCGTAGTTTTTACGTACAAATTATTTTGAATGTACTTAAATTGTTTACCTAATAGTGAATCAACACATTAGTGATTAAGCAATGTTATCGAATTAGTGAATGTGAGTATCAATACAAACCATCTCTGGTTTAATGATACAAATAAACGAACTTGTTTTAAGACAATATATCTACGAATAAATAATAAAAAATAAAAAAAACAAATACAAGGTACACTGGATTGGTAGATCTTTTTAGTTTGAGGAGGGTCATTTTAAGAGAGTAGCATTTTGGCTTATTTGTTGATCCACACGGATTTACTCGCCCAAATAGGGCGAATCGACACTTCTGACTAATAAATGAATGAAAAAAAATAATAATGAATGAATGTAAATGGGCCACCTTTATAATAACATCATACTACTTTGTACACCTACATTTTGGCAAATAAATTACTTACTTACTCTCTAGGTGACTTGCACTTTGTTTTTTTATTTATTTTTTCGGACCAGTGAATTCGTGCAAATCGGTTAATAAACCGACCATTTACATGCCTATGAGTCTTCAATTTTGATTTGCGTTGTGGGCACAACGGTGCTTATATTTTTTGTTCCAATTGTTTAATAACATTTTTTTTTGTAAACCTACTGCTTAAGACCTTCATTTTAAAACGATAATAGACGGCTAAATTGAGTCATATGAACCAGAACGGCTTAATTAGAGCTAATTATAAGAACAATGATAGGAAAATTAAATGCAAGCAGGCCGTATTAATATGACCTAGAATAGCAAGGAGCTGTGGCCCCGGCTGTAAGCCACACCGCACACTGCGATCAAGGTATAGGTATAATGAACTAGTAGGTATGTGTTAATGCTGTACCAAATAATATAATATATCATCATCATCTTCCACAGCCTATCTTCCCCCACACGTGCAGTGACCTAGAGCAGTGGTGCTCCAGTGGTAACGGCAGTGACTTACGAGGTACGTCGCTGTTTCGAACCCATGCAAGCGCTTCATCATCATCATAATCTCAGCCCAAATCACGCACGGCTGGGTATTATAGGCCTCCCCCTTTTTCCGCCATACTTCTTGGTTCCCTGCGTCTCTCATCCAGGTGTTTCCCGCGACTCTGACGATATCATCCACCCAACGTGCTTTTGGACGGAGCTGGTTTCTTTGGCCTGATCTTGGCCACCATTCGGTCACAGCTTTACTCCATCGGCCATCTCTTCGTCTAACAAGATGTCCTACCTAACTCCACTTGAGGCGCATCGCCCTGTCCCCGACGTCGAACACTTTCGACCGACGACGGATTTCGGTGTTACGCACTCGGTCTAGTAGAGTTATGCCAAGCCTTATGTTTGTGTATTTAATTTCATCATCACTGCTCCCAAAACGTTGGTGGTATTGGAAATATTGGAATAGCTCGTGAGGAAACCGACAAATCCTAGAACCAAAAATTTCGAAGACATGTAACATCCACCAACCCGCATAGTGGAATACGGCCCAGTCCCTCTCTCTGAGAGGAAGCTTGTGATCCAGCTGTGGGAACTTTATAAGCTGATTATGCTTCTCCCACTCGTGGGCATAGCCCTCTCTCCTCTTGTGCCAAACCCCGAGCAGCGAGCTAAAATAATTATATGCCCCAACTTCAACCGCGTGAAATTTCTTGCTCCCAAACCCACCCTGTCGCATGGCGCTTAGCGAAACCGACGTAATAGCATGGGTAGGCGATTACTTCGGTTTTGCTACGCGTTCTTTCTGATGTTTCATGTTTTTGCTCAGCTCCTAAGGGTCTTAGCTTGATATTTAACAGCCTATAGCATTTCTCAAGATGGGTTATCAAATGCAAAAAGATTTTTTCAAATCCGAATGTTAGGTCCAGAATTTAACGCGTTCATACAAACTCTTTATTTTATTAGTAATTAAAATAGAATTCCAGTAATATGGGTTCAATCATAGAAATATAAGGCAAAGGAACTATCACTCAAGTATCGAGAATACCCAAACATAACATTTACCAAGCAACCAAGAGATTGTTGCAGATGTACACAATGTTGTATGCTATTATGTTATGGCAGCCTCTGTTCGTATCGCTCTGTTTGATTTTAGAAAACAATGTATTGGTATTGTGTTGTATTTTAATTTTGTAATGCTTCAAGTGTTTGTGGCATTGCGGTAGTTTAAAACAATTGTAGTGCGACTTTTATTGTTGCTTTTTTTTTTTTTTTTGAGGATGGGAAATTATCAAATAACTTCTCCCGCTCTGGGTGGAGCAGGAGGGAGTGTCAGACTTTTACTGACTAAAACCCACCCGTGTTCCCTCAGTTGCCTGTGTGCCAGGGGCGACGGTATCTCTTTCGAACAACCCGCACCCCTGGCAGACTTTTATTGTTGCTTAGATATAGGTGGCCTAAATAACTCGATATCGATTTGGAAGTTCTTTTTTAGGGTTGCGTACCTCAAAAGGAAAAACGGAACCTTTATAGGATCGCTTTTCTGTTCGTCCGTCCACCCGTCCGTCTGTGTATCTGTTAAGACCTTTACTCAGGAACACGTGGAGTTATCAACTTTAAAGTACGTAGGACTACGGTCTCTTAGAGCCCTGAAAAAATCAAGCTTAAAAAGCCATAAAAAAACGGCCATATTATTTCGATACTCGCAAATAAATCAAAACCTATAGGGTACTTGCCGTTGACCTAGAGCCATGAAATCAGAACTATGGAACCCTTCATCCGTCCGGCCGGTTATTTCTTCATTTGAATCACTGTAATGCAATTGTCAAAAGCAAGATAAAATAAAATCAACTAATTGAAAATAATTTCAAAAAATCAAAAATAAGGATTTTGAAATTATTTTCTACTTTTTAGTTTGGTTTTTAGAGCGTGTTTTTTTTTAGTGTCTAAACTATTATTTCTTTTCTATTTTCTTCTTTCATTGTTTTTAAAATCATTTCTTTTTCCCACAAAAATCTTTTACATAAAAGCTTTAAACTTTCTACATCCAATACAAGGTGAGCCTAACACACAAGCGACATACTTCGATATAATGAATTGTTTCCGGCGCTGAAACGTGGCACGGAAAACGTGTTCACTGTCCGCAAGCAACTGCTAATAACTGTGACAAGGCTAATATTAGCTTACGATATTATTATTTTCTATTTAATAGCGCCATTGGCTTTGCTCGCGGCTTTGCGCGCACGGGGAACGTGCTAGTGTGACAAAAAGTATAACATCAGCTATCTGCCAGTGATAGTGCCGTCAAAAGCGGACCAGCCGTTTCGGAGCTTTGCAGACAAACAGACGAAAATTCAAAGTTTTTATTTTTCACTTTTTCGTTATGGTATGTGTACCATAACGAAAATGGCATGGTAGGGGCACATACTGACGCTGTGTGCAGCGTCAGTATGTGCCCCTCAAGTTTTAAAATGTTACACTGCTACAACATTGAATTCGTTACAAACAATCTGTTTAGATTATACTTCAAAAAGAATTCATTGTTTCGCCTTGGATTCGAGCCATCGCATCACCGAATGTCGTCATACTCATACGGCAGTTTGACGAACTAGCCAGCTATCCCATATGAATTGCGATGAAATTGTTATCTACTATCGTCCGAGTCACTTTATATTTAAGTCTCTGTCTAATCGATAGACTAGGTTATTTTGGGCACGCCGTGCTCAAAGCGGGGACTCACCACTGCAATCGTGATTGCAGTGGTGAGTCCCCGCTTTGAGGAGTAGATTGAGAGGCGCCACGGCGTCCTCACCTTCCGCCTGACGCAGGTCCTGACTGGACACGGGTGTTTCGGGAGGTTCCTGTTTCGTATAAGGCGGGAGGAAACGCCTGGGTGTTTCCACTGCGTATATCGCCTTGAGGACACGGTGGAGCATACGGTGGACGTCTGCCCGGCTTAGACGGAGCACCGCCGTGTTCTCGTGGAGGCGATTGGCGGGGGCGATCTCTCGCGTCCGGCCCTGGTCCAGGCCATGGTACGGAGAGAGAGTGCATGGGTAGCCGTTACCTCCTTCTGCGAAGCAGTAATGCTCGTGAAGAGAGAGGCTACGCACGTGAAGGAGAGGCAGTATATGCGCCCTCACGGCCCTAGCCTCCGCAGGAGACGCCCTGGGCGTTGGGAATCTCAGGCTGACTCCCTGCCACCGTAGGCGCGGGCTTGCGGACGACGAGTAATGGGTAGCTCGCAGTCCGGTAAGGACCAAGCCCGGGTCGACGGCGCGTTGTGTTCCACGCGCGCCTCAAAGAGATGTCAGCACCGTCAGCACCAACTGGTGGGATCCGCAAGGACCGATGCCTGCCAGGTGTGCGGTTTGTTCGAAAGAGATACCGTTTGTGTCAGTTGGCAAAATATATATAATAAGTTATCTTTAAATTATCAAATCAAATTGTAAAATATTAATCTTTGTAGTAATATAAGATCAAAGTTTTATTAAATAATAGCAATAATGAATATTATGAAATGATTATGAAAGTATTTAATTATTAACATAATAATTATATTAGAATAACATAAATTTACTAAAATGAAATAGAATAACACTTTATATTAAAATAAAATACTGCATGACAAAAAGCACATTTCGTGCCCAGGATTTGAACCTCAAATCTTATGAACGGCAAGCGGTCTTGAAACCTCCGGTCTAATTACACGTTGATTAAATTCCTTAAATGTTAAGCATATTCAGTAAGACTACAGTAATTATGATAAAATGTTCCCCACATCAATTTGTATACCACTACTTGCTTTGTAAATGACAGTGACAGGAAGCAGCAGAATGTCATCAAGATACATAAAGTTGATTGAAAACGTATTATCGAGACGAACGCAAAAACTACCGAAGAAAAGTTACTAAAATCTATATGGAACCACCCCTGAAGCATAGAATTTCCAAAATCCATCTACAATTATATCGGACATATCGCGGAACAAACACACTAAAAACACATAACCGACTTCAAAAAGGGGGAAGTTCTCAATTCGTCTATTGAGAACTTCCCCCTTTTTTAAGTCGGTTCAAAAAGTTGTTTTGTTAGTTATGTACAGTCAGCGTCAAAAATATCGGGACGAACAGACTGTTCAAAATGATCTCAACAACTAAGAAAATTAAACTTTATCTCAATTAGATAAAGGTCTTGTCAGAATGACAATTGTCTTCATTCTGAAACATTCCTTGTGCATTGAGTAAATTTTTAATTTTCATAGTTGTTTAGATCATTTTGAACAGTCGATTCGTCCCGATATTATTGACGCTGACTGTACCAAAAGTGTATGATAGAAATGTAAACAAATGGATCAGAAAACCTTACTGTGGATGCCAATTTGTAGTGCCACTTACTAAGTGCTTTGATTTAATTATTTATATAGGTACTTATAATTTTAGTGAATAGTAATATTAGTCGCAAGGGTCGATCGATCAGGTTAAGCTACGATTGCCACGGTTGGTCCGTGGATGGGTGACCATCTATAACATACCAAGACTTCTCTGTGCCACGGAAAGCACGTTAATCCGTTGGTCCCAGCTGTAATCTGTGGATCTTTGACAGTCGTATCAACTTTCCAACGCTGTACTGTAATCAAAAGCTTAAAAAAATCTGAAGCCTGTCTAAACATACTTTATATATAAAATAATTCAAAGGTTTCTTCTGACACATTACCTTATTTTAACTTCCTTAACGTTCCTTCACTGAATAAAATTCCAAATATAAATTTCATAAAGTTTCATCAGAAGACTTAGGTTAATTAATTTTATTTTTTACTAAGAAACACAGCTAAGGACTAGTGGTGAGGGTAGAACAGTGAGCTTGGCACTTACCGGAAAACTTATAATTACCTTTGAAACTACCCTCACTCCGTAATTATATTCAACATAATTGTTGAGCTTAACCTCTTTAATAGAACGTCCCTTTTTAATTCAAAAGTAAACAAAAGAAAGTGTACGTGTAAACATGTACGTGAATAAAACGCATTTTCCACTATCCAAAAACATGCCTAAAATTCCGTTACGAAAACTACACTGGACTAATTAATAAAAGCAATTATAAAAATGTTAGAGAAAAGTAAAAACGCACCCGCGATAACGTCCCTTAAAAAAAATACGACGTGACAGTATGCAAATAAGTCAGAAAAATTGAGGAAAGCTCTGTGTTTTTAGGGATCCGCGTATGTTAAACCAATGTAAATATTGGTTTAAGGAAGTTTCAAAAATTTTTGGCAAACCTGAAAACATATTCCGTTTGCAAAGGATTTTTAAGACTGTTTAAAGTTATGTTTTTGTTACCAAGAGACTTTTTTTCTTAGTTTCGTTTCTAACTTGGTCGTAAATGTAACAGTTTCATTTTCTTTAATTTAACTTTGGATAGTGGATTACAATTACTTATATATTATGACTAGCAGTTCACCCGCGACAACATCTGCGTGAATTTCGCTAGATACAGCCCCTAAGTATTTATTACTCGCTGATATTGTAGGTTTCTATAGGTGACAGAATTTTATAAAATTTAATTTAGATAGGTATCTAACTGACATTCTTCGGACATGTTTCCCGGCGTGACAATCAGTCCATAGAACGCCTTGTCGTCCAAGGGAAAGTAGAAGGCACTAGACCGCGCGGAAGGTCACCCACGCGTTGGACTGACCAGATCAAGTCTGCCATTGGAGGTTCGGTTAACGAATGCAGCAGGATGACCTCTAGCAGGCAGCGGTGGCGAAATGTCGTGAAGTGCATCACATCTGCCCCTTCCAATACTGCTACGAGTACGTAACGATCACGATCGCTCTGTCAAGAGCGTACCGGATAAGAAGATCTAACTAAGTTAAATAGGTTTTTAATTTAAAGCTTCCCTGTATACAATGTTTGAGGTTTTTTTTATTTATCAAAATTATCTGGTTTTCATATATTATGATAAACACGTTCTGTATAATAACATAATCAGCATAGTCAGCCTATAATATTCCCACTGCTGGGACACAAGCCTCTTCACTATGAAGAAGTTGGCAGTAGTCCACCACTCGAGCCCAGTGCGGGTTGGTATGTCACATGTCTTCAAATTATTGGTTCTAGGACATGCCGGGTTCCTCACGATGTTTTCCTTTACCGTTTTGAGACCAGGGGCCTAAGTCTGCTATTTTTATAAATTCGTCATTCCAACACGATCCCATTGTCATTCCTTTGTCATTTTGCTTTTTAGCAAAATGACAAAGGAATGACAATGGGATCGTGTATTAGCAGAGGGGATTGTGAATTTAGCAGATTACGAACAAAAGTTCGTAATCTGCTAAATTCACAATGGTCGATCATTGGTCGGTCAATGGTGTCGTAATAGAATTGTGTTATAATGGCATTATCGTTTGAGTATCGTATAATCGTAACGAATTAAAAGCAATGTCTGCACAATGACCTAATGGTAGGTCACTGATCAAAGAAACTGTCAAAATTTTAACAGATCACCGCCTAGTCATTCATTTGTCATTATGTACGAGATTACCAATAAATGCCATTTCTTTCAATGGAGTGTCAGTGGCTGACCATTGGAAAGTCATAATGACGCCATTTTATTAGTAGATTACCAAACTTGTCAAAATCAACAATTATGAAATCAATGATAGACCATTCTGACACTATTGTAATAGCAGACTTGAGGCCCTGTAGTGTTGAAATAATTCATCTACAACTCGTAAGTCACGGCCGTTACGACTGGGCCACCACTGCTTCATGTACTAAGCACATAGTAGAAGTTCGAAACTCTTGCAATAAAAAACTAGAAGATAGTATGATGAAACCATACTTGCTTTTGAGTAAATCCCATGCCGTAATCTGGACTGAAATTCCGCCTATCTAATTGCTGTACTCACAAACATTCATTAAATAATCAAAAACACCACCAAAATTAAAAATACATTCCTTAATCAAACGCCTACCCAAAATTTCACACCCAACAAACAAACGAGACAAACCACAATTCTAAACAAAACAATTTAATCTCTATACAGAACCCTACTACATAATTCAGCGTAAGTCAACCTAATTAGCGTGTTGGAAACAATTTAGACGCGCGTGTACGCAAATGTACTTTAATCATGTGATTATGATATATCACGGGACGCTTTAATTGGGTTCAGTCGCGCACTGCATGTGCAATACGGACTAATTATTGGGAGTCATGGACGGGACTGGTGCTGGTGCCTTAAATTGCAGAGTTAGCGGTACGAGGCCTGGTTTTATGCCGAGTACGGGAACGGTTACCTTAGTTGGAATTCATGGGCCAGTTAACTTATTTGACAAGCTTAAATTGCTGGCTGCGAATGAAACTAGTGATGGCAAATACTATCAGTATTAAACATCAGCCCTGATGAAAGAATAGGGGTTTTAAAGAATTGTGTGATGTTGTAGCTTACTCGTATAGCTTTGGTTTTCTAAAGAAGCGGTGAACGGTCACAAAAAATGCATGTTTTGTGACACCTTAATGTCAAATACTGGATGAAAATGAGAGATTTTCATGACGACCATTATAATATAACGGAAAACTTTTCGTAGGAAACCAGAACTTAGGTGACTAAATATCAGTCTCCTTTCTAGATCATCACGCAGTTTATTTTGTTTAACATTTTAAACTAGTTATGGAACGAGTTTTAAGACTGCTCTGATAAAGCCCTCTAAATAAAACAAGTATTTTGTGGATGAAGGCTCAATCCTAAGATTCCTAGGTACTTCTGGCTTGTAAAATGTGGATTTAAATACAATATTGATTGTGTGAACACATGTAGTCATACATTAATCAACTCAGCCTTTCGCAGTCCAAGGCTAGACATAGGCCTCTCTCAAGCTGCGCCACTACACCCTGTCCTCCGGTTCCCGTATCTGTCTGTCTGTCTGTCTATCAGTCTGTCTCACTCCCAGTCAACTTCTTAAGATAGTCAGTCCATCTAGTGAAATGAATACACCTTTTCCAGTATTAATATTTCTGTATTTGAATTCTTGCACCCATACAACCCTGGTATATGGCAATATTTAACAAAATATTTAGTAATCAGCCACTTTTTTGAGGTCGTCAGTCCATCTAAACTCGTCTGCTCCGTCAGCCATCGGCCCTTTGACACACATGGCCAGCCCATTGCCACTTAAACCTACCTACTCTGCAAGCTATTACGGTAACTCCAGTTCCTTTCCAGATAACTTCGTTTCATGATACTAGCTGGGGGCATGCCACACGATTCTTAAGTATGCATACGATGGCATGATTTCTGCCAAAACAGCCTCTTCCCAGACCCACTGCAAAAAACACAGTAGCCTATTCCCAAACGGGAGCCGCAATGCGTGAGTTAGTTGTTCTATTTCGGTTATATTTCATGCAATAATGCGGTGAAAGTTTGGAATAGTTTCAACTCAATGCCAACATGTGGTACCGTGAGCTACTTTTGTATGTAATTAGGTTAACTATGTTTGTTTTCTTAAGGGAAATACGTTTTCTTGCAAGTGGGTTATAAGAAAGTATGAGGATTTTTTAAAAAGTAAATGTAAAACAGTATTTTTTCTGACCAAAGATTCAAGGTGGGTTTTGCGTGTAACGTCTATAGTACCTGTTGAAAGTCACTGCATTGTGAAATAATGAGGGACTTGTATAAATGAACATTTCAGGAAGGTTTTCAGTTATTAGATTTTATTTCTTTAATTAAGTTTGTACCAACACTTGTACACGTCAATCATTTTTAATAAAAACTAGATGAGGTCAGCGTTTCCTATCTGACTACTCTAAAAAAAAGGCTGAAACAAACTTAGAGGTCACAGTCTCTTTTAAAATCCAGATTTAATATTGGTCAGATCATGTGATGACCATGTAGGTTAGTGTCTGAAATTATCTTTTGAGGAAAGAACCACACAGACTAAGTGGACCTGTCCAGTCAGTGCTCGCATCTATCATAATCATGTAGCTCAAATCAGAGCTTAAGAAGCTCTACAGTTTGACAAACAAAAATTACTCAAACTGCCCCACTAAGATGAAACGAAAAAAATAATTACCCACATAGTCACATCCACAGTAATTTAAACGTGATTTAAACAATATAATACTTTGCAAAGTAAATATTAATTTCACATATAAATAAAATTCCTAAATGTCAATACACACAAACAAAAATCTAAAAATAATCTTGGTCAGATCATTTGACGTCAAAACTGACACAATCACAACATCCAATCATCAAGCCCGGTATCCATTTAACAAAACTCATAAAACAAACGAAAAACACATTACCATTCCGAAAAACAACAAAACATTTTTTTTAATTTGTACCTCTCCGTATCAAGAGAAACTTGCTAAACTAAAATAAAACCTCGCAGTACGAATGTTCTAAATTTCGCGATAACGTCCGAGTGGTACAAAGTTGAGCATATAAATTGTGTACAGCATCTAACTTTGACTTTTTTACTGCTGACTTCCCGTATGAGATTGTAGCCCCACATCAGTTGAGGGTACTTGAGGATTTTATTTATTGCATTCCACGATTGACTCCTGATTTTTTGTGTTAACAAGTTTCGGGTGCGTATGAGAAATGGGTTCGAGGTTAACGTGTTTACTTTGGAAGTGAATGCCTTTTAGAGTTTCGTGGGTTATGAATTTGAGTAGACATGTGGGTTTTCTTTGCTCGTAGGTATTGAGTAGGTAAGGAAAACCTGTTTTTTTTTTAATTATGGAGTAACAAACGAGCCAACGTCAGCATTAGCTGATCTATTCTGTTCTCTAATCTCACTGTGAAAACTTAGGTGAAGTGATCTTGAAGTGAGCTGTCAGTCGTGTCAATCCCTGCTTTACCTTAGGTTTCACGGTAAGAGTTACTGCCACAAATGGACAATGCAATACCAGTGCCATCTTTCGTAACCATTTTCAAATCAAGAGAGCTGAAATGTCTTATGATTTGATTTGCACTATTACATTGAAAGCATAAAATATATTTAACTACTAAGGAGCTTGAAGCAGTGTTACCTTATTTGCCGAGTTATTAAATACATTTTTATTTTCTAAAGATGTTTTTTTTTACCCAGACTTCTTTATTCAGTAAAAACACTAGGCACTCATTATTCAATCTAGATAACAAAATAATTATATTCAATGAAGAAATTATACAAAGCCCTGAAAAAAATTACAAGGTTTTATTCATGAAAGCAAAGCGTAACGATAGAGCAGACCTTCAATTGAAATGGGGCGTAATCAGATTCGCAATCATGAAAAAATATTTTTTTTAGGGATTCTTAGAAATAATCTTAATAAATAAAGGACTAATGTACATAACAATCACGGCGTAGATAGCATTTATCAAAATATCTTGTTGTCTTGAAATAGTAAACTAAACAATATAATATGCTAAACTAAAAACTAAAATAAACTACAGTAAAACAGACTAGCATAAATAAGCCGGGTTTTTTTTTTTTTTTGAGGATGGGAAATCATCAAATAACTTCTCCCGCTCTGGGTGGAGCAGGAGGGCGTGTCAGACTTTTACTGACTAAAACCCACCCGTGTTCCCTCAGTTGCCTGTGTGCCAGGGGCGACGGTATCTCTTTCGAACAACCCGCACCCCTGGCAGGCATCGGCCCTTGCGGACCCCACCCTTTGGTGCTGACATCTCTTTGAGGCGCGCGTGGAACACAACGCGCCGTCGACCCGGGCTTGGTCCTTACCGGACAGCGAGCTACCCATTACTCGCCGTCCGCAAGCCCGCGCCTACAGTGGCCGGGAATCAGCCTGGGATTCCCGACGCCCAGGGCTTCTCCCGCGGCGACTACGGCCGTGAGGGCGCATATACTGCCTCTCCCTCACGTGCGCCGCCTCCCTCTTCGCGAGCATTACTGCTTCGCAGAAGGAGGTGACGGCTAACCATTCACTCTCGCTCCGTACCATGGCCTGCACCAGGGCCGGACGCGAGAGATCGCCGCCGCCGATCGCCTCCACGAGGACACGGCGGTGCTCCGCCCAAGCTGGGCAGACCGCCACCGTATGCTCCACCGTGTCCTCAGGGCCATCTTCGCAATGGAAACACCCGGGCGTTTCCTCCCGCCTTATACGAAACAGGAACCTCCCGAAACAACCGTGTTCGGTGAGGACCTGCGTCAGGCGGAAGGTGAGGACGCCATGCCACCTCTCAAGCCACTCCTCAAAGAGGGGACTTACCGCCGCTATCGTGGCGTGCCCAGCACTGGGTTGCAACAATCGCACTCTCCATGTCGCCATGAGATCCCGCCGGAGCTCTGTCCGCTGCACCTCGATTTCTCGCGGCAGCGGAGTAACGCCCCGGCGTTTGGCCTCCTCGCGCCACTCCCAGATATGCGCGAGGACCTTTGCCTCCAGATCCCATGGCGAAATAAGCCGGGTTACACCCAAAACCAGCAAAAAAAGTAAAGAAATACAAATATTAATTATAAAAATAGAAACAATAAAAATTAAATTAAATTTAAATTAAGAAATACTTGGCAAGTATAGCGTGATTTTCTTTCTGAATCTGGGAAGCTTGTCGCTGAATAGGTCCAAGTCAGAGGTGTTTAATACAGTACTGTTGTATTCATTGCTCATTTGTATAACTGGAGACTGTAAACCTAGATGAGTTTAAACTTAACTGAACTAGACTTAACTAGTGGTGGCCCAGTTACAACTGCGGCTTACTAGTTATAGGTAGTGGGTTCAAAACCAGACAGGCGTTATAATTTGTGTAAATTATTTAATCACCACTAATCTCAAAACGATGAAGGAAAACAGTGTGAGGAAACCGACTTGTTCAAGAACCAAAAATTCGCAGACATGTGACATCTACCAACTCGGTGGCCCAACTGGAAATACGCTGACATGTGACATCTACCAACTCGTACTGGGCCCGCGTGGTAGATTACGGCTCACTGAATCTCACAGAAAAAAGGCCTGTGGCGGCCTGTGGCCTGTGGCCTGTGTCGGTCGGTCGGGAACATTATTGACTGATTATGATAAACTTGACTGGAGAAATGTGGGCGTACCATACAATATACCCCTGTCAAAGTTTTCTTGGAATAAACAAGCATGATGTTATGTCACGTTTTTGAATGTTTTATAAGGTAACTAATATGAATTTCTTGTTTTATTTTGAAGCATAATTATTCATTTTTACCCACGAACGCATGATATTCGTGAAAGTATTTGCTTCCCCTCGAGACGGTTAATTAATAGAGTGTACGTAATATGAACAGACTAGTCATAATTCTAACTTGACGGGTCACCCTCCCCAGTGTATGGTACATTCATTAAAAATTCTATAATTTCAGTTCTATGAACTTGCATTTTGTTATGAATTTTATTTTTTAAAGCTTAGGTTATTTAGAATAATTAATATTAATAATAATTTATTTTTTATTTTAATTACTAATTATTTTTTACAATAGACGTAGGCATGAAAGCGGCCATTTTTAATAGGATTAGGCGGGTTACATCAGCCACATGCAGGATAACCGCTAGGCAAAAGTCTCCACGCAATGGGTGCCTGAAGATGGACGGCGCCGCCATGGTCGGCAAAGAAAGCGGTGGCTAGATGACGTGGACTGCAAGGGCTGGTTCGAAGCGGCGTGGGAAAAGAGTTCCTGGAAGGATTTAGAGGCCTTTGCCCAGCAGTGGGACAGTATAGGCTAAACAAAGGTAATTTAAGTTGCTGTTTTTAAGTATTTTGATGATAACAAGCTGTGTGCCTGATGGGATTTCCCAACTCTGGACCCTAATCCACTTTAGGGGCTGAATTTCCAAAAAATCTTTCATATTGCGCACCTTCGTTACATGACAATTAAGGAATTATTTTGCAGAAGTGAATGCTCCTAACCCCGGCGGTTCACTGACAGTAACAATGAATACAAGAGTTTTACAAGGTCTTACAAAATTAACTCAAAATCTCCTAAACAAAAAACAAAGCTAGGAGAGCAAGTAAAGTAGGAAAGGACACTAAACTAACAATGGTAGTAACTGCAAAAAAGCGGAGGCACAGTAAATCTAGCGCTGGAAAATACAGATATACTTCATCATCATCATCATTTCAGCTGAAGGACGGACATAGGCCTCCCCAAAGCTCCGCCACTTTGACCAGTTCTGAGCTGCCCGCATCCAGTGGTTGCCTGCGGCCTTCAGAAGGGCATCCGTCTAACTTGTGGAAGACCTTCTAATTCTACGTCTTTCGGTTCGCGGTCGCCACTCCGGAATCTTTCGGCCCCATCGGCCATCTTTTCTGCGAGCATAGCAGATATACGTAGTATCTACTTTTTTTTTTTGGGTGGGAATTCATCAAATAACTTCTCCCGCTCTGGGTGGAGCAGGAGGGCGTGTCAGACTTTTACTGACTAAACACACCCGTGTTCCCTCAGTTGCCTGTGTGCCAGGGCCGCGGTATCTCTTTCGAACAAACCGCACCTAGTATCTACTCATTACTCTTTTGCAATATATTTAACGCGTCAACAAACTATTACGCGGGTTCTCACACAAAATCCGATTGACACGTTAAGCAGATTCAATTACTACTGAAATTATGTTTGGTGGTAATGTGGCGAGCGGGTTAATTTATAACATTACTGCAATAAATTTTGCCAGAACGCGACACCGAATATTTAGTTTTAGTTCCATCGATCCCTACTATAATATTATTAATGCGAAAGTAAATCTATCTATCTGTCAGTCAGTCTGTCTGTTATCTTTGACGCCTAAACCGCTGATATAGCCTGGGATATGGACCAATCTACCTATCAACCTACTTTTTTAGGCGATAACCAACATCCACGCCGGCGGACCCGCGGGTAAAAGCTATTATAAAAAAAACACTATTTCAAACATTTCAAAGCCATTAGTAATTTTTAGCAGATAGACACGCGTGTAAGTTTTAACAGTTACTATCGCTTCATGAAATATATTTGTAGTCAATCATGTAACAAAAAATCTCGTCTCATCATTTACCTTGCTTTTTCTTTCCCAATTATGTTGAGTATATCTTCTAATACATCCTGATGTAGCTGAATACCAGTATTTTACCATGGAGCGTGGACTACCTGTACTGTACTGTCCGAGAGCAGTGGTGGCCCAGTGGTCAAAGTCAAAGTCAAAGTCAAAGTCAGTGGTGGCCCAGTGGTAGTAGTTGGTCGTAGGTTCAAACCCAAGCAGGTGCTTAGCTTTGAGTCAAATATTTCGTCACCACTGCTCCCTAAACGGTGAAGGAATATAATGTAAAGAAAACGGCATGCCCTAAGATAAGATAATATTTATTTTCTAAGATATGTGTACACATACAAGAATATAAACGTGCATGCAGGATAACATAAAGAAAATTTTAAAAGAAAAAAAGAAAAGAAAGAAAATACATTTATTTAGCACAGACTAAAAAAGGCACACAATATTCAGCAAAATAATAGAATTAAACAATTATCAAAAAGTGTAAAGTGAGTCAAAGTGTGCCTCACGGCTGCGCTAAAAAGGCCCAGTTCAACATAAATGCCAGACAACTAGTGCCTGACGCTGGTTTTCAACTGGACCTGACGTGTCAGAAATGTTTGCCACATACAATGGCGTCCTGGTCGACGGCGCGTTGTGTTCCACGCGTGCCTCAAAGAGATGTCAGCACCAAATGCACACAGGCAACTGAGGGAACACGGGTGGGTTTTAGTAAGTAGAAGTCTAACACGCCCTCCCGCTCCACCCAGAGCGGGAGAAGTAATTTGATGATTTCCACCCAAAAAAAAAAAAAACATACAATGGCGTGCAAATATGAATAGTTCTGATTGTTAACAATTCATTTCAAGTCAATATAAATTATTTCAAATTAATCCATCAAATAATAATAAATTTAAAATGTCAACGGTAAATAAAAAAAATATTCATAAAAAAATCAATAGCAAAAAATATACCTGTGTTTCAGTCAGAAAGTAATTATATTATAGTAAACTGTGTCATGAAGTCAAAAAAGTATTATTTACATCAAATTCTTATGAATATATTTCAATTGTTTAATTAATAGTTAAAGTCAAAATTTGTCTGCAAGAAAATCTGAGACGGTATAATAACATTTTTGAAATAACATAGTTTTTAATTTTTGCTTAAACAAATTGACACATTTTTTTTTAGTTCCTTCGCAACGGTTCCTAGAACGAAAAAGTCGGAAACATTTGAAATCTAACAGCCCACACAGGGCCCGGGTGGGGGATTACGGCCCACTCCCTCTCACAGAGAGGACGCCTGTGTCTCAGCAGTGGAAAATTATAGGCCGATTATGCTGCACGTCTATCTTCCCAGTTACTGGTAACCTTTAAATCCGTTAAAACCCTTCATGCAAGAAGGATATTTTAATAGTAATAGTAGTAATATATTTATTTCTGAGTATATGGTACATTATGATCTTAATATTATTAAAAAGCTTCATATATACTTAACTACCGTTGCCGGTTTAGAAAATATATTAAAATTAAAGTACAACTCCCATTAAAAAAGCTTTGAGTAAATTAGTTTGAAATGACAACGGGTAACAATTTTTTTTAATACAAAGTAAAATTTTAATAATTGGGAAAAAAATATGAACGAAATGTCAAATGCCTTAATTAAAATTTATAAGTTGGTCCACACGCACTAAGTACCTACTGATAACATTATAATGTCAAAATTTATAATAATAAAAAACGTGAATAAAAACAGTTATGTTGTCTAAAAACCAGGCAAATATTGTTTTGGTTTAATTTATTAGTAGGCAGCACTCTATTGCGTGAAGGTATATTGTTGAAATTTTTGATTACCATGCAATTGGAATTCCTGCTATACAATTGCAGTCTCTGGCTAGGTGCAAGTAATTTATTTAGGCTTCTGCTATTGACTCTTTTAGAAATGTGTTCATACAGTGGGAACATGTGGGAATACCTTTTTACACGCTTTATATTAGCTTCACTTGTATGTTTGTTTGTTTGTATGTTTGTATGTAACCGACTCCTTTGAGCGCGATTTTGACCCACTTTAAACGGTCAGATTTCATTGAAACTTTGTAAACTTGTCGAGGACCGATGACAATTCAATAATTAAAAAAAAAATTGAGAAAAAAAAACACGTTTTTGTAGTTAGCAGAACTAAAAAATAGAAAATAAATAATAGTTTAAAAAACTAAAAAACACGCTTTAAAAACCAAACTAAAAAAGGAGAAAATAATTTAATTCAATTAAAAAGCGTGGGGTGCTTGACATTAATTGATTATAAAAATACCTCAAAAAGCACCCCACGCTTTTTAATTGAATTAAATTATTTTCTCCTTTTTTAGTTTGGTTTTTAAAGCGTGTTTTTTAGTTTTTTAAACTATTATTTTTATAAATAGACAAATTAAAAAATGTAAAGGCGAGAAAGTGGAAGAATTTTGAGTGCTTTAAATAATGGTTTACAATAATCTAAATAAGGAGCTTTTACTGCCAATTCAGTCACAAAAGTAATGTTCAAGTTTAACCCGATTACAATTCCAAGGTCAGTAAAAGTAGGAACCAACATAATTCTAACCATAGGGATTATGGTTAGAATTGTGTTGGTTCCTAGTTTTACTAGTTCAATGAAGTAGGACACAATATCATAAAGCTAGCATTAATTTGTTAATGGAAATTCAATGGCACTGGCTTACACCGTGCACATGAATGGACTTGTCCTATTGTATTCATCAGAGAATGGATATTAGTACTGTATAGCCTTTGAATGATTACCTAGTATCAATCGATCTCTTTGAGGAAGACAGCATGTCGGTGGAACAGGAACATGCATCGATATTCTGCAATGATTACATGATTATGTACCTGCATACGTAATCAGCTGATATTGTTTCAACATCTGGGTCTCTGGTCTTAATACCACATCATCGAGATGCAAACTAAGATGCAAACCTTATTAATAAATGCGTTCGCTGATAAAGTAATAAAACACCTACCTATATTAAGTCCAAACTAAATCGTGAACGTAATTATTCTTCTCTTATGCCATTGTTTTTAAGCACAGATTAAAACACACAGGCTTTCTGTGCACCACTAGGCCCAGAGCGTGTTGGTGGGTCACATTGTGTCTTAATTTTTTTTAAATAAGAAATGCCGGTTTTTCACGATATTTTCTCCGTTTTTAGAGCAGATTTTGTGAAACAAATTGTACAATTTGAGACGAACCTATGTCTAAGGTCACCTGCACGCAAATTGCGTAACGAACGATCAATTCTAATCTGAATAATTTTGAAACAGATTGCTAATCCATTGCTTCATGTGTTCGAAAAATGTGTCTGCTCGACAACGTAAATTACGCAATGAATATTGTGGAACTGTCAAAATTAAACAGATTATTATTGATTGTGTTACGCAACTGGGGTGCTGCTAGTTGAATATTTCAAAAAACAACATAATTTTTCCAAATGTTTAAATTTTGGCAATTATCATCATCATGATCATCATCATTTCAGCCGAAAGACGACATAGGCCTCCCCCAAGCTCCATCATTTCGACCGGTTTTGTGCTTCCCGCATCCAGCGGACTCCGGCGCCCCTCAAAAAGTCATCGGTGCACCTTGAGGGAGGCCTTCCAACTTTACGTCTTCCGGTGCGCGGTCGACACCTCAGAACCTTTTGGCCTCATCGGCCATCTGTTCTGCGAGCAATGTGCCCTGCCCACTGCCACTTAAGTTTGGCAATTCTTTGGCCTATGTCGGTTACCTTGATTCTCCTGCGGACCTTCATTCCTGATTCGATCACGCAGGGAACCTCCAAGCATAGCCCTCTCCATTGCCCTTTGGGTGACTTTAAGCCTTCTTATGAGGCCCATTGTGAGCAACCACGTTTCGGTTCCATATGTCATCACTGGCAACACGCACTGGTTAAAGACTTTCATTTTGAGACACTGCGGTATGTGGGACGAGAAGATATTGCGTAGCTTCCCGAACGCTGCCGACGATTGACCTCTTTCTCGAAGTTGAACCTACCTAACTGGATAGTTTGTCCTAGGTAAACGTACTCGTCCACATCTTCGAGTGCAGCGCATCCGACCGTTATGAAAGTGGGTGTTACATGAGCATTGGACATGACCTTTGTCTTGTCCATGTTCATTTTAAGACCCACTCTTTCAAAAGCTCTACTGAGGTCATCGAGCATTATACTGAGGTCCTCCATGGTCTCAGCCATGAGAACTATATCGTTGGCAAACCGAAGGTGAGTGATGTAGTCGCCATTGATGTTGATGCCAGCCTCTTTCCAGTCCAGAACCTTGAAGACATTCTCCAGTGCAGCGGTGAAGAGTTTCGGAGAGATAACGTCTCCCTGTCTGATACCTCGCTGGAGAAGGATAGGTTTCGAGGTCTGGTCCTGGAGTCGGACTGACATAGTGGCATTTTCATACAGACACTTCAGCACCTCGATGTACTGATAATTGATCTGGCACCGTTGAAGACACTGCAGTACAGCCCATGTCTTGATCGAATCGAAGGCTTTTTCGTGGTTCACAAACGCTAAAAAGAGAGGCAGGTTATACATCAGCAGGCAGGCATCGGCAGGCTGCTAAAGGACATCACTACCTTGAAAGCGGAGATGGCCAAGATGCAGTCCAGATTGGAGGTTTCTGAAAGAAACAATATTGAACTACGTTCAGAAATAGCATTATTGCGCAACGTTGGTTCGGTAATTGGGTCACCAGAGGCCTCAAAGGTGAACACGCGTCGAGGGGCGCAAAATGCATTCATCGGCAGTTTTGAATCGGCGAACGCAAGTACGTCACCAGCTGCTGAAAACGCTGAGCAAGCGCCGCCCGCCGCCGCCGTCGCCCGCGCCACAACACCGGCTGCGGTAACGTCACACGTAGGTACGTCGACCCCTAAACGTGTCTACGCTGATATTGTTGCCACTGGCAAATCTAGTGCGTCGCAACCTAAGCGACAAACCGGAAAAGGGGAAAACCTGAAAAAGGGTACTCAACCTGCCCTGACTGCGGTCCGTAGCTCCTTGCCAAGAACCGGCCTAGTTGATGAGGAGGGTTTCACGAAGGTAGAAAAGAAGAAGAAGAAGCCCTGCTCTCGTAACTTGTACGGTACCGCACCGAGTGGACCCAGCATGTTGCTGCGCCCTGCTGTACCTACGACGCAGCTGTACATTTCGCGTCTGCATCATTCCACGAAGATTGAGGAAGTGGTGCAGTACTTGAAAGTGAAGACCAACTGGACTCTGAGGGTCGAAAGGTTGGAATCGCGCCACGACGTCAACTTTAAGTCATTCGTGGTACGAGTTCCAACGCACCATCTACAGCACTGCTTGAAAGAGGACTTTTGGCCGAAAGGTGTCGTATATCGACGTTTCCGGGGACGGTTACGTGACACCTCGCAGCAAAACACGATGCCGACGACTTTACGTGTTTAGTTATAGTTTTAAGCTGTTTATTAATATGTATTAGTTTGTTATTATTGTTTAAGATTATTTTTGTGTATTTTATTTATGGGCCTTAGTTGCCTGATAATAAAGTGATTATTATTATTATTATTTTGTCATTTATTTTGTATTCTCGGCTTATTATTAGCCGGAAAAAGCTGATAACACGGGCCTAAGCCAAGTGCTTACCAGTTGGGTTAGCTGCGGTCGCGTGCAGAAGATTGCACAGAAGATGGTAGAGTATTTGTGTTTTGATGTGGGTTTTCTGAGTCACATTGCAGAAACTTTCTCACGAGTCTGCATGTGTTTAGAATCGCTGCCTTCTGCAGCAGATGGTACGTATTTGGAGGTAAGTTAAGGGAATTAAGGGATTGGTGAAGTTGTTTCGGTATTACTCCTGTTGTAGACACTACTATTGGTACTATTATAACTTTTTGCAAATGCCAAAGTCGGGCTACTTCATCTTTTAATTCAATGTATTTGCTCAGTTTTTCTGCTATTGTTGTTTGCAAGTTATGTGTATTTGGTACAGCAATATCTATTAGGTATCCAGTTTTGTTTAACTTGTTAATCAGTGTAATATCTGGTCTATTAAAATGAATAGTTCGATCGGTAAGAATGGCGCGATCAAAGTATAGTTTTGTTGAGGGGTTCTCTAATACAGTTTCTGGATTGTATTTGTAGTATGGTGTAACGGAATCTATAAGTTTGAACTGGTGTGCTAATTTTTGGTGTATAATGTTGGCTACTTGATCGTGTCTGTGTTTGTAGTCCGTTTGGGCTATCGACTTGCACGCGCCTGTGATATGCTGTATCGTTTCTGGAGAACTGTTGCATTTCCTACATGTGTCATTATTTAAATTCTTTATGATAAACTT
This sequence comes from Antitype chi, assembly GCA_947359405.1. Taxonomy (NCBI): domain Eukaryota; kingdom Metazoa; phylum Arthropoda; class Insecta; order Lepidoptera; family Noctuidae; genus Antitype; species Antitype chi. The sequence continues at coordinate 5,142,366 of OX375819.1, read as the reverse complement.
TCTGTAATTTTTAGTTTCAATTACCTGGTCCTGTATAGCATAAACCCTTCAGTCTCCGGGAAGAGTTCGCCTCGATTTAGCCACGCGTTCGACGCTTCTTTGTCGACATTTATGTGGTTTAAGTCTTGGCGGTGTCTTCCGTGTAGAGATTTCTGGGCCCATTCTAAAAGCTTCATTTTGTCGTCAATTACTATCTCATTTCTCTGTTCAGATGTATCTTTTAAATTTAGGGGTGTTAAGTTTTGGTCGTTATGTGTTATCATTTTGTGCAGTATAGAGGTTTCGATTTTTGAAAAAAAGAATTGTCGAAGTGCTTTTATCTGTCTATTGTGTAGGTTTAGAATGTCAACTAGTCCTCTACCTCCTTCTTTACGTGGCAGTGTTAATCTCTGCAGACAAGACCGTGGGTGGTGTTTGCGGAATTTGGTCATTGTGGTATTAATTTTACGTTGAAGGTTTTTCAGGTCGGTTTTGGTCCAGTTGATTATCCCAAAAGAATATGTGAGAACCGGTATGGCGAAGGTGTTAATCGCTTTGATAGTATTTCGAGAATATAGTTGCGTTTTCAGAATTGTGTTTAATCTATGTTGAAATTGAAGTGTTAATTTTTGTTTAGTTTCTTTGTAGTGTATTTGACGTGATTGTGTATAGCCTAGGTATTTATAACTATCTTGTTCATCTAATGGTTCTATCTGTTCTCCTGTACCTAAAGTGTATTGGTGTTGGTAATTTTGTCCTGCTCTAATTGAATTTATTTTACATTTATCTATGCCGAATTCCATTTTAATATCGTTTGAGAATTGTTCTGTCAAGTTTGCTAATTCATAGAGTTGAGTCTCACTTTTGGCGTATAGTTTGATATCATCCATGTACAACAGATGATTTAATTCTATTTTTTGAACCTCAGTATGTCCTTCGGTACTTGAATGTTTTAGTGGAATTCCTAAAGTAGTTGCGTTTAATATATTAGATAGGGGATTTAAAGCAAGACAGAACCACAGTGGGCTTAAAGCATCTCCCTGAAAGATCCCTCTCTGAATTTTTATTGGGCTGGTATCTACTGTTTTAGTAGAGGAAGTTAGTCTTAGGGCAGTAGTCCAAGACGTCATCGTGACCTTTAGGAATGTTACTATAGTTGGATGTATTTTGTATATCTCTAAAATTTTTACAAGCCACGAATGGGGTACAGAGTCGTAAGCTTTTTTGTAGTCAATATACATGCTAAAAAGATCGCTTTTGGATTTTTGAACGTTTTTAAGAATGACTGAGTCTATGATTAATTGTTCCTTGCAGCCTTGGCTGAATTTACGACATCCTTTCTGCTGTTCAGCTAAGATATTATTAGTGTCGATGTGTTGATATATTAGTTCAGAAATACAAGATGTGATAATTTTGTACAAGGTCTGCAAGCATGTTATAGGTCGATATTTTGCTGGATTTGAGAGATCATTACGATCTTTTGGTATCATAAAAGTTGTACCTGAAGTTATGTAGGATGGTATTGTTTTAGGGTCCTGGATGAATCTATTTATGTGATTATATAGAAAACTATGGATAGTGGTAAATTTTTTGTACCAATAACTATGAATGTTATCTGAACCTGGTGCTTTCCAGTTATGTAAACGAGAAAGTACTTTATGGAAAATTTCTGGGGATATGTGGTCAAATGTCATTGCTTGAATACTTTTTTGGCTGTTGGTCACTTCTGTTTGTATCCAATCTGCTTGGGCATTATGTTCGACTGGGTGTTCCCAAATTCCTGCCCAGAAGTTTTGTAACGTCTCTGAGTCAGGGTTGTTATGATCATCATTTGGGTTATCATCCTGAACGTTAGATGTCGCCTGTCTAATATTGCGGTAGAAAAGTTTTTCATTGTGGGTGAATTTAGTGTTTTGTAATTTCCTTTGGGTACATGCTTTGTATCGTTGTAGTCGGCCTGTTACGACTGACAGTTTTTGCTTAAGTGTGTCTAATGTGTGAGGTGCTTGTGTATTTGGTTCTTCATGAACAGTGTGAATTTTATATTGTTCTATTATCTTGTTAACGTGTTTAACTATTTTCCTACTTCTATTACCATTGACGAATTGGGTCATTCTAGCTATCTTTGATCGTAAATCATTTAATTTTCGTTCTAGTCGTGTCTCCCAGTTAGGTTTGTATTCTTTCTTTGCCCTTTGGGTGACTTCTCTTGGTTGAAGGTTCATTTTTGCTCCGTTAACTTTTGCCGCGGTCCATGCTGCACAATATATAGTAGTCTGTAAAGTGTAGAAGTCAGTGTCTTTATTGACGTTTTCAGGTAAAATTATTTTGTTTAGGTAGCTGACAATTCGGGCAAGTTTTTTAGAGGGTTTTTGTTTGGGAATAAAAATTCTATTTATAGGGCTAGTAGCTTTATAATATTGGAATGCTTCTTGGAACGAGTCATCTATTAATGGGTCCCTATCTAGGTTCGCATGTTGGTTAGGTAAGATTTCTTCTGCGCAGTTAATTTCAGTATGATTTACAGTAAGTGAAGATTCTTGGGTGGAGTTAATGTCAATGCTATTTATAAATTGTGGTTCAGAATGACTATCGATCGGATTAACTATCGTCGTTTCACTTGTGAAGTTGATAAAGTTAAGATTATCTAGTGGTAAATCTTCAGATACTTCTAGTTTTAATGAGTTTAATCTGTCAGTAGTGACATATTTATTGTTTACAATTGCTCTTCTCTGATCAGCTATTCGTTGTTCGCTTAGATGAGCAAGTGCAGGAAAACTGTTGATAAAATCTTCATACATGCGTCTTCTATAAACTGTTTCGTTTCTACCTAAATCTGTTACTCGATAATAAGATCGCATTATAGCTTCATTTTGTTCATTGGTCCATCTCATTCGAGTCTGTGTTCTATTTTTAGTATTATGTGTTTCTGGGGTTCTCGGTTGCATTTGGGTAGATTGTGTGGGTGTAAGTATTTGTTGTACATGGTCGATAGAGTTTTGTGACTGTTGGGTGGAGTGATTAAGTTGTAGAAGATCTAATTCTTCTTTTACTTCGTTTCGTATTTCGTGTATAGTTTTTTGAGGTAGTAATTTATTGTTTATTATAGCTCTACGTTGGTCTCCTATTCTCTGTCGACTAACCTGCATGTTCGGGTATTTTTCTATAAATTTTAGGTGGAGCGGTTCAAGGTAGGTTTTTCTGTCTGTATCTAGTGCGGTTAATTGAAGATAAGTGCGCAGTATGAACTTATTCATTTCAGGTGTCCATCGTCTGCGCGTACTTGGGGCGCTTGTAGTGGGTGCAAGCTCAGAGTCAAGCTTGACTTCCTGCACAACACTATCAAGCGTGCTGGTGGTGGACAAGCTAGCTGTTCTTCTTGTCATGTAGGAGGGGCGAGTCGAAGGGATGGAAGAAAATAATGAAATAGTATCATCGCCCGTAGAATCGGCTGTGGCTTCTACGTAGTGAGCCCGCCTGTTCAACTCACTATGACCAGCTGTAACAATTTTTTCGGTGGGAGCCCGCTTGCTCAACTCCTCACCGCCAATGGTTCGCATGCTGTGGCACCTAGCATCGGCTCCAGATGCGCCCCGGCGCTCCCCGGGAAGCGACCGTAAATTGTATACTCTCTTATTACTCATCTCCATAAAGGGTTACCTTTCCTTGTTAGCCGCATAAGTTTTTTGTACAGTTGTACAGTACGCGTGTCCGCCCCCCACGTAGCTAGGTGTTCAGCTGGGACGTAAGGTAGGATTTTAGGGGGCTTATTATTATTATTATTATACTTTTCGGTCTTCTATATAACCTGCCGCAGCGTAAGTATGTGGTCTACGGTGCTAAAGCCTTTACGGAACCCGGTTTGTTCGAGAAGCTGGAAGTCGTCAAACCTGCGCGCTAGACGGTTCGTGATGACTCTGGAGAACAGCTTGTAGACATGGCTCAGAAGTGAGATGGGCCTATAATTCTTAAGAAGGGCTTTGTCACATTTCTTACAGACAAATGGGGTCAATTATGTCTTGCAGAAAAGTAAATGGAAGTATTTTAATTCCATTCGAGATATATGGAGTCTTTCTTAACCCATAATTGCAATTTCATTATTCTTATTACATCATAGTGGGGCAATTCAGTACTTTAATACTAACAAAGTTCCTTAAAGCCTTTGTACTCCTTTGAACAATAATGACATTCTCGCAAGAAGATATTCTAATTTTCCTCTGTCTTTTAAAACAATATGCGTAATTACGAAGAATATCAATACTTTTACAACCGATAAAACACCGTATTTATTATGCACTCTTATTTCGACATCTTGCCAATGAATAATGAATATTAAATTATTAAACGAATCATCTTATAAAGAAATAATAAATGATATAAAGTCGGGATTACAAAAAAGGACAGATACCTACCAAACGTATGACAATTTTGAAACCGTCACGGTATTTAGCTTAACATTTATATTTGCATATTACAGCGACACGTGAAATCCGAACTGACCGACATTTACACCGATGCCGCTTCGCCGCACTTTCGTTTGTCTGATTTGTAACATCATTCGTCGACGGTTTTATTTCTCGTTCTAAAAATATCTAGCAGTTCTTTTGTTATTTTAGAATTCTAAGATTTTCTTCTGCTTGTCTTCTGAGAAATACAGATTTCAGTTTAAAAATAATTTTGAAAAAATATAGCTGAAAATTTCAGCCCCACAGTGAGCGTGATCAATGAACCAAAAAAAAATTAAGTAATTTCTAAATTTAAAGTAATGGGGACAATTTTCACCTTGTTTGCGTGTATTGTTTTGAGTATAATTAAATAAAAGCTTTTTATAGACTTTGATTACTCGTTTAGGGTTAGTAGGTATAGAGTCTGTTGCTACTATAAAATAAAACAAACTAACATTAACTTAACCTATCGTTTCAACCATTTATCCACATGCTAAAATTGGTAGCGATGAAAATGTCGGTGTAAGTTCGCCGATACCATCATTTATACCGACACCACACTATTATACAGTCGCATTGAAGCGGGAGAACAAGTTTACTCACTTTATCAAGCCGCGTTAGATCGGCAATGATTTGGCACTACTGACATTGTTTCAGGACGATGACTTAAAACAAGCTATTTAAACTCTTGAATCCTCTAGTGATTAATAATTGTTACTGTTAGCTCACATCATCCCACTGCTGGGCAAAGGGGGGAGGCCCCATTTACTTCCAGTCCTTTCGGTACAAGGCTAAAATGGACAACAAGGCTCAAAGCAGACAAAGCAAAGCAGGTTGGGCATATCAATTTACTAGTCAAAGCCAACATTGACGGTGTAAATGAAGCTGTTGGTGTACGTACGCTGACACCGTCATTTACAAGGACACTGCACTTTTATTTAGCCGCATTGAAGCGGGAGAACAAGTTTACTCGCGGTAACATGCTGCGTTGGATCGGATGTGATTTAACACTTCTCATATTCTTCGATCATGATGACTATTGACTATTATTCTGATAAAGACATCAGTCTTGGTTGTAGTTATCAAACCACAAACGCTGTTTATATTGACTCAAATTTTGGTACCTTCTTAATGATTAAAAACACACAAAGACTTTGAAGTATATCTCCTTAAACTAGAAACAAGAACTGAACAGTCAATGTCGCTACTGAAAAGTGCTGTATTACTGCATTGCATTCAAAGCTACAAAAAATCACCAACGTTGTTAATGTTAAAACTAAACCACACACTACAATCGATGTCGTTGAAGATGTTGGTGTAAGTACGCCGACATCGTCATTTACACCGACACCGCACTTTTATACAGTCGCATTGAAGCGGGAGAACAAGTTTACTCGCGTTAACAAGCTGCGTTAGATCGGACGTGATTTCTCGCACGCCAACTGATTTATTTGTGTTCCACTTGGGCTTCATTTCGTTAGCGCTCGACCCCCTTTTTTCACGTTGTGTTATTGCTTATGTTTTGTTTTTTAGTGTATGTTAGTTTTCATTTTTGTTTGATTGAGTAGGGAAGTTTTTTCGTTGTTTATTTTTTTAACATTGCCTGTTTGGGGTTTTATTATATTCATTCCCTTTTCTACATAATTTCAACTATTATTATTTAGTATACTTTAGTGATCTAAAGTTTAGTAAATAGGTTATAGTTAAATAAAAACACCAAAATAAGTTCCCTACTCGCTCTCATATAATGATTTTTATGAGACTATTATACATAACCACAGAGCTCGTTCTTTTGCAAACTGTGAGATTTAAATAGTCATGCTGATTCCTTAATTGTCGTCCGAGCAGTTAACTTCAACGTAATGTGTCTGGTCACACTGCTCCTCAAAATAGGGTAAAGCAAAACAGTCACTGAAGTATATTGCATATCCCTGGTCCAGGCCATGGTACGGAGCGAGAGTGCAAGGGTAGCCGTCACCTCCTTCTGCGAAGCAGTAATGCTCGCGAAGAGGGAGGTGGCACACGTGAGTGAGTGCCTGTCACTCATATACTGCCGTATATGCGCCCTCACGGCCGTAGACACCGCGGGAGACGCCCTGGGCGTCGGGAATCCCAGGCTGATTCCCGGCCACCGTAGGCGTGGGCTTGCGGACGGAGAGTAATGGGTAGCTCGCTGTCCGGTAAGGACCAAGCCCGGGTCGACGGCGCGTTGTGTTTCACGCGCGCCTCAAAGAGATGTCACCACCAACTTGTGGGGTCGGCAACGGCCGATGCCTGCCAGTGGTGCGGGTTGTTCGAAAGAGATACCGCGGCCGCTGGTACACAGGCAACTAAGGGAACACGGGTGGGTTTTAGTCAGTTAAAGTCTGACACGCCCTCCTGCTCCACCCAGAGCGGGAGAAGTTATTTGATGACCACCCACAAAAAAGAAAGTATATTGCATATCGCACCAGAAAAACAACTCAAAGCTAGCTAGAATGATTGCTTTCTTCAAAAGTTCATTCTCTAGCTTGTATTAGAAATGTATGGTCATATTTAAAGGTGTGTGTTACAAACCATCAAAGTGAACAACTTTCTACTGGCCAAACTCATAAACGAGAAAAAAAATGCTGATCTACATAAACCTTCAATATCTATGCAAACCAAATGTACGGTTTTTGTCTAAATATGACTACATAATATCTGATACCTGATGTTATGTTACCTGATACCCGTTGTAGTAGATAGACCTAGATAAACCTACACCAAAATAAATTCTACATTGATGGTCAGTATAAGGGATCATACTAAAGTGCATTTATTATGTTAAACTCAAACCATTTACTTCAAATAAACCAATTACAGGACCTTTGGAATTCTCAACAGGTCAGTCAGAAATCTGGATGCTAATTACCCAAAAAGAAGTAGGTAGGTACCTACTTATACAGAAAAACGGGCGAGAAACTCCACGGTTACTCTTTGAAATCGAAATGTGATTAAAAAAAATAATGGTTTCATCATTCATGTTGGAATTATGCATGTGAGAACGATGCAAAAGAATAAAAGCATCCTTAATAAATATACAGGAAAAGTTTTTATTCAGTAACCATAAATTCAGCATACCTATTCTAGACCCACCAACGAAGAAATATTTCGTCGGTTTTACAAAAAAAAAATCAGCTGTTTCATACAAACGTGCAATACCTACGCGGTCAAAATGTATGGAACAGTTATCTTTTTTTTTTTGTATAACCGACGAAAAATTTCTGCGCTGGGGGTTTAGAATGATATGCTGAATTCATAGTTACAGTTTGCACACTGGATAAAAACTTTTCCTATTTACAAAAATACAGTCAAATATTCAAATAAAATAAAATAAAGCCGTGGCAGCTTAGTGATGATCATTCCCTACTGACGGCTATAATAGAAATTAAGTCATAAGACAAGACAATACAATTTGATTTAAAAAAATACTTCAGATGGTAAAGCTACCCTTATCCACGTAATTACAAATACATTTAAGCCTAATACCCATCTTCCCAATTTATTCCTCTGGTTTTATTGTTCGGTTTATCGTTTTCGATCTCCTGTAATTCCGCCTTGAACATTGTAATAGGTTACTGACCTTACTTCTTAAGGTGGAAATATAGAACATTATCGTTTATTCCCAGTCCTCTGGAAAATTTCATTCCTTCCAGTCCGATGTACATACGTATATTCTTTCTATATTTGCATGATATTTATGATAACAGAATAAAAATATTCCATTATGTAGTCATTTCCTTTTATCTATGTTTAGTGCTTACTTACTAGGCCAATTACTTCCAGAAGAACGAAGAAAATATATTTTTCCTAACTATGTACTTAACTTATTTACAAAACCTGTCCTTATCGACTTCTTCAGTTTCTGTTTTTCTCTATCTCTGTTCAACTTTATTTTTTATATATTCTTGGCATCGCGTCCACTCCTCAAACTGTTTTATACGGAGACAAACTTCAGCTACCACATGTGTACTAATAACTCCTACTGGTTTAGATATATTAGCCTAGAAGTAGGTTCTACTATTACATTTGTTTCTTCATTATTGCAAAATGGCAGGTTTGATCATTTGAGTGATTTAAAAAAACATTTAAACAGCCTCTTAGAGCAACATGCGTACCATTTAATTAATAAATACCTAGACGATAATGCATACCATCAAAAACATAAATGTGAAATGAGCGCCAAGTTCAATATTATGATAATATGCCTTGGTTGTTGACTTCAACGACAAAAGAAGTGAGATCTAAATGAGTGCCAAGTTCAATGGTTAGTCCTGAAATTTATTTATAATAACATATAATATTTTACAACAACTTATATATTCACGTGAAGACCTTAAAATCCACATAAAGACCGGCTATCATCAATATTGTTTCCTGATTCTTACCTTACATTACATTTAGGCACATAAGTAAGTGTTCCTAATAGAAATTGAAAAATTATAATAAAATGATAAAAATTTACTAGTTTCTGATTTATTCCTTTGTATTCACCCAACTACCTATATGGATGCCAAATTTCAACTTTTTACAGGCATATAAGTAAGCGTTCCTAATAGAAATTGAAAAAATTATAAAATAATAAAAAATTACTAGTGTCTCATTTATTCCTTTGTATCAACTCAACCACCTATCTGGATGCCAAATTACAACTTTCTAGGTCATCTGGAACTGGGTTAGAGTTTAGATCTAATAGGTCAGTCAGTGATAAAAATGACGATCTTTGGACGATATCTAAATACCCGTTTGATTTGAGGTGTCTGCACCGCTGCCCACCCCGCTGCTGCACGGCCGCCGCCAATATGAGCCAGATTTGACATGTTTATGTTAAGTAGTTTTTGAGTTATGAGGGGGACAAAAGTAGCTCCAAATGGTTCGTGTAAAATTACACACGGTGCTGCTCGCCAGTTCTGTTGGCTTGAACTTGGCTTGACACGCTACCGCGTGTCTAGATTATATGGATAAATATGTGCAATAAGAGTCAGCTAATACTGTATTTTTCTTTTATATTCATCACCTTCTACATATACATTTATAATAAAATATTATGAGACCTTTATAATTTAAATGATATTTGTACGCCGTCAACGGCAACATATAGTTTACTTTACATTTTTCATATTAAAAAAGTTGTTCCTACACCCACATTATGTTGTACAAATATATTTTTTTTTTACTTATCTCCAATAAAGTGAACAAATTTTGAATTCCGGAATTTTAATTAATTCAAAATTCACATCCTCGTTACCCAAAAAGTGTACCAAAATACCCGAAAAACATTCCTAATACTCTTTCAAACCAGTTATGTCCAAACGGCTATCATAAAAACGATATGAAGGATATGTGAGATTTCATAAATCGCTACTACCATTGTGGCCTGTTTCAACTGAATCGCTTATGATAAATGTATTGCGATCCTCTAGGACAATAGATGCTTTGTGGTTATGATTAATGACAGTTTTAAAAAGCCCGATTTGGGTCCACCCCTAAATGGCAATAAAAAAATATGTCCCCGCCAGATTTCTTTCTGCCGGACTGATAACAGATTGCGCTTGCGGTCTGATTAATTGATATAAATCGTGTGGTTTTAAAATATGTGGGGAATGGTCGGTGTTTCGAAAGACTGGCGCATGCCGTACTTATTTGTTTCACGTGGTGATACCGTGTTATGTACTCTTGTAATTGATGTGTCGTTGGTACTTAATGTCGTTTTATTGCTTTACTGTGGCTTCTCAATTAATGACTTTTTTGAAGACTTTGTCATAATATTTTTAGCTGATTGATTGATTTTCAGTAAGTTATTTTAACCCTTAAAAATATAAAGCTTATCGTCTTGAATTTAATTACTATACGGCCTTACACCAAGAACAAGACAGTTCATAAAAACAAAAAAAGGATCCAGGAGATCATAGTTATTACTGCTAAAAACCATCTGTATCTAATAGAAAATAGTGATAGTAAAACAGGGAGCTACAAAGCAACCCCATTTAATTCCTTTGACAGATGTAGTTAATATCTGACACGGTACAATTAAGTCATTGTAAGTCGTTCAACTTTAACTGCACACGGCATCCAGCCTTGAACTTATAACCCTGACCTTTAATGATGCTATGTTAAATTCAACCCTATGAGTAAAAAATAAGGTAAAAGTTTATTTTTGCATTAGTAGGTAATAAGTATGTCTGTCCATATTAGCATGTTAATGTTCTAAGAAAACTTTCGATAAAAACTAAAAACCAACTCTAGATCTCATTTTGATATCTAGTTGTTGACGTATGTCTAGTTTTTCATTCTTTTCTAGCTTTTAGTTCTGTATTTAGTGGCATCTAAACACGCTACGCTTGTAAAAAATTTGGTGCAATATGATTTGAATCAAATTGTGTTCCGAAACGAGCTTGAATAACCATAATATAATGTTAGTTACGAAAGAAAAGATATACATGGTAACATTTTAAGAAACAAAAACATACCTTTTTCAAAGACCTTCACTGGTGTAGTCACAGATATAGCTATTTCTATCTGTGGGCGTAGTTCTATAAATTATAATAGGTACTGGTTTTGTAACAACTAGAATGATAAACTGTGGAATAATGTGTTAACTAAAAAACTATATTAATAACATGCTAGAACACTAAAAAAGAAAGAAAAAGAAAATCACAATCAAAAAAAGGAAGGTTTTATCAAGCTACATGTTGGCAACAAAGCTTGTTGCTTTGTTGCCAACATGTAGCTTGATAAACCTGCTCATTGTAGGCCCATCCAGCCTTTCTGCAAACACCCTCAGAATGCTGTTGCTGCTTCCTCTCACTCGGGATATTACTGAGGCAACGTTGCGGATTCAAAAGAAGATGTCAAAAGAAGATGCAGTCTCAAAATTGAAAAGAGTATACATGGATTGTTTGGTCATGTTATGATGTTAATGAAAGTCGACTAACAGAAGATATTTTAAAGGCAGGTGTGAGTAGGAACGCTGGGAAGGATATTTATAATAGTGACCTTATTGGTGATGATCTTCTGTAAGATCAGAAGCGTAGTACTTGCAGCCGGCGTGCGTATATGACACGATGTATGAACCTAAACGTTGCAAAAGGAGTATTTAACGATCGTGGCAGAGCGTGTGAGTTTATGCATGTATGTAATAAAGTTCCACTCATAGCCCAGTCAAAGCTGAATCAGCATCTTTAGCCTTATTTATGAACACAAGTTTTGTATAATTTAAATACAAATTAAGTACGTTTAGGTTACGGTATTTATCTATGAAGGCCTCCTACAAGGTTATGACCTGATGACGGGCATAGGAAACCGCTGAATTCAACAAGCACAGAACTGGTCAAAGTGGCGGTGCTTGGGGGAGACCTATGTCCAGCAGTGGACGTTTTTCGGCTAAAATGATCATCATCATTTCAGTCTAAAAACGTCAGAAGATAATGATCAATGGACCTGTGTCGCCTGAAACAAATGGATTATTGTTATTAGTGTATTTAGTATCAGCATACTTCTGTTCAACACAAAAAAACAGTTCTGTAACTCCCACTAAAGCACCAGTCAGTCCATTGATTGAACGGCCCATAATCAAAGTTTCTGAAGACCGACAGGGCAAAGTTTTTAGATATGGCCCAACGTGGCCCAACGACGCGGCGACGAGACGGAAAATTAACGGTAGGAAATTTTATTATTTACTTACCAACTTTGAAAGTAAGCTAAAATGCTTTTAGCTATAGTGGGGACTTCGGGAAGGATTTTATTCTGTTTATTGTTTCTGGACTTTGTTTTGTGAGGCTGTTCTATTTTTGGAGATTTCGAGCTTCACTTGTTATGGGGTGGCAGATTTTTTTTTGTTTCATTGTGCGTAGTAACTGTTTTCTTTTCGTCTTATATTGTACGAATTCTCATTGTATCATTCACGAATAATCTAGAATCGGAAAGGTCACACTTAAATATGTTTACCTTTACAAAGAGGCAAACATCGCGTAAACAAAGTATTACTTACATTGATTTCCTTATTTCAGAGTACTTTTTCTTACCCTTTTTCTCTTACAACAGTATTACAATCGTTCTCAGAATAATAGGAACACGTTGCATTAAATATTCAAATAAATCTCTCACAAAGTTAAATGTATGCCATTGTGCCGGAGTACTGAACCACTTCCCGAAGGAGAAAGTTCCAAAGTTGGATTCGCACTTTCAATAATCCGTTGGTAGTTCGTGTAATAGCCGCTGTGAAATCGACTTAGTTCAACTAGACAAGTAAATCTTGAAGTCAAATTTCATAATAATTATTCTTCTTTTGAAACAATATCCGCTAGTTACTCCAGACTTTCTGAAAGAGTATTTTCTCTTCATAATTTGAAAGCAAGAATTTATTTTACGAGTCACGAAGTTTTTCTGTCATATCTATTTAAAATCTTGTCCTTACTCTGTTTATTTACGTCCATTTCATCCAAAAAAATGAAGCATTTCAACTTTTCTAGCAGAAAACATTTCTCTGACATATTAAGGTTAGAAACTTAAAAGCAGACAGCAAATAATTTTTGCTAAAAGAATTACGCAGAAAAGCTTACCTCGATTTACGAAAATGAGCTCAGAATTTAAGATCCACGATACACATAACTACTGAGATTTTCATGTTCATTTACATAAGCTTACCTACGTAATAATCGTATCGCAATGTAAGCGATAAAATATCTAAATCCACTCCCAGAAATTCAGCTTCACGTTTATCCGACTGACGGAACCCATAAAAAGAGGGTTCTGAACAATTATTTTTACATCAGCACCGGAACCATTCCGGACACGATAAAGAATCTCCCGGAAAAAGATATTTATTCGACCAAGCTAACGTGTTCCTCAACAGATTTTTCGGGGATATATTTTGGACTTTAGCTGTCCAGTAATAAGGTTTTGTATCTTTGTATCTGTTAATGCCCCTACATTAAATATAACATTGTTGTGGAATGTCAGGAACTTTCGGGTGTGAGCGCAATAAAACACCTTAAATCGAAGCGCGAAATCACTGACTAATTGTTAGTCTTGTTCCGATAAAATTAACTACTTTCGTGCGAAAGGTTAGTGAAGTTTCGAACTAGGTGTCGAGTTTTAGTGGTGTTTGCGTCAGCTAGCGTTTAGCGGTCAGGTGGAAAGTTCTGGTAGTTTTTTGAGGCCGTCTCTTGTTTCTGGGTCTCTCCGTTGTTAAATAAATTAGACTGAATTATTGGATACCAGACCTGTGTAATATTAAGTTTTGTGCCAATCCATTTTACTGACGGACTTATCTATAATTAGATTCTATTCAGTCAACCGATTTGGAGATAAATTTGCTAAAATAGCACTAGGTATCATCGGTATTGAAAATGTATGGATACAAATTGTAACATAATTGACGCAAGACCTTTTACACCCCAATTAGAATATTCAGTTAAAAGCAATGACCAAAACATATTAATTTTAAAGCTACCTGTATTTATGAAGAAAATTGTGTTGACCCTAGCATTACTTTAAGCATTTAAAATTGAGTGTTATATCCTTGAAATAAGATTGACTTTTCTTTAGCTCAATCAATGACAAAATATGTAGGTATTACAACTTTTGAAAAAAAAATCTTATATTACCGAAAATTACTGAAATCGATTCAGAAGTCAATTTTATTATAAGCCAACTATTTCAGGACCTGCGTCTATACTGTTGTGTACATCGTTATTCAATACCATTTCGTCTCCAACGCAGACGAATTTCACACAAACCAACCATACAACAGAGAGCAAAGCACACAAAAGACATGAAACGCCTACATACATATTCAAAGCCAATACTCAAACGCGCAAACAGCTTTCAACGAAGACATGGCTGCCACACTTGCCATTGATTTATGAAATTGTGGGGCATTGGCCGTCAGTCACTGCAATTATGTGAGAGCATACCGTGGGCAATACATCAATCTTATAGACAAGGGAACAAACACTGCTCACGGTGATATTGCATGCATTAATGCGCTTGGAGATAGTGGTGTTATGCGAAAAGTTAAATGAGTATAGTTTATTTGTTGTGGAACTCTTCGGTGCATCGTTAACATAATTCTGGTTTATATTGTCGATCGTGTAGTTCTGTTTGACATAAATTTTTTGGTGTTGCGGATGGATTTTTAGGCTCTGTTGTAATTTATGGAAGTTTTTAACCGACTTCAAAAAAAAGGAGGTTATCAATTCGACATGTTTTAAAAAAAAAATGTATTTTCGGGCATAACTCCGTCATATACAGGAAAAGTTGCAGAAATTTTTCGTCGGTTATACAAAAAAAAATCAGCTGTTCCATAATACATTTTGACTGCGTAGGTATTGCACTTTTCTATGAAACAGCAGATTTTTTTTGTAAAACCGACGAAAAATTTCTTCGCTGGAGGGTCTAGAATGGTATGCTGAATTCATGGTTAAAGTTTGCGCACTGAATAAAAACTTTTCCTGTATATACAGGTTGAAATTGAAAACATGCGACAAACCGAAATGGGAGATTGTACTCATCATTATGAACAACTTTTACTAAGGGACCAAAGATGCAATCGCAAAAAAAAAACAGTTGTTCCCTACATTTTAACGAGTCATGCGAACATAAATGTAGGGAACAGATGTTTTTTTTTTCGCGATTGCATCTTTGGTCCCTTAGTAAAAGTTGTTCATAATGATGAGTACAATCTCCCATTTCGGTTTGTCGCATGTTTTCAATTTCAACCTGTATAGACAGATTTACGAAATTCTTTTTTCCCATATAAATTTCGTATAGATCTGATGATGAGTTTCGGAGACAGACAACGGAACTCTTAAAAAAATTACAGCAAATCAACCGTGATTGCTACTATCGCATAAATATGCATTGTTTTGACCCCAAGGATGATGAAATTTCGAATTGGTGTGTACTATAACTAAAAAGTGTAAAATAATAACTTTTTCAACAAAAAAAACAACCGACTTTCGGTAAAACACTACAATGTGAAAAATAACTTTAATTTCGGAAGTTGGTGACCAAAAATTTAAATACATATCCAAAGTCACCGACTTCCGAAATTAAAGTTATTTTTCACTTTGTAGTGTTTTTCCGGAAGTCGGTTGTTTTTTTAATTCTCGTTACATCATAGAGAGGAGGCCTGTGTCCCAGCAATGGGAAAATAATAGGATGATTGTTATGATGGTGATGTCATTTATTTTGTTGGTAGGATGTGATGTGGTCATCGATTGCTTGAATTTTGTCGATATCACTTACTCAAGAAACGTCTTAGGGGCCATTCAAGTATTACGTAAGCACTACAGGGGGGCGGGGTGATCTTTACTTTGCTTATTTTTGATGACATGGGGGATGGGGTGTCTGGATTGTGATTACGTCAGCAGAATTAATTTAATAACTTTTGGATTTTCTACAAAATTTAGTCAATTTTGGTTTGAACACATGTGGCAACCCTACTTGTCTATGAATGGCTCGACAAAAACGATGACAATATTCCAAAATCACACGAAAGGGAGCAGACACGTTGTGTGTTTGCTACCAATGTTTACGTGAGCATGGGAAGGGGGGGGGGGGGTTTCAATAATTCCAAAAAATCTGTTTACGTAATACTTGAATGGACCCTTATTTGTTATTATTTCATGTAATTTTAACTTTCAAATCTTTATACAAAACAGTGTTTTAGTACAAACATCCTACTTAAACTTATAGATGTGGAAGTTTGTATGTTTGGCTGTTTGTTACTCAATCACGCAATACAGTTTATTGAATTTGGATTATCACGATACTTTTAATCCCGGTAGTACGTTCCTGTGGGATATGTCCCGGCATCAAAGTGGGCGAAGCCGCGGGCTAACTTAACAAATTAAATTAAATTGTGGTTTATTACTGGCAACATATCCATGTACAAAAAATGTACAGTAGAAATATTAAAAAAAAAGTATTTCATCCTATTTTGTTCTCGCTTAGGTGAATAGAAATCCAGTGCACAAATATGGGACTTGCTAGGTTGCACGAGATAACCCTCAAAATCCTGTTACTGGGGCGTCTCAAACTTAGCCATAAGACACGACCCTCGACCTCATTATAGCGTAAAAATCCAGGACCCTCGCTTTAGCAAAAATTTAAAGCAAGCCACATAGAAGCTCCGCGGTATCTTATCAGTTTCATAAGGGTTTGGTAAGCATCATTGTAGCTGCCAGGGGTGCGGGTTGTTCGAAAGAGATACCGTAGCCCTGGCACACAGGCAACTGAAGGAACATGGGTCGGGTTTAGTCAGTAAAAGTCTGACACACCCACCCACTCCACCCAGAGCGGGAGAAGTTATTTGATGATTTCCCACACTCAAAAAAAAAGCATCATTGTACTGAATTCTTAACGAACTGTTCGTTTAGCTTTTTTGTAAAGGTGCACCAAAGTTGGCAGGTGTGCATTAGACAAGCAATAAGGCTTCTTCAAATAGACGCGAAAACTTCATGCAAATTGTTCTACAAGTGTGGCGTGGCTCATGGTTATATTATTCCAAGTAGGTACACAGAAATAACAAAACTCCACGTACTGCTTTCTCTGATATAAGTACTCTTTTTGCTTCTTCCATGTTTTCCTACCCTTTATTTTAATCACAATAACAATCTAAAGCCATTTCTAAATCCGGTTCACCTGCAGTGACTTCTGCAGTAAAAATTTGAAGAAAATAATGAGAACAATATTTTCCAGGCCCCTCGCTGCAAAATTATCGGGCTCAGTTCGCGGGCGAAGTGTGATATTACCAGTTAGGGGCGGTTCAAACCGATTACAGCGACAAGTGCACGCGCACCAACCATATCACGCTATTATGAAATATTGTGATTAGTATGTACCAGTGACTTGTGTTACCTATGTTTTGGAGCTTCTAATTGTTGAGTCGTGATTTTGGATTATGTGGTGTGCATTTGTGGAAAAATTACAAGGTTTTTTTTTATCAAAAAGACGGCATTTTTTTATTTAAGGGGAACCTAGTCGCGGGCTCGAACTCACTGGTGGGCCTGGCTAAAAATCACGCTGTCTCACCAGGCTTCGTGTCCGACAGAGATAGTATCAATGATGAGCAGTTAGACGCTAGTCAACACGCACATCGTTATTGAGTGAGATGCAGGATCATTTATAGTAAAAAAGGTTTTTATTTTAATATTCTGTTTCCGTACAGACAATATTAATAATGAGACAAAATGATTTCAAATTTTATTTTGGATGTTCCATGTCAGACAGTGGAGTAAAACACTCCCGAAGTTTTTATGGAAAAAATGTGGACTAGGTTCACCTTAAGGTGTCTTTACTTGTGTTTTGCATGTCCTGTTTCGTCGAAATCTATTTGTTCCTCCATGTTCATTCTCTAAACATAATTTTCAAACACTTGTTTTTATCTGATTACTTCTATTCATAAGCACCACGCTATGTATTTACATTCTTTGCAGAGTATTTTCAGTTTCTAATAACCTCCCTTTTCCTAAAATTCGAGTGCACAAACTGAACAGACAGCTGTGCTGCTGAGGAGTTTCTTGCGCAACTTCCTTCTTCCTAGCTAAAGCACTAGATAGAAGTGCGGGCGTTTGAGGGGACTGTATATTGTAATTTTGACGTTCAAAAAGTACTGCCTAGTTTGAGTAAATTACTTTTGATTTTGATTTTCCACTTTAACTTGTGAATGTTTGCGCTATTGGATTTCCTACCGTTGATTGCCTACCGTTTAATATTTAACTGGATAAAGCATTAAACTGACGAAACTCAACGAAATAATGAATGTAATCCTCATTGCAATATTTTAAGCTTATTTTAATACAAAGCACGGAACTTCCGATCTCCGAGCTACGTTTAATAAAATTAATATTATTACGTGTAAAACTTCATTTACATAATGAAAGCACAGTTTCGCAGAAACATAAATATTTTTATTTAAATGATGAAGGAAATATGGTTGTTGTAATAAGAATGGTAAGGTGTGGTTATTCTTTTGATTGAAAGTAAATTTGATGGTAGGTATATATTCAACTACGTAACTGCTTTAAGACATTTGACAACAATTCCCAGGAAATTTAAACTAATTAGGTTAACTAATAATTAAAACAGACGTTTATTACGCCTGGACGGCTCCGCGAAGCCTGTGAAGCTCCCAGGAAGCTTCTGTGCTTTTGGGTGGAGCTAGGCTGGCTTTGTTAGCCAGAATCCCCATGCACAACGGACCGAATGGGAGTCTACGTGCGGAAAAGGCAGTCCCATCATCATCATACGCCTGGACGAGAACTGCCCGCGCTTGGTGACAGCGACCATTGAATGCACAGGCGTCACTCAGATTAGAACAGAAACCCTTGGGGCACCCAGATCTGTCACAGATGTTCTTCACAAACCAGGAGACGTAATTAATTTCTAGAGTCCATCTGAAGGATTAAGTGCGGAACATAGAAAGTTTCATTGAAAACTTTCTTATACAAAAATAGAACTTCTCGTTTAAAGTTCCCACAGATCAGCACGACGCGACTCTAGTACATCAATTTTCATGAAGCTTTGATATGGCCCGGCTACACGCTCCGTCTTGCTTACGCAATCCAGGCCTGAGCAAAAAGACGGAACACTGCGTAGTGGCTACACATGCAGGTAAGCTCGTGCAAACTGAACTGTGCAATCCTTTAACTTCAACTTTTCAATCATTAAATAATATTCTTAATTTTTTTTTGTTCCTGTCGGAGTATTATTTTCTTTTAATTTTCCATAAAGCCTGCAAAGATTTGTTTAGTTCTATGAACTGAGTTAAAAATTCCTTTGAATAACTCCTTGCATCACTCATTTTTTGACTTGCGGCGTGTAGTTTGTCGAAAATAATTTCCTCGGACCGATGCGCGGCTTGAATGACCGGCCACACGTTCAAGTAAAACCGTGCAAGCCAAGTTTGCGCAGTCCAAATCTTCATCAAGTCAACGAATGCACAAACCGCGCTTCCGGGACTGCGCAAGCTACCGTCTTGCTGTCCACACGCACGCGCTTACATGCGCAAACTGGTTTGTGCAGGCATGGTCGCAAGCAAGACGGAGCATCTAGCCGCGCTGTCACAGCGCACTGGTTTGCTGTAGCCTTTAAGGGGGAAGCGCTTTTTTGCAATTGGCTGGTCACTGTATAGTTGTATGTTAAACATAATGTGATTCGCGGATAAAGGATAGGATTTTTACTATAAGTTTCTTTATTTGACCTTAACGAAATTTGAATTTGTTTCTCTGGATGATTCATGTTGAATCTATATTTTTTCTGCCTAAAAGCCGTTTTTTACATCGGCTGTGCCATCATATTATACAAAGGCGATTGAATCAGACGTATAACGGTAATATATGAAAATATTCAATACATCGTTCCGTAGTTTGTGTTTGTTTAGGACCTTATAGGCGCTGTAGAAGAATATAATTGTTTATGTAAGCCTAATTCAATTTGTTATAAAAAAAACATCGTGTTTTTATTCCATGATTAATTTTTGTTCAAGTTGTTTAATTTTTTCGTAGATTTTAGACTAAATATATTTTATCAAACGAAATTTCTGTTGTTAAGGATATTTTTACTGAGTTTTTTTACATTAATTAATTTCATTCAAATCTCCAATTGGAATACGAGTATCTGAAATCCCTTTACTCAAAGCCATGATGGTTATTTTATTTCGAAGAAATGACAAAAACAAAATCAACAAAAATAATTGGCAACCCGATACTGTTTGTACTTGATAGGCTTGCGAAATGGTCTCTAATTGTGCATTATTGCGATCTATAAAACCCGATACATTATCGATACACGTCGTATCCTGTGGGAACGCAGTTTGGCTACAAGTGCCTCGCTGTAGCAACACTTAGAGGCCGCCCAACCTGTGCGTCTTACCGCTGCGTCTAGACGATGCAACCGATTTGAAAACATGGACATCCGTCGTATCCATGTTGAGATTCTCAACTTACATCGAGCTGTCGCATCCGCATGCCGCATAGTGTGCGAGGCAACTTAGGTAATGGTGTCATATCTTAGTTGGTATGCCCAACCTGTGCGTCTTACCGCTGCGTCTAGACGATGCAACCGATTTGAAAACATGGACATCCGTCGTATCCATGTTGAGATTCTCAACTTACATCGAGCTGTCGCATCCGCATGCCGCATAGTGTGCGAGGCAACTTAGGTAATGGCGTCATATCTTAGTTGGTATTAATGTCTTCATCCTTCACCGCTCCTGTGGCATGGACATCGTGTCTGAGTGTCACTTCTGACTGTTACTGATAGCTGTTCCAATATTGTTCTGTTAACACGGGTCTCGGGTTTATGATTTGTTACGATAAAAATAAATGAATAGGAATTTTATTTATAATACCTAGGTTATCTATTAATTTGACTTAAAAAAAAACGTGTATAATTTTATTGTGTTTAAAACTGAATTCTATGTAAAGATGTCGATCGAATTTTAGGTACATAGAATAAGGTTGTTTTTTTTTTTTTTTAATTTAACTTTTATTGCCACGTCACTTTAAGAATTCACACCTAATTTAACTTAAAAAAAAAAACTGTTCGATACATAAAAGCAAACATTGAACACAAACAAAAATTTTGTTTTTAAAGTTCAAAACAAATTCTGCCCGCCGAAACCCTCTAGCCAACCAGAAATCGGATACTTAGAAGTTAGGGCCCCAATTCACCCGCAGGGCACCTCAAACTAATAAAGGAAACATTTAATTAATGTAATTCAAAGTTTGGTCAGTCGTAAAGTTATTAAATCAAAAGGTTAGGACTTGAAGAACATGAGATTAGCCTTCTGCACATGTTAACTAGCTACACACATATTGGGTAGGGTAACCATGTACTGTTCAAGGAATACATTTTATTATAGTTTAATTTTATGCACCATGTGATACTGAAATTATGTGGTGCGCAGTGCCCTAATTGCGTAACTGATCTGTCGGCTAATAAGTAAAACCACCTTTGCGATTGAATGCTAGTTTATTATTTATGGCGAGACAGCGTTAATGGTGCAAGCACGCACACATAGCTATAGACGCCAGCACATCAAGCTACTCTAAACTGTCAAATTTTCCCAATTGAACATGAACCTTAATTTTTTGTAATAAAGTTGAAAATCTATCAAAGAAATTTGACAGATTGAGTTAGCTTGATGTGCTGACGTCTGTACATACACATCAGGGATACACTATTATTTAGACTCTGAATCATTTTGAAGGTTATTGCCAATTCTTTCATATGTTCGAAAAATATGTTTGCTTAACAACGTAACGCCATGAATGTTGTGGAACTGTCAAAATGAAAGCGATTCCTACTTATAGTGTATGAAGCAATTACCCCTCTGGTTCTTATGATATTGTTATCTTGACTACCTTATCGCCTTTTTTACACGCTTTTATTAGCTTCACTTGTATGTTTGTTTGCATGTTTGTAACCGACTCCTTAAGGCGCGATTTTGCCCCACTTTAAACGGTCAGGTTTCATTTAAACTTTGTAAATTTATCAACGACCGATGACAATTCAATAATTAAAATTTTTTTTTGAGGAAAATAGAAGAAAATAAAGGCAAAAAAATAGCTGAAAAAATCACGCTTTTGTAGTTAGCAGAACTAAAAAATAGGAGTTAAGTCTATTGTATTTATAAGCTGAGCGTTTATTGTATCGTATACGGGCGAATTGTGAACTAGTTCTAGCTTGAAGAACTTCTGCTATTGTATTTTCTTCTTTTCAAGGTTACGCTGGGGTCAGGAGGAAGAGTTTTGCGTTTCTTTTGAACAGTTTTAATTATAGATATATAGTTCTGGTAACGGGAGTAAACTATACAGGACAAGTTTTGTTTTTGTGTTTTTTTTTAGTGGTTTATTATCACTTTAGAATCGAATTAGGACACTTTTCCAAAATGAGTGTAATACCCTATTGTGTTACATTATTTGTAGTTTGCAGTTCAGTGTCAGGCTATATGATTAACAAAATATTTGAACCTAGACGGTTGTATTGATGATTTTAATATTTGTTAAAAAAAAAAAACGAAAGTTATTTATTCAAACTAGGCTGAGAGTCAGCTTTTTTTTAACGTCAATATTACATAAGACAGTCCCCCCAATACGCCCACCCTTCACCACTTCCTAGTGCTTTAGCTGGGAAGAAGAAGTGGCGCAATAAACTCCCCAGCAGCACAGCTGTCTGTTAAGTTAGAAGAACTTGATTCTGTACAATAATAGGTAAGTAATTAACATTACTAAATACAAAAAAATACATAAAATTTCATTATTTGCCATATGTCAACTAGCACACGTTAATATACCAACAAAACATAATAACTAAACTCAAGCAGATTTAAATAATAAAAATAAAACAAAACAATAAATGTAAACAGAACTCAATACCCCCACATAAAAGCCTCCAAGCATAAAGGGTGTACCCGCTTACATATGCAATGGTTCATTATGTTCATTTAGATTTAACTTGTAGTAATAAATGTTAAGCTAGGACCTTCGGAATACAACACAGTTACGGCTGCGAATAATATTTCAATCAACAAACAATCTGAGACTGACCTGCAAATGCGAAATAAAGCTTACTGCATCGTCCTTAAGCCAGCAAGTAAGTGTTCTTAAAATACCTACTAAATTCGTACATTCTAATTTTTTTTCATTCTATCAAACAAGATGAAAATAAATAAAATATCCATAAATCATTGTCTGCCAGCCAATTTTATGGACACAGTAACAAAACAGCAAGTCACACGTAGGGTCTAAATGAAGGAGTATTAAATTCGGTTAATGTCCGGACAAATCGCACAAGTTTACAAGTGGGGTCCAAGAGACCCTAGCAATAGCACAAATTGTTACCAACTCACGACACGGGAGGGTTAAATGGACTCCGTGTTTTGATTCGGACGATTTATGGGGTTATAGGTTATTAAATATAGATTTTAAGTGCAGATGTACGTGAAATATTTAATTATTTTTTACTTCCCATGCTCCAAAAATACGCCAATTTAGCCCTACGAAGCGGGACTATAGTGACCACTTTAGTCTCTAGGGAGTGAAAAGTAATTAGGATTTTTAATTTCCTTCATGTGACATAGACAAACTCAAACAGGCAGTAAATATACATTGCGAAAATGTTGAGAGTTTTATTTCCATGCACAAAGAAGATGGCACCATGTGTATTAAATTGTTAAATCTGTGACTGGTTTAGAAGAAAAAGCTGACCGCATAAATTTCAGAATGTTTGTCGAGTGTAAATTTGTTCGGTTTTAAATAAATTTATTAAGAACTAGCTTCCTCTAGCGGCTTCCCCCGCGTGGGAGTCGGAAATTATCCCCCGGGAACGTACTACCGGGATATCCTATGTGTTACTCAAATCACCTCTGGTATTATGGCTTCGTTTAGTCCCTCGATATAAAATATACTATCTTACTACACCATGCCAAATCTAACAACTAATTATAAATTATAAAGTTAGTGTTAGAAATTGTGGTACAAAATGGAGATACGTATTTTTATTAGCAGCAGGAGACGCTGTCTTCTTCACCATAATCAGCCTATAACGTTCCCACTGCTGGGACATAGGCCTCCTATCCACAATCCACCACGCGGGCCCAGTGCGGGTTGGTAGATGTCATATGTCTTCGAATTTTTGGTTCTAGGACGTGTCGGTTTCCGCACGATGTTTTCCTTCACCGTTTTGAGAGCAGTGGTGATGAAATAATTTGCACTAAGTAAAGTTGTCTGGGTTCGAACCTACGACCTACATCTCGTAAATCGCGGCCGTGACCACTGGACCACCACTGCTCAATAACTAGCTAATGAGTTAATTCAATCTGGCTAAGTAGCTGCTAGTCCACTTATGTGTGACAGTCTATGTAGGCAGAAACCTAAAGAATACTTAAACCTACCTACAGTTGTGGCTTATATGGTCACAAGTTCTACCCTCATCGCGGGTATAACCTGGATGAAGTTGGCACAGAAGTATAGGGATGGGCACAAGAAGAGAGGCACGTACCCAGGAGTGGGTGAACTGGGGCAGTGGATGATGATGATGATCCTTTATTTTATTTATTTATTTTTATATAAAACTTACAGCTAGGATACAGATAATTAACCGTTAGTGAAAGAAGGCCAATTAAAAGTTTTCACTGACAAAATTAGGGTAGCACAAGAAACAGCAGACAGGCAAGCAAAAGTAAGAATAAGTTAACACTCGGAGACAATAAAATTAAGAAAAGACTGAATAGGTTTTAGTGATCTTCAAAGAATTTGTTACACAGTATGTTTCTAAGTTTAGGAACACTAGTGGAGAATAAGTCAAGATCATCAACACTCTGACACATCGAGTTGTATGCCCTGCTAGCCTTTAGCCTTTAGGTCACCACAAGCGCAAATATCGCCGAATTTGATCAAATGAAGCTTCTAAAGTTCCTGGATTTGCTTTTGTAATCAGTCTTTCAGGTTCCCACAGCTGGGAAACAGGCCGCCTCTCTTCGAGGGGGAGTTGGCTGTAATCTACCACGTGGGGCCTGTTCGAGTTGATAGATGTCACTTATCTTCGATTTTTTTTGCTGGGACGTGCCGGCTTCCTCAAGATATTTTCATTCACCGCTTCGCTTTGTTAGCTGTGGTGATGAAATTATTTACACAAAGTCAAACAAAGCGCTTGCCTGCCTTGTCACTTGTCACAAATTCATCAAAATTATAAGGAGGGGAGTATTTCATAAATATTATATTGATATACATAATATATTATGGTTGCTGCTACAAAGTGAATTCACGAGCATAGCAATTTTCACACACCAGTCTCCTTAAAAAAGAAACCGTTAAAATCCTCTTTTTTCGAGCAAAAAAACGCTCCATAGTGGGATTTAATTTCAAAGCTTCTCCATAATACAGTGGACGCGAAAAACCATTTTCTGGGCCGTCAGTCAGCCCACATCAATGCAGCGAGCGTTCAATTATTCAACTGGAACGACATCGATATTATTGTATACGTATAGGATTGACACGAATCTAAATAGTTTGATAGGTGAATAGAAATATTTTAATGAATGGAATAATATATTGGAATAGGTACTTTGGTCAGGAAGCTATCTAAGCCCATTAATATTAAACCTAAAATTAAAATTGTGTAAGTGATTCTACTTTCAAAGACTTTGAACGGGTTGGTTCTTAAAAGTCTTTAACATTTTCAAAGACTTTGAAATTAGATTCTTTAAATTGATATCTCCTGACTTATCATTTTTTTACATAAAACCTGTGTATATCCACAAATCTGACGTGCACATTGCACAAACACTCAAGCTCGGAACAAATGTCTGTAGGCCAAAATATAAACATTTGTTCCATGCTAGGGATCCAAACTGGGCCAACACAAAGTCAAGCACTTAGCCACTACGCCAATAGGCTCGACAAACATTGCGTCCACATAGCTTTTGAGAGACCTTTACGAATTTGTACAATGTTATAAGTATCCATAGGATACTGCTAGTACGACATCAATGGAGATCAAGTGAAGAATAAAGCTACTTTAGGCAGCTTTACAGTAGACGGGCAAAAGTGTACCTACATGCCTTTAAGTTTTTATAGTAGTACTTTAGTAATTTAATCAAGAACTTGACATGACATGATTGTAACTACCTTTTCCATAAATTATTTATTGTACTGTTTTTACTACCTACCCACTCGTAGTACTACAATCTGACTGACTTTATGTGACTTTATGTGTGTTGTTGTATGTTATTTATTACTGTTAATTGGACATCCTAATGACTTTTTATTTTATTTTATTTTGATTACCGACATGTATTGTATTGTGTTAGTTAATAATTCGTATTAATATTAGTTTAGTTAATTATGTGTTATTTATGTTAATTCAAATTAAAATTTATGTTAATTCAATTGAAACTCAACAGCAAACCGACATTGTGCTTTGCAGTGCCCTGACAGGGTTCATGTACAAAAACCGACAGAATTGTAAAATGTGTAATGTGCATGAGAGCAAATAAATAAAATAAATAAATAAGTATATTAGACATTACAAGTCTAAAAAACAGGTACTTAACCGGACAAAAATTCAGGGAGTCCAGGCTTCTAACAATTAGCTGACCCGGGGAACCCTAAAACCCCACGCTCAATAGTCATGTTTTCAACCACCAGACCAAAAGGCATCATGTAATTTTGAACAAAAATGCAACGTTCTAAATTACCTAATTTAAAAATCAATCTTAAACAAAACACAACCGCGTATCATGCAATAACACTGCATTTTCATTTTTCTTTTCTGCCAGTATTACGAAAAATTCGTTCGAGCAAGTGTTCATTACGATAAGCATATCGCATGGCGTCATTACCCCACAACAGCCATCGATTACACCGCAGAAAACTATTAAGGACCGTGCAAATTATACAGGCAACGGTTTAACGTGTACTGGCTAAATTGCATAGATGGCGCTGTTCTAAATGATTATTGAAGGAATAAGCTGAATCGCGCTAACGATATTTTGCAATTTAAAATTTCTGCATGTCACTTTCTTTATTAGTAGAGGATAGTGTAATCGTTTTGTGATTACAGATGTTTAGGTATCGTTCTGTTTTCGGTTTAAATTCAAAGTTTTTTATTCAGTGGAAATAGTTACGAGATAGTTGAGCACCTAATTAGCCCTTACACGTGTCAAACAAGCATTCAGTCTGCTCTCGTATTAATTTCAGTATCAATTGGAAAGACTGACTGGTCACTCCAAGACATGTCGTTATCACAAACCGAAGAAAATTGCCATAATTATGATGATGTAACTCTTCATACTCTTTGTAGATTTTTACACGTTCATCGAATTAAAACGTTGCATATACTTCTAAACGTATCACCACTGACCCAGTCCCATCTAGATCACTAATCTAACCCGTCCCAAACGTGATTTTAAGTCCACTTCCAGAATTAAATCCCATTTTACCAGAAAAAATATTGCAACGATAATGCTAACTTTGCATTGCAAGAAGTGCAAGCGTTGCCAATTACGAGCCGTCGTCTACAAGCCTTGAAACCATACGAAGCTTAACCACAGAATAATACAGAAGGTTAGCTTCCTACAACAAGTAAAAATGCACTCAAGCCCCGTTCAAGGCCTCGAGCGATGCGACTTGCGCCAAGCAGCACGCTTGCGCTACACCTTCCATCTGTCGCCGCTTCCCAAGTCACGTCGTCCTGGCCCATGCCACGCTCCACGCTCTAACCAATTTCTTTCATGTCTCCGAGTGCAAGCCATGTTTGGAGCTCGTGGCTAAGTAATACAGTCACAAGAGTCGATCGATCAGGCTATGCTACATCAAATCATGGATGGATGTCCATCTACATATTGAGATCCCTCCGTGCTTCGGAACGCGCGTTAAACTGTTGCTCCAGGTTGTCATTCGTGGATCTTTAAAACAGTTGCTACGAGACGTCATAAGCACAAAAGTCTTACCAAGGGGCATCGCGTTACCCAGAAACCGGGTATTGGAGGTCAAATAGACAGTCGCTTTCCGTAAAATACTGGTCGACCCCAAAAATAGTATGGTAGATGATGACAGCGACTGCAAGTGCTCTTGTGACTTGCATTCGTTTGAATTCGCCATACGTACGCATCTCTGCGCTGGTTTTCTTCAGTTGTAAAGAGTTAGCCTTCTGTATCTATCTATTTTGTGTTAACGTCCTCCGACTAGAAGCCAGTTAATGGCCGAAGTGATTTATCGATTAAATGCCACACAAGTTTACTGTTAGCCAAACAAATAGATCTTCGTTGAACCTGAATGTATATTATGGTTCGGATACAGCAGTTATGATGGCCACACCACCACCGTTTTGAAATTAAAAGGAAGAAAGATGAAAATTACTTCTAGTTTACGACTAGGCTGAAACGAATATCTCTTTCAAAGAGGTAATTTTTGATGCTTCAACAAAAGTTGATCATTTTTGTCAAATGATGTTCAGTTTCAATAAATATTTATTGGAACTTCTTTGTGGTTCAGCACCTTTTTCAATAGGTCGTCGTCTGCCTGGCACATTGTCTGAAGATCAGTGCTTCATTTTCAATGTCGTCGACTACGTATAAACATAACAGCTTCAACATGTCACGCGTTTATTAATATTATTATTAACACGCTGTTAATAGCTTCATACGTATCGCTTTTATGAAGCTAACTTCATACGTATGTTAGTATGTGCCTATGGAACGGAAACTTTGAACATGATTTTGACCTCGTTCAAAACGTCGGATTAAATCGAAATTTTGCATACTTATCAAGGAACGATGACAATTCAACCATTAAAAAAAAAATAGAACAAAATAACTGAAAAGTCATGCTTTTGTAGTTAGCAGAACTAAAAAATAGAAAATAAATAAATAGTTTAAAAAACTAAAAAACACGCTTTAAAAACCAAACTAAAAAAGTAGAAAATAATTTAATTCTATTAAAAAGCGTGGGGTGCTTGATATTAATTGATTATAAAAATACCTCAAAAAGCACCCACGCTTTTTAATAGAATTAAATTGTTTTCTACTTTTTTAGTTTGGTTTTTAAAGCGTGTTTTTTAATTTTCCATTAAATAACTTCATAACTTTGTATTTATCATCATCATATAGGCCTCTCTTGTGCCAATCCTCACGCTCCTGTGCCAGCCTCATCCAGCTTTTTCCCGCGTTGTCATCCTGCGATGGCAACAACTATGCATTAGCTATTCATGAATAGTATTTTCCAACATCGGCGGATTTAAACTAAGTTCAATGTTCCCACCGACTTAGAAATATGAACAGGGCTGGCTTAGTCTTTTTTTGAGAACATGTCAGATTATAGATTAGCATGCCGACCTAAAAGTATAAGAGCTGAGGTGGACGTTTTCTATTTTAGGTTGGGTCTAAAGTAAAAAGGAGCCAAGCTTATAAATGAGAGGGGGGGGGGGGGTATTATCGCGTGGGGTGTGACGACAAAGGAGTTATAAAAGAATATATTGAGCTCTCCTAGATTCAAAGAGACTACGAATGTTTGTTTTTTTATTATTTAGAAGTAGAAGTTGCAGTTTTCATTTGTTTTTAATTTAATCTGCTATCGTTCTTCTTAATTCAAACCTCTTTCGTGTTGTTTGTCAATATCCAATCGTTCTTTTTAGGGTTCCGTACCTCAATAAAAAAACGGAACCCTAATAAGATAACTTCGTTGTCGGTTCGTCAGTCTGTCCACTATCCCTTGGAGCACAAAAAAAAATTATAAGTCAACGCAATTAGAAAATACAGACATTTTAAAGACATATTTTGATGGGCAAAACCTATATGAGTACTTCCTGTTGACCTATAGTCTTGAAATTTAGCAAGAAGCAAATTATAACCGCATAATTAAAAAACTGACATTTTCAGTTGGAGAATTGACCGCGATGTGCTCACAGGAGAACATGTTTTTCACCTATAATGTTAAGTTGGGTTTTGAGATAAATGTATCACAACTACGGAATTCTTCATTGTCCATACTCCTACAAGCACTTGGCCGGAGTTATTTTTATTTTTAATGTAAAAATATTTATATAGCGCACCGGATCCGACAGTCGGGATGCCGAAACATTGAAAGCTGGTTCAAGCACCTGAAAAGAGAGAGTATCCGAACACGGTATGCAGTCAGATTGTTTCCTCCTTCTGTAGCCCCTTAGTATGAGCGCATGACGTTTTCGTTGATTGATCGTGTCCATCTCATGCGCTGCACACTTCCACCGGGAACTGGGACCTTATCAGAGGCCAGTGCGCCTCGAGGTCCTAAACCGTCTATCGGCCTGCGTCCTACCCGTCCATGAGCAGGTGGTGGCGTCGTGGGCGGGGAGAAATACTCGTCGGTCGAGCTCGACGCAACTACCGCGGCCGGTGTCTTCACAACGCCCGCAGTGGGGCTGGGTACCAGCGGCGGCGAGGCGGTTCTGAGCGAGGAGTCCGGAGGTGGTGGGCGTGCATTACGTGCGGCTGATCTTGACCAAATATCATCGTTTTTTTTTCTTATTAAATTAGAACTTAGAATCAAAACTTAGCCAAAATTGTATTTTTAATATATATATTTCAAGTGCATCATTCGAGTGCCTAAAGATCCTCGTAGGAGTGTTTTCCGAGAAATATTTTTTTTTCATTCGATTAATTGATATAACATAACTTAGAGACACTGTTTATGGACATACTTTATAAGCCCCTGGGTATTTCTAATTAAATTGACGCGGCAGCATCTTCAGAAACAACTCGAAGCATCTCAATAACAACGGTCATAATTATTATGAATTCCCCGCAGAGCTATGAATTACGCGGTAATTATGAAACAAATTAGATTACCTATAACATTCACGTACTTCGAGACGTTTGGTGTTCTTATTCCGTGAAAGCGACTCGATGTTGGGACGAGATTACGATCTCGTCTCAACATCGTTAACGACACATCGTAACGTTGCCATACACCCAATTAGAAGAAAAACATAACATATATTATCACGCCTGGTTTTTCCGAACGGTAGGGCAGAGGTGTACTTATAGAACACCCATATTTCGCCATTTAAGAGACAAGCACCTTGTGTTGCTCCGCATCGGTGTCGCTGCGGTGAAGCTGTCGACAGTCTCGGGCAAGAGCGCTTGAGCGCAGGTCGCATAGCACGCCACGCCAGCATAAACGATATTATTCGTCGAGCCACTGTACCGCGTACCAGCGGTATTAGAACCAAACAGCTTGGTACGTGACGATGGAAAGAAACCAGACGGCATGACGTTATTGCCTTGGAAGGTGGGAAGGCCTCTGGCGTGGGACGCAACCTGTGTCGATACCCTTGAGCCATCCCATGTTCCTAGCACGGCGTGCAGTGTTGGCGCTGCTGCTGCGGTTGCTGAGACCCTCAAGCGGCGTAAATACTGTAACCTTATGGGTAACTACAGTTTTGAGCCGTTTGGGGTCGAAACGCTCGGGTCATGGGACCCGAGTGCACATCTTCTCTTTAAGGAAATTTCTCGCCGGTTGGGTGACACTTCACGTGACCAGACGGTTGGGTCGTTCTTTGGCCAAAGAATTAGCATTGCCATTCAACGTGGCAATGCTGCCAGTCTTCTGGGCACGTTTCCTGATGACAGCGGTGCGGACGAATACTGCGACGCCTAAGTGTCCTTTTGTTTTGTATTTATTTGTATATTTAATTAGTAATTTAATCTATCTTACAAAATAAAATAGAGACAAGTACGAATGAATAGAAATAACTTATATTGGTAGGACATAGAAATCGAGCATCAACACAGAAATTCGATTAGATGTTGTTAGGCTCCCCAAAATAGGGCTGAGATACACGATGACTACTACATGCATACTGGCTCTTGGTACAGGTCAGCTCAAGGCTGCAATGGATCATTCTTCAATAGGCCCTTTCAAAAATAGCCCTGAGTTGTTAGACTCACTTAACAGAGACTTTAAAAGAGACCATGACCTCTGAGTTTGTTTCGGCATTTCTTCTCAAGGATCAGTCAGAAAATGCCGAGACCCTTTGGTTTTAAAATGTTGACCAACAAAATATTGACGTGTCTTGAATTACCTACTTATATAAATAAACATTTAATTTAAAGAAAATACTGTACTTGCCCCAACTTTGCTACAGTACAACACGGTAAGATAAAAATTAATAAAATCAGCCAATCTGTTGTAGCCACCCATCGATCGCTCACAGAATATTCCCTCCAGTAATAGCTCCGGCTTCCCGTTCTGAATAATTTATCAGGAGGCAATTAATTATGAAAGTGGAGAACATAAGTAGCTCATTACGTGAACTCAAGTGCCGCAGAATTTATCACATGTATACCTTATAATTACGAGTACGACTTCTATTTGGAACATATGGAGAATATTTGCTATTTTTAAACGTTTGATTAATAGTCTCATTTTAGTATGGTGGTTAAATATCCGTTTTGCTGGAAATACTTGATAAAATTAGTAATCAAGACCCTTCCGTGCCTCGGAAAGCACGTTAAGCCGATGGTCCCGGCTGTCATCTGTGGAACTCTGACAGTCGTTACGGGTCGTCAGAAGCAAAACAAATGAATAAACAAACAGTCTTACTAGATGGACGTACTACGTGGATGTCAGATAGGCAGTCGATCCATGAAAAGTACTGGTATTCAGCTGCATACAGTTTGACTGGAAGGCGACCCCAAAATAGTTGGGAAAAGACTTGAAAAATATATTTTATAACCAATATGAGACACTTAAAATACAACTGACGAAACAGCATGAGTCTCCAACCATGATATACAGGGTGATTGGAAGATGGGTGCAAAGCTTTAAGGTGAAGATAGTATAGACAATTTAGAACCATTTAAGCCATGGTTGTCTTAGACGAAGTCTTACCAATTTTTTTTTTAATAAGGTTTAAAAGACGTATTGTACAATTTTTTTATTTTTTCTGAGCTTTAAATGTCTGAAAAAAAAATGTCTAATGACACAGAAGCCTAAAACATGTTTTGCTTGATTGCTTACACATTACTTTAATTAAATAAATAAAAAATGAATTCATTTATCATTCAATTTGGCCATAATTATGCAGTTTACATTAAATTTTGAGAATTTCCGAAAAAAAACTTAAAAATTTGGTTAAAAATATTTGGTAAGACTTCGTCTAAGACAACCATGGCTTAAATGGTTCTAAATTGTCTGTACTATCTTCGCCTTAAAGCTTTGCACCCATCTTCCAATCACCCTGTATACCTAATAGTAATATTTTAATATTTTATTTAGCCTTAGTTCAGTAAAACAGTCTCCAATCTAGTCTCCAGCGGATCGTGTCAAAGTTTTATTACTAAAACAAAACCATTTTAAAACCTGAAATCACATTATTATCTTCAAGCTTAAAATAACATTTGTTCGAAGTATTATGTTTCCGAACATTCATTAAATTACCATATTTTCATTTCACCAAACGCCTAGCAAGTTTGTGAATAAAAGTGGTTTTAAGTGGTCCCAGTAAGAAGCATGCAAACAAGGATGCTTGCTTCAAGCATGCAAGCAGGTATACAGCATGCAAGCAAGCATGCAGCATGCAAGCAAGCATGCAGCGTGCATACAAGTATGCAACATGCAAGCAGGCATGCAACATACAGCAAGCATTGTTTCTGTCACGGATCCGGCGCTGCGGGGTTTGGGCGGCCCCACGCGAGTTATCGTCGCAGGACCAAATAATATTCCGTAAAATGTTGTTTCGGTGCGAGTATTATAGATACAAAACGAATTTTAAACGTTTTAAACTCTTTGGTTTTAAACCGCCTTTTTGAAAAATTTTGGAAATGAAAATAAAAAATCAAATCATTTATTTCTATGCCCACAAGGTTAGGTAGGTGGGTGGTAGGTGGGTTCGGGTGGATATACATTCTAAAAATATGCAGTTGCTGAATTAAATACTAATGAGACTAGTTTTTTTTTTTTGATACTATGCTACAACATATTTTTTTAATGTACATTAGAATGAATTTGCATATCAAGATATTTTTCGGACTATACTCCTAAAAAGTAAAATGACTGACTGAATGACATAAATGGTAAATGTTTTATATTAGCGTTTTTAATTTAATTCTCAAAGTAATTCATTTTAAGTATACATTTTTCATGGGTTTTAAACCACAGATTTTGGTTTAAAACGGTTTATTTACAACAACAGTCACAAGTGCCTCACTCGCAACATGCTGGCTGTACGTGAATCGTGGCGTCAATTTTCGCTTATTGTATTTGCTATTAGCTGACCTTCTGCACCTATCTATTCTATATAATGAGCTCTGAAGGATTTGTCACTCAATGGATGTCCGGCTAAATAAATTATCCCTTTAAAAATAAATGCTAGAACTGGCCGTGGATGAACCTTTGTTTTGCACGATTCATTTTATAATTCATTATCAACTATATCTTTAGAAGAATTCGACGAGATCTGAAAAGTTAAGATTTCGATTGCATTCTCATTAGGTATGGAATTGTGGAAAAGTGTGTAATATTACTAGTATTTCTAATTTAAAAATGTAATATTATTATTTTTCTGGCAGCAATCAGAAAAGCATACCTACATTATTTCTTAAAATAACAGAATACTAAAAGACTATCTGGCGATATGTGGGTGTATAGGTACACCTTTGTGTATAGGAGCCCTTCATCTCATCCCCAGTATGGTATTCCTTAGTTAATAAAGCATACAATACAATTGTTTTGGTTCTATCTTAAAGGCTCCTGCAAACAGGCGCGTTGTCATTTCTATGACAACTTCATGGAAATATTGTTCTACGAGAGTCGTGTATCGCCTGTTTGAAGAAGCCGTTAGGGAAGCTAGCAGCTTTGTGCTTGTTAGTGCCTTTATTAATAACGTAAGCCTTCATTTAGTTATTTGCGGTTGTTATGTCCTCCAGGAAGTATGGCTTTGTTCCATTGTTTGCCTAACAATAAATTTATATCATAAAAGTTTTCAATAATATCCAGGAAGCCGGATTTTGTCGTTGAAAAATGGTTGTTTTTTATCTATGTGAGACGGGTAATGAATGGGGGAATGGTATTAGTGGAAAAATCCAATAATATAATGTTGCTCCTCCCGTGATTTGCAAAAAATCACTCTATAGTCGTGTTTATAGCAACAAAAAAGACGAGGCAGTGTCATCTATACATACAGATAAATAAAATTGGAGTGTCTGTTTGTAATATTAAAATAACCACTCTTTACTAAATGCATATGGATGTATACACGGTAGGTACATATACCAAAATATATTTTTTACAATTTTTTCTGTCTGTCTGTCTGTTTGTTCCGGCCAATCTCTGAAACGGCTGGACCGATTTTGACGGGACTTTCACTGGCAGATATCTGATGTAATAAGGAGTAACTGAGGCTACTTTAATTTTTTTTTTAATAAATATATATATAAATAAATATAAAAAAATATCAAAAAATAACTATTTCGCGCGGACAAAGTCGCGGGCACAGCTAGTTATATCTAATTTCCATTAAAATACTTCGGGTCTTTTAGAACTATTTTGAGATTTAATGAATTGTGATGCTACAAAGATCTCAATTAATTGAATGTAATGAAAATATTTTACAATATTAAAGTAGGTAAATAATACAATATCGACGGTCGATAATAACACAGGCTTCGATCGACCCATACGGCTGTTTAGCCACAAGCGGAAATTCTGTACTTTTTGATTGTATCTAATAGACAAATTCAAACGGACGACTATAAAACCGGTTCTACCTCTCTAGATTAATAACACAATACTTGTCAAATTAATGTTAGATGTGCTTACTTAGACTTCGAGAGTGTTTCCGAAAACTAACTTGTAGGCTCTCAAGTTTAGAACAGGAGTTTGACTAAGTGAACTAAATAAACTTACAAAGTGACTTAATGTTAATTAGAATTGTTTCTGACTGTGTACATGCGACGGAGACTATTTGAGATGTGAGTGATGAAACCGACATACAGGGTAAAATTTTAACTAGTGTACTAACTGTAACTATTCAAAAACTATTCAACTCACAGCTTCTTAAGGCCCTGGTAACTTTAGATATTGTCGTTATGAGCGATAATAGTTCTTATTGCAATCCGATACGGGTTAAAATCTGTTGAAATAAATTCGAATAATAAATGAGCAAGCATTGTCGTAAAAATGCAAATAAAACCGTATAAAATTAGATAATAACTATTTAATAATAAATAATCCATCACTGGATGCAGTTTGGCATTTGGAATTTTATGGTGTATTTTTAATTATAATTGTTATTCAAGGGATCAACTGGTTTTAAAGATAATTAGGAGATGACTTTGATGATTTTTTGGATGCATTAAATTATGTTTAATAATGTTTTGAGTTCCATCACTCTATGCAAAAAATACTATCTACTACAAAAATAATATCAATTATCTTTTGCTTTCAAAATTATTTACGGTTAAAGAGATACACTGGTTTAAAAAACCACCTTTTTGAGCGTTTTCTAGAAATCACGGCCTTAAAGTGTGTCCCCACAGACTGGCGAACATTCTAAGGAAATGTTAAGCCTGTGGCGAGATGGTGATTCCCCACCTAAACCTATTCGTTCCACCTGTTGAAAATCTCACACCTGGACATGAGTTTCCTTCGCTTCACTGGAAGTCTTTAAATAGACTCCGGACTCAGGGAGGCCGAAGTAAAGAGAACCTGCTAAGGTGGACATTCACAGATGACTTCGCCTTAGAGTGTAAATGTGGTGCTGTCCCACAAACAATGGGGCATTTAATATCTTGTTCAGCGTGTCCTGTTGCCTGCACGCTACAGGAGTTGATGGACGCTGTTGAATGTGCCAAGCTCGTAGCCAAATTCTGGGCTGACTGTATTTAGATTGCTTTCAACATGCTAAAAATAAGGTTAACTATGACTTAAGCATATGATTTAAGAGTATCAAAAAATCTGCTGTTTCATAGAAAAGTGAAATACACTGTCAAAATGTATAGAACAGCAATTTATTTTTAATAACGTTTGAAGCATGTAGGATGCACTACACCGAAGCGTATTACATTTTTCGTAGGTTCTAATATCATAATTATGCTGAATTCACGGTTACAGTTTGCGCACTGGTTAAAATTGTATGCTTTATGCCTATCTTATCACTCTGTCATTACCTCTTGGTCAAAACGTAAAGAACAGCATTTTTTTTAATAACCGACGAAAAATGTAGAGCCTAGAATTGGTAAAATTATGTTTTAAATTTTGTAAAAACTATTATTAAAATGGTAGAAGGTTGCAAACTGGTTTTAAAAGTCCTGTAGTTGAATCATAGCTGCAGATTTTTCAGCACAAATGGGAGACGCTGCCTCAATAAAATTCATACTTAACTTACAACTCACACTAGGTGCGGCCCGAACTAGTTACCTAGTCGAATAGGTACGTGCCAATTAATCAGAGTCTTGCACAATACTTGACGCCTCTGTATAGCCATATTTTTACTTATTTTTTCAGTAAGGGAAAGCATCGCACGTCAATAAATCTAAAATTGCCACAAAGCATGGTGATCATTAAAATTGCATCAATGCTTTTTTTCTTTTTTGCTTAAGAAGACGCCTTTGCCATTCAGTTGGACTATTACACGCTGATAATGAATGACAGGATACAATAGTCGTCACGTTTTGTTGGTACATATGTGAATGAGATTGAATTGAATGATTCATCCTTGCATCATTCGTATTGGTACAAGCTTTTTAATGGAGGATTTTTTCTGAACAGAGATGACACGACAATTATTTTGGAACACCACCTGGTAGTCGGTATTTACTATGAATTTTGTTTTTTTTGTTTTGTTGTTGTTAATTTGTGAGAGGCTTGTTAGCCGCACGGGTTGATCGATCAGGTTAAACTACGCTTTCGGCGGTTGGTCCGTGGATGGGTGACCATCTTTACATACACGAAAGCACGTTAAGCCGATGGTCCCGGCTGTAATTTGTAGATCTTTGACAATCGTTACGGATCATCAGAAGCCCGAAAGCGTGACCACCAGTCTTACCAAGAGGTATCTTAATACCCAGTAACTGGGTTGTGGAGGTCAGATAGGCAGTCGCTTCATGTAAAATACTGGTATTCAGTTGCATCCAAATAGACTGGAAGTCGACCCAAATATAATTGCAAGAAAGCTAGACAGATGATATTGTTAATTTACATTAACAGTAGGTATACAATCTGTGTCAGGTACAATTATACAACCCTACATCATCATTCAAAATCAAAATCAAAATATTTTATTTCACATAACCCTGCATGGGCACTTATGAAACGTCAGAAGCTAGGTGCACGGTTCCAATTTGTCGCTTCCAATGGAGAAGAGCTGGCAAGAAACTCCACGGTTACTCTTTTCATAATAATTGGCTTTTAGAATGTGTTGGGTGTGATGCCCAACAGTGAAAATGTTATATACTTGTTATGTAAGTAAGCTTATAAGGTATGTTATGTTATGTAAATGAGTAAACGACTGCTTCCCTTGATGGATTTATTGCCACTAAATATATTTAGATACACAATTGTTACACTTAAATGCTATGTTGGAGGAATGCACAGCTAAACAATATAGATGTGCATGTATGAGCGACTTACAAAGGTCAATGTACAGCATAGCTCGTACAGAATGTTTTCAAATTACAGTGATAATAGGTATGGGAGGACAGTGCAGGCCTGTCAATAAGTACCAGGTACTTAGAGGAATGAAAATACAGAATAGAAAATCGTCTACAAATCTAGTCTGTAAGGCCTACAACGTTCTCTCATTCACAATATGTATAAGAATCTACATAAATAAAATGAACCTATTTGAACCAAGCCTAGTGACATGGTTTCAATGAAAATCATTAATAAATAATCGAAATTAAAATTGATGTATAATTTCAAATAATGACATTATGTCAGACATTGTAAAAAATTAAAAGAATAAAAATTAACATTGTAATTTAGGAGCAGTTAATAGACTTTCACATAGTTATGCTGTTAATGAGGTACCAGGGAAGCCACATGTGCAGAAGGAAATAATGCCAAACTTCCCTGACTTCAACATAGTCTTTTATCTTATAATATGCTTTTTTGATAATGACACGTTTGATGTGAGTTTTAAACTTTCCATCGTTAAGTTCTGTAACCGGCTTTGGCAACTTGTTATAGAAGCGGATACTGTTTATTAGAAATGACTTGCTAGTTTTAGTTAATCGAAATTTTGGAATCACAATTTCATCTTTACTACGTGTATTTAAATTATGGAAATCGCATCTTTTTTTTTAAAGACCTGAGTTTTTGCGAACATAAAAGATATTTTCTAGGATATAAAGAGAAGGCAGAGTTAGTTTATCAATTACGTTGAATTTGTTTCTAAGAGACTCGCGAGGCCCCATTTTATAGATTACATACCATTCCAGCTGGAAAACGTCCACTGATGGACATATAGGCCTCCCCCAATTTGAGGGGGGGTTCCTTTAGTCGCCTCCTAGGACACCCACGGGAAGAGATGAGATAGTGCTATTCTTTAGGTCCGACACCAGACGGAATACGCTCATATAATCCCATTGAATGATTTTTTCATGAAATAGTCATTGAATGGGATTATGTGAACTTACTTAACGACTTAATTGATAGATAATTATACACCCAATTATACATCTAATAATTTATAATATTAATTAATTGAATTTGTACGTAGCCCTCATCCTCTCTCCTAATTTTGCTGTGCCCGACAGGGTCCTTGATCTCATTATTTATAGAATCTATTTAATACTTACGGAATGCAATAAAGAATTTAGTTTTGAGTGTTGAGTATAATTCTGTAAATAAATTAAAGACACGTGTTAAGGTCGCTAATAATCATATTTTGTTTAAAATACAGTCTGACACTGACATGCAAATTGCAAAGTTGTAGGAAAATTTAAATTTCGCGTGCTTACCCTAGTGCTCTCCTCCTTAAGGTTTTTTTTAAAAATTCCATTTCATATTTTGTCATGTAAAACATGTCATGCTGTATATTGTTATGACTTGTGAATATCTCTTAATGACTACGATAAAGATTTCAAAAATAACTTATTCCATGGGAAAATTAATCAAAGAAAGAGCCTCTCGTACTTGATTAGACAAATGCTTCAAGCACTTGTCTAATCGAATTGTAACAGTATGGAATAGACTCCCGGAAAATTTTGTGATGACTCCCACACTAAACTGCGTCAAGAATTGAATAGACAGATTAAATATCTCCAAGCTTTTTGATACATATGCATCAACTAATTAGCTGCTAGTGTGTCTAACCAAATAATAACAATAATAATGTTGAAACAAGTTTATAAGGACTAATTTTTCAATTGTTAGATAACTTTTTATCTGTAGAATAAATCTGAAATTTTGACATATTTTCAATAAAAAAATTGTCCAACTTATTCTATACGTTATTCGTTGCCATATTTATTCCTCAGATAAAAGTTATCTGACTATTGAAAAATCAGCCCTAAGACTCTTACTTCAGACATGCAACTCTTTTTGCATCAGTCTTAGACCGACTAATATCACAATTATATTTAAAATAGCCATAATTATTGTGCAAAGTATGCATTAGATTACCTACCGGTACCTAATGAGTGAAAATACGATCATAATACTTAATTTTTGGCGAAGTATTCAGCAAGTCCACAACTGAAAATTCCAAATCACCAAGGAACTCCAAAAACCTACCATTTTCCATCCAATCAACGAACCTAGGTACATAAAGTTTTACAAAAAAAAAAACCGTTAACACTGACAGGTAACAAATTGGTATGAACGATACTGCTTTGTTGTGGCAAGTCGACGTGTTAACAATAAAGACTTTAATTAATCACTGTATAGCAGCTAACCGGTTTATTGTCACTATACATACTGTACGATGTTTTGGGAATTAATTTTCGGTTAAGTATGTGTAGGTGATGAAAAGGATAGTGTACGTACAAAAGTATTCATGTCAAGTGATTTTGCTGATAAATACAGGGATATCGACGCGCAACAAAATGTCACCATGGATTCAGTACATCATTCTGAATGATACTGATAATAGTCTTCATTGACATAAATTATACAAACATTTTATGAATTCCCTAGCTCCTGCGCCAGT
This sequence comes from Antitype chi, assembly GCA_947359405.1. Classification (NCBI taxonomy): domain Eukaryota; kingdom Metazoa; phylum Arthropoda; class Insecta; order Lepidoptera; family Noctuidae; genus Antitype; species Antitype chi. The sequence continues at coordinate 5,101,282 of OX375819.1, read as the reverse complement.
GTACACTGTATTACACGAGCTAGTGTCTTTCCCTAACTATAATGTTACATGGCATTTACGGCACCCAGAGATTACAAAGCGAATCAAAAGTATTAGAAATAATAAAATTAAAAGTAATCTAAATTTAAAAGAATGTATGAGTATGACACGATCGAAAATATGTGATAATGACGGTCGGTTACAAACCGATCGCAATAAAACTAGCTGGGTTCATGGGTGATGTTTGAAAACTCAGTTAATCAATAGCTTGCAAACCCTTAATAAAATAATTTCTTCGCTACTTTTGCTTTTCGTTAGTTTCGCGGGATTACAAACAGCTGACGCCCAAACACTTCAACTCCACCTTTATTCCAAAATCAGGACAAAGTCCTTATTAAAAATTAATAAAGCGTTTTAATCACGCGTCCTAATTAAAAACTCTCAACTCAAAACTTGAAGGAAGAAAATTGAAAACCGGTTTTCGAACCCGGTTTTAAAAGTCCTCGCCGATTTGAGTAGTGATAGTTAGTCGGTAAAACTTGCCAACTTTCTACTAAATCACCTCGTTAATCAACCGTTTAAGCCCGGCTTAAACTATAGTTTCAAATTACACAAAGTTTGATCCACTCTACTATGGAGAAGGATTTAGTTCCAATGACGTTTTTTATGACGTTAAAAGTATTAAAATTATGGACTTCCCTCTAGAAATTTTATTCTTTTCTCGTTGGCTCCGGCTTTGAATATGAAAACCTGGTTTATAGCCACTCGGGGATGTATCAAGTTTTAGTGTGAAATTTTAAATGTTTGCATCGTGTGTGTCGTAATAAAAATGAGAATACTGAATGCAGTACTCATTTTGAAAATGAAAAGCTAAAATAGTAAGAAGTACTAGGATTAAATTATTGTGCATAGACTTGTTTTTCTTATTCGGGAATTTTTCTACGAGTTGCTATTACTCACGTCATCGTGGAAATTCCAACTTCATTTTATGTTGAAATCCCTTAGTATTTATCTTGAGTGACTATGGTTATTAAAGTTTTAAAGTTATGGATTTTTTTTACTGAGCATCCAACTAAAATTTTGTCCTTTTCAATCAAAATATTCAGAAAATAGAACTGACCTTCAACAAAATTAAAAAGAACCGTATTATGTGGCCAAAACATCGTCTAAAAACCGAAGTTAGTCACAATATAATTTCCATCCCATGGAAAAATAATGCTTGTAAAATTATAAGCACAAAGTGCGGAACCGTGGAAGCGTAGTGAAGTTTTCAGAAATAAAAAAAGTTGACACCAATACAAAAGTTAGTCCCGACACTTCACAATATGGGTTGTTGCCTCCGGACTACCTGTACGCCCTATTCTGGAAAATTTTGACGATGAAGTTAATGAAAATAAGAAGCTAGCTTTGATAAAAATGGTGGAGCAAGGTTTTGTACAGGTAACTTTCAAGTAAGTAGAAACTAAACTATTTCGACATATCCACCAAAAGAAAACAATAAGAACAATTTTATTTTAAGAATCTGTCAAAGATTCTCATAATACAGTTTGTTCTGACAGAGCCTATAAAATTTGCATATAGGAAGTATAAAAAACGATGATATACTTTTTTTAACCGACTTCTAAAAGAAGTAGGTTATAAATTCGACATGTTTATATATTTTTTTCTATGTTCGGGCATAACTCCGTCATATATAGACGGATTTGCAAAATTATTTCTTTGTTCGAAAGGGATTTATTCCGAAAAGGACTCATTTAATTTCATATAGATCTGACGATGCGTTTCGGAGACAGACAACGGAACTCTTAAAAAAATTACAGCAAACAAACCGCGATTGCTGCTATCGCTTAAATATGCATTGTTTTGACTCCAAGGATGATAAAATTTCGAATTGAGTGGGGTAGGTACTATATCTAAAAAGTGGAAAATAATTTACTTAAAAAAAACAACTGACATCCAAAAAAACACTACAAAGTGAAAAATTACTTTAATATTGGAAGTCGGTGACTTTGGATATGTATTTTCATTTTTTGTCACCGCCTTCTGAAATTAAAGTTATGTTTCACTTTGTAGTGATTTTTTGGAAGCCAGTTGTTTTATTTTTGAAAAAAGGGTCTCTCACATTTTTGCACTCCACTAGATTACTAGATAAAACACCAAACACAAATCCAGTACACAACAAGCAATCATTCATAAAGATAAACTGTTGTTCGCATCGCGTCGGCATTCAGATCCATTCATTTTTACCACATCAGCGCCTTTGACGGGCGCTCGCTCAACAGAATAGGGACACTAGTTCGGCCAGGAATAAATTGCAAGTTATTTTCCACTCCGTCGCCGGCCATATTGACGTTGACACTTAACGGCACATAAATCTCCCGGTAGAAATAATTAAACAAAATCGTTGGATAGACAGTTTTGAAATATTGAGGCGTTGTTCGATTTTTTTTTTAAATGTCATGCTTACGTCAATTTGGTTATTATGTCAGATTGACGTGAATATTCAGTGATTATTTCATCACCACTACTACTAACTTCGTGAGGAAACCGGGATGTCCTAGTACCAAAAATTCGAAGACATGTGACATCTACCAACCCGCACTGGGCCCGCGTGGTGAATTTTGGCCCACTTTCTTTCACCGAGAGGAGACCTGAGTCCCAGTAGTGGGAACATTATAGAGTAATTATGTATCCAGTGATGCCGAATTATAATATAGTACATACTAATTCCATGCCACTGATACACATGGTGGCAGAGATATCGATGCACAACCTGTAACCATGGATTCAGTAGGTACATGATTCTGTACCCCCCTGTGTCGCAATATTTCATGTTATTTAAAAAAAAAATGCTGATCCATTCATTTTGACCGCGTAGGTATTGCACTTTTCTGATTTTTGACAGCTGTTTTCTTTATTTGAAAACCGACGAAAAATTTCTGCTCTAGGAGATCTAGAATCAAGTGCTGAATTCATGGTAATAGTTTGCGCGTCGATTTCCCTGCCACTCTGTATATGTATGAAGGGCCATTCTACTATGGCACGGTTCTCCTGTATATGTGTGCGTTGTGTATATAAAACCAAGTGCCACTGACGGCGACTATATGACCTGGTTTACAAAAGTGGAAAGTTTTATAAATGACTTAAAAGGAACAGTTATCATATTAGGTGATATAAACTTAAACAGTGCTTCCTTAAATGTTCGTAATTATTACTATTATTTTCTGTCATTTTCTAATATGTGTGAAAGAAATGGTGTTGTGAACTTGCATGGGGGAATGTTGGATGTTGTTTTAGTTCAGGAAAGCGCAAGCCTATATGACGTTTCTGTAACAGCAGTTGAAGGTTTGGTACCCCCTGATGCGTACCATCCGCCGTTGGACATCCAGGTAATGTTACAGTCATCTAATGAAAGTGAAATACTTGAACCCAGTAATGTAAACCGTAGTAGGGACTGGAATTTTAAAATATGTAATCGCAATCTGCTTTACGAGCTTCTTTCTGAGGTATCTTGGGATGCAGTTATATCATCCAATGACGTTCGCACTAGCACTCAAGCTTTATATGATATTATTTACGGCTTATTCGACACTTGCATCCCTAAAAAACGCCGAAGCAGAAAGATAACCAGAAGATATCCTACCTGGTTTACGTCGGATATTATTCTGGATATCCAGAAAAAAGTTAAATTGCATTCCGCCTGGAAAAAGAGTAAATGTCCATTAATCTATAAGCAATTCTCAGACTATAGATCTGGCCTAAAGTGTCGTATATCGACTGCTTATGATACTTACATTAGGCGCATCGAAGGGAACATTAAGAAAAACCCTAAAGAATTCTGGCAGCATATTTCTAACCTAAGATCAAAGGGCGGGTTTGAACCTAACGTAACCCACAAAGGTAAAATTCACAGTGGTGTTGCAGCTGCTGAAGCGTTCGCAGAATATTTCGCAAGCGTCTTCCAAACTGAAGTACCAAAGTTAGATCTAGAGAATATAGCCAATCCAAGTAACTGTAATATTAGTAATTATATCAATATACTAAACTTCACTGAAAGTGATATAAGCACTGGAATAAATAAAATAAAACTCAACAGTTCTATTGGTCCTGATAATATTCCTCCGTGGTTCTTAAAAGAGGGAAAGGAATTTCTCATTCGGCCCCTAAACCACATTTTTAATTTAGCACTAAAATCTGGAGTCTATCCACCACCATGGAAGACATCACGTGTGACTCCCATACCGAAATCTTCAAATAAATCTTCGGTCGACGAATATCGTCCAATAGCGATACTATCTTCACCCGCGAAAGTTTTCGAGAATGTCCTACATCAAGGAATTTACAAGCAAGTGGAACAGTACCTGTGCAATGAGCAGCATGGCTTTCGCGAAAAAAGATCCGTCAATACTAACTTACTTACACTAGTTAATTATATCTCTACTAGTCTTGATCGCAGACGCCAGGTAGACGTTCTATACTTTGATTTTCAAAAAGCGTTCGACAGAGTCAACAATGACGTCTTGCTGTCTAAACTCAGTGCGATAGGTGTTGCTCCGGGGCTTTTACGGCTTCTTGCAGATTATTTGCGGGACCGACAACAAGTTGTCAGATTAGGTGTGTATGAGTCACACCCATACCACACTCGCTCGGGTGTGAGTCAAGGTTCGGTAGTCGGCCCTCTCCTTTTCATTTTGATGATTAATGACCTCCCTGATGTAGTGGCGAGGGCCAGATCCCTCTTATATGCTGACGACTTAAAACTATTTTATGAAATAAAATCTGAGCTCGATTGCCAAGCTCTGCAAACAGACATTGATGCAGTGTATAAGTGGAGTTTAGAGAATAAAATGGAATTTAATAAATCAAAATGCTACGTGATGTCTTTTGGTCGAATGCGGCGCCTAGTCAACTTCCAATACAAACTGAATGGAGATGCTATTACAAGAACTGATTCCATGAAAGACCTGGGTGTCATATTCGACCCTAAGCTCACTTTTCACGACCATGTCACATCCACTGCTAAGGAGTCCTTCAGGCGCCTTGGCTTTATTTTAAGAAACTGTCGCGATTTCCACAACCCCCACGTTATCAAGCTTGTTTTTGGGGCATTGGTCCGTAGTAAGCTTGAGTCTAGTGCATGCGTATGGAATCCTTTTGAGAAGCAGTATGCGTTAGCTTTAGAAAAAGTTCAAAAAGCATTCCTTAGATACCTCTACAAGCACTTGTATGGGTTCTATCCTTTCTTGTATCCCACTAAATTCCTCTTGGGTTGCATAGGTTTCAATTCACTAGAAGTTAGACGGTCGCGCGATCAGATGACTGTAATATTTAAAATTCTTAGGGGGATTATTGATGTTCCTGATCTACATAACGCAATCTGTAATCTATTTGTCCCAGACAATTACTGTCGTGGCAGGAAACACCGCTTACTGGCTGTTCCAACTTGCCGTACTGTTGCACACTCCAAGTCACCTATTCCTCGGACATTAACCGCCATTAACGCTCTCCTGAACTCAAATACAAATCTTGATATGTTTGCGGATGAATGGAAGATGATGCTGTCAGAATTTTTGAATTTTTGTGAGAAGAATGCATGACTGTGTTAAACAGCTTGTAATGTTATTGTTATATAAATGTTTAAATAGTGTAATTGGCGTCGGCCGTTCTATTTAAACTAAAAATAAATAAATAAATAAATAAATCGTAACTAGGTACTGCCCTAGTCTAAACTTTACTAACAGTAGCACAAAGCTTCGTTGGTAAACTTCAAGACCATAATATTGTTTGACCCAGTAAAGAAAACCTGATCGCATGATGCTAGAGTCTAAACCGGACTGCCAAATTTTCGTTAAGTAGGTTTCTTTGTATTGGAGATTTTTTTTGCGTGATAATTGTATTGTACTACCTTCGAAGCACTAGATATTTTTTTTTGTTAAACCATATTGTTTGTATTCAACATTTACTTTAAGCAATTTTAAGCAAAGACAAAAAAAGCAAGACAGAAAAAGTTTAAGACGAAAGTTTAAGATGAAGCTTTTCATCATCATCATTTTAGCCGAAAGACGTCCACTGCTGGACATAGGCCGCCCCCAAGCACCGCCATTTCGACCGGTTCTGTGCTTCTCGCATCCAGCGGATTCCTGCAGCCTTCACTACGCCGCAGGGGTAAGCACGCTCAAACGTCAATAAATGTATGGTTACACTGACCTTAATCATTACTTAACTATAAACAAAGCTTATAACTAAAGGGGCAAGTTGAATATAAGCAACATTTACCGATCTTTTTAGTGTTGCACTAATATGGTGCTCATATCAGTATAGCGGTTTTATTTTACAAATAATTCACCGGAATTTTCTTTGCTACCATGACTTAAAATTTACGGCACCCAACGGAGTTGTAGTACCGTGCGACGGCGGCGGAGCGATTAAACCACATGAAAAAAAGACTTACCAGAGATGTAAGTCTTTTTTTTAAGGCGTAAACTTCAGCAGAAATATGACTTATAAATACAGAGTTACAATGAATGAATGAAATGCACCGACCCCAGTGTGGTTTGACGAGAGTCGATTAATTGAATGAACGCCAAGATTCGCACTAGCCCTCGATACCTCATGTTTCATGGGGCTACAGATACTATTGCATATGAAGGATAAGACCGGAGGGCGCCTTAATGGTAGGAAATACGTGCCCTTAGGATAGAGAAGGTAGGGAAAATTCTTCGAATTAAGATGCAGTTTTTACCTTGTTTTAATAAAGACAATAAATGACAGCGTCGCCTTTAGAATGAAAAAACCTTGTAAATACTCCGCAATCACCTATTTTATTGATCAGCCAGTCAAAGTAGTCGGTATAGAAAATATAAGGAAAAACAAAGAAATAATAAAACTTAGAAGCTAAATATGCCGCAGTAATTCCCTATCAATATGAAACTATGAGCGTCACTATGCATAAATATTGATCCAGCTGAAGTTAAGAGCAATACACACGTACATAATTAATTATTTATACGGCAAAGTGGCACGGGAATGACGGGAACCGGTCAAAAGGGTTCTGTCGCCCCAAATTTTCGGTATGACAAATATGTCCAGTGCGTGACGAATTCAATATGAAGGGTTCGTTTGGGGTTCCGTACCTAAATTGATACGAAATATTTATGGAATCGCCCCAGCTCGGCTGTCTGTTTTGCCTGTAGGTATTTCTAGCTCAAACATTTTTGTAAACGGAGATAGGTCAAATACACAGCAATGTTGTCTAATTTATATTAGGTATGTAATTTATGCATTTTTATTTTTTAAATCAAATTTATTAAAAAAAAATAAAGTCAGTTATTTACCTAACCTTTTGAAACATAACTAACGTTGAATTATTTTCATACAAAAAAAAAATGCCCTTAGTTCTATTTTCATAGATTCTTTTAATGAATATTAAAATAAAATTTACTTTTCGTGACATCAAAGTGATACATATCAGTAAAAGAACAAACTCGAACTTTCTTCTATTATCATTACTTCAAAGTTAAATCGAGTTCTTTTTAAACAGAAATTGAAAGAAACTTCGTTCAATAATCACTTGACAAAGTCAATGAACTGACGTAACAACAACATCTCCAGAAATGGAGACAAAAATGTATGAAAGGAATCTTTCGATCGTCAAAAGAAAACAGAAAATTTGGGCAAATAATAACCGAATTGCTAAAGAATTCACTTTCTACATAATATCAGGGATAGTAACATAAGGCACGCGAAAGATAATTCTGAACAAGTATCATGTTTATTGAAATTTCCTTTTAAATTATTCTGATCTCGATTCTTCATATTTCTGTGAAGATGCTTTACAAAGGATTTAAATAATGAGTAATTTTGATTTGCAGCGTGCCTTGTTCGAATTTTTATACCTAAACGATCGCTTTAACGTTTACTTCAATTTCTACAAAAATCGACGTCTAGTGATTTAATAACTCAGTCGTATGGTAAACACATTTATCCATACAAATCAACGTAAATGAATGGTATCGTTACCGTAATCAAAAAGGCTTGCACCAGGCACACAGTTCGCCTTTTTGTTCTCAAGCACGTTAATCATTCACGTGCTGACGCACGTGGCACGTCATGGGCAAAAAAGTGAATACGTGAAATACGTGTAGAGTGCTACAAGGATCTAATGCCGCCTGAATGACATTTACAGAGGGCTTTGCTGGTAATCATTTGTGAAATTATCACTGTCATCGTGTAGTGAATAAAACAAAATGGCGGCGTTAGTTCCGATTTTGGCCACGTACTAAAATTACCTTGGTAGCGTTAGTAGCGTAAGCTTTTATATGAAAACATTCGCCATCCCTGTCCTATAGTGTAACTATTTTAGATTCGGCGCTTCGTGCGTTACAATGCGTGTCGAGTGTGAAACGCTCCTTAAATATCATCCTTTACACCGTGCCGTAATGTGCTATGTTTATTTCAGTTAGACATGCGAGGTTTAGTTCGGATTTGCGTTTAGATTATTTGAAATATCGTGCTTGGTTCAAGTTTTAAAGAATTTACAAACAAAAAAATATGGGTTTGAGAATTCGCTTTTACGTAAGAAAGTTAATAAAAAATAAAAAAATAGCCCATAATGTCATGAACTACTGCTAGGACGTAAGCCAGTAATCCACTACGCGGGCCCAGTGCGGGTTAGTAGATGTCACATGTCTTCGAATTTTTGGTTCCATATGGTGGACATGCCGAATGCCTCACGATGCTTTCCTTCACCGTTTTGAGAGCAGTGGCGATTAAACAAAATACATGAAGTAAAGCGCATATCTGGGTTCAAACCACGACGGGGCCACCTCAAACTCAAACTCAAATTCAAAGCATTTATTTCAAATAAACCATACAGGCACTTTTGAATTGTCAAAAAGTCGACCAGTTGGAAAGTTGAAGCTAGTTGCCCATTCCAAAACGTAGATCTCTATGGAGAAGAACGGGCAAGAAACTCCACTACTTTTGTATTACTACGAATAATAATTTATAAACTAGAGTAGATAGAATTTTAAGCAGAGACTACGACGTTATCACAATTTTTTGAAATCGTTTGTTGTAAATTAGAAACTACACAAGATTCCACTTCGAAGTTTGAACTTAATGTGTCAAGGTCGATAAAGCCGATTTTAGTATTCATAAAAACCTGATCTCGTGTACCTTATACCTGTCTGTATAGATTTTTTGTTAAATGAATTGTTTATGTTACACACTACATCGATTTGCAGCTTTAAAATAATTTATAGTCGTGATGACCTAGTGGTTAAGGGCTCACATCCGTGAAATCTTCAATTCATAATTATGAATTATCTGAGTTTGTCTTGGACATTACTGATAACCGTGAATGAAACAAAATCGTGAAGAAATCTGAACTTGACTAGAAGTCAGATAGGCAGTCGCTCTATGCTCTGTTCTGGTACTCAACTCGATCCGGTTAGACTGGAAGCCAACCCCGAAATAATTGGAAAAAGGCTAAGCAGATGCCTTGCCTTGATGGCTTTTTTGGAATGGCTTCGTAAAATTTATAATAAAATACCCAATAGTATAAAAAACATGCCCCTATCAAAATTTAAGAAAATTTTCACCCTCTCTATTAATAGAAAAATGTTATTATACTGTTCAAGATTTTATTTTTTTAGTTATTTTGGTTTTGTTTTTATTGTTTGTTTTATTTCGTTTTTTTAAGTATTTTAGTTCTTTAATTACATTTTAATTAAAATTTGTATGCTTTCGCGGCAAAACATAGCGCTCAAATATTATGTTAACCTAACACCATTAAGTAAATAAATACCTATGTTTAACAAATAAAGATTCTGATGAAGATGATACGGACAACTTATGTCGGAAGCAGAATAGGTAAAAAAAACCCTGACTTATAGTATAGTATAGTATAAGTATATTTATTTCCGAGTATATGGTACATTATGATCTTAATATTATTAAAAAGCTTCACATATACTACCGTTGCCGGTGTAGAAATATTTAAATTAAAGTACAATTCCCATTTAGTTTGAAATGACTATGTGTAACTATTATTTTTTAATACAATGTCAAATTTTATTAATTAGAAACAAAAATTTAAATATATATATGAATGCAATGTCAAATGCATTAAATTTAAAAACTCAATCCACACTAAGTCCCTACTGATTACATGTAATGTCAAAATTTATAATTAAAATCGTGAACTGAATAAAAACAGTTGTCTAAAAGCCAGGCAAATATTGCTTTCTTGAATTTATTAGTAGGCAGCACTCTGATGCGAGAAGGTAAATTGTTGAAAATTTTGATTGCCATACAATTGGAATTCCTGCTATACAAATGCAGTCTCTGGCTAGGTGCAAGTAATTTATTTGGGCTTCTACTTTTGACTCTTTTAGAAATGTGTTACGCGTCCTTCTTTGCCCTTAAATGATAAAACAATCTCCCTCTTCTGTAACCCCATCGAAAACTAGTAGGAAGTCATAAGTAAGTAACGTTTACCTGCACACCATTTCAAAAGTTATCTCTATTGCTCAACGCGGCGGAATTTATAGCACTAGCATAGATTGCTTGCTTATTTTCTCAGCCGTTGCCTGCGCTTCTTAGCAGAATAACTTATAAAGTTCATAGAAAATGTTTCAAGTTATACTGAGTACAAGAGCCGTGTTTTAGACGCGCTGTTTTTATTAATATATGCTTAATTTTAATATGCTCAAACTTCTGACGAGTAGTCGAGTACGCTTGTTAAGACGTGAGACGTTGTAAATGTACGGTTATGTTTTGATACGGATTCTCAGTGTTTTGTTTTTTTTTTAAATGATTAATGATCACATAATAACGGCCGGTGCTTTGACGAGTATAAACTAACTTAACCATCTTTTTAATGAAAATAATATGGTCATGTACAGTTGTACCAAATAAACTATGCACTTCGATTAAATTCATTAATCTTCAGAAACGATAATACAAATAAGCTTATAACATTTTACTACTTAATTTTCATATACCCAAACTTTTTACGAGTACGCTTGTTAATACACGAAACGTTGAAAATGTGTGGTTATGTTTTGAGAGGCACTTTCAATGCGTTGGTTTTTTTTTAATAATTAGTGATCACATAATAACGGTGACGGACGTTGCTGTGACGGGTTTAAACTGACTTATCCATCTTTGATAAAGTCAGGTACCTACAAGCCAACCAAATAAACTATGCGTTTCGATTACATTCGTTAATCTTCAGAAACGAAAATACAAATAAGCTTATAACATTTGACTATTTAAGATTAAAATGCTCAAAACTTTGACGAGTACGCTTGGTCAGTCTCGAGACGTTAGAAATGTGTGGTTATGTTTTGATAGGCACATTCGTGGTTTCGTTTTTTTTAATAACCTTCTAGATGACGCAACAAGAAACGAGAAGGTCGGTATTCTGACCGGTATGGAATTTATTTTTAACTCACCCCTTTTCATGAAAATTATATGAGCTGTAAAGAAACGGACAGTAGTATGAAATAAATTATGCACTTCGTTAAAATTCGTCAAAGCAGACAGGTGCAACGCGACTCTGGTAGAACAATATCGCTAAAATTTTCATAGAAATTTTTCTATTAGATTAACATCGCGCCTGTCAGAGGGAGCCTTTAACCATCAGAAAAATTCGATATTAGGTTTGAATGTAAAGTTACATCATTAATTTTAGCTACCGATCTGTGTTTCGGTTAACAATTGTTGATACTCGGTAATTCCAACATAGTGCATTGAATTCAGCGTAGATACCTACCTAGAAATAGTAATAATATTAATCAACCTTAAAATAATTATTAGTTTAAAAAACTAAAAAACACGCTATAAAAACAAATAATTTAATTCAATCGAAAAGCGTGGGGCGCTTTTTGATTGAATTATTTAATTCAATCAAAAAGCGCCCCACGCTTTTCTTGTAACCGACTTCAAAAAGGAGGAGGTTATCAATTCGTCAGAACCTTTTTTTTTTTTTTTTTTTTTTTTTTTTTTTTTTTTTTTTTTTTTTTTTATGTATGTTCCCCGATTACTCGAAGATGGCTGGACCGATTTGAATTTTGTTTTTTTTGTTTGAAAGGGTATACTTCCCAGGTGGTCCCATGATCATCAAATCAGGATCTGATGATGGGATCCTGGAGAAATGGAGAGAACTCTTCAAATTTTATAGGCACACAAAGCGATTTAGGTATTTTTTGGAAGAGTACTTTCTCAGAGTGGTTCCATTTCAATTTGGTGAAGATCTGATGAAGAACTTCGGAGATATGCAACGGAACTCCTCAATAAATGATAGCAAATGGACTGAGATTGCTGAAATCTCATCTCTGTCTATTGCTTACACCAGTTCATAACATAACATCACGCCAGTATGCTGTGAAGGTGTAAGCACATGTGAACCACTAAAAAGTGAAAAATAAAAACTTTTTCCAAAAAAAAACAACCGACTTCCAAAAAAACACTACAAAGTGAAAAATAACTTTAATTTCGGAAGGCGGTGACAAAAAATTCAAATACAGCTCCAAAGACACCGACTTCCCGAAATTAAAGTTATTTTTCACTTTGTAGTGTTTTTTTGGAAGTCGGTTGTTTTTTTTTGGAAAAAGTTTTTATTTAGCTTGGTTTTTAAAGCATGTTTTTTAGTTTTTTCAAACTATTATTTATTTTCTATTTTTTAGTTCTGCTAACTACAAAAACGTGATTTTTTTTCCTTTTTTTTTTCATTTTTCTCAATTTTTTTTTTAAATTATTGAATTGTCATAGGTCCTCGATAAGTTTACAAAGTTTCAATGAAATCTGACCGTTTAAAGTGGGTCAAAATCGCGCTCTAAGGAGTTGGTTACATACAAACAAACATACAAGTGAAGCTAATATAAAGCGTGTAAAAACAAAGGCAAAAAAACTTGAGGAACAATAAATTCCATTCCATACAGCTCTAAAGCAATTCGATCAAAATTCCGGTGTAAATGCAGACTAAAATCAGAGACGCTGCGTTGTCGGAACCATCTTTACGCACGTACGGGGACAAAAATGTCCTCCCTCAGAGGTTCGGTAGACCGAACGTAAGGGAACGCACACCACATATTGATAGTAATCCGTTGTTGGAGTTAAGTATATGTGATGATGTGTGTTCAAACAAAAAAAAACACAATCATGTCCAATTTCAATGTAGTACCTTCAATTTAATGTATTTTGAGCAAAGGCCTCTCTCCATGATTGTTTATGTAATATGTGTCCCATATAACGTGCTTTTATTATGCTACGCTTATTATTAGAATTATTGCGGGAATGATAAAGACTGCATCAGTTTTTGTTATTATAAAAATAAACTATCTTTATTTCTAAATTAACAACAATTTTAAGCAAATAAACCCCGAAGAATTGCCAAACTTAAGTGGCAGTGCCGATGGGGCTAATAGGTTCTGGAGTAGCGACCGCGTACCAAAAGACGTAGAGTTGGAAGGCCTCCCACAAGGTGGACTGATGACCTTGTGAAAGCCGCAAGAATTCGCTGGATACAGGAAGCACAGAACCGGTCGAAATGGAGGAGCTTGGGGGAGGCCCATGCCCAGCAGTGGACGTCTTTCGGCTAAAATGATGATGATGAACAATTTATTAAATTCGATAGAATTCCAAAAAGTCTAAGTTCCTAATTTCACTGCTTTGCCTCTCTCTGTTTACAATAAGGAGCGCTGAAGTCAATTTTGGTGCTTGTCTTTTGATACCGTGGCACCCACTTAAGTCCACTTTGAATAAATGAATTTTGAAGCGTCCTGATCAGTATTTTGTTGTCGTTCACCGACCCAATTAATGGGCAGATCTGTGGTCTGAATTATAGGAAAAATTCACAACAACAATAATTCAGTTTTATGCAGACTAACAAAATGGATAACAATGAAAACTCGGTATTAGTGGAAATCACTAGGGGACGCCGTCACCTTCAAACAAACTTTTTACTAGCTCAGAAATTAAAAATAAGTTTGAAGCTATTAATATAGCTTTAAGCTAGTAAGAAGTTTTTCAGAGAGAGGCAAAGCAGTGAAATTAGGAAGTTAGACTTTTTGGACTTTTATCACTGCGGATAATGCTCAAAAAAAACTGTGTATTATATTATTGTATTCTACTTTAAATATTATATATATAACTAGCTTTTGCCAGCGGATTCGTCCGCGTGGAGGTCGAAAACTATCCCACAGAAACGTAGTACCGGGATAAAAAGTATCCTATGTGTTATTCCAGGTTACAAACTACCTGTGTACCAAATTTCATTCAAATCCATTCAGCCGTTTTTGCGTGAAAGAGTAACAAACATCCATGTATACATCCATACTTACAAACTTTCACATTTATAATATTAATAGGATATTATGAAATTGAAAGTTTGTATGTTTATTAGTTAATCAGGCAAAAACAGCTGAACAGATTTGTATGAAATTTGCCACTCAGATAACTTATAACCTGGATTAACACATAGGATAAATTTTATCCCGGTAGTTCCCACATTCCCGTGGGATAACTTCCGACCTCCACTCGGGCGAAAGCGGTGGCTAAATCTAGTTGACCATAAATCTGTGACATTGAACAACAATTAACTTATTATTATTAATTTGCATGCAATTGATACATACCCTGTATAGGTAAACATGTGGACTTTAGATTAATACCTGACTGTAACCACTTTATACAAATATAGACTTATCATATCTAGTTTCTTTGGCAATAATCTGCCCCAAAATCTAAACGCGCGGTTTTACAACTTATAGGTTTTTGTTTTTAAAGTTTTTTAGTTGATAATGCCTGTTATGTTCTTATATTTGACAAATCAGTGAGCCTACCACAAATACGCGGAGTACCTAAAAGCAAGGTAAATTCTAACAATTTTGATATTTAAAAAAAAAACTAGCTTTTGCATATCATCATGGCATATTAGTCAATTCGCATGAATTTACTTTCCAGAATCAGGCGAATTGACACTTTTACGAGTAATTAATATATTATTTTCTTTATGCGATTCGCACTATGCTAATTTATTTGTGGGTAAAAAAAAAACTACAGAAATACGTATTAGACAAATGGCACGTTTTGAATTGTATGCAGTTTTTAGGAACCCACTTCGAATGCAGTGATGTTTTTTCATAATTTTATTGAATAAAATTATGAAAATGGTATTCTGTCTTAAAATGCGGACAAGGCTCATCCCGCTGGGCTTGCAAACGACACCAGCACCCTAATTGCGTAACTCACGATTCATAATTTTGTTTCGTTTTGAAACAAATGACTAAACCATTACTTCATATGTTCGAAAAATGTGTCTGCTCGACAACGTAAATAACGCAATGAATATTGTTGAACTGTCAAAATGCAACCGATTATGATTAATCGCGTGTTACGCAATTAGGGTGCTGGTTGCTAAAATGGAGTCATATATGTATTCCGCTTAATCTAGAGCACACGGTTCCATAACTAGATAGCATGAGTACAATTAATTTATTTTCAAGGGAAGCCGAATAATCCGTAGGTAAACAAAGCCCAGTCAATACCACAAAAGAATTAATGGACTTTATACTTTATATTTACGTCAATAAGGCCACAAACGCACAATATTGATTCTAATAACCAATCCGAAAGGTATGCGCTACACGCAATGTCGGATGTCACTCTCTGACACAGAAATTGCATGTTTATTGATATCATGTGGGTTTAAGTAGGTAAATGTTTTTTTTTTTATATTTCCTGTAAGAACGTATTGTGAATGATAAGCATGAATTTACGTTATTTTTATGAAGGATGTGCGACTTACTTTCTGGGACATCACAAATCATTTTAACTGCTTTGCCAGATCCTACTAATAGGTATTACGAATGTGAAGGTTTGTATGTGTGTTACTCAATTACGCTAAAACGGATGAACGGATATCGATGCAATTTGGCACACAGATAGTTTATAACCTAGATTAACACATAGGACACACGATTTTTATCCAGGTAATAAGTTAGCGTGGTCTTTTGCAGACAACCTTTATAGTACAAAACCTCATAAACAAAAAAAAAACATAGTTTTGACATGCCAAAGCTCAGTATGCCTACCTAGATCAGACTACAGTATCTACATAAAATGTGAATGAATCCAAAAAAGTTGCCTATCCATTGATCAAATAAAGAGCACGTATTTGCACTAAAAGTCAACACGACGCGACGTTCAAACACGGCTCAAAACGAACACTAAAGCTAAAGTGTTGCACATATTTGCGTATCACGTATCGCAAAAAAAAGAACTTAACAAAGGGAAATGTTTAAATGATCCTCTAAAATCTTATTGATTTTTAAAGATGGAAACTTTATAAAATTAATGAATCTATTTACAGTTTATGCGCTTCTAATAACACTATAAAATAACTAAGTCTCTTTTTACTTTCTGGCAGAGAAGAATGCCAGAAAATAAAAAAAGACGCTCAATCTATTTATATAAATACAAATCAATGTTTGTATGTTTGTTCTCTATGTATACTTTCCGAAACCATTGATCAGATTGTGATGATAGTTTAGTAGGGTGTTTTGAGGACGCCCGCGATGGTTCCTGGCCCAAAAACTCTATATGTAAAAGTTTTGTTTTTTTTTCACTTTTTTCGCGGATGAAATTACGGAAGTTAGTTATTTTATAAAGTGTCATTAGAAGCGCAAAACTGTCGATCGCAATAACTTAGCTGGGGCACCCTGACTTAACGGGTAAGGTTAGGTGAGTCAAACACCTCACTAACCCTGCTTGACCAGATGGAACCCGCAAAGGCGAGCCCGGCACCAATCAGGGGCTGCGTCAAAGAGTGCTTAAATGCCCCCGTAGCCCGCAGTTCAAGAATGCGAGGGAACAGTTGCTTTTAGTCAGTAAAAGTCTGCCAGACATCAATGAGGATTTCCACCCTGTTGAGAATCCAGTAAATATTTTATTGTACTAGAAGCACAACAAACCTTATTAGAATATTAAGGATATAAATAATTAGTCAAATACTTCAGGAGTGCAAAGAGGTTCGATTACATACCTTAAGAAACAATTTGCACTTTCATCAATAACTGAGACCTACAAAAAAATATCGTGCAATGAATAGTCATCAAAATCCATCATTGAATTTTGAATTCGGTGATTACAGTATCAATTGACGTTCATTTTTCCTCTTTTCAATGTATTTTTAACATCGATTTCGAACGACTTATTAGCGAAATATTTATTTATGCTGGAGAAATTATGAAATGAAAAACAGATACACGAATTCAAAAGCATATTCACTTCTTGCTTCATCATTTTCCTGACAATGTCAAGCCATTTTACATAAATATTCAATAACGTTTTCGTTGTATTGCTAATTATTATCAAACATGTCGACTTCACTTATGAAAGAAGAGCAATTAACAATACAAGTCTGTTTCTTCCTCACCAGTGTGTTCAAAAACGTCGTATATAACGCGTGTGCCATCTTCCGTCTGCTTATCTTTCTAAAATTTGCCTCACTCTTTCTGTAAAAATTCTGACTAAATAAAAATGCTAAAGTAAGTGTGTTTGTCTGATACGCTTTCAAGCTTAACTTGCTTAACGTATTTGGATGAAATTTGGCACATATACACCGTGACATTTAAGGCGTCTTACAAAGGTGGGCCGGTCAATGTATCCGACACAAAATACCTATAGAGGAGCAATTAAAAAATTCTAACCAATATTTAAGATAATATTATATATTATTTTAGATATAGGTGCTAAGAAAAATGAATATTATAAAACACCCTGTTAATAATGTTCACGTATCAAACGGTAGAAGATAGGTAATAATATAATAGAAGACTGGCAGTATTGCTACGTTGAATGGCAATGCTAATTCTTTGGGCAAAGAATGAACCAGTCCTCTGGTCACGTGAAGCGTCGACCATCTGGCGAGAAATTTCCTTAAAGAGGAGACGTGCACTCGGGCCCCATGATCCGAGCGTTTCGACTCCAAACGGCTCAAAACCGTAGTTATCCATAAGGTTACGGTATTTACGCCGCTTGAGGGTCTCAGCAGCCACAGCAGCGGCACCAGCCCACCGTGCTAGGAACAAGAGATGGCACAAGGGTGTCGACACAGGTTGCATCCCACACCAGAGGTCTACCCACATTGGATATTTAGATGTTTGGATGTTTTCCACTCAATAACGCAACAACGGGAGAACGGATTTGGATGAAATTTGGCACACGGATAGATTATAACCTGGATTAACACTTAGGATACTTTTTATCCCGGTAATACGGTCACGTGGGATTATTTTTGACCTCCACGCGGGCAAAACTGCTTGCCAATAGCTAGTATTTTATAAAAAAAGCTCTCAACAACATCAAGAACTTGTTGAACTACCGGTAAACAGCTAACAATAAAAAAATATCGAGCACATCAAATTAAGAACTTCTCGTTAACTGTGAGCAGTCGAGCAGAAAATTGTATTAGTATCGAAGTAGACGTTATTTTTAGGGTACCGTTACGAAACACAAGGGAAACCCTTGGAACTACTTACGAAAGAATGGAACAGGAAGACATTCAAATTAAGAGTTTTATAAAGTGGACCGCAGAACAAACGGTATTTTCTTCGCACCCCATTTTGTTGCGAAATCTTGGGTTAAGGTGTTTCCTGTAATTTAAGAGGTAATCGGTGTTATTGTGAAACAAAAGTGTGGCTTAAAGGCGAAAAAAAATTGGAACATTTTTTCCCCCGTCTTGTATTTTGAGTGCCTCATTGGTCTAGTGGTTGCAATCGCGACTGCTGAGTATGAGGTCTTGGGTTCGATTAACGGGTCAGGAAAAGTATTATTGGGTTTCCTCATATTGGCGTTGGTGGTATACCACTGCCTAATCCTTCGGGATAAGAAGCGTGTTATTGAGTTTACGTGTGTTATGTTTTACCCAGCTACAGCGGAGTAAACAGGTGGGTAATGATTTTGACCGGTATGGTTTTTTTTTTTCTGGGAAATCACCAAATAACTTCTCCCGCTCTGGGTGGAGCGGGAGGGCGTGTCAGACTTTTACTAACTAAAACCCACCCGTGTTAATATGGCTTCCTCTAGGGGACACAAAGTCGTATTAGTACATATTGTTTAGAGCGTGATTTTATATATAGTCTGGTTATAGTTTTTGAACTTACTTTCCTGCATTAGTGTGTTTTATGCGTCATTTTTAGTGCCAATAAATGTTATTTTTTTCTATATTTCTTTAACTCTTTTTTTATATTTTTTTTTTATTACTAAATCGGCCCGCTCTTGACCTCGATCACGCCTGATGGAAAACGATTGATGATTGATCGAGCGTGCCCAGAAAATGTTCGTCACTCTTGTTCAAGGCACTGGTACTCCCACGCATCGATGCGGGCGTTAGCCCTACCACCGCAAGAGCAGAATTGGCCAGTCATCAAGGTATTGGGTGTGACTGTCCAGGATGCGCCGAACGCTCGGTTCATTCGAGTTACTGGTGGAACAAATTGCGCTACACGAGGAGGCATCTTCATGCATCCCCAAATCTTTCATGAAAATATTCTGCAATATGCTAATACTTTATGTAATTCTTGAATTGTTTTTACAGTGATTTTCCAGCAGCCAGAGAGAATTCTGGAACGATGGCAGCGCGGTGTCGCGTACTTTTGCCTTACGAAGTAAAACTGCTATAACTTTCGAGGAATCATAAATGCAACACAACTAAGTCCTGTCTCTGTACGACTTCTCCTACGCTTGAGACATAGCTTGCAGTTTTTTTTTAATATCAATAAAAGTAGAAAGGAAATTGCGGACTCCTTATATCTCCTTTATTTATTTTGCATGTTGGTAAATACATTTAAAAAATAGAAGAAATTCAATGACATTTTTTATGTATACTGAATAGAATAACATAATCACTTTTATACCTCATATTATTTAATTTAAAAAAAAAGCCAGATGAAGTCGACATTTCCTATCTACCCCTGAGAAGAAATGGCGAAACAAAGTCAAGGGTGTCTCTTTTAAGTTCAGATAAAATCTATAGGTCAGATCATGTAAAGACAATGTAGTTTATTGCCTGAAATGGTATTTTGAGGAAACACACACACATATTTGAGTAGACCAGTCCAGTCAGTGCAAGCATTAGTAAGTTATTGTGTAACTCAATCCAGAACAGAAGAAAAGTTCAACGATTCGACGAACGATACCAAAGAAAGGACATTTGGATAAGCTGCATAAAGTACTCAAACTACCAGAACAATAAAAATACTAACAGAGTTTTTTTTAAACCCCTTCGTTATTGGGAACAGGGTCCAACTGCCAGGTCAGCGCTCCAGAAAGAGAAACCTTTAACAACACAACCGGTGTCAGTTTTCGTTGTTTTCTTACTATTATTATAACTACTGATATTAATACGATATAGGTACGAACGTAGTAATTTAATCCACTTTACACCAAAATCTAGAAACCACCTTTAATATATTTTAGCTGCAAACATGACAAGACAATCATAAATAAATCAAGACCCGATACATAATCAAATATTTAGAACCTTTCCCCGAATAGTGCCTTCATAGGTAAATAGCACAGTAACAGGCCAAACAATCTACCTGAATATTACACACGCACCTTAATTAACATTTGACGTACACATTCGGAACGTGAGAAGGGTTAATATTAATGAATATCATACAAATTATTCAAACAGACACTTCTAAAGATGGCTGATTAATGAATTTCTGTAGAAAGTCTGAGAAAGGAATAGGTAACGATGAAATTGCAGGAAGCGTTCCCGCGGAGCACATGGATTATGTCTGTACAATATTTTTATAACAAGAAAAGTGCCGGGTTTTATTGAATTTTGTTGAGTTGTTGTTCTTGAACTGGATAAAATTAATATCTACATCTAGACATCACTGAACATATTTTGTGGCAGATAGATCTCAATTTCTGCCTATAAATTTTCATTACAGTGATTACCTACATTGTTTTTCAAAATACTTAAGAGTCTGCCGAGCGGTACACAGCCATAGCTTCTTTCGGTACTTGTGGCTCCTGCGTATAAAGTATTTATTATACTGACTTTAAAACTATCACATATTTTTGCAACTACAGACACACACAGTAGTATACAGTTAATAAATGTCTGCATTGACCACCAACCATTTTAACGTAACAAACACACTAGGCGAAGATAGGTTAGATAGGTATATTTTAATTTTGGTAGTGGAACTTTATCTTAGTAGAAACTAATTGACTCGAAGTAGAATGTTGAAATTAAGAGAAGAGAAGAAAACTATTTATTTGGGACACACACTGGAAATACATACTATAGAAGAAGAAACATTTAAAACCAACTAAATAAATAAAGAAAACAAACGTGTGTGTTTGGGCGAAACCCCGTCAGAAACGAAGTTCCTTAGGCTTTTTCTTGAACTTCTAATGTCGTTTACTCTATCTTTAAAATAGTTAACCATTTTTGACCTCACTTTCGGCTTCAGCACCCTCGAAAATCATAAAAACGACAACCATGATGAAAATTTTAAAAATGTTCGCAGCCGCCATCTTGGATTTTAATTTTGCCCTCACTATTGGTTTCAGCACCCTCGAAAAAAATGAAAACTATCTCACTCTCTGTGTCTGTCATAACGCGTCTTTGTTACGTGACGATTTTTTTCAATTTTACTGCCACTGCAAGCTGCGTTAAAGAACTTAGTTCCAAAAAGACTTATGCAAGCCAAAAAGGCTCCTATCTCAACAAAATGTTGCGATATTCAAAGGTTTTTCTATTGAAAATAGAGTAAATTTCACAAAAACAAAAAAAAATGTCGACGAAGTAAACAGAACCCTTCTCAGATTCATACAGTTCGTTCCATCCCACTTTCCGTATCATTGGCGACGCGAAAGCCTTTACAAGCGATATGCTCCCCTGTAACAGATACTTGGTACTTAACGTTAGCAATAATTTGTTTTGAGTTAAATAGGTACCTATATTTTTAAACTAGATTTTTCCGGCGGCTTCACCCGCGTGGAGATCTAAAATTATCCAATGGGTACGTAATAAAACCGGGATAAAAAAATCTTATCATTTAATCCTGGTTATAAACTATCTGTGTGCCAAATTTCATCCAAATCCGTTCAGAAGTTTTTGCGCGATTGAGTAACAAACATCCAAACATCTAAACATACAAACTTTCACATTTATAATATTAGAAGGAATAATAGTAGGATTAGATAGCTCAGGTTTAATTACTATTTAACCTGAAAGCTAATTCTTTAACCTTTAAAGCGACAACGGTGCGACGCCATTCTGGAAGAACAATTATTTACATGAAGTTTTTGATATAAATTGTTCCTTCCCACTTCTAACCTGTTTGAAAATGGAACAAAACCAATATTTCTGACCCAAAGCATTTCTAGCAACGGTTTCCGGTTTACAGTCTCCGTTAAATAACTAGTTCTGAAGCAATATAGCTCAGTTACTAACTAAGTTAGCGTAGATCGGTTCAAGCTGGATCAACTACAGTGAATCTTAGGAATCAAGTTATTTGAAGCCAGATGGCCAATTCTCGTAGTTTTAAGAACGTTCACAGTCTGATCTCAGTCTCAATCTGTCTGAAATATCTCAAGTTTCCATACGTTTAAACAAGTTTTTGACATTTGAATGTCACCGAGATGAGATTGCGACTAGATTTGGAACGTTTTTAATTAGTTCTGTTACTCAATGAGTGTCAAATTAAATAACATAGTTAGTTATTTGTTATTGATAGATAAATGATATTTACTTAACATAACACCAGGCCTTATTACCCGAAAGGGTTGAGCAGAGGTATACTTATAGCACACCCACATTTCGCCAGTTATATTTAAGTCCCATGTAATAAGGGCGAGCTTATTGCCACCAACCGCTCCAGACTACGGGCAGCTACTGAGAAATTCCAGAAAAAACAATCCCAATTACACTTTGCCCGACCTGGGAATCGAACTGTGGACCTCATGGAGCAGTAGCGCTTGCAACCGGTAGACCAACGAGGCAGTCAATTGCTGAAAAATTATATCTATTTCTGTAAATTGGTTAAATCGTCATAGAAAAATTAAGTTTAAAACGAGATGAGTTCAGTGTTTCCTATCCGGCTATTTTTCGTTTCGTGTGATGCCGGACGTTAAGAATAGCACCATTCCATTTCTTTCCGTGGGTAGTAGGAGGTGACTAAGAGACAAAGTCAAAGACAAAGTCAAAGCATTTATTTCAAATAGGCACTTAAAAGGCAATTTTGAACGTCAACATTTACATTAAAACATAATTGATTCTAGTCGCCCCTTCCAAAATGTAGTTTCGAATGGAGAAGAATGGGCAAGAAACTCCACCGTTACTCTTTTAAAATGTTTTAAATACAATATTTAACATAGTAGGTACATTCGTTAAATAATTATCTGTGAAAACGATGCACCCAGAATAAAATTACTATACCAAAATAGGTAAAAGGAATGAAAAGCAATACAGATAAATTAATTTCATGATAGATACATGGTGCTCACATATGTATTTACAAACATGACTTACTAGAGAATGGGGAGCTTCGTTCTCTATGCATTTTACCACCATACTGCGATCGCCGACCCGCCTGCCATGCGTGGCAATTATGGTAAATCCCCCCAAAAAATGGCAAGCACCGAAGTTTTGAGGAAGGTGTATGTCCAGCTGTGGACTTCTTTCGGCTGAAATGATTATGATGATCCGACTACTCTGAGAAGATACACAGAAACAAACTCAGAGGTCACATTCCTCCATGTGTGCATTTCTTGATAGCGTTGATTAATATAAGCCAATAAGCTCCTATACATTGTAGGTTACCAAGCTGGAAGGGACGGCTTAAAGCCTGTCACTGGCTAAGATTTAACACATAGTACCCTCAGCGGCATGTATCTATGTGCTCAGATATTGGATAAAGTTTTGGAAGATGTCTGATTAGATGAGATGACTTTGACATATGTAGTTTAATGAAAGCAGAACTCAAATATTACAAAAAATAATATTACAGCAGGATTTATTTTTCAGTGTCAAGCCTTTTCTACATATCTAGGTATAACTTTACATAGAACGAGTATCTACACAACATTAAATTCGGGAGTCACTACATTTGACAAACTACACAATATATTCAAACTCAAACTCAAAGCATTTATTTCAATTAAACCATTTACAGGCACTTTTGAATTGTCAAAAAGTCGACCAGTTGGAAAGTTGAAGCTAGTTGCCCATTCCAAAACGTAGATCTCTATGGAGAAGAACGGGCAAGAAACTCCATGGACACTCTTTTTAATCATGTTAAGTATTACAAAAACTTGGGAACATTATTCTTGTTACTTCTATATGTGAGAACAATGTAAAAAAAAAACAATTCTAAATATAAGATTTAAAATTAGCCATGGAAGTTAGGAGATGACCAGTCTCAACCGACGGCGCCCGTTCACGAACTTGACGCTTGGATCAGCACCATCCAGCTCAACCATTTTGTAGGGTACTCACATTTACAAAGTTTAAACAAAATGCTTCTAAATTATACAAAATTATAGTTTGCAATGTCTCTGAGAAATTAATAAAATTTGATTTCCAAAAAGAAAGAAATATATTTAATATCTTTTGAAATTTTAATAAATAATACTTGATTCAGTAAATATAAAAACTTATTCGTAATGTCAGAAAATAAAAATAATAGGAACAGAAATGTTCATAATTTATTTATTTATTCACAAACACATACACTATCATCACAGGCTTACCTAATACAATAGTGTAGTTATAAATGGTTAAAGTTATACCAATAATAGCTTAAAAAGGTCGTGGTCGTGGTCGGTGGTAATGTCGGAAAACATAAAAAAGGGAAGCATCTCTTCCAAATATGAAAATGTTAAATAGTAAGCCCAGGTGCCTGTGGAGTCGGACCAGCATTAAACCAAGCATTTTTATCAACAATATAATCATCTAACTTATAATATGCTTGTCTACATAGTGTGCGTTTAATGCATAATTTAAATTTCTTTTCATTTAGTTCAAGAATATCGGCTGGTATGTCATTACATTAACATAATAAGATACAAGTTAGTGAATGAAGCGATTATGGGAAATAACACAGTTTATATGATATTCGTTTAATGGAACATAAATGTTAACAATACCAAATAAAATATAAAACCCGTCGATAATATCTTCTAGCAAAGTTATGGAGCGATCTTATTCTTGGCTCGCTAAGTTTACATAAAGTTGAACCGGGTGTTGGCTAAAAACACCACTTATGGATCTATTTACATGATCTCAACTCCTGCATGTTTTAACCGATTTCTACGAAGCTAATAGGATGATGGTGTGTTTAACGTAAGCATGGTTTTACCTACAGCTTAAACGACAGATTAAACAAAAGTTTAACGCAACCTTGTTGGAAGTCGCATAAGAAGTTTCACTTAAAAAAAAAAAACTTTTTCTATTTTTACCCGACTGCGCCAGAAGGACAGTTATGTTTTTGGACTGTATGTATTTGGATATCTTTGTCCCGCTCTGTACCCTAAACAGCTTGATGGATTTTAGTTTGAGAGACGTCGTTAGATTTGTCTCAATTGTGAGGCAAATCGGAATTGTCAAAATGATGAAAATTTAAATGGCCGATTTTTGGCGTCACATTTAATTTGTTTTTCTCAATACGTATAGAGCGGGGTATCAAAAAAAAACGTTAAAAAAATTCAAAAAAACCTGCCTGTGCAAAAAGAGAACGATAAAAAAGAAGGAAACCAGAAACTTTTGTTTTAAGAGGTTGACAATTAAACTGAGTACCTACTTTAAGCAATCTTATTATTTATTCTTTATTCCTTTACGCTAAACATAACATTACAATTGTTAAGAAAGTTTCAAAAACAACGTTTTGACAACGCAGATTCTCTTGTCGTTTGAGTACACCGTGAATTTCAGTTCCTAGAAAAACTTTCAGAGTGACTCATTTTAACAGACAAACTTTTGCACTACGACTTCAAAAAATTAGAAAAATGTCTAGTGTGTTCTATAGAAACCAGAACACGAGATGGTTACGTCAGGATGTTTTTATTCTTAATTTTTATTTGAAAAGTAGAAACTACTTAGTACAAAAAGTTTATAGTTTAACTCGCCGAAGTCATTGTTTTACTTACCGAACATTGCATTCAGGCATTTTGTGAAACTTTCAAACATATTTTAACAAGAACTGTAAGTATGCTATGTATTCTATGCTTTTATATTTGCGAAAAAAATTAACGCTCTAGTATAAAATCGAAAAATTAAATTAAGTAAACAACCGTAGAAACAGTCATAAATAGAAAGAAAGATAGAAAAATGTTTATTCTGCACAAACAAAACGCACATTACAAAAAAAAAAAAATAAGGAACATAAAATGCAGACATACAATATGGACAAAAGCCCCGTATTCAAGTCGAAAAAGTTACACAATATTGTCCATTGACTGTTAATGTCAGTTAAGGTTAGGGACCATAGACAATACAAATGGAACTGCGTTATGACTCCCCACAAGATCAACAGTTATCCCAACTGTATCATCGAAGATCATTATAGTTTTTTTTTTTTTTTGTAATAACACACGTTTTTCCAATTCACTTTAGACATTGGCAGAATAGTCGACATCGGCTTTGCTTGCCATATGAAAAAATGGAATAGAATAGACTCCGGCAATTATAATATATAATAACAACCAAAACAAAAAAAAAAATGCCGATAGCAGAGTGCATTAGTGACTACTTTTGTTACAAAAAAACCACAAACATAATAATAACTAAGCCGGGCGTCGCATCTGTGCATGAACAGGTTGTTGCTCAGCAAAATGCTGTGACTTCGGACGAACCTATCGTCAACAACGCTGTTTTTCAGACCTACCTTTTGAAGTGACGTAAAGACGCTAGTCGTGTGATCTAATAGGTTACGTTACCAGGTAAGTAAAATTTTCCACGAAAAAATTATGTCCCTGAACTAAGCTTTAAATATAAACATATTATCTGTAATAAACAGAATGTATTAGAAGTAATTAATAAAATACATAAACTAAGACTTTAATACAGTGATAATGATTATAAATGCTAAATAATTACTTTAACGTCGTGTACCATGGGAGTTGCGAGGGTATGGCGGCCATTTGCGGCATTTGTCTATCATGCTTTTCGGAAAAAGCGGAGATTAGCCAATCGGTACAGCATAATAGTGTTATTAAGAATCATTTTGATTACATTACATTATCTAAAGTTGATGATCATAATTAGCCTACAGCAGTCCACTGCTGGACATACACAGCTACTATAACACGGCATTTAACCATTATTTTCGGTAACTCTTATCCAGCTGCCATTTTTCGAAGATCGTCGCCCCACCTACCCTGAGGTCGTCCTACCTAATAAAGTTGATATTATTTATCATTTCACGCTAAATTAGCCCACTCAAAAGAAAACAGAACTCCAATCACCATCTTAAAACATTCTTCAAAACATCTTCACCCCATCATATTATTTCATTGACCCCATTGTAACAGGCTGAAACCTTTGAACCTAAAATCTAATTATCTCCAATAAGAAATTACAAAGTCATTCAATTTCGTAAATCGTTTAAACTTTCCACTAGAGATCTAACACCATTGAAAATTAAATGTTTTATTCATAAGTGTTTAAAATTTTTAGCTCCGCGATAAAAATGGTATTATGATTTATTGCCATGGTGTTTCGCCATGGGGTATTTTATGTCGCAGTGATGCAGGGCTTATGGTAATGAGTGTGTCATTAATTCAGTCTATGGGGTGGTGGTAAAAGCTTTTAAATTTTGTGTGAAAGGTGTTGTGTACTTACCATAAACTGACGGTAGTTTTAAATACTAGGTCGAAACGAAATTGAACTATAGTCGTAAGTATCTGAGTAAAGTGTAAACAAACTGGAAGTTAAATTATTTACACAATCACTCACCAGAGGGAATAAGAAGTAACACATTCATTTATATTTAGGAGGTCTCAAGTTGAATCTTATCACTTTAAGCCACTCTTACTGTAATTGTTGGAATAACATTGTTTTTACATTAATTATATGTTCGAGCCGTTTGGGGTTCAAACTAAGGTCATGGAGTCCGTTTGGGGTTCAAATTAGGGTCATGGAGTCTGTTTGGGGTTCAAACTAGGGTCATGGAGTCCAAGTGCCCACCTAGTTTTCGCGAAATTGCCAAACTGTTCGCACGACCAGAAGGCTGGCTTATTTTTTAGCCAAACAATCAGCATTGCCATACAATGTGACAATGCTGCCTTTGGGAAACTTTTCCTCTTGGCAACGATACTGACGAATTGTTTAATGCCTTATGATTCTTTTATTTTTGAAATACTTGTACATTATAATTATTTCAAAACTGAGCTTTTAAATTATGTACCTTATTAGTTAGTTTCCACGTATTAGTTAAATCTGAATTAAAACGTAATTGCAAAATCATCGATGAAAACTAAGCTATAAAAAATTATGATTTCAATCACCTTAAATACGATTTTACACGCTTTATATTAGCTTCACTTGTATGTTTGTTTGTATGTTTGTATGTAACCGACTCCTTTGAGCGCGATTTTGACCCACTTTAAAAGGTCAGATTTCATTGAAACTTTGGAAACTTGTCGAGAACCGATGACAATTCAATAATAAAAAAAAATGAGAAAAAAAAACATGTTGTTGTAGTTAGCAGAACTAAAAAATAGAAAATAAATAATAGTTTAAAAAACTAAAAAACACGCTTTAAAAACCAAACTAAAAAAGGAGAAAATAATTTAATTCAATTAAAAAGCGCGGGGTGCTTGACATTAATTGATTATAAAAATACCTCAAAAAGCACCCCACGCTTTTTAATTGAATTAAATTATTTTCTCCTTTTTTAGTTTGGTTTTTAAAGCGTGTTTTGTAGTTTTTTAAACTATTATTTATTTATTTGACAATTGACGTAAATTACAGTTGTCAAATGAAAATCTAATTTAAGGTGATTTAAATAAGAATTTCGGGTTTAAATGTTCGATTAATCCAATCCAAACACTCAAATTGTAAGTTGCTCTACAAATTGGCCTCTATTAGGAAACATACCTGACGTTTCCTAATCCTTTTGTTTACAGTTCCATCAGATACACACAAACAGAGAACTAAAAACAGAACATAGTCATTTTATATCATCTAAGACTTCGAAACTGTCCAACACAGTATTATTGTTCTCCGTATTATTTATGAGTTCCTATGAGGTTCATACAAACTCTTGAATAAAGTTCTTTTGAGGTTATTAAAGTCCATCGTCCGTTTCCTAGTATAAGTCCTTTGCTTAGCATACTAGACGGCATTTATTTTCATGGACATTATAGTAGGTACAAATAGCATTAAATCGTTTCTCCTGTAATCCCGACCGACCCTTGCTCGTTGAAGCGCCAGCCCGCGCCGCAGCTGAGCCAGTAGCTTTAAATTCCCCCTTTAATAATAATGATGCCAATTCGATCCAGCCTGTCCCCAATAGCGATAGCTGTCCCCCTATCAGTGACGCCCTGAGCCGAGGTCCGTACCCCACAGGGGGTGCCCTCAGCGTGCAGTCGCTTAGTATGTAAAATTTAGTTTGTAAGCCCTGGCTGGAGGCATTAAGTGTAAAATCTTAATGGCAGCCCCAGGAATGACCGGTTGAGCAGTCACGGCCTCTCAAGGCCAACTGCGAGATGCCCTACAAAAAAAAAAAAAAAATCTCCTGTAATCTCCGAAGCATGACGCAGAAGTATACTTATATGCACCCACATTTCGCCAGATATGTTTTAGTCCCGTGTAATAGGAGGATAGAGTGTTGTGGCGCAGCCTGGGAGAGGCCTATGTCCAGCAGTGGACTGCGATAAGCTGAGTTGATTGATTGAATAGGACGTGAGCCTAATCCCATCAGCTAGGCACAAATCCAGACACCGGACTGCTACTCAGAAATCCTAGAGTGAAAATCCCAATAACATTATGCCCCACCCGGGAATCCAACCCAGGCCTCTCATCAGGAGCCTTTGTGACCATTAGACCAACGAGGCAGTCGATTTTGAAATCATTTTCTTAAATTAGTCTGTGTACGGGATGTATGTACCATAAATCGTTTGAATACCCCATTCAAGCCTTTGCCAAAGCCATATACACGAACACACCCCCTCTTTTGCACACAGTCAAATACCACAACAAAGAGATCCCCAAACCTACTGTTTTCATATTTCAATCCGACCATATAAATAGATATAAGTGCCTATAAAATAGTGTGCCGATAAAATGCATGCCCAAATCCCGGGTAGAATCACAACGGTTTAATATTGGAGTCATTGTGCACATTTGGCTCGACCGACATTAAGCGATGCCATTCCCTGTGGTACTTTAATAGCGGCCATACTTAAAATCATTGGCATCTAATCTCTTATATGTAATGTATGACTGTTTAAAACTTTTGATCTTAATGATGATTTTTTATATGGTGATGTGTATATCAGCCTATTTATGTATGTTTGTTCCTTTGTGGCGCTCTAGAGACCAAAGTTGTAAGCCAATTTTGATTAATCTCGATTTGTTTCAATCTTGTGAGAATCACAAAAGACATGACAGTAAACAAAATTCGATATGGCAACAAGCAGACTTATAATCAGAATATGATGACAACCAGATGCCATATTGAGAAAAATAAAAAATAAGTCGACGATCTATGTCAAGTAGGGTATCATTGAATAAGTATTTGAAAATCATCTTATCAGTCGGAGGCATCATACTTCAGACATCATAATCAGCAGTATATTGCATACGACTGCATGAAATTGTTTATACCTATTATTAAGTTTAATAGTCAACCTCTTCAAATAAAATTTTCTTGTTTCCTTCTTTTAAAAAGTGTTTTTTTTTTCTATTTATAGAGGCTACGTGAGGACATCGAAAAAAGTTTATCAGTATAAAAACTTTTGCTCGGTTCAACAAAAGAAAACAATCGTTCCTAAACCATAATTATATATTCAATTAAGTCTCTTCTACACCTAACACATTATTATAGACCGTGATTAAAATAACCTATTTAAAATAAGCTTTATTTTAGACTGACGTCCATATTTTTGTTAGTATTTAGAAGTGCGAACGCGTGAGTATTTACTTAGATTTTTTTGTCCGGTTGGGTAGAGCCCCAGGCCCCAACACATATTTTTTTTAACGAAAAGTTGTTAATCAGTTGAAGGACATTGAAGGATATACAGTGGATTTTTTATAGTTATTACTTTTGGGGGCGTTTTAGTCCGGCAGAGTGTTAAATTATGCAATTATTAGGTAGGTGCTCATACATCCATAAGTGCTTTTGAGTTTAATTTATAGCTTTCCTTTGGTTAAAACTTATTTTTATTTAATTGAGAAACTTACATTTTTTTTTCATCGTCATCATCATTTCAGCCGAAAGACGTCCACTGCTGGACATAGAGCTCCCCCAGGCTCCGCCACTTTGACCGGTCTTGTGCTTCCCACATCCAGCGGATTCCCGCGGCCTTCACAAGGTCATTGGTCCACCTTTTGGGAGGCCTTCCCACTATACGTCTTCCGGTACGCGGTCGCCACTCCAGAACCTTTCGGCCCCATCGGCCATCTGTTCTGCGAGCAATGTGCCCTGCCCACTGCAACTTAAGTTTAGCAATTCTTTGGCCTATGTCGGTTGCCTCTTCATTTCTGATTCGATCACTATATATTATTTTCGAATACGATATTTATTTTCATTAAGTGGTTATTCTGTACGCTTGGCTAGCCAACCTTAGAAAATAAAGAAACAGAACTTTAACCACAATCAAAAGAATAACATAAAATACCAAAAACTTCGTAATTAAAGTTTAACACAGCAGCCTTTCAATCTAACAAAGGATAATTAAAAAAACTTTTAAAACACTGTTTAATAAAAGTTAATTCCATTAGAAATACAATTAGTAAAGTTAGTTCTAACATTCCAACTTAGAGTTTAGACAAGTTTTTGTTTGCAAATGCAATTGGTAGTGTTGTGCCATTTATGATTCAGTAGCCGAAGGCACAGAATACATAGGGACAGAAAGATCCATACAATGAGCCAAAACGGACGCACAAACAGACACAACTCACGCACAGCAAATGCAAGCGCTCTTGCGACTTGCATTCGATTGAATGCGTCAATATTTGCATTTATAGATTCATGAGGAACAAACTATAACGTTTACTCATTGGCCATAGAAAAGGGAGGATCCTCCGACGTGACGTGTGTTGTGTCTGGTTGGTAACTGCTCAGTGATTGTTTTTTTTTTTGGAATGACATCTCGCAGATCAACTTAAGAGGTTTTCGGCTGATTAACCGGACTTGCCTGTAGTAACTTCAATAAATTAAGGCTTCCAGCCAGGGGTTAAAAACTTAAAACTATAGCGACTGCTCGCTAAGGGCACCCCCTGTGAGGTACGGACCTCGGCTTAGGGCCTCGCTAGAAGAGGGCATCAAGGGACGGAGTGAACCCAACGATTGATGTCGGCACGTTGTATATATACGTATGCTAGTTTCGCGGCAAACTCTACTTGCGCAATGCTGGATTTTGTGTGACATCAGTGTGATGAGAAGTTCGCATGTGGCGATTAAGACCACACACATTTGTTCAGCAAAACCGATCGCGTAATTTTGAGGTTTTTGTCGAACAAATGATGATCGCGTATTCATGAAATATCGACGATTGCTTCCTGTAAGGCGGGACCTAAACGATAAATTATATTGCACAGTATCACGAATTGTGAAATATTTTTGATTATTTAGAGGTGAAGTTTGTGCAATGATTGAACAAAAGTTTGAGTGAGTTTAATTTGTATTGCAGCATATTTTAATTGCGCCGTCTAGGATAAGTATTGCGCAGATCTTCCTCACGCGAAAACATTGAAGTTTGGTAAGCAAGGTTGTGTAGCGTGAAAATAATGGATCGTTTGAGTGCAAGGGATGATTCAATTGTATTACGCAACCTTATGAATGCGTAGGGGCCGCCTTATGGCTTATGTGTGCGTGTATTTGTTAGTTATATCGAGCCGGCCTTCTGTGCTAATATCTATCTTGTGCCAACGGGATATTGTTTAAGTGCATTTTTTCTGAGACCACGTCTTCTCCATGTCCCTCAAGTCAGAACTATCTACAGACAGAACTCGTATGTGATAAGAGCTTGTCGTACTTTTAATATGGTGTGTCAGGATGTCGACTTGGATTTATTTACTAGTAGTGTTAAGGAAGTGAAGAAGAGTTTAAATAATTGTTTCTTCGATGTATAACCTTATTTTTATATTTATTATTCTTTTTTTTTTGAGTGTACGATAATTCATTTGCGTATTTCTCGTCGCTGTTTTCCTGTTTTTGTTAATATTACTGAGATTAATAGTCAGTGGAAGCGTGTAATTGGCCATCGCTTACACATTGTATTTGATATCGAAATGTATTAGCTGTAAGCTTTCCTAAAATGAATAAAATAAAATAAATAAAATGAATAATCCAATTCGTTTAGAATCCGCGACGCATTATGTTGGGCTTAACCCGAATGTGGTTTAGGGTAAAAGAGCGATCTTTGCTATTGCAAATCTATTATTATATTTGTTACTGAAGTATGTAGGTACCTATTGTTTTGTTGAGA
Organism: Antitype chi; assembly: GCA_947359405.1. NCBI lineage: Eukaryota > Metazoa > Arthropoda > Insecta > Lepidoptera > Noctuidae > Antitype > Antitype chi. Next base: position 5,067,619 of record OX375819.1, on the reverse strand, counting down.
TGATTTTATCATTTGGAATCCCTTGGATTTTTTTTTTTTTTATGTTTTACACTAATAGAAAAACAAAAGTGAACTGTGTCACCATGTCAATAAGTGGTTACTTTTACATGAACGATGATTTATACTTTTTTGAGTTTTCCGTGCCTTTGCTTGAAATTCTTGTTAAAGATATTTATACCTCAAAAGATTTGAAAATTCACTTAGGGGCTCGTGGCTAAGTAATAACAGCCGCACGGGTCGATCCATCAGGTTAAGCTGCGCTTGCCGGGGTTAGTATGTGGATGGGTGACTAGTAACATTTTTTTTATTTAACTTTGAAAAAATTATATAGGGTGACTGGTAATTAGTGACCGATATTTAAACACATGATTGTACCCATCATAACATACAACTTTCCCAAAGAAACTATTTTTTTTTTAACTTAACTAGCGCATGTCCCCAATCACCCCAATAGAATATTGAGTAGCTAAAAAGAATAATAAATACACCATAAGGTGTAATTTCATTTAGTTACCTGCAAACAAAAAAATAAATCCACTTTTTCCATGCATTATTCTTTTTTTCATTAATTTAACAACGGACCACGCGCGCGTGATTCTTACGGTGGTTAAATTAATGACAAAAGAATAATACATGGTAAAAGTGTTTTTTTTTGTTTGTAGGTAGCTAAATTAAATTACAGCTGATGGTGTATTATTCTTGCTAGGCACTCAATATTCTATTGGGGTAATAAAATTGGGGTAAAAAAGGTAGATAAAAAAAAATCGTTTCCTTCGGAAAGTTGTTTGATAAGATGAGTACAATCATGTGTTTAAGTATCGGTCACTAATTACCAGTCACCCTATATATGTGAAGTAATTTACGAAGCTTTTAATGCTCAAAACTTAGCTCGCACCGGAATAACAATAAAGAGTATCTACACAAACAGAACAAATTTATCCACATCTAACAATAACGAAAATTGTAAGTATTAATAATTCAGAAGTCAGTAGGGTAGAGTTTAAATGAATTAACCAATTAGTTTAAAATCCGCGTGGCTTTGTGTAGGCTTAGAATACAGAAGTGTCCTTTACCGTTGAATATGTGAGTGTTTGCATGTAATTCCTTGCTAATTCCTTGTTTGATAGCCTTTTCTGACCTGTTTTTACACGCTTTATATTAGCTTCACTTGTATGTTTGTAACCGACTCCTTAGGGCGTGATTTTGACCCACCTTAAACGGTCAGATTTCATTTAAACTTAGTAAACTTGTCGAGGACCGATGACAATTCAATCATTAAAAAATAAAAATAAACAAAGGAAAAATCTGAAAATATCACGCTTTTGTAGTTAGCAGAACTAAAAAATTGAAAATAAATAATAGTTTAAAAAACTAAAAAACACGCTTTAAAAACCAAACTAAAAAAGGAGAAAATAATTTAATTCAATTAAAAAGCGTGGGGTGCTTTTTGAGGTATTTTTATAATCAATTAATGTCAAGCACCCCACGCTTTTTAATTGAATTAAATTATTTTGTCCTTTTTTTGTTTGGTTTTTAAAGCGTGTTTTTTAGTTTTTTAAACTATTATTTATTTTCTATTTCTTAGTTCTGCTAACTACAAAAACGTGTTTTTTTTCTCATTTTTTTTTATTATTGAATTGTCATCGGTCCTCGTCAAGTTTACAAAGTTTCAATGAAATCTGACCGTTTAAAGTGGGTCAAAATCGCGCTGAAAGGAATCGGTTACATACAAACATACAAACAAACAATCATACAAGTGAAGCTAATATAAAGCGTGTAAATATGATTGACGTGTAAAAGTGTTAGTACAAACCTACCTACAGAAATAAAATCATTTATCATTTATCAAAGCGTTTTATTCTTTGGGACGGCTAATGCTCAAGTATGTCCTTTTGTTTTGGCTCAAGGCTCTTTGTTACGGAAACGCAATGTCCTGTGTTTTTTGGTCATACCCGTCAAGCTTATTACACTTTCTAACTGGTAACCTAGTACCTACCTTCCTAATTGGTAACCTCTGTAAGCTAGATAGAATCCTTAGTAGGGTCCAATTACAAAACACTCTAAATACACGTCACACATGTCACGTCTTATCGCTGCGACTAGAGCTGTCATTTAGATCTACAATTCGTCGTTACGACAGACGTCTTGCAGGAAGCGATAATTTTATTCGAGTATTCGAAAGAGTCGGTCGTGTGGTTCAACCTTTCATACGTGCGTACACTTAGAAATGGCACGCACTATGCGACATGCGCCTACGACAGTTCGGCGACTAGAACGACAGGCTGCCGACAATTTAAATAATATTTGATTCAAAAGTTTCCTTCCTTACGTCGAATAGCAAAGTCACAACGTCAGGTTTGTGGAGTCGTCGGTGCACGCATACACCCAACGATAGTCGCATGTGACAGGTAAGCTCGACCGCTTTTATCGAACACTTAAAATTATTGCTTTCTGCACGACGTCTTTCGGCTAGAGAAAGGCGCAAGCGCCAGCACTGCGTCTTCTTACAGCGACTATACGCAACGACATGACGCACAGTTTTTTCTGGCACTGAGATGATAAAGCTCATCCAGGTGCCAGACAAAAACGATGATGCTCATCGGGTCCCACACAAAACACTCCACGTACAACTTGCAATGAACGTAGCCACCATGTAATAGTCATGTTGGAAATATCAAAGTCCATCTGTATAGCAAAGTAATTATGGCAGTTTCCCATTCAGCCTACCATTCATAAACGCATGTTCTATATCGAACATTTTCCGCTCAATATGATGACGCCATATGAAACATTTCCACATTAAATAACCCATTCAAAATTGCCATTGAAATGAAGCTGTATAGGTAATCTTGTTCAACAATGTGATGGTCCAACGAAACATAACTTTAAACAATGATTATTTAGTAGAAAACTGGCATGTCTCCAGGATATATTGGTCCCCATAAATCGAAAACCGCCATGCTAACATCTCTGTTAATCATCCAAGTGGACACATATTTACGTTAACTGAAAAGTGTTAAATTGGTCAGGTTTTCGATGTGATATTACATATAAGAGGGAGCTGGATGGAGTAACCATCGACAGCCGCCATGGCTCATGCACAATGATCCACATAGAACATAGTTGGAATCGCGCAAAATCAAGTGGATGGATTCTTATGCACGATAAAGTAAGAGAATCACTATTTACAGCGCTGCACAAGCTTCACAAGCGCCCGCCCACTGGCGGCACGGCACGGAAAGGGATTTTTAAGCCACGAATAGAAATAAAACTTAATAGTATGATAGTAAAACTTAAATTTCAACGGCAACGATGCCGCGGTATCCATCATCATTTAAATTTGAATTTTATTGTCTTACATGTAAGTTATATTCCTATTCGTCGCATAAAAATCCCTTACCGTGCTGTGCCGTTAGCGGGCGCTGGCCTTTTAGCTCCATATTCCGCAGCCACCGTATATATTTACAGTTACCACCACAGATATAAGAGCTTTTGGTCAATAACAGAAATAAAAAATGGAGATACTGAAATAAAATGAGAAAAGAAAAAGAAAGAAAAATGGTTTTTTTCTTTCTTTCTTTTAAAAGCTCTTATATCGTTCGCTCTTATATGTTCGGCACAAACACAGTTTATATTACAAAAAATACACAACAACTCAAATACTTAATAGCAAAAAACCTCATATTCAACCAATTAAAGTTTGTAGCTTTGTCCATTGCTTGATATCAGGGCCAGGGATCAAAGACAATAAACATTGCGTAGGTAAATGTTACGACACTGGCTACTGGTAACAAACAATCAAAACAAAAACAAGATGCCGATTGCAGAGAGAAAAGTAACTACTTTTGTAACAATAACTAGAACAACTATGCTGTGGATCGCATCTTTGCAAGAACTGAAGGCCAATTTTCGTAGTCATAGTCTCACTTCTGCAACAATCAAATGTCAAAAACTAGTCAAAAATATATGGAAACTCGAGGTATTTTTGGCAGTTTGAGAGTGAGATCAGACTGTCAACGTTCTTAAAATTATGAGAATTGGACTTCTTGATTGAGCCTATCGTCATAAATTAGATCCACTATTGCAGATTTCTATACCCACGTTCAGCACTCAGTTAAGAACCGATAAATAAGCAAGAAATGTTAATCACCGTGTGAAAAGCACCTTAATTATTCTCCGAGTGGTAGTTGTTGTCAAAATTTCAATAAACTCACTGCCAATGTTCCGGAACTGACCCCACGCCACATAGTTTGGGCGAATAAACAATGGGCCTATAAGTGAATATATAACAAGTTTACTTCGCATAGGTTAAGTAAATACGTTGGGGTTTCAATATTAATTATTCAGTTGTGTGTTTATTGATTAGAATCTTGATTTGATGCATATCTTGTGTAGGTCTTACATGGTACGGTCTTAGCCTGTATAAATAGACTAGCTTCTGCTTGAAACTTCGTCTGCGTGAAAATACAGCCCTTGACCCACCTCGGTGCATCGTGTTGCGTCGCATCGTATCGCCCGCGTGGGCGGACGATACGATGCGATGCGGTGATATGACTTCGTTTTTATTTAAGAGACTTTGTGTTTAATCAAATCAGTGATACATGGAAAAGCATGGCTGTCGTATACTGTGGATATTTTTGATTTCCGTAAAAAGGTAAGTCTTCTAGCCTATTATTGTTATAAATGTGAAAGTTTGTATGTTAGAATATTTGTTACTCAATCACGCAAAAACGGCCCAACGGATTTGGATGAAGTTTGGCATTCTGGTAGTTTATTACCTGGATTAATTAACACATAGGATACTTTGATCTCGATAGGTTATCCCACGGAAACCCGTGGGATAACCTATGACCTTGCAGGTGCAGACGCTGGCAAAATCTAGTTTAAAATAATACTGGAAGTGTGCGAAAAGGATTCTTTTTCGCTTGATAGTTTAAAAAATAAATAAAATGAGTAAGATATAATGTATTTTTTTATTCCTTTTGTACAATAACAACTTCATACCATAATAATTATTGTATTTTATAATACACAATCGGTCATACATTTCCCCGATTACAATTCTCACCTATAAATATACCTCATAATACCAAGACTTTATACCACCTACCACAATTTGACCATACAATAAATTACTCGAAGAAATCGACTAAAGCGCATAAATTCTAATTCTAATTACATAATTATAGCTACTGCGATAAAACCATAAACTTCACGTGTTCCCATTCAGTATATAATTGCCTACATTAGCGATACACATATATTTAAAAACATTTGCTGGCATTAGTAGGTTTTTCTAGTTATTGTTGTAATTGATGCAAGGCACTCGCTTGCATGTGCACGAAATACCTTGCATTTGTTACTAGTTTTACAGTTGTAAATTTCAATATAGATTATTATGTTATAAAGGGCTTTTTCTGTGAATTAAAAGGGTGGAATAAATTTGAACCGTTATCGGAAAAGTTAAATGTTTTGTTACCAACAGCTGTTCTTTTAATTATACTTCGTTTATGTATCAGTTTAAAATGCTACCCTAGAAAGTAACTGAAAATTACTCGAACATATGACTCAGCATCAGCCTTGTGTCTTTGCTTCGCATTGTATTCTCATGCTGTGGTTAGAATATGCGAATTATTTCATTAAAACTCATAAACGGTTTATTAATCGATTCGCACGAAATTTACTCGCCCGAATCAGGCGAATCGACACTTTTGAATAATATATCGTGCGAGTAAGCGTGCTAAAAATAGCACGCTTACTCGCACGAAGTTGTTTATTTGTGGGCGACAAGTCCAGAAAAACATATTAGGCAACTAGCACGTTTTGCATTTTATGCAATAAAGTTATGAGAAAAGGTCACTGCAAATACAGACGCCAGCAAATCTAGCTACCCCAATCTGTCAAATTTCTTTGATAGATTTTCAACTTTATTACAAGATGATAAGGTTCATGTTCAATTGGGAAAATTTTACAGTTCAGCTTGACCTACTGGCGTCTGTACATGCAATAAAATGCTTAAAACTCAAAACGTGCCAATAGTTCAGAACATATTTCTGGAGTTATTAATTCAGCCACAGATTGCGAGTACTACACACCTGATCTTTCTGAAGAACATAACCTAACTGTAATTTTCTATGTAAAGTCATCATTTATTTTCGTTCCTTATATATTTAGTATGTATGTATGTATAATATGTATATCTATTTTAGTATATTGTATATTTATTATATTTGTGTATCTATTTTAGTATATTGTATATTTATTATTTGCGCCAACAACATCCCCATTGTATGTCCAGACTAATCACTGTCCATGCCAAGGTTGCCTGGAAGAGATCGCGGAAAGCGATAAGGCCGCCAATTGTATATTTCGTAGTGTGCCTTGTTTTTTTGTAATTTATTTTTGTGGTGTAAAATAAAGTATTTGTAAATAAATAAATTAATAAATAACGTATAAGCTCACTATATATCCTTCTACTAGGGTATACCCACACAGCAACCCTGCAAATAAGGGTAGTTTGACAATATGCAGAGCAATTTTTACCAAATACTTACTCTAATCAAGTACTGTAGTAGTAGTTAAAAACAGGTCTAAGTAATACCCGTAAAAACACGATCTAGAACTGTTGTCAACACTTTATGAGCCTTGGTGTTTTGTTTCGTGTATGAAAGCTATCTTAATCTATAATCTGACCTAGCTTAATATAATTATATGAATTTAATTTAACAATATTATGGCAGCTATCCATTTCATGACGAAGCGGTTGGTCATTGCCCTTTCAATTTTGAACAACGCCTCCACAGAAGGTCATGTGCGTACAAATAGCAAAAATAGGTGCATGCACACTGACAGGATAATCACAATCAACGTAAAACCATTATTGGTAAGTCATTGTAATATAACTCTTATCAGAATAAGGTAAGGTATAAATTAGAATTATTTTCGACAGTAATTCTTATTAATACTTTATTAAAAATGAATAATTACTTTACAATAACTTACTAAAGACTTTACGTCATTCAAATTTAATCCTAAACGTGATGTGCTTAGTGGATACGTACCTGCAGCGATCTCAGCCGATTGTCAGTCGCAAGTACGCTTGCACTCGTACAGTGGGCTGCATCAATTGGGTACCCCAGTTGTATTAAAATTTTAATACAACTGGGGTACCCAATTGTTGCAGCCCACTACATGAAGCGTGTCTAGGCGTGCGTTCGTTTTCGTTCGTTGTACATACAGTCTTCTTCCAACTGTCTGTTTTAATCAATCGTAAAAATAAACAAAAGAGCCTACTACGATTACCTACATAATGGTGTATTTTTATTTTAAACTAGCTGACCCGACAGGCGTTGTCCTGTCTTAAATATGAATATTGAATTCGCATTTTCTATATACCTATGTTACGCGCAAATTTTTGATTTTTTTTCTTTCTTATGTACCTTCTCCTGAAATTAACAAGCACGACAAAAATTCACGTGTGATGCCATGACCAAGGGAAATAGGATTCATTTTTATATAATAAGAAGATAATATATATAATATATACCTAGATACGACTGGGCTAGGAGCGACAATGATGTTACATCAATGATTTCTTTTTTAAATAACGTTTAAGTAGAGTGCTATGTGACCAACATTATACTGCCGTCTATAAGCTACAATGCCGGTAACCAGCAAAATCATATTTCGAGTTATGAACAAAAAAGCGCAGAAAAATATGAAATGCATGCTATTTAGTTATGCAACGGATGGTAAAAAATCTAGTAAAAACGTAAATTATAAGCCCTTAGTCACTTTTTCTTTTAGTAATATTGCTTACCTTCGTTTTAGCGTAGTAAACATATCAAACAAGGCAAGTTAACGGCGTTTTTTTTTTTATCTCGGCATCCATAAATACTAGAAAAATACTGCTTAGAAAGAAAGACAGACAATTATTTTTTGATTATGGTGGCATCAAGAAACGAAAATCAACCTTATGCGAGTTAACGGCGTTATAGCTTGTGGACGGCAGAATAATGTTGGTCACATAGCACTTTACTTAAATTTTACTTATAGGTCTGTGTAAAAAAAAATCAGTACCTATTATTTTTTAATAACTTTTTTGGTCCATTCTCATTGTATTGTGCTTTAAGTCATACGAAAATCTGGAACACTGACGATTTATATCACAATTTGTATAAGTTATCGTGGCATTCTTCAATCGGAGGTAATAGAACCTTTTAGTAACTACTAATAATGCAACCGCAAAGACGACCTCGTTGGTTTAGCAAGCGCTATTGCTGACCATGAGATCTTGCGTTCGATTTCCGGATTGGGCAATATGCTATTGTGTTTTTCTATCTGGAATTTACTAAACTACGGGCTGCTACTTAACTCTCAGTAGGCGAAGTTTGGAGTCCCCCTATAACAAAGCTCTTAATAATAACTGGCAAAATGTGGGTGTACTATTGTGTAGGTACACAATAGTACAGTACAGTTTGGTAAAGGTGTACATAGGTATGTACACCTTTACCAAACCCTTCGAGGAAACAAAGTGTGATGCAAGGTTAGGTTATTAATATAAAAAGTACCTAGCTAAGTAAGTATTTAAGATATTAATAAATATCTTTCAATTTGGGTACGCTGTCCTTCACATTGACTTGACCTTTACTATTCACCCGTAATACCCTTTAATAGGTAATATAAGTAACATTTAGGATATTAAACACGTACGACTTTCACCAAAGAATTCTTCACTGACTTTCACGTGACTTTGCTGAAATAATTTTTTCAGTATAAATTCGCACTTTATCATTATAATAAATAAAAGTGTTTGCATGACATTCTGTCGTGTTATCGAAAATTAAAAACATTATTTCGTTCATTTATTTAATTTTTTAGGGTTCCGTACACGAAGGTGCAACGGGACTTTATTGATAAGGCTTCGCTGTCTGTCAGTATGTCACAGGGCTATATAGAATTCTTTTGTACCGTAAAACACTCGATACACTTGAAAATTTCATCGAGTGTGTACTACTATGACCGATAGTAACAAATACTAAAAAAAGTTAAGTTAAAAATTACAGGGTCTTTAATTTTTAACTTTTAAAAGAAACATGACATTTTATTTTACAACATTATTTAAAAAATATTTTTTGTTAATAAAATGACGTAGCATATCGGAATCACTTTTACACGTCATATTATCAAAAAATAAGGTCGATGGAGTCGACATATGCTGTGCTGTGGGTCTCATAGCACAGCACCATGCTGAGTGGAAGCCTTCTTGCCACAGTCACGGCGTGCAGCTGCCGACTATTTAAGTTCTATGTGCCTATGTATAGATCTGTGTTGTTTTCATGTTTTTTTTTAAGAGGGCTATTACAAATTGAAGTATTTAGTTTTAGGTAAATTTAACGGCGCGTGGTTTCTGATCGTGCGTGCGTGTATAGTGAAGTATGCTACTCAGATATGCTAACCATTATGATTCGGACGCCCAGGAACAAATTATATGATTTCAGACGAAAAATTATCATTAATTCTCTGTTTTACGGAATTATTTTTGGGTTATTATTGTATGAAACATAAAAAAAAGATTTGAGCATTCCAAATAACAAGCTACAGTCCTACCACAGACTTTTTTATAAATTACTAAACTATTATATGTTCCATGTAACAGAGCATCAAAAGATGCCCGAAAGTAACATTTTACGAAACATCCTTTGCCGAGACAAGGTTTTTGCTGACTTATGTAAACAAATTGGAAAATTTGTTTAGAGCGCTCCCTAGACAAATAATGGAATTTTCTCGGACATATTTTTATTTTTATTTTTTGCCAATATCTAACCAATAATCACTCATCAAATCTCGAGTCAAACGCTCAAATTCAAGAAAAAATGTGAAAGCGCCCTTAATGTCTCAAAACACTAACTACACAATTGTGTAGTTAGTGTTTTGAAAGCCGTGTGTTGGCCAAAGAATCAGCATTGCCATCCAGCGTGACTGACAGCCTTTTGGACACTTTTTCCACGAAAGCGATGCGGCAGAATCTTTAGATGCCCAATGAGCTCTTCCCCTTTTTTATATTTGTACCTAATCGAAAGTAATATTTATTCAGAGAAAAAATTTAATTTGTTGCATGCTAGTTTTGTTACGCTTTTTCGATAAAATAGCTGAACGTATTTGGAAGAAATTTTGCACATTTTTAGCCTATAACTTAGATTAGGACATAGTATACTTTTTATCCCAATATTCTTACAGGAGGATAGAGATATATGCGGGTAAAACCGCGGGTTTCAGCTAGTATTGTATAATGGAAATTCACGCGGTAAAACCGGTGAATCACGGGGCATCTCGTTATCAGACATCTTAGTTTTGGAATAAAAGTACAATTGCACATTAAAGCTATGTACTTGCACTATTCAATCACAATTTTATAAGAATAATGCGAGATAGGATAGATTACCACTGATTCAATGGTTTTTTTTTGGGTGGGAAATCATCAAATAACTTCTCCCGCTCTGGGTGGAGCAGGAGGGCGTGTCAGACTTTTACTAACTAAAACCCACCCGTGTTCCCTCAGTTGCCTGTGTGCTAGGGGCCGGGGTATCTCTTACGAATAACCCGCACCCCTGGCAGGCATCGGCCCTTGCGGACCCCACCAGTTGGTGCTGACATCTCTTTGAGGCGCGTTTGGAACACAACGCGCCGTCGACCCGGGCTTGGTCCTTACCGGACAGCGAGCTACCCATTACTCGCCGTTCGCAAGCCGTGGCGAGTTCGTCAGAATGAACGTGCTCACTCCAGATGGCTAACGTCTCTGCCTGTTCAAAAGATGACAGTTTACGTTACATCCATAGTGGCGACCTCACCCAAGCTAACTGCTTGACGTTGCCATACTAAAAATACTTTATTTAATTTTAATTATTTTGTTGACACTTCGACATATATATTTTAGTGTCAGCTTGTATAAGTTTTCACGTAGTGGATACTCGAGAACGCATACAAGCTGACACATAGTTTTTATTAAAAAAACAACTTCCACTACTTAACATTATTCACCAAAAAGATTTCTGTTTCCCAAAAATAAAACCTAGCCATTTCCTGTCTGACAATCAGCAAAGATAAACATATGGAGAATGGAAAAATATTTTATCAGAAATATCTCAAAGATGTTGACTTGAATTTCATATTTCGATTCTTTGAGATCCACTGCTGCGCGTAGTTCCTATGGGATGACAGAATATCTTTATTCTGTCATTCCGGAACAAAACTACGGACTAAGGATAATATTTATGCTCTTAAAAGTGTTTTTACCTTTACTTTCCCTTGTGGTTTTGAAATAATGTACGTGAAATAACAAACGACCCTCGTTTTGGACGTGGGTGTATTAAGATCTAAGTATACATTATTATTATTGGTGGGTGGTAGTGTTAAGATAAAGTGGATAACATCATTATAGCCAAGTAGTTACAACTACTAATGCTAATCTAGTATCTCTTTAAATAAAATACTTTAGGTCACTTGCTACGCATTTCGTAGCAACGTGCTACGAGTGCTACGGCGCCACATATCCGTAGCAAGTAGCACTTTTCGAATTCTGTATTCGGAGACAGACATGATAATGCTTTTCATAATAAAAAATGCATTACCTTTTAATGTATTAAAGTTTCCTTATCTTTCGCATCAGTCAACAAATATGTTGAACGTGAGGATTTTAATGTTATTACAATGTTTTTCCCCTCTCGGTCTCAGCCACAAGTATCTTCCACCGGTTTTTAAATATTTTTCATTTTCGATCTATTTAAGACGTTGAAAATAACTAGATAATATTGAATATATTTATCTATTTTTACATTTTATTTTGATGTAGCGTGCAATCTTCTTCATGAAATATCATGCCTTTTTATGTTTGGGAGAAGATTATATATTAAAAATTTGCTTCAAATAAATATTATCGTATGAATGTATAGTAAGTTTGCGCAAAATTTATATCGCACAGTATGATTGAATTGAATGGATCAGCCCTTGCATTCAAAAGATCCATTATTTTCACGCAAACACATTGACAGCCCATAAGCTTCCATATCTTCGTGTGAGCAAGACCTGTGCAATACTTATATCCTACAATCCCACAAAACATGGTGTAATAAAAATTAAACTCATCCAAACTTTGGTTCAAACCTAAACAGTCATAAACATTGCGCAATTCGTGATATTGTGCATTATAAATTGACTGACCGTATGTAGACATACGTTACTATTGTTCGTGACGCTTTGAAATTTTTGTAAAGTTTTCATCATTTTTAATTTTTAGTAATGTTTATCCAAGTTTTTATTAGAAAAAAAAAGATTTGAAGAAAAAATCCAAACCAAACTATTTGATCTAGTTGGTTTCATTCCATGGTTTGGTTTTTTTAACCGTAAAATTGTAGCCAATTACAATTCTCTGAACATCAAAAAATCGTGCAGATAAACGCAGCCAACACCAAAGGACGAGACTAGTTAAACAATAAGTTTGCAGCTAATACCAGTAACAAGTCAGACTAATTGTCGGTTGGCGTGCGAAGTCCTTAGTTAAGTGTGCCTTCGTACAAGTTGCTTTGCTTTTTTGCTCTTGTCACTAGTAACGTATCGCTCGGGTTTCGTTTTAAATATGGTACACGATATGGTGTAATGAATTTTTGTTTCATTTTGCTTTTAGTGTTTTTTGTTGTGTCGATATTTCCTCTTTCACTCTCTCGGGCTGTTACCGTTTTCTTCCCGTTTCGTTGGCTCATATTTTTAACAAGCTTTTATTTGCTTGGTATGTATGTATCTATACACCGAGATATTTTAATGGTTGTTTTCCCGCAGCGAAATAGTTTTGTCTTAGTAATACAATCGTTTTATAAACAAATAAAATATTAAAAACAAAAAATGGCAGATTAACAATTGTGAAAAATGTACGAGAGTTTATTTTGCTTTGAACATTTATGGATCGCTGTTTCCTTTGTCGGCGGCGCGTGTGATTCGAGTAGTACCTACAAGTTACCTCTAGTGTTCTTTTGATACTCACGTTTTCGAGTTTATGAATATTTTTTAAATAAAAAAACATCTTAATTTTTTGACTTTTACTCTATGCTTCGAAAGTACTCCTTATGGCAAGATGTTCTGCCGCGGGAAAACAACCATTTAAATTTCACGGCGTATATCTAAAGACTTTTTGGAGGGCCGGACAGTCACGTCTCGATCTCATCTTCAAATTCGTTAAACTCAAAACTCAACTCAAACTCAAACTCAAAGCATTTATTTCAAATAAACCAATTACAGGCACTTTTGAATTGTCAAGGTCGGTGAGATAGAAAGATGAAGCTAGTTGCCCATTCCAAAGCGTAGGTACCTATGGAGAAGAACGGGCAAGAAACGTTAGTCATCGAGGTTCTTTTAATACATCGTAGGTTAGCAAAACCGCTTAAAGGTTTCGGTAAGTTAAAGGGTCTATTTCTCATCTTTATCACAAACATAACACATTTTCTTATTAATTGGAAGTTTGTTGAAAAAGTAGAAATTAACCGTTTAGTTTCATAGATTTTTAACGAATTTAAGCTCAAGCAACACGCCATTTTTCTTTTCAATAAATATCACTAGTAATATTCGATACTGTTTAAAGGTTTCTGTACGTAATTAAATTTTACTTAAAAAAAAGAAGGTACCTACGATATTTTCTATACAGATAAGATTAATTAGCTTCTTCCGAGAAATTCTATATGAACAAAATTCTGAGTAATTAATCTAATTAAAAGCAGATACAACTTCCGTATAATGTGAGTTTTCGTTCACTCTTGTTTCGACTTTCGATTGCTGTACTTGTTAATTGCTATGCTGAAGCACGTGTTTCAGTAATACGAACCTTCGAGCAAGAAAAGTGAGTTTCGAATTTCGAAAGAGTTGCTGGCTTACATTTATAACTTCTTTTTTCTTCTGTCGTAAATGATCAAATAGTCTCCTTCCAGGCAAGACAAGAAAATTAAATTACTCGCCACACCGAAAACGCCTGGAAGAGCTATTTATTGGTCGATCAAGCTATTCATTATGAAAAACGATCTTTTGAAAATGTGCATTCTTCTATAAATCCATACAAACGGCGCTCAAACCTGGTCTTTGACAGCTCAGCAGAGAAGCAAGCTCAAGGTTTGCCAGCGAGCGATGGAGGCAGTAAATATTGCGCTCAAAGACAAAAATTGCAGACGTCACCCAAAAAGCAGCTAAACTCAAATGGGACTGGGCTTAACCCGTTTGCTCCATGTCTGATGCATTGTGGGCCAAGATCACCACAATTTGGGTTTTCTTTTGGATGGGAAATCATCAAATAACTTCTCCCGCTCTGCGTGTAGCTCCGAGGGCGTGTCAGACTTTTACTGATTATAACCCACACGTGTTCCTTCAGTTGCTTGTGTGTTAGGGGCCACGGTATCTCTTTCGAACAACCCACACCCCTGGCTGGCATCGGCCCTTGCGGACTCGTTTAGTTGGTGCTGACATCTCTTTGAGGTGCGCGTGGAACACAACGCGCCGTCGACCTGGGCTTGGTCCTTACCGGACAGCGAGCTACCATTACTCGCCGTCCGCAAGCCCGTGCCTACGGTGGCCGGGAAACAGCCTGGGATTCCCGACACCCAGGGCGTCTCCTGCGGAGGCTAGGGCCGCATATATTGCCTCTCCCTCACATGCGCCGTCTCCCGCTTTGCGACCATCATTGCTTCGCAGAAGAAAGCGACGGCTTCCCTTACCACAATGTAGGTTAACATGGGCTCCTAAAACGTCCAACGGCGTCGTGGAAGACCCAGGTGTAGATGGCGGGGCGAACTTGACGCTTAGATGGGGCTTGGTCCATATTGGCCCAGGATCGAGTTGAGTGGAAAATGAAAAGGTAGGTCTTAGCCTTACAGTGGGCCAATACAGGCTGATCGTACTTTCCTAAAAGAAAGAAAGAAAATACATTTATTTAGCACAGACTAAAAAAGCACTAGCGTCAAAGTGTGCCTCACAGCTGCGGTAAAAAAGGCCCAGTTCAGCAAAAATGCCAGACAATTAGTGCCTGACGCTGGCTTTTAACTGGAACTGCTTCCTACCTTCTACTTCCTTCTACGTCCTACTTATATAATAAATGTGAAAGTATGTATGTTTGCATGTTTTTTTCTCAATCAAGCAAAAACGGTTGAACGGATTTAAATGAAAAGTGGCACACAGAGAGATTAACACATAGGATACTCTTTATCCCGGTTGGATGTTTCCGTGAGATGGTTTTCAATCTCCATGCGGGCGAAGCCACTGGTAAAAACTAGTTTTTATTATCATTATTTTCGTAAATACTTACTTATAGGATTAGGCAAAATAAACTTTATAGGTAGACAATTCTTCAAGTTACTTCAGTAAAAGTTTAGTTTTAAGGCCTAATACCGACCATTGTACATACTTGTATTAGTTAAACTAATTCTAGTATTATCGAATGCACATACATTACCGGTTGCTGGCAATTTGGGGCACATAAAATGGCGCTATGTGAGAATTAATCTTTATTGTTGATGACTATTTTATTATTTAAAGATAACTTGAATGTATAGTCATTGGCATTTGTCATTGGCAGAAAAATGAGCACCTCTTGTTCATCGGCTTAAAAAACTTTTATCCAATACTCTCTTGGGCTTCTAAAAGAAATTGAATTTTGTCAATATCTTTTGGTATAATGATGTTTTTTTAAAAGGTTAATGATCGAGCCTCGTACAAACATTTATTAATTTGGATTCATGCTTATTGAAATGGTCCATTAAAGAGATAAAAATTTAAATCCAGATAAAACAAAGTTTCTACTGGATTTCTTTAACGAAACTCAACACAAAAACTTGCTAACAAATTGTCATGTAAACTGTTGTGATTGGTTAACTGAATTATCCAAGCCAATTGGATTACTTGACTTGCGTTCTTGACTTGACACGTCGACAATATTCGTTCCCGAAACTGGATGTTAGTGTAAACTAATACTAGAGAACTCTACTACATACTACTACTAATATTGGAGAAGAAAAAAATTGACGTTTATTTGTTAGGCTTGTACGCTAAAACGGCGGAACGTATTTAGATAAAACTAGCTTCCGCCCGCGGCTACGCCCGCGTGGAAGTCGCAAATTATCCCGCGGGAACGTACTACCGGGATAAAATGTATCCTATATGTTAATCTAGGTTATAATCTATCTGTGTGCCAAATTTCATCTAAATCCATTTAGTAGTTTTTACGTGAAAGAGTAACAAACATCCATCCATACTTACAAACTCTCGCGTTTATAATATTAGTAGGTTTTAACACCATTACTTAGGTAAGGACAAAAGCTACTTTTTATCCTGGATTGCAGACGAAGTCAAGGGTAACAGCTAGTAATATCATAAAGAATTTTTTTTGTGGTTGTATGTTTGTTACATTTTCACGGTAAAATGGATTTGGATGAAATTTGGCACATTGGTACACCATGACTTGAGTTAGGACGTAGGCTACTTTTTATTCCAATATTTCCGCGAGATTGAGACGAATGCGGGTAAAACCGTGGGGTGCAGCTAGTCTTGAATGAAATGAAAACAAAAACAAACAGATTCTTTAGGTATCGTACTCACTAAAAAAACTTTAAAAAAATATTAGTTTAAAAAACTAAAAAACACGCTTTAAAAATCAAACTAAAAAAATAGAAAATAATTTAATTAAATTAAAAAGCGTATTTGTAGTTTTTACAACTATTATTTATTTTCTATTTTTTAGTTCTGCTAACTACTAAAGCGAGGTTTTCTCAGTTTTTTTTTCCTTGATTTTATTCTATTTTTTTTAAATTATTAAATGGTCATCGGTCCTCGATAAGTTTACAAAGTTTAAATGAAATCTGACCGATTAAAGTGGGTCAAAATTGCGGCCTAAGGAGTCGGTTACAAACAAACATACAAGTGAAGCTAATATAGAGCGTGTAAAAATGATATCCCTTTTGGGAATCCAATAATGTAAATCCCATTTCGCGTAAATGTAAATTGAGCTTCGATTACGTTATATTCTAAAGAAGTTTCTGCAGGTACCTAGTACCTGTTGTTCATTTAAATAGAGAGCATTTTAAGGTTACCTTGGCTACAGTTTAGAATGTTAATACTTTCAATTTTGTGCAATAAAATTTGATTAACATTAAGTTAAACGTTAAATAAAATTTGATTAAAGAATTTTCTTGTTTAATACTTGGGCCTACCTTTAAATATACCTTGTAGATACTTGTTTTTATTTTATTAACTGTTTTAACCAGTTGTTTGTAGGTAGGCATATCAATCAGTCACTGCACCATTTTCATCAATAAATCATCCTATTGTAAACTATGTCAGTCCAATATCTGTTTTCCAATGTTTTTCAAATAAAGGCACTTTTCCTCACCTTATTTTATGTTAAAAACGTAACAATTTTCACCGAAATAGCACGGTAAGCACCTCACTAAACTGCTCGACTGACGAATTCAGTTTCTAAAGTGCATTGGCAAGCAAAATGCATGTAACTACCAGTAAGGCGACACGGAGAAATATAGTCCCCACTTTGGCAGTTTGTGTGGAAAAGCTGCTCTTGGATTTATGTCTATCTGCCCAGATATTGTAGATCATGGATTTATTACTGTCTGAATGGGTTATGGGATCTAGGAAGTTGGTTTATCACCAGCAAATGCTATGTAAATTATGCCAAAAATATGTGTTTTGCTAGTTAAAGTGGAAGTTTTGGTAGATGTGTTTTTTTTATTGAAATTATGTTTAGGCTTTATCGCCATTACCCGACCGCTATCGGAAATTGTGAGATATTACAGCTAATAAATATATTATTAGCTCTTATAATACCCGCTCTTTTGGGTAAAATACGCCACTCTTGACTAGCACCCAATTCTGAACCCTAGTTTCGAAATTGCTAATCAGATGCATCAATTAGAAAAAATCGTCTTCTCAATTCCTTAAATGACGCAGTTAAAGTTGTTGAACCGTCAAAATGAAAGACATTGCCATTGTGTGTTAGGCAAATACCCTACAGGTTGGCGACTTCTAGTTTCCCTAGAGGCGACTGTCCCCTGCTTGAAACGAGCTTTGTTTAAAAGTTTCATAGATTTCTTACTTCACGGAGTAGGTACAGGCTTTCAATTGAACTGAGTCTTCCATAGAAACTTTACAAACAACAATTTTCGACTCACTTTTATAACAAGCATTAATTTTGCTTAGACGTAGAAGATACCAGGAGTTCTCCGTCAGTCATCTGAACAAAAACTTTTAACTCAAAAGGTACTTATTTTATTGTAGTTTCCATACTTGTTTATTTTATCTTTATCTTTATTTTTATTTAACCATTTATGTACACACGTATATATAAACTGACAAGAAGAAAAAAACAGAAAAATAGTTACAGAGGTGATGTTTATTTCTAAAGTCTAATTTTAATTTACATAATGGAGCATCTCCTATAACAGAACAATATTTTTTGTTCATGATCGTGCTTTTATTATTCATATTATAATTACAATTTTAGTCGGCTATTTTATAATCGATTCTTATTAGTTTATTTTATTTTTATTTAACCATTTATGTACACACCTATAAACTGACAAGAAGAAAAGAACAGAAAAATAGGTACAGAGGTGATGCTTTTTTCCAAAGAAATCTCTTCCAACATACTTGCGATAGGAGAGGAGATAAAGAGATGGAGACAGCGTATGTAAGGGTAAAAGAGAAAACAAAATACATTTACATATAGTCAAAAACAATAATTTACTTAATAAAATGAAAAATATAATATGGGAAAATACTTACATAATTAAATAAATATCACAAAAAGATTAATAATGTGTGTCTAAATCCTAACAAAATTTCTTTGTTGACACGTCACAATATTTCAACACTCAATAACTATGTTATTTTCTATACAAACAAGTACTGACCCACTTGGTCGGCCATTTTAGGTGATTTCACAAGATTTACGAACTGAATTTGAGCTTTACATGTGATTAATAGCTGCTAACACATTGTTTCAGTCGATTAGAAGTCGTATGGTTGGTCAGGCACTACATTTACGATGTTCGGGACTGACTGGAAAAATTACTTTATTTACCGGCTAAATACGGAGTGATAAATTACCTGTGGTTGGTGTAAGACAAGACTATAATTTGGTAAAGTTATTTACGAAGTTCATCATCATCATCATTTCTGCTGAAAGACGTCCACTGCTGGACATAGGCCTCCCGCAGGCTGCTCCACTTTGACCGGTCTTGTGCTTCCCACATCCAGCGGATTCCCGCGGCCTTCACAAGGTCATCGGTCCACTTTGTGGGAGGCCTTCCCACTCTACGTCTTCCGGTACGCGGTCGCCACTCCAGAACCTTTCGGCCCCATCGGACATCTGTTCTACGAGCAATGTGCCCTGCACACAGACACTTAAGTTTGGCAATTCTCCGGGCTATGTCGGTTGCCTTGTTTCTCCTGCGGATCTCTTCGTTTCTGATTCGATCGCGTAGGAAAACTCCGAGCATGGCCCTCTCCATTGCCCTTTGGGTGACCTTAAGCCTTCTGATAAGGTCCATTGTGAGCGACCACGTTTCTGTACCATAGGTCATCACTGGTAACACACACTTATCAAAGACTTTGGTCTTGAGACACTGACGAGAAGATATTGCGAAGCCTCCCGAGCGCTGCCCAGCCGAGTCAGTTGCACTCTTTCTCGAAGTTGGACCTACCCCACTGGACAGTTTGTCCTAGGTAAACGTACTCGTCCACAACTTCGAGTGCAGCGCCGCCGATCGTCATGAGAGTGGGTGTTACATGGGCATTTGACATGACCTTTGTCTTGTCCATGTTCATTTTAAGACGCACTCATTCGGAAGCTCTACTGAGGTCACTGAGGATTTACGATGTTACAATATTGATATCACGCAAATTTAAAACTACCCTTTCATCATCATCTGCATGGCCTTATAGTGGTATGAGGAACAGGGTGTAAAGTCCACTCATATTCTATGGAAAGGAGGATCCTCCGACCAGACGGGCGTTGTGTCTGGTGGGCTACTGCCCGACGGTTAATGTCGGGATGTTCTACCTATGCGAGTCGCGCGGTAAACTCTGATTGCGTGATGTAGGATTAATGTGACGTGAGTCTTGCGTAGTTCGCCTGTGGAATTGTAGATGGCGCCACTTCTCTTTTTGTATTTTTAGATATTGTTGCGAAGTATTTACTGTAGTGCCGCTACAGCCTTTTTTTCCCAACTATGTTTGTATAGGTTTTCAGTTTAACCAGATGCACCTGAATACCAATATTTTACATGGAGCGACTGCCTATCTGACCTCCACAACCCAATAACTGGGTAATACGACACCCTTTGGTAAGACTGATTGTCAGACTTTAGATTTTCTGACGACCCGTAACGACAGTCAAAGATCCACGAATAACGTTCACGTGCTTTCCGAGGCCAGAGGGGTCTTCAAGATAGTCACCCATCCAGGGACCAACCACGGCAAACGTAGCTTAACTCATCATCATGATAATTTCTTCCTGAAATCAGACACTGCTGGGAGAATGAACCTCCTAACAACGATCAAGCGACATTGAACAAAAAATTAAATTAAATAATCAACTGTTAGGTAAGTTACGAAGCTTCGAAATTAAAAAGCATAATAAGTAATAAGTCAATAGTGCAAAGAGCTTCTGAATTCTCGCTGGTCAGTCCGATGCCCTAGCCCCAATGACACTCTGATTAAGTTGATAATATCACATAAAAATATTTAATACCGTCTCACTTTTGTCACTAATTATTTCTAGAAGATATTTATATATTTATTTTGTATGTTTTCTTAGTTTTACTTATCTTTATAATCTTTTTCAGACTAACTGTACACAACTGAAGGACGTAGTTCTCGCCCACGCGCTTTATCTCGTTTTTCTTAGTGAATTAACAGCTCGTAAGACTTTGACTATTTGTTCATTCAGTATCTCATTATTTTTTATAGTTAAATCCTTGTTTTTAAATACAAGTAAGAAAGATCTTGTCTGACCTTTTTTCATAATTTTTCCGCTGGAATGAAGTAGTATTGAATGTTTAATGTAAAGAATGTAGTTAACTTGTCTATTTTTGTTTTAAATGTAGAAAAGTATAGAAAGGAAGAAAATATCACACCGTTTCTGACATTTACAGAGGTATGGTGACTCTTATGGTGAATCTTGAGAATATTTTGTGAAAGTCACAATACCGTATGACTTTTATGTTAAAACAGTTTTTTTTTTTTTGTGAAGGTTAAGAGTTCAATCTGCCTTTGGCCTTTTCTATCTATAATTTTGGTCCTCTTCACCATATCCGGCGACAGCGACCCAGACTATTGTTTTCCTTTCGTGAAGTCTCTTTTCCCATCTATGCTGGGGTTGGCTTCCAGTCTAACCGAATGCAGCTTACCAGGATACCCAGTTTTTTTAAATACATAAACAAACAGAGAACCTACATAATATTATATTATTTAGGTATGCATTAGCCAGTGACATTTTAAGCGCCCCACTAAGTTGAAGCACAGTTCGGTAAGTAATTTGGGTGTATTAACCAAGTAGTGTCTAATGAGGCTAGCGGTACCGAAGCTAATTTGTGCCGCAACTTGATTTGTTATTATTACATACTCTTAACTTGCCAACTGGCTATAGCTATAGATATTTCTAGATTTTTTCCATGGCTTCGCCTGTCTGGGAATCGAAAAAAAAAACCCATAAAAACGTTCTCTTCAAAAATACATATACATATGTGCCAACTTTTCATGCTCTACAAATGGCGTCTTTTTTTTGAGGGCGGAAAATCACCAGTTCTCCCACTCTGGGTGGAGCGGGAGGGCGTGTCGGACCTTTGCTGACTAAAACCCATCCGTGTTCCTTCAGTTGCCTGTGTGCCAGGGGCCACGATATCTCTTTCGAATAACCCGCACCCCTAGCACGCATCGGCCCTAACGGACCCCACCAGTCAGTTGGTGCTGACTTCTTTTTGAGGCGCACGTGGAACACTACGCGCCATCGACCCCTGCCTGATCCTTACCCGATGGCGAGCTACCCATTACTCGCCGTCCGCAAGCCCGCGCCTACGGTGGGGCGCATAGATTGGCTCTCCCTCACTTGCACTGCCTCGCTCCTCGCGAGCATTACTGCTTCGCAGAAGAAGGTGATGGCTTTCCATGCACTCTCGCTCCGTACCATGGCCTGGACATGGTATGCTCCACCGTATCCTCCGGGCGATCTACGCAGTAGTAATACCCGGGCGTTTCCTCCCGCCTTATCCAAAACAGGAACCTCCCGAAACAACCATGTCCGGTGAGGACCTGCTTCAGGCAGAAGATGAGGACGCCGTGGCACCTCCCAATTTACTCCTCAAAGAGGGGACCGCTGCAATTGTGGCATGCCCAGTATTGGGTTGCGATAATCGTACTTACTATGTTGCCATGACCTTTGCTTCCAGATCCCATGGCGGCAATCCAGCAAGGAGGCTCGCCACCTCATCAGAGATCGTGCGATATCCCCGGATCATTCGAATGGCCATGACCCTATGGGACGCGTTCAGCCGGCGCGCTGGTCGGCACCTTAATGAAAGTGCCCATACCGGTGGGTGCCCCATGTAGAGCCTCTGGCAGGAGGCGTTTGGACCCCCTAGATTGGGCAGGAGCCGCTTCAAGGCAGCCCCGGCCCACTCCAGTCTGGGAACCAAACGTCGGAAATGCTCCGCGAAGTTCCACCGGCTGCAGCTGTCGAGGACGAGTCCCAGGTACTTCATCGTCGACGCGACGCCGATGTGAACCCCTCCTACCGTTACTTGGGAACCCGTCGGTGGCGGGTTCCGAGGACCATGAAAATACATGGCCTCGGACTTGTGCAAGACCACCTCGAGTGCCAATTGCGGATACCCGCGACGAATGTCGCAACCCCGTATGTCATTAGTTCGGCCGCCGCCTGGTGCGACCTCCCTTGTGTCAGGACCAGCGTGTCGTCAGCGTAGCAAACCACACTGACGCCGCAAGCGAGGTCGGCATGCAGCACCTATTCGTACCCGATGTCCCACAGATGCGGCCCCAGGACTGATCACTGGATAAAAATCAAATAAAGTCGACCACGGGACAGAGGTAGGTCTGATGCAATTCCAGGGCATGGTTTTGAAGGCATTGGCGATGTCTAGAGACACCGCAAAGACGACCCCACTTCGGGCCACAGCCTCCATCGTCGTGAGAGCTCGCATGATGGCATCCAACGTAAGGTGCCCCCTGCGGAAACCAAACTAGCGGTCCGTCAAATCCGGCCTCACCCACATCAGCCGCCCGATCTACAAACGGTTTAGGAGTGGAATCAATCTCTTAAATATAAGATACATTCAATTTTAAACAATTAAAAAAAAACAATCTCTCCTCGTCATGTATGCTAAAGATTACCGGTAGACTATAGTTTAGTACTCATATACCAGTAATACTTCATAGTTACTCATGTTATTTTTAATCTATAAAGTAAGATACTAAAGTAAATGCTAATACTATTACATACTCATCTGAAAAAGTATTATTCTTCATTATTATAACAATGGAAATTCATTTTTGTATATTATACTAGTAAAATTAATTAATAAAACATTACAAAATTATACCCTAACTTAACTAACAAGGTAAAAAAGGGCAACATCAGTTTAAGTCAGATTTTCACGGTACGATTAAATTGTCTATGACATACCATAAATTGAAGCGACGGTAGAGGTTGCGACGTCTAAGCAGTGTTCAGACGAGGCAAGTCATATGTTGCTTCAATTTTTAACCGACTTCAAAAAGGAGGAGGTTATCAATTCGTCGGAACCTTTTTTTTTTTTTGTTTTTTTTTTTTTTTTTTTTTTTTATGTATGTTCCCCGATTACTCGAAGATGGCTGGACTGATTTGGATTTAGTTTTTTTTGTTTGAAAGGGTATACTTCCCAGGTGGTCCCATGATCATCAAGTCAGGATCTGATGATGGGATCCTGGAGAAATAGAGAGAACTCTTCAAATTTTATAGGCACACAAAGCGATTTAGGTATTGTTTGGAAGAGTACTTTCTCGTAGTGGTCTCATTTCAATTTGGTGAAGATCTGATGAAGAACTTTGGAGATAGGAAACGGAACTCCTCAATAAATGATAGCAAATGGACTGGGATTGCTGAAATCTCATGTCTGTCTATTGCTTACACCACTTCATAACATAACATCACGCCGGTATGCTGTGAAGGGGTAAGCACATGTGAACCACTAAAAAGTGAAAAATAAAAACTTTTTCCAAAAAAAAACAACCGACTTCCAAAAAAACACTACAAAGTGAAAAATAACGTTAATTTCGGATGGCGGTGACAAAAAATTCAAATATAGCTCCAAAGACACCGACTTCCGAAATTAACGTTATTTTTCACTTTGCAGTGTTTTTTTGGAAGTCGGTTGTTTTTTTTTGGAAAAAGTTTTTATATTGTATGTAGTAACTTTGATCATGTAAACGGGGCTTTACAAGTTTATGAAATGTTAATGTTTCTCAGAAATCTGTCTGGTATTCAAGGTTAAAGTTATTTGATTGCTGCAAATAAAATTACTCAAATTCTTTAAACACGTTTTTTTATCGTTCTTTGTAGCAGTCTTTAAAGTTGAAGTCCAAGAAATTTTGGACGAATTCTACTGGTCTAAGGATGGCAGGGACATCGCCGCGTAAACTGAAACCATTAATTCAGGACATGATTCTAGACCCCCTAGCATCAAATTACCTAACAAAACAAATCCTTACCATAAATACATATATATAGTTGCCAGGGGTGCGGGTTATTCGAAAGAGATACCGCGGCCCCTGGCACACAGGCAACTGAGGGAACACGGGTGAGTTTTAGTCAGTAAAAGTCTGGCACGCCCTCCTGCTCCACCCAGAACGGGAGAAGTTATTTGATGATTTCCCACGCAAAAAAATTAAATCATAGACACAGTAATTACATCAAATAAATATCAAAACAGTTGCAGGCTGTTGCGAAATGTGATTAGGTTCCACAGTAACAACAACTAAGTGAGCAGTACATATGTATTTTTTTTTTCAATTACAAACATAATTGGAAGCGTGGAGCAAAACCAGCTTATAACATCGTCAGTAATAGAGTTGTTGGCTCGCCAACGGCTAGTGTGGAACAGAGATGGCGATCCTGTATACAGATATGCTTGCGCACGCCAATTTTTTAATGTTCGTATTATGACTAGTTTCAGCAAACATATTTAAACTTAAACTCAAAACATTTATTTTAATCAAACCATTTACTTTTATTTCAATGAAACCATTCACTTTTGGTTGGTATCCTTCTGCGAATCAGTCATTTCGCAGAAGGAGGCTGCGGAGAGGGAGCGGGAGATTGCTTCCGCTAACCCGATCCGCAGCAGACGCACCGGGCGTCGGCGGAGGGCGGATAACGCCCTCTTCCAGCCCCCCTAAATGGGTCCAGGGGTGACGGATCTGGGGATTCCGTCGCCCCCTACTACTTCTTAGGACCCGAGATGGCGGCGCGTAGTGTTCCACGCGCGCCTCTGTATGATGTAAGGGGGGAGTTTAACACCTCACTCCCCCCCTCACGCGAGGTGGCCCGCAGAGGCGGGCCAGCACTAGCCGGGGATCGCGGAAGTCACTTTTGTTCCCGTGATCTCAGGTGCAAATGTGAGGCGGAACACCGGGGTGATTTTAGTCAGTAAGAGTCTGACAGACCCCTCCACCCTCCCCAGGGCGGAGGACATCCATGAGGATTTCCCCCCGTAATCAAAAAAAAAAAGTTCGTGTGGTGCCGGACTCGGACATGATGTAAGGAATAATACTAAACCATTTCCTCCCATGGGTGTCGTAGAAGGCGACTAAGGGACTTACCAGAGAATGCGCAGCAGCGGTTTCTATGCATTTTACCAACACACTGCGAACGCCAATCCGCCTGCCAAGCAACTATGGCAAACCCAAAATACTGCATGAACCAATGAATTTCTAGTCATAATGATGATGATTTACCTTTATTTCAATTAAACCATTAACCAGGAACTATCAATGAGTTTGGTAGTTAGAAAGTTGAAGCTAGTATTTGCCTATTCCCAAACGTGGATCTCTATGGAGAAGAACGGGCAAGAAACTTCATGGACACTTTTTTTTCTCCTAGTTACATAATTCTTGTAACTTCCTTAGGTGAGTACCTACAATGTATTAAAAAAATAAACAATTTACTATCACATTAATTAAATCGCTATTAAACTACTCTTTTAATTAAACGTAGATTAAAATATTTCAATAGAGACATACATTTTGTTTATTTACATTACTTCGATTAGTAAGTAAAAGGCAAAAACCGGCCGTGCGAGTCTGACTCGCACACGAAGAGTTCCGTATCGTCATATTTTTTTTTTTTAACACGTTTTTTGCATTGTTTTACTCCATTTTTTTTATTTGTTGTTATTGCAGCAAAAGAAATACATCCTTTGTGAAAATTACGACGGTTTACCACAATTACTGTTCATAAGATACTGGCCGCTGATAGACAGACGCACGTACAGCGGAGGTTTAGTAATAGGGTTCCATTGGTACTCTTGGGGTACGGAATCCTAAAGAAAGAAAAAAAGAAATTTAATTTATTTGACTCAGGTTAATTTGTCGTGTTTACAGTAATTTTTGGCTGTGTGTGTAAGTACCTATTGATAGTTCGCCATCGCTGGCCTAGAATATTACTAATAGTTAAAAACAAGTGTAATAAAACTGACCGATTTCAGTAACAGTTATTTTGTATTAATCAAGGTGGAAAAAATCAATGGGCCCTGAAGGGAAACCACTTTAAATTCTTAAAATAGGTTATTTTTCTTAAAGGTGATTCCTTTAAGAAAAATAACCTATTTTCCTTTTTTATTTGATCCTTTATTTTTTTTATGAAACAAAACTGCTTTCACAGATTTCTCGACAAGCTTACCTAAACCGAGTATCAAAGAAGCTAAAAATTCAAAAAATAAACACTCGTTATTTTATTTCACTAGTCGATACAGTCAATGTTAATACAAACATACAATTTATCCAAGAAACATTAGGTGTTACACTCGTATATCGTAAAAACAAACAATCCGAACTGTATATAAAAGCGTTAAAAAAAATTGAGCAGTGGGGGCCCAATAGTAACGACCCCCACTTTCGAGGTCTACGTCGGGAGTTCGAAACCAGTCAGGCGCTTTATTTATATAATTTATTTCATCACTACTGCTGTCAAAACGGTAAAGAAACATATCGTGAGGTAACCAGCATATCCTAGAACCAAAAAGTCGAAAACATGTGGCATCCTGTGGGATTACGGCCCACTCCTTGTCAAGAGATGAGGCCTGTTTCCCAACAGTGGGAACATTATTGGCTGATTTTATTTTTTATTTTAACCGCAATCCCGATTGGTCTTGGGCTAGTCGTCAGGAACAAAGTAAGTATAAGATTAAGTATACCTAAATTTTCTTAAGTTGAACCTAGTACAGATTTTTTGCATGCATACTTCGGGAGTGTTTTACTCCACTGTCTGACATGGCACATCCAAAGTAAAATATGATGTCATTTTGTCTCATTATTAATATTGTCTGTACGGAAACAGAATACTAAAATAAAAACCCATTAAAAAGTTAGGAGCCAACAAAGATTCGTTTTTCTTGTTAACTTTAGTTAACTTTGGGCGTGTTTAAGTAATAAAAGATGTGTAAAATCTCCAAAACCAAGTCGGTACCGACAAAGTTCAATTATCGAAAAGTTCAATAAACTTTATTGGTCATTGATTTGTGCATTGGCTTTTTCATAAAACCCGTTCTTCCAAAGAACTTTTCTTATTTTTTTCGCGAAATTTTTACTATAAATGATCCTGCATCTGACTCAATAACGTTGTGCGTGTAGACTAGCGTCTAACTGCTCATCACTGATACTATCTCTGTTGTACACGAGCCTGGTGAGATAGCGTGATTTTTAACCAGGCCCACCAGTGAGTTCGAGCCCGCGACTAGGTTCCCCTTAACACATTCAGTTCGTAAACGCAATTACTTACACTAGGATATATTTATAGGATTTACGGTCTTAACATACAAAACTTCTTAATAAACAAATTAATATTCCCGTCTCATTCTCACATTTATCAACGTCCCCTTTCTTCCTTTAATTACGTTCAGAAAATACTGTCGTTAAGTTACAAATCTCTTAACACTACCGCTTAAGTTGGAGCCAATATCAGTGTTAATGGTAGCACATCTGGCGCCCCTCATCCGCCGCTAGCGTGATGATAATCGAGCGAAACTAACGCGGGCCATTCTTTGCCCTTTAAATAATGTGTCTTGTTAAGGGGGAGCGATTTTATTCAGGCAGTAGTAACCCAGTGGTTACGACTACGATTTACGTAGGTTCGAAGCCAGACAGGCGGATGAATTTGTGTAAAATATTGGCTCTCAATGCGGTGGTGGAAAACATCATGAGGAAACCGGTATGTCCCAGAAAAAAAATCGAAGACATGTGACATCTACCAAACCCGCACTGGGCCCGCGTAGTGGATTACGGCCCGCTCCCTCTTACTGAGAGGAGGTCTGTGTCTCATCAGTGGGAACATTATAGGCTGATTAAGCTAATTTTTTTTTTACAAACAACATGATGTTGACTTGTTTGTTTTGTCACTTGCACAGTTCAAGAAACATATCTGTGAAAAAATTGTTCACATTTCCTCATAATGTCTATATTGCACAGATTTGCTTGTTTATTTTTAACCGACTTCGAAAGTTTTCTGTTCGAATGAGGTTTACTCCGAAATGGACGCATTTAAATTTTGTTTATATCTGATAGGTTTCGAAGTCGGTTGTTAATAGTTTGTCTCACTCTTTACTAAGTGTTGTGTAAATCACATTATAATAGACATACATTTAAATCTTTTGTTTGCTTAAGTTTGCTTGTACCTACCTAATTATTTTTTTACTATATTATTTTGTGGATAACGGTGCTGGTTGCGTTATTACCTAAATGTTATATAATCTATGTAGTAGTATTAAGCATTATTACGCAATTGTTTGTTGTCCCAAAGAAAAAAAAAACATATTATTAAAAAAATACAAACAATATATAATTATCTACCAACCCGCACTAATCGTGGTGGATTACGGCCCACTGCCTGCCACAGAAAAAAAGCCTGTGTTATGATTTCTGTGTTTAGTCACTGTTATAAAACTCTGAAATATTTAAAATTAACCATGAATCCTGATTGTCATTAATTTAACGTCGCGTCACTTAAATAATTTGTAGAACGCCGGAAATAATTGCTATCATGGCGGACAATCTGACCTGCTGTTCATATTACAAAATGCAAACAACAGCCAACCGGTTTGGCCATATTTAGTACGAAACTATGAGAATAATTATTGTAATTTTCCAATGTAAAATTTAATAAAGCAGCTTTTAATAAAACATTGCTGAATCAAAATAATTTTGGCGATTGAATTCGATACCGTTAAATTATTTCCATCAATTGAACGAAAATAATATTCATTGATAATTGCATTTGTATACTGTATTACAAAATATTCTAGTTTATTTGTGAAAGTAATAATGTTTTATTGTTAAAATGTTCGGTCTCAGCAATGTTACTGTATCATTAACAATTTACTTTTTAACTAAAGCGATGAGGAGTAGGTATATAAGGGTCATAGCAGTTCTTTAGTTTCTATGAGAAAACCCCGAGTGAGACCTGAGTGTTCCATATGGTGACAGACTTAGAGAATAGCACCATCCCATTTCTTCTCGTAGGTGTCATAAAAGGGGACTAATGCCGACGACTTTACGTGTTTAGTTATAGTTTTAAGCTGTTTATTAATATGTATTAGTTTGTTATTATTGTTTAAGATTATTTTTGTGTATTTTATCTATGGGCCTTAGTTGCCTGAAAATAAAGGGATTATTATTATACTAGAGAATAGGCAGCAGCGTTCTCTATGCATTTATGCTGCTGGGGCGTTCTGGCGCCACTTTTTCTTACCAGTTGAGGCACTAGGAAGTGGTGAATGGTGGGCATTTTGGGGGACTGTCTTATGTAATTTTGACGTTCAAAAAGAGCTGACTCTCAGCCTAGTTTGAATAAATGACTTTTGATTTTGATTTTTTACCACCATACTGTGTCAACCCGCCTGCCAACTGTGGCGATTATGACAGTCCCCTTGGAGGAGGCCTACGTCTAGCAGCGGATGTCTTTCGGCTGAAATGACGATGATGACAAGAATCATTACATAACATCACGCCTTGTACAGCCACATTTTGCCAGTTATGTTTAAGTCCCATGTAAAAGGGGACAAACCTATTGTCATCAACTGGGAATAAATCCAGACTCCGGACTGCTACTGAGAAATTCTAGATGAAAAAACACTATGTCCGACCTGGGAATTGAACCAAGGACCTCATGCTCAGGAGTAGTGCTTGCGACCACTAGACCAACGAGGCATCCAAGAAGAATAAAGAAAAGAAGTGGGACAAACCCACGACTTCTTTGGTTGTTTTTATTTTTATTCATTAACTAGCTTTTGCCCGCGACTTCATACGCGTGGACTTTAGAATCAAGTAGATAATCATTTTTTTTTTAATAATATATAGCCTATTTTTTTAAGTTAGACCTCTCGGAATACATCATTGAAAACTGCATTCAATTCCATGCAGTGGTTTTTGCGTGATGCGGTAACAAACATACAGACAGACAAAAATTCTAAAAACCGTTGTTTTGGCTTCTGTTGCTCTAATAAAGACCCCCATACTATTTTTTCTTCAATATCTTTAATGTACAGACATCGGCCTGTTACAATTTTATTATATGCATAGATAAATTAAATGTATTTCTCTTCCGCAAAGGCGCCTTATACATTATGAAGATTATAACATGATTTATGTATGTACAGGTACGTCACACTAAAACTATTATTTCATATACTCACTTTCACGTTGCAATCTTACTTTCTATGAAAAATAAAACAATTCAATTTACCATTTACAATCCTTTATTTTCACTTGCCTACTTTCTTCGTCGGAAATGAAAGTCAAAATATTTTCGGCAGCACAATAACGCTTCTCCTTAAACTACACATTTGTAGTAACAATATTCGTTGCACGTCGTTTGCAGCCCGCCTGCCTCGAGAAATACTATGTCACACCTACAAATATAATATTTTGCAAGTGTCGCTATTATAGGGGAATATTCTAAACGTCCAATTTCACTGTCAAAATGACTCTATAAATTAAATGATATTTTGATATTAAATTTTCTAAGAAGGGGTGTGTAAACGTCTCAAGTGGCATGGACGTGTTACAGTTATTTATTTACATACAAGCAGCTATTTGTATTCAAACAAAAAACGACCTAAGTTTTGTTTCAATAGGGTATTTTCCAATTTATTAAAAACGAATTTAATTTTAAGATTGGGACGAAATATGTAACAGAACAATAAATTAAAAACTTTTTAAACCAAATTTACTTTTCGTGGTTTTGAATTTACCGCTAAAACGCTCCTTACGATGACTTTTTATCACGTGACCACACGTGACGTCAACCTTGTGTAAGCTACAGTAGTTCTAATCAAGAGTGAATTTCGAGTTTAAAATTAACAAGATTTTTATTGAATAGAAAATGTTATTACTGGGTACGGTGCCTCTGTGCACAAATACTTCTAAAACTGCGCCACATAAAGTATTTGTACCGGTGTCGTTTTCATAAAGCTGGCGTTACATGATAATAAAGTCACCGTAAGGAGCGTTTTAGCGGTAAATTTAAAACAACGAAAAGTAAATTGGATTTATTCGTATCTTTCACACACTGATTTACGTAGCAACCGACAAACCATTGCAACATCCAATTTTTTTACAAAACTACCCCGTATATTCGGCAAAGTAAAATAAAGAGGGAAAAAAGACAGCTAAAATATACAACAATCGAACTTTAGAGGTTAACCTGTAAAGTTAAGTTCCATTCCCGGGTCGGGCAAAGTGTTATTGAGTTTTTCTATCTAGAATTTCTAAGTAGCAGCAAGGTTTCTGGATTTGTGCCCGATTGATGGTAATAGGCTCGCCCCCTATTACATGTGACTGGTGAAATGTGGGTGTACTATAAATATACCTCTACACATCCTTTCTGAGAAACAAGGCTTGAAGTTATGTTATGTAAAACGAGTAGTGACTCACCTTAAGGGGAACCTAGTCGCGGGTTCGAACTCACTGGTGGGCCTGGCTAAGAATCACGCTGTCTCACCAGGCTTCGTGTCCGACAGAGATAGTATCAGTGATGAGCAGTTAGACGCTAGTCTACACGCACAACGTTATTGAGTGAGATGCAGGATTATTTATAGTAAAAAATTTGCGTAAAAATTAAGAAAAGTCCTTTGGAAGGTCGGGTTTTATGAATAAGCCAATGCATAAATCAATGACCAATAAAGTTTATTGAACTTTTAGATAATTGAACATTATCGGTACCTACTTGGTTTTAGAGATTTTACACGTTTTCTATTACTTAAACACGCCCAAAGTTAAGTAAAGTTTGCAAGAAAAATGAATCTTTGTTGGCTCCTAACTTTTTAATGGGTTTTTATTTTAGTATTCTCTTTCCGTACAGACAATATTAATAATAAGAAAAAACGATATCATATTTTACTTTGGATGTGCCATGTCAGACAGTGGAGTAAAACACTCCCGAAGTTTGTTTGCAAAAAATTTGGACTAGGTTCACCTTAAAGGACTGACAGTGCGCGAGCTCATGTAAATTATTAATAGAAAATCATGTTAATTAATAATAAATTATTTATTATTTTAAATGAAATAATTACGAATTTAATTATATCATACTTAACCTACTATTCCACTTCCTAATCATCATTATCAAAATCTGCCCAGCCTTTTCCCAACTATGTTGGGGTCAGCTTCCAGTCTAACCGGACTGCCTATCTGACCTCCACAACCCAGTTACTGGGTAATATGATACCCCTTGGTAAGACTGGTTGTCAGTCTTTCGGGCTTCTGACGACCCATAACGACTGTCAAAGATCCACAAATGACAGCCGGGACCAACGGCTTAACGTGTTTTCCGAGGCATGGAGGGGTCTTAATAATATAAATCAGAATCTGTTTGTAAGTTTGGATATTTATATGTTTGTTACTCAATCACGCAAAAACGGCTGAACGACTTTGGATGAAATTTGGCAAACGGGGATACTTATAATCCCGGTACAACGATCCCGTGGTATAATTTGAAATATTCAGCTCAGCAGCAAAAGCTAATACTCAGGAAAATCCTTTCATTAAACGACCCTATAACAGTACCTACCTTCTCATTTTCATTGACAAAGTACACCCCACACAAACTGCACCACCGTAGCGGTGCATACCCATGCATCTTATTCAGATTCTGATATTAATGCGAGCCCAGGTGTTCTGCAAGCTGCGCTAAAATACTTTAAGACTTAATGAGGAATTTATACCGGTGTACGTGGAAGTTGGGAATTCTCTATTTTAGTGTAACATTGAATATGGTGTGGTATACGGTGTTCTTTTAGTGTAACGTTGAATATGGTGTGGTATACGGTGTTTTTTTATTAGACTGCGGAGCTGTGAAGAGTATGCCAGATTCAACCTTGATTTTATGTTTTATTATAGGCTAGTTTTTCACACTTAATACTCACAATTTACACTTTTTCACCGACTTCCAAAAAAGAAGAAGGTTATGGGTACGTCATTTGGGTGTATTTTTTAATTTATCACTGATTTATCTGTGAGTAATGGACCGATTTACGTGATTATTTTTTCATTTAGTAGAGGTCGCGAAGTGGACCCATATAAATTTTAATAACTTTGCTTGAGTAGTTTTTGAGTTAGCTTTGAATACGTTCTTCGTTTTCTTAAGATACGGTTTTTTTTTTATTATCCATGTTTGTGCAAACTGCTCTAAAATATTTTAAGATTTAATAAGGAATTTATACCGGTGTACGTGTAAGTTAGGAATTCTCTATTTTAGTGTAACATTGAATATGGTGTGATATACGGTGTTTTTTAGAGGCTGCCGACCTGTGAACACTATAGATTCAACCTCGATTTCAATTTTTACATAGGCCATAGCTTTGACAGGTAAAACTCATGATCTAGACTTTCTAAAACCGACTTCCAAAAAAGAAGAAGGTTATTCGGGGGTATCCTTTTATTCATGTATCCACACTGATTTGTCTGTGAGTATTAGACCGATTTATGATTTTTTTTCGTAGAGGTAGCTCAAGAAGCGTGTTCATTGTGCCGTGTTTCTGTGGGAAATGGTTGTAAAAGATAACCTTACTTTTCATCCTGGGGAAAATGTTGGACTTCATCTCTGGAGTCTTTTACATCCTGTATTTGTTTTTCCACCCTCAGCCAGTTGCCAAAAATCACTTGCACAATGTTTGCTCATTACTTAAACATTTTTGTACAGCCGGTCGAGTAAGGCCTGTTATTTATACCGCTAACGTAAAAAATCTAGTCTATCAATTTTCCAGTTTAAAAAAACTCACATAATATTTTTATAAACGATTATGTTGTGTTATTCTATCAAAACTTGTTTAAAAGGCATCAAAAACATCTTGAAGATTATGATTCAGTCTAGTTTTTAGTCCTGAAATTGATCTTTTACTCATAAAATACTAGAATTTTAAATAATATCAATAATTGAACTCGAAAATAATTAATTTTACGAATACCCACCTCGATCGTCCCTTTGTTCGTGTCAAATTTCTAATTATAAATCAGTGATATTGACGTATTTTAATTAAATGAAATAAATAGGTTTGATTTTAATATTTTGTTGGACAGCTTGTTATGTAGTCAAATTTGCTGAAGTTAATATTGCTGAAATTCGGTTTGACATTCCTAAAAAACCTTTAAAAAGTAAAAAATAATATTTATTGGCCTTTTAAGTTGTGGGTAATATTTTGATCAAAACATTGTCACGTCAGAGGGCGGCTAATAAAATGTTATCCTTTCTACAATAGCATAGTTACATTCATTATTGCTGGGCATCGTCTGTTTGGCGTTTTCATTGACCGTCCCCCGACGTGACAATTCGTTGATCAAAATATTACCTAAAACTTAAAAGGCCAATGAATATTTTTTTACATTTTAGAGGTTTTTGTTTGAGCCGGGTTTTTTATTTTATTTTAGTTTAACTTTTATTTCCTGCTTTTTAAACTTAATATAGTAATAGTAAACACGCTATGATCGACACGTGTCATGCTTAAATTTGCGCAGCTTTACGTATGTTACACAAGGTTACTTTCTTCGTCTAATAACATTGAAGTAAGAGAATACCAAATTTCGACTCGATCAGACCCGTGGAAGATGCTCCCTCCATTAAAAAGAGCTGATAATCTTCAAACGGCTGAACTAATTGTAATGAAACATGTCTATGAACCACCGCTAGAAAACCTACTTTTACTTTTTTTTAAACCGCAACCAAATCCGTTCACCCATTTAAGAGCTACAGTGCCACAGACAGACAGACACACGTAGCGGTCAAACTTATAACACCCCTCTTTTTGCGTCGAGAGTTACTAAAATTATACTTGATTAATTATTCATTATTACTCCTCTTGCCTCGGAGAGCACGTTAAGCCGTTGGTCCCGGCTGTCATTAGTGGATCTTTGACAGTCGTTACGGGTCGTCAGAAGCCCGAAAGTCTGACAACCAATCTTACCAAGGGGTATCGTGTTACCCAGTTGAGTTGGTTGTGAAGATCAGATAGGCAGTCGCTCCATGTAAAATACTGGTATTCCACTGCATCCGGTTAGACTGGAAGCTGACCCCAACATAGTTGGGCAAAGGCTAGGCAGATGGTGATTCCTATAAAATTGTAGTAATTTTTCAGCTTTTGGTAAATTAGTCAGGATGTCTAGGATGATGATATTTTACATGGTCTCTCCATATAAAAAAATCATAAACCATAGTGCCCTATCTTTTTGGGGTTCCGTACCTCAAAAGGTAAAGCAGGATCCCATAAAAGATCACTCTCTAGTCCGTCTGTCTTTCCGTGTGTCACCACCAATTTTCTCAGGAACGGGTGGACCTAGCAAGTTAAAATTAATACCAGATACTGAGGTACCAGATACTGATAGTCCCTATTAGGTGTATAAAAATCAAGGTCCTGAGTCAACACGATAAAACGATATGGGCAAATTTAGATTTTCGCAAAAACTTGTAAGTACCAAAATTTACCTTAATTTTCAACTTTTTTTATTTTTAGGAATTTTCCCTTTACTTGTGCTATAAGACCTTGCTTTTAACCAAAATTGACAATTCTAGGTCAACCGGAAGTACCCTATAGGTTTTGGGTCGAAAACCTATAGGTATGGTAGTTCCCGTTGACCTAGAATCACGAAATTTGGTAAAAAGCAAGGTCTACAGCACAACTAAAGGAAAAATTCCAAAAAATAAAAAAGTTGCAAATTAAGGTAAATTTTGGTAGTTACAAGTTTTTGCGAAAATCTAAATTTGCTCATATCTTTTTTATTATGGCGGTATAATGGGTAGGTACGGAACCCTCGGCGCACGAGTTCAACTCGCAATTGACCAGTTTTTTCTTTTTATTTTCTTCTTCTTCATCATTCCCTTAATGCTGAGAATCGCGGCCACATACGACGTCTCCAAATTACTATGCTTGGTAGATGCTGCCTCCAGCAGCCTTCTTGATCGTATCTGACCTTACCGATGTTCGGCTTTGAGCCAGCGTTTTCCTTCCACCTGGCCTAGTATCATAAGTCTTCCCAGACCATGTTTAGGTGAACGCATATATCCGAAAAAGCTGGCATATTGTAGATAGCCGCTTGGTGATGTTGATTTCCTCCACTATTGGTTCATTTGTACAGCCATTTCTTTCATTATATGCACGCAAAGATTTTTAAACAAAGGCAAAACAAAAGTTTAATTCTCTTACGGAATTCCTGTCTAGAAAAAGCAATCATGCTTGTAATTTATGCGTTGCCACATCGTGGAACTTTTATCTGCTTAAAATAAAATTAAAAACATTTCGAAACAAGAATAGAATACGCGCTTCAATTGTTTCTGATTATGATTTTCATCAATTATACACACTCTCTGTAAATTAAGGACAACTAAGAATTCGATGCAATTAAAAAGGTTCCGTATCAATATATATTTTGTGAGAGAATTTAGCAAACAACTTTAGACTTACCTGTTTTGGCTAGGTATGAAAAAAATAACCGCAGTATTTCTTTGTTCCTTAATTAAAAACCAAACTTAGTTTGAAGTTCAAGCTGCATCTTTTTGTACATCCATTCTGACCAAATCACCCCGCGATCTATATCTACAAAGTGTAACAGAATAGACGCAAGTCCTGAAAGTAGTTTGCTCATAATTGACTACTGAATCAATTTCAGTCATTTTTAATATAGGTATTTTTTATTTTGACAAACCTTCCGCCGACTGTGCCAAAGAAAATTCAATCTTATTTCTAGGACATAATACTCAATTTTAAATGCATAAAGTAATACTAGGGTCAACACGATATTAGTAAAAATAACAGTTAGCTTAAAAAAGTAACTTTGGTCATTGTATTATATTTTTAACTTAATACTCTAATTATGTTACGTTGTACATCTGCACAAAACAAACATAACCTAGACCAGAACCAAACCATATCTACAGAACGAATTGAGAACCTCTTTTTGAAGTCGGAAAAAAGTCGCGTTGCATCCTTACCAAAACTGCAGTTGTAGTTAGTCTTCCATATCTTAAAGTTTTCATGTCTTTATATTCATAAATTGGTTGCTTTGTGCACGTCTCTAGCGAAGTTTTGAGTAAAACCAGTATACAACACTTGCGGTACCCTAATACAGTACCTTGCTAAGGACGCTGGAAGTGGCTTTACAAAATATAACCGGTGTATATCATCGTTATCCTGAACCAATTTGCCAGGGGAAACGTGCCACGGATTAAATCAAACTGTACAAAAGTTATTCAACAAATTCCACCTTTTTTTTATCAATCCCTTGGATTTCGGAATTGGTCAGCGTTGTGGATGTGAATTATACGCATTCTAAATTGGAAAACGGAATTTGTTGGCGGTTTTGAGTTTTGACTCGGCAATCTTCGTTCGGATCAGAAGCGACTAAGCCTATATGGATAATTATGTAGCTGATAAAAAAGATTAAGGCGGTGATTTCTTGAAAACGCTAAAAAAGTTGGTTTTTTAAATCAGTGTATCTCTTTAACCGTTAATAATTTTAAAAGCAAAAAAATATGTGATATTTTAAAGTTTTTTTTTGCATAGAGTGATGGAACTCAAAACATAATTAAACATACTTTAATGCATCAAAAAATCATCAAAGTCACCTCTTAATTATCTTTAAAACCGGTTTATCCCTTCAATAACAACTATAGTTATAATTAAAAGTATACCATAAAATTCCAAATGCTAAACTGCAACCAGTGATGGATTACTTATTATTAAGTATAACTATTTAATACCTAATGTTATACGATTTTATTTGCATTTTTACGACAATGCTTGCTCATTTTTATTCGAATTTATTACAACAGATTTTAACCCGTATCGGATTGCAATAAGAACTATTATCGCTCATAACGACAATATTTAAAGTTACCAGGGCCTTAACACAGAAAACCAGATTTTTCCTGAAAGGGTAGGCACAGGAACAAGTACGGTCAGCGACAAAAGTTGACATTATTCAAATTGACACACAATTCGAAATATTGTATTACAGCATTTCATGAGAGTAAATATTCTTTTAAAATATCTTCGGTTCCATTTTTAAATTTAATAATTAAGATTTAAAAAACTGAAACTTAATAAAAATATTCGCTGACTTTGCCTGCCCTTAATTTCAACATAGTTTTGAATATTTCAAACCACGCTTCTATATTAGCTCACTGAAGAACTAACACAAAATGTAAACCAATCCGCTTCTCTCAATTTTGTATGCCCCAGACGCCATTGAGTACTTACTGTTACCTAGGGGCTGCAAATAAAACAGACGTTCTTTGTAAATTAATACAAAACACCATTTCACTGACTTTAGAAACTTCAAGTATGGGAAACTGCCTCTGAGGGCTTAGACAAGTGGCAATTGCTTTCAAAGTGTTTCGTATTTCTAAGACTTTCAACAGGATTGCTATGAGTTTTTCGGTAGCTTATAATATGTCAATATTGGATTCACATCCTCCTCATATTTTAAATGTGTAAGATTGGATATTTGTTATTTATCACACAAAAATGGGTGAATGGATTTGAATCAATTTTGGCACACAGCTAGATAGATATACAGGGTGTCCCGAAACTCAACGTCAAGTGGGTACGGGGCAATAAGCTAGGTTGTACCAGTTCTAGCAAAAATAAAAAGTAAAATCCATGTTACTTGGCTAAGCGATAATAGGTATTCTTTTGAAAATGTTGAAAATCAACACCTTAGATCAGATATTTAGGTAGGTACTGTGATCAAAAATTTCTAAATTGTTCAGTGTTTTTTTTTACAAAAAAAATAAAGTTTAATTAAGTCATGGTTAAAAACGTTTTATCACGACACTACGACGCCTTGTCTTTAAAAAAAATGTACTATGTTTTTTATTTTAGCTAGAACTGGTACAACCTAGCTTATTGCCCCGTACCCGTTTGACGTTAAGTTTCGGGACACCCTGTATAGAGAAGTATCCAATGTATTATAATAATTATAATTATAATGTAACATATGATACTATTCAACCTGGTAGTACGTTTCCGTGGGATAATTTTCAACTTTCTCGCGGGCGAAGCCATTGGCATAAGCTAACGTAATCAATATAATACCAAAAAGCTTATTAGGTTTTTGTTCGTTATTGCTAATGGAATGACAATTTGGCTAAGCCCTTTGTAATAAAATGGCGATTGGGTGGATTTGGTAAACCATCTTTTTGCACCTCCTATAATTCACAGTAAAACAATTAAAAGCTGATACTTATTACAATTGCTTATCCCTCCCACAAATTTCTACCATCCCACTCTTACTTACCAATATATTTGCAGCAGTAATTCCGAGAGCTGATCCCATCGACACGGCAACACTGGATCATGACAAACTGGATGTGTGCCAAGTCAATCCGTTAGTGTTAATGGCGCCTCCACCTGTATATATTATGTGGTGGTACTTGAAATTGAAATGGTGGTAGTTATCCGGAGTTATGGACGGACTTGACAGTAGATTTTGGTAAAGTTTTTGTTGTTAACTGTTTTTATGTTGGGATATAGTGTGTTTAGTCGTGGGAGAAGGGGATTTAGTGGTGTTTTTACTAAGCCTGGAAACGATAACCTTTTTTTTTGTTTTCTTGGCATTAATCGTAGACCTAAAATCAAGCCTTCTTATTACAAAACGCGATCTAACTTTAGTTGTAGCCTTAAGCTCTGGGCCAGTTTTTGCATTTCCAACTTTATTTCAATTTAGGTAAAGTTCTTAATACAAAAATGACAACTTAGCACCGGACTACACTTGACAATTTTGTATAAATAGATAACTAAATCGTTGATAAATAGTTTAAGCGCATTTCATATAAAAAATTGCTCGAGTGCCTGACATTTACAAAATGAACACCATAGGGATAAGAAAACTGCCTCTTTGA
Organism: Antitype chi; assembly: GCA_947359405.1. Classification (NCBI taxonomy): domain Eukaryota; kingdom Metazoa; phylum Arthropoda; class Insecta; order Lepidoptera; family Noctuidae; genus Antitype; species Antitype chi. The sequence continues at coordinate 5,026,926 of OX375819.1, read as the reverse complement.
TCTAGTAGCCGCAAGCGCTACTGCTAAGCATGTGGTTCGGGCTTCGATATCCGGGTCAGTCAGTATTATTGGGTTTGTCTATCAAAAATCCTTCAGACAGCCCGGATTCTGGATTTGAGCCCGGTTAATGGCAATAGAATCCTATTATATGAGACTTAAAACAAACTGGCGCAATGTGGATGTACCATCTCTATCCAACACTTCGGAGAAAGAAGGCGTGATGTTAAGTAGAAATGAAAATTCTATATACACTCGAGAGCAATGAATCCGGGTCACTTAAAGAATGTTAAAAATCTCGGAAACTAAAAATGATAGGTTAATGCAATAAATTGTATTTAATAGACAATGTAATACTCCTTAAATGAAAGTAAAAAAAATATGAGTCACCATACATTTTATTAACACAAAATTACATAAAGAAAAAAACTGCTGATCTCTCCTTAAAACAAAAATAGGAAACATGAAATTTTTGAACTTTATTACGATTTTCTTGAATTTTAATACTTCGTATTGCCTCCTCGTGCTTCCACTACTGCGTTTACGCGGTTTGGCATGCTGTACACCAAGTTCCTTATACGATTTTGGGGAATATTCTCCCATTCCTCTGTGAGAGCAATTTTGAGCTCACGAAGCGTGATTGGGGGAGGGTTTCGTTGTTTTACGCATCTGCCTAGCTCGTCCCAAGCATGCTCGATCGGGTTGATATCCGGGCTGCGCGCTGGCCACTCCATACGAGTAATGTTCATCTCTTGAAGGTAGTCATTCACAATCCTACCTGTATGAGGTCGGGCATTGTCATGCATAAATATAGCATCCTCACCTAAATTGACCATAAATGGACCAACGTGATCATTGAGGATTTCTTCCACATATCTTACGCTAGTTAAAGAGCCGTTTTCTATGATCACCAGCTCTGTGCGACTTTCAGAAGAAATTCCGGCCCACACAAGTACAGACCCACCACCGTAGGCTACTTTTTCTTCGATGCATGCTTGCTTGAATCTTTCCCCTGGTCTTCGATACACTCTGTGTCTTCCATCGTGCTTGTAGAGCATAAATTTTGATTCGTCGGAGAACATAACTTTTGACCAATCTTCAATACTCCAATTTACGTGGCTCTGGGCATATCTTAGTCTTGAAATACGATGCCCACGCTCCAGTTTAGGGCCGTTTGCAGGTCTAAGGGGTTTTAAGTTAGATTCAGCAAGCCGACGTCTTACTGTCCATGCACTTGGGTTACTTCCTCCGAGGCGTCGAAACTGATTTGTGAGTTCAGTTCCTGTGAGAAAGCGATTTCGAAGCATGGTGTTCACCAAGTATCGGTCTTCTCGTGCTGTGGTACACCTGGTTCTGCCCGTTCCTGGTCTGCGTAGGTTAGAACCAGTTTCTTCGTAACGTCGGAGAACTCTTTGTACTGTTGACAGCGACACACCGACAGTCCTGGCTGTATCGCGCTGACTCCGGCCGGTTTCCAGCATTGTAAGTATTCTGGTGCATTCTTCAGGCGTAAGCGACATAATTTCAGCTTGAATAATGAATATAGAGCACTATCAACATGGTTTATGTACCCACATAAATGACAGATTACAAACAAAAGCAAAACCAAATGCTGTAATTTCGTAGTTCCATCTTCGAAAGTGGCCCTTTTTCAAATTAGATTTTTTTATGATATAACTTTACAATAACTATGAAGTTTTAATACCTTCATTTAAGGAGTATTACATTGTCTATTAAATACAATTTATTGCATTAACCTAGCATTTTTAGTTTCCGAGATTTTTAGGATTCTTTATGTGACCCGGATTCATTGCTCTCGAGTGTATTTAAGCTCTTTTGTATCGTAAGTTCATTATAACAATAACAGGTAAGTTACAAACTCGTCGTAAGTTAGTTTATAACAACACGATTCACAATAATATTATAAGGGTTGTTATAAGTTTGAATGAACAAGACTAAGTTAGCTACCTCCAATCTTCCAATCTAAGCGAGTAGGCGTTCTTAGGTAGAAGTTACACAGAAATATGAGTGGGCTAAAAACAATGCTAGCTGTGAGCAAATAAAGTGCCTTAACAAACTTCAAAAATATGAAAATAGCTGATAAAATTGTAAGCAAATTCAATAGGTTAACTAGACCATTCTGAAATGTCATCAGATATTGCCGATCTACATTCATATTCTGTAAAAGTATCACCGCGAAAACTTAAGTGAAGTGAGTTTGAAGTGAGCTGTCATTACACCTGATGCTAGGAATTGACCCTATTGACAGCTCAGTTCACCTATTTATTCACTGTGATATTTTACAGAATCGATAATTTTTTTTAGAAGAGTCCTGTCCTGAGTTTGACCTGACAACACAAAAACAGTAAATTGCGTGTAACATAGGACGATAAGTTGATTAGCCAATTATAAGATAACTTGTATGTGAAACTAGCCAGGTCAAATCTTGAGCTACTTAAAAGACCAGAATGTAAATTTCTGTAATTATCAACGTTCAAAATGTAGTCGCCATTTCATCTCAGTGACTGTGAATGTCAAACACTGGTCAAAAAAGTAAATAAGAGGTATTTTTGACAGATTCGCATTAAATTTTAAATTGTGAACGTTCTTAAAATACCGAAAATTTCTCGTCTGATCTCGATCTAATTTCATGTCGAGTCCTTCGACCTTCTATTTATTCGTCTAAGGCTCTTTTTTAGACAAATATATAGAATGCTTAATTGTACCGACACCATATGGCAGGGATCGGCGTGCAAACTGTAACCATGAATTGAGCACATCATTCTAGACTTGAAGTCTTAAAAATCCCCCCCAGTGGGTTCGTTCGGTCGTTGCGGGGGGGCTCAGTAGCCGTGGTCCGCTCCCACGGTGAAGCGAAGAGGAACCCCAAGGTGGGGCCGCTCGTCAGGGCTTTGGTCTCCAAGCCGACGACGTAGCGGCCAAAAAGTAGGTTGCGGTGAGGTGCACCGCAACTAAGGCGGGCCGCGATGTCGAATGGGAGGCATCGCGGCTGAGGGTTACAGGCTGCGGCGGAGGAGGAGTGCCGGTACTTTTGAGTAGCGCTCTTCGTGTCGGTATAGCGTTGGCCGCTCTCCCTATCCTCTGCGGCCGAGAAGTGGTAGGCGGCGGGGCCACTGCGCTGACCCGTCGCAGGGGGACCAAGGGTGCCAAGGGTGCCAGGGTAGTCTAGGGCCCTTGTGCTACTTGGTTCCTGGGGTGGTCACGGCGTGCCATGTGTCCTAGTGCGCCGGACTGGTGGGGTCCGCAAGGGCCGATGCCTGCCAGGGGTGCGGGTTGTTCGAAAGAGATACCGTCGCCCCTGGCACACAGGCAACTGAGGGAACACGGGTGGGTTTTAGTCAGTAAAAGTCTGACACGCCCTCCTGCTCCACCCAGAGCGGGAGAAGTCATTTGATGATTTCCCACCCTGAAAAAAAAAAAAAGTCTTATAAATTATTAGTCGAAAAAGAAAATTATGTTCCATGCATTTTTGCCGCGTATTTGTTGTACTATTGTTTACTTTTTACAGCTGACTTAATTTCTACGCTAGGAAGTCTAGAATCATATGTTGATTTCATGTTTACAGCCTGCCACCCTGTACTTCATTAATATCTAACCTTCTCTCCATGTTCTTATTTTTTCTTTTACTTTTTTTAAATAGGTTTTTAGCAGCTTGGTATCTAGGGTCATACTGCCACAATGCGTGACCGAACACAATCCAATTTCTACTTTCAATCTACCCTAGCCGTCTCGTCAGTCCTAGTAGCTGTGGGCGTTTCACACTACCTTAACCATTTCTAGATTTTAACAAAGATACAATATAACCTGTAGGTACCTACTCACACTAGAGAAATGGTAGCCCAGTAAAAATGGCCCCGACTTACGAATTGTCGGTCGTAGGTTCAAACCTAGGACTTTGTGTAAATAATTTCACCACCACTTCACTGCTGTCATAGGTAATGGTGAAGGAAATATCGTGAGGAAACCGGCATGTGCTAGAACCAAACATTCAACGACATGTGCCATCTACAAACCCGCACTGGACCCACGTGGTGTATTACGGCCCACTCCCTCTCACCGACAGGAGGCCTGTGTCCCAGCACTGGGAACGTTATAGGCTGATTTGATCGACCTACTTACTTCTATTGAACACAATTACAAACAACCCTTCATTTGTAAATAACATTAATTTAAATACATTTCCGGTAAACCACCCAACTAACTTTCTATTATTGCAATCAACAGTTCGTGTACTTTAACAATATTTATATTAACAACAATTGAACAAAGTCAATAAACAAAGTGTTATTATTGTAGGTTACTTGTGGTTTACTCCTGTTTCGCCCATTTATTAAAGCCGAGTGCACTCGAGTGATCGAAATTGTTCGTTAAGTAACTCAACAAAGTTACATTGTCATCGAAAGTTTTGTGTTTCGTGTATGGCTTCAAATCTATCTGTGTTCTATTTCTGGGAGTACGTACAGACAGATATATTGTAGCAGACAAGTACACCAAGTACTTCTGAACAATTAAAATCGTCAAGAAGTTCATTACTCTACAAATTACCATTAATATCTGAACATTCATTACTTTATTAATATCCGAGCAGATGCTTGTCAATAATTTCTATACACAACTCACCAAAAATATTAACACTTACAACGTCACGTTACAACCTGATTCTAGACCCGAATGCGTGGAAATTGTACGTCTGTTATCAAAAAAAAAACAGCAATTGCCTACAAAAGTACAATACCTACGCGGTCATAATGTATGGCTCAACAATTTTTTGTTTCTTTATTACGTACGAACAAATTCAAAGTCCAGAATCGTGTATTGTATCCATGGAAGCAGGTTGTGCGTCGATGCTGGCACCCTGTATTGTTTTTTTCTGTACAGGATACCCTGTGTGAAGCACACATATTACGGTGTTATATAACAGTACAGAACACCACAAGAGAGGTTATGTCTGTCATCTCTAAGTCATTCATATCATGTTGGTATTCTTACATGTTAATTATTAAATGGTAGATACCAAATTATGATGAAAATTCCAGAGTCATTCCAACGTTAGCTTCGTAATCTGTTCAAAATTCACCGGTACCGACTACCATCACCCACTGCTGGTTAATAGCCTCTCCCGTTTACCCGATTGCGGGGTGGGTAATGTGTTTTTTAACACAATTCTTGCCTCTGAGAAATTAATAATGTAAGAATAAATGGGTGACGCCATATCTCCTCAATTTCTAAGTTTCCCAAACTAATTTTTATACATTCATTCCTAGCATCCCTAAAATGTAAAATTACAATATTTGTAAAGTTCACACTTGACCAATCCTCGTACTGCCGTGTCCAAAAGGGACAGAATAAAATAAAATCAGACCTCATGCTAGTGTTTATAATGTTTTCTCAATCCTTAGGTCCTCATGCAATGATAACAGCTAATCTAATGTGTAAAGATCTCACGGTGAAAACTTAGTTGAAGTGAGTTTGAAATGAGTTGTCAATCCCTAGCATCAGGTGAAATGACAGATTACTTCAAGCTCACTGTACCTAAGCGTGCACGTTCTTTTTTTTTTGCAGATAAGACCGGCAGCCCTCACGCAATTTTACCTAAGCGTACAGAATACCAACTAAAGAAAATTGTCACGTGAGTGACTTAAGCATTTCTCTACCTATTCTGATGTGTAACATATAAAAACAAACAAATAAATGAGTCTACATTTATGAAATCCAACACATGTATTTGACGATTTCAATTCTCGACTTAACAAGTTTCAGTTTCAATGTTTGTGTTTAAATTTAGCAAAGGTTAAATTCACTTCTTTTTTTCGTGTCAATAGATTTTGACCTCTTTCTTCCCACCGGTTCAGAATTTTATCTCCAATTCTTACTTACCACTTCATTTCGGAGTCAACTGTAAACACATTATAATAGGACATCTCAGTTAATCTCAGACTACTTATGCAGTCCACAAGCACGTCTTACCAAGCCAGTCGTATCTTATCAAAGCAATCTGCCCAGACCTACTTTAGCATCTGTCAAAAGCAACACACAAAGGTAAGACCTGATTTCATGTTCTGTATTTTTTTTCTCCATTTTTTTTCTTTGATGGCCACAGACATTAATTATGTATTCCGGCCACAATTCATTTCGTACGTTTTTACCTTTTCGGTTTATTCTGAAGACAATTATATGAAAAAAGATTGTACCCGTTTCTTTTGGTGTGGCTACCTGTATTATTGTATCAAAATTGTAAATAGGATGAAAATTAATGTTCTTTTTCCCTTTTTATAAATCTTCCATTTAATATCGTTCCAGTCATAGTTTGCAATGAACTTAAAACTATTTAGTACTAAAAAAAATAACCCTTACACAGTTTTTCAGCCAAGTCTACTACTTGCTTTGTGTAAAAGTAGTGCAAAGTTTTCTTATACACATTTAGGTCATAGAAACCTAGTGCAGAACATGAAACTTCTTCACAGCTATTGAAAGAGTACCTACACTTCAACTATGGCAATGTACAAAGGCAGATAGCTAGATGGCTGCAACGAACAAAGGTATATTGTTTTCTACTAACGCTATGGGCACTGTAGTTGATAAATGATAAATGATTTTATTTCTGGTAGGTTTGTACAAACACTTTTACACGTCAATCATATTTTTTTTTTTTTTTATTATTTTTTTTTTTTTTTGCGATCCAGTTTCGATATTTTGCTGAATTGGCTATACAATATCAACGGACAAAATTGACATAATACCTTTGTTGTTTTACTTTTCATGCCTAACCAACTATACTTGGATGCTTCGATAAAATTTGAACTGAGTTTTTGTTCGAAAGAGATACCGTGGCCCCTGGCACACAGGCAACTGAAGGAACACGGGTGGGTTTTAGTCAGTAAAAGTCTGACACGCCTTTCTGCTCCACCCAGAGCGGGAGAAGTTATTTGATGATTTCCCATCCTCTAAAAAAACACATTTTTCCCATGACGTTGGACAGAAACAATAGAACAGAACCTGCTACGATCTATACATACCCATACGTTTATACAGCTGCTCATACACGCACGCCGGTTGTGAATCTGTGGGCCTTTCTGAACAACAACACCAATAAAGTCACTATATATCTTCCTAGAATGAGGCTTACCAGAGAATGGGCAGCAGCGTTCTTTATGCATTTTATCACCATACTGCGGTCGGCAACCCACCTGCCAAGCGTGGCGATTATGGCAACCCTCCCCCCCTCCCCCCCAATTAGAAGAGACCTATGTACAGCAGTGGAGGTCTTTCGGCTGAAATGATGATGATGATGAACACCTATGTCCAGCAGTGGAGGTCTTTCGACTGAAATGATGATGATGATGAAGACCTATGTCTAGCAGTGGAGGTCTTTCGGCTGAAATGATATTGATGATGATGAAGACCTATATCTAGCAGTGGAGGTCTTTCGGCTGAAATGATGATGATGATGATGAAGACCTATATCTAGCAGTGGAGGTCTTTCGGCTGAAATGATGATGATGAAGACCTATGTCCAGCAGTGAAGGTCTTTCGACTGAAATGATGATGATGATGAAGACCTATGTCCAGCAGTGGAGGTCTTTCGACTGAAATGATGATGATGATGAAGACCTATGTCCAGCAGTGGAGGTCTTTCGACTGAAATGATGATGATGATGAAGACCTATTTCCAGCAGTGAAGGTCTTTCGGCTGAAATGATGATAATGATGATATCTTCTGAGGGAGTCGTTGTTATTTGTTGGCTTCCTTCCTTGTTGGTTTACTTGGCATTTGTTCTTTCTGATGAACATCACTAACATAGTCAGTATTTGTCCTTATAGAGCATCCGTCCTCTCCCCGTGTTTCCAGTCAAATCGGACTTGAGAATAGCTTTTGTTGGTCACCTTTATTCAACCTCTCAAGGTGATCAAACCATCTAAGCATATAGCAACTAGAATATAGGACAAACATAACACGTAAACATACATAACAATAGAAACTAATGTCTGTCGCAACAGCGTGACATGATAGTGATTCTATCAGTATGAAATATGTATTTACCTACTGATATTGGATCATTTGGTTGCTAGTCACACGGCCTTTGAGGACTTAAATGTTTAGCCCAGTCGATATACACAAGGCCTACATAAACAGTCTGTGATTTATTATTTATATGGATTGATACAAAGGGATGTTTACCATCCATCAATATCTATATGATGTCTATCAAGAATTCTGATCAAGTAAATAAAACAGCCAAATTGGAAAAGTATCAATTTATTGTTTCCACACTCTGAATAGAATAGATAGATAATTTTAATGCGTTTATGTACATTGTCTGGAGAAAACGTTCTTAGATCAAAGCTAAATTATAAAGTCGTGTTATGAAAAATCTTTGGTATTTAAATCACTATACCTATTTACCAGAAATGAGATTATTTGCAAAAGATCCACTTGGAATAGAATGTGTAAAATTTAAGGCATGGTAAAATCAAAGTGTATTTGATAACAGCATGCACATGATAAAGTACAGGAATTGAAAATGATGAAAGAGAATTAATGATAACTGTATGCCAGATTGACCGAACAGAATCACTTGAGCTTTAATGAATAATGATTTATTACCACGCGTTCAATTGCGTTGCAATGGACTCGAATCATTCAGCATCTGACTGTAAAAATGCAAACAAGCGTCTCACAAGGTACAATAATAGGACAAATTTTGTTTAGGCTTACTTAAAATTCTTGACTAATCATTGTATAAGTGGACCTTTTGCCATCTCTATTTAGTGTATTATCTTATAAATAAAAATACAATTATGTTATTAAAACACATAAGAAACCCAAGTATTACTTCTAATACAATCTTGGAAACTAAAATATGAATATCTTATCAGAACTATCGAACATTAAATAAAATTTAAGCTTTAGAAAAATACACACATTACCTTTCAACCACTATTTTAATAATTTCTCAAAAGAAGAATTGGTGAGTCCAGAGACAAGACCATCGAAATACAACATTGTAGAATATATACATTCTATTGACATATTTGAGTTAAAACAACTTTATATTAATATATGGCTCAAGAAAATGCATTTGTTTGACCCGATTGCAACAATAAAAGCAGAATTGTCTGATACTTATGATGTGACAGACTTGTTATAGTAACAGCCAAGTTACTGAGGTTTTGTGGCAAGCAACATAATAACAATCAGAACCACACTTCGCTGATATTAAAATAACTCATAAGTGGAATATGTTGTAGCTTTAGTTACTTCATTACAAGGAAACAATACGCTACAGTGAACCATCATAAGGGCTGTTATCATTTATAAAGTTATCATGAACATTATAGAAAACCATCACAACCTCAAGCTCGCTCCACAATTAATAATTTTCAACAATGATAATGTTGATGTTAGAGGTATTTATTAGGAAGAACCTGTAACGCAATGTTATGATACTCGCTGAGCATATACATATACAGGAAAAGTTTTTATTCAGAGCGCACTATTACTTATGCGGTCAAAATGTATGGAACAGCTGTTTTTTTTTTTTTGTATAACCGTTGAAAACTTTCTGCTCTGGGGGGTCTAGAATGATATGCTGAATTCATGGTTACAGTTTGTGCACTAGATTTCAACTTTTCCTGTGTATACGAATATGCACGACTACATTCATGAAACAAGGCGGTTTCATGTCTCATCATACTCGTGCCTATTCGTATGTGCTTGGTGAGAATCTAAACATTGCATAAGAATAGTACTGATAGACTGTGTTCTCCAAATTGATATCTTGCATAAAAGGTATCCCTTAGCGATAACTGTCTAAGATACAGTCCAATTCTAATCGTTCTTTAACATGAAGCACTCGGTCTTATAGTCTCTAAAGGTTACGGTAACAAATCCCATTTCTCAAAATAAATATATCTAATGTAACTTCTTAGTTTATGCAAAACTTGCTTAAATGTTATTTACATAGAAATAATGGTGACTTACATGAGTGTTGATTATTTACAGCATTAGCTCTGGGTCCAAATTCACCTAAATCTATCAATTCCTATAAAATAACCTAACATCTAAGAATTAATGAAAGCAGTGAAAACGATGATTATAATAATTTAGTAAAAAAGTATTCTTACATTTAAAAAATAAGCATGTAATTAATATCTACTACCCTTCATCTCAGGTCACGTTATTATATAGGTTATGATTTGTAGATAAATCGAATGTAAATTGAAAATAATTTTGATGATGAATATATACATTCTAAAATGAATTTATTCTTAACCTAACTAAATAAATAGGCAAAAACATAATATCAATAAAGATACTTCGCAGAATACAAATCTAATTTAGTGAAAGTAAACTAGAGTTGAACGATAAATGCTTAATGAAATCACAGAATTATTTACAATTCAATTCATACGCTACAATATTGCTACAACCAGTAGTAATAAATACACCGTTGAGGCTACCAGCATCTGACTAGATGAAGTCTTGTAATATTTGACCTCGTCTTGGGTCGGTGGAGAGTACGACGCCTCGTAAATTAAACGGTTCGGACACGGGAGCATCTCCGCTGGTATTTCGAGCAGCTTCCTCTTATATTCAATTTTAGTATCATCATTGTCTGTTTCCTGGTCTTGCATTGCATCATCGTAATGCTTCTCTTCAAATTCTTCTTCCTCGTAGTCAATGTCTTTTTTGTATGAACCTTGAATAGTTTTTTGTGGTTTTTCAATTTTGACAGTAGCTATGTTTGTTGTTTTTGTATCCATGATGCAGTTGAGACGGGAGAGTGAGGCTTTAACGCGTTTGCTTTTTGTTTCGTTTCGGAGTTTGTGAAGCCAGGATAGGCGGCAGTCGCAGGTTAGCTTGTTGCCTGTGAAAAAAAGGATAGAATTATTTAATGTTTTAACATTGAGTGATAAAGTATGGAAATATATTTTTAACATCTTAAAATTAGCACATATACAGATTATTCCGTATTATTAAATGAAGCTGACTATAATGAAATTTCCTGCCGAGCCCATTCAATTAATCTAGCTGATGGTAAAAGCCAATAAACAATTTATGATATATCTGATCACCTAACTAACTAAAAGTAATATTATCAATAATAACACAAATCCGCAGATTCACAACACAAACAAAAATCCAGACACGTAAAATTAGGATCATCTCTACAATAAACAAGCCACGAAACCAAATTAACAGTGGACAAAGAGTATTAAATCATAGCTAACAGCAAAGCTCGACCAGTGCGGAAAATATAACATCTAGCCCGCAGCAAAATATAGATGCTATTAAATTGTCACAGAGCACTTAAACACAGTATTTCAAGGCCTGATTCATTGTAGTTCGGGGTAGTAAAGTCCCCGGATGGTTTAAGTGTGCGGTGGACTGTGGCCTGCGTTTTTTGGGCGGATAGTTAGTAGTAAGTAGATTTTGCAGGAAGATTGATGTGAGTTCGGGCTTTGTTTACGAGATTATGCAGAGGTGAAAACGTTCCTTTAAAAAAGTGATTCCTTTAAAAAAGAGAAACAGTCTGCATTTCATTATCATTTAAAAAAATAATACAGAATACAAAATTTAGACCGATCCTAAAATGTTTCTACACTATTTTTATCCTACGCAAGTAAAATAAAAAGCGAACATCAAAACAAAACAAAAATGCATTAGTCTTTGGTCTTTTTTTCTCTAATAAATACCTAACACCTACAAAACACTAATAATACATCATGATAATCAAAGAACCGTGACATAATAGCCACGGCAGCTAATCGTGCGGTTAATTGAACCATTCCGGTTAATTTTCAACACGGATATATTACCCAACGGGTTACTGAAGGAGCATACATCACTGCGGTCCGGTAATTAACCGGGCACACAGATGTTATAAATGATAGTTTTTTTCATCGCTTTATGGGCCGTTATAATGGTAGTTGCATTTTAAATTGAATCTCTGGTCACATAGCACTACATAAATTATTCAGTTTATATTGTTATGTGGTGCTAAACTAATTATTATAATTTAAAACATCTTCTTTAATCTTGTTACAAATTAGATTTAATTGTTGCCAGGTCTCGCTCACTAACTTTTGTCCAAGGATGTGAAAACAGGTCGAGTTATTACGACATCCTCATTTATTCTCCTCGTTTCCTACATTTCAAAAGCGTTGGCGGAAACAAAGAACAAATTCGTATTTATCTTAACAAATGTCAGCAGTTACGAAGTAATATCGACATTTGTTAGGGATTACACAAATTGTAAGAACAAAGATAAATGACGAACAAAGTTGTCAAAATTCAACTCACCGTCTAGAGAGATTAACGCATAATTGGACTTCATGTTTTCCAAAACATTCTGAACTGCTTCTTGTTTCAACGTTTCTAAGTTATTGTTCCTCAAATCCAAAACATTCAACTTTTGAATATCATCGAGCACGCCGTCGTCTAATGTCCCCAACTTATTATCGGCCAACGAAAGTTTTCGCAGCTGAGTCAATCCACCGAAACCCCTCTCGGATATAAATTCTATTTCGTTGCCATCCAGGTAAAGTTCTTGAAGGCTCCAAAGTTCCGCGAACGCAAGGTCCCCTATCATCGTTAATTTATTGTTTCTCATATCCAACGTGATCAGATTAGACAGACCTTGGAAGTTCTCCCTAATGACAACTGTCAACTGATTGTTGTCGAGGTCCAATTTTATGAGATTGTTCAGATGTTTGAAACATCCGTCGTGAAGGACGCTTATTATGTTCTTCGACAGATACAGCCTCTGCAAGTTGGGAAGGACGTAGAACACGTCTCGCTTCAGTTCAGATATCTGATTTTCCACTAAGCTGACGTTTGACAGCATTATTAGATGGGCGAATGACATCTTTTCCAGCTTCGCTATTTTGTTCTTGGGCAGTGTTATCTCCCGGAGCGTGGTTGAATTGGTGAACGCGAACGATGCTATACTATAAATGTTTGCATACTGTATATTGAGGTATTGTAATCGTTCCAGTCTAACGATCACTTTTGCGGGTATATACGTCAGTCCGCCGTCGGCTCTGACGTTGAAAGTTAACTTTTCTATTTTTGGTTGTGAATAAAAATTGGACCAGAACGGATCGTCTTCAGCTATACCGCCGTTGAATACCCAACAATCGGCCTTTGTGGCGGTTTTTATCTTTATGCTTTCGCAGTAACAATGAACTTTGGACCCTCGGTCCTGTATATCACAAATATTAACGTAGTGCGAGTAAATCTTGTCGTTCTTCCATCGCCTTTTGTCATTCTGTCGGCTCTCAGTTACGTTTATTTCGACTGTCGCGAAGGCAATCATTAGGATCAGATATTTAAGGTCCATCTTTGTTCCTTTTTCACATCGGAGCGATTTTTATCTGTAACAAAAGAGATGGCGTTTAGTGAGTTTCTTTTGTTTTCTTTTATCTTCGGCCGTATTTTGTACATTAGCGAAGTCGATGATTCGATTGTTGGAAGTCGGATAAGGTGTTAATACGACGACACTAATTGGCACTCAGAAGCTACATTTTATTCCAAGAAGTTAAGCTCTAATAAAGGAAATCATTCTATTTTATTATTATTTATAATGCGTGGGTAATTTATGTAATGGCAATGAAATTGAGCACTTTAATAAATGTTTATTATTGCCATATACTTATTTTTATCAAAGCCTGGCCATTTATTATATTGCTACTTAGCTGAGCATTTTTAATTTGGGCAACTTTCAACAAACAAATAGATCAAGTTATATAAAAAGAAATATAATTATATTTGCTACAAGCTTTGATGAATTAAGTACACGCTGTCAAATCAAGGGCATAAAAACAAGAGATATTATGCGATATAATAAACTGCTACTGTTGCCCCACAAAAGTCAACGACCTTTTTAAAAGTTTAACACTTTTAAAAGACCCACATGTCACCAAATTGAAGATGTTATTAAGTATCACTGTTAATTTCTTTTAATAATTCTTTAGTCCCGCCTGCATCCTGGCACGGAACTCATCAAGTTTAATTAGTCAATTATTAAGACATATTGTTTTATTAACAGTTGTCAGTTTTTGTTTTTTGTTCTACTTTGTCCTATGGTTTGTTTATCAAATGATAGGTTTTTTTATGTTTTATCAAATATTTAATTAAATGGTTTGACTTTAACTTTAAACTCAATTATGGCGTTTAATAGCAAAGGTAGAAATTAAACCTAATCGTATACAGTATATCGGTTACTTTTGAATAATGTCAGAAGTGGGCAGTTTTTCTCATGCCTGGTAATAGGGAATGAGCTATAATCCACCACACGGGCCCAACGGGAGTTGGTGGATGTCACATGTCTTCGAAATTTTTGGTTCTAGGACATGCCGGTTTCCTCACAATGTTTTCCTTTACCGTTTTGAAAGCAGTGGTGATTAAACTAAAACAGAATGTTAAGTGCCTGTTTGGGTTCTAACTCACGATCGTCGGGACCAATACGAGGCCACCACTGTTCTTCTGCCTGCTAATAACAAAACAAGGGCCATAATTAAAATCTGCGAAGAACAGTGGATCTGGCTACTTTCTAACCATTGATTAAAGCCGTATCAGTGAGTACCTTCAACAGAAGATAACAGGCAAATTACAATATTAAGATGATGATAATAAAAAGCATTTTCATCTCAAAATATGCACGATCCAGTCAAAGCAGCTCAGGAATAGCAAACAATGACCATTCCCCCTACACGTTTATAAGCCAACTATGAGATGCAGAGCAAGCAAGGGGAAACATATCCTGTGATCACTCAAAGCCTTCCCTTTGAGCTCTTGAGCCAGTTCTGCCCTAAGCAGGGTGCCCTCGATACAAACCCTTTACGCCCCAACCTGTAACGGTCATATGGAGTGTTCCCATATTGGTTCCCTTTGAAGTAACAGACATAATAGCGGTTGAAACTATGCTGATGCGGCTGGAGTATTGTTTCGTATCTTCTGTATTAGTTTATTGAATTAGTTACAGATAATTGAGTATATTCTTCCGACTAAGAGGGCATGAGAAGGCTCTACCTATTGTCGTAGGCGTTAGTCATTGTACAAATTAACTACTAAAAGTGCGTATTCTTACGCAGTGCTTGTTTTATTATTACTTATTTGATTACGTACCTACTAATCCATCTGACTTCAATATGACTGTATCTGTGTTATTGCTTGTTTATAACTAAATAAATAAATAAAATAAAATAACTTTATTGACACCATAAATAAACCTTTGTAAACAATACCACAATACATTTCACTTAGGTAGGTAACATTAGTTTTTGAGAAAACGCTGCACAAATAGTGAAAAACCCTGTCTCCTAAACTAGGGGAACCCTGTGACCTAGGAGTCAGTGTTCATTACGACATCTAGACATATAATTTTTGTGAAATTTGTTGTATCAAACTCAACAACAAATTAACATCTTGCTTCGCAGTGTCACGACAGGGTTAATGTACAGAGGCCAACACATCAAGCTATTCCAATCTGTCAAATTTCTTTGATAGTTTTTCAACTCTAATTCAAAAGCATAAGGTTCATATTCAATTGTCAAAATTATACAGTTTGGGATAGCTTGATGTGCTGGCGTCTGTACAAAAATCCATCGAACTAATCCATTCTAAAAACCGTTATGTGTGTGAGAGCAAATAAAATTACAAATTTCACTATGATTAATTCCTTTAAAGTAAAGTACAAAACTATTTTTAACAAAAATCAATGGATGCTTTAGGGAATGTAATTTAGTATATTTTTTATTCATAAAAAACATAAAACCTTATTTAAACTGTAAACTTCTTTAAGATTTAAACAACCACAGACTGTTTTCAGTTCCATATTCAAAAGTTGTCTTTTACAGACACTCATTTATCTTTTTTGAAACCTCTTCATAGCCAAGCTTAATATTTTCCTATCAAAAATTATTGAAAAGGAGCGTGACTTCCACACATTATATTTCCGACGAAACAATCGAAAAGTCTGGTAAATCGATATTTCGCCGTATTACCTTGAGAATATTATAATAAGAATTAATTGGCGGCCATATTGTGTGACAGTGTTTCTATGGGGTAATTATTGGTAAGTATATTTCGAGACGGGTCACTATAGTTATTATATACAGGGTGAAATTGAAAACATGCGACAAACCGAAATGGGAGATTGTACTCATCATTATGAACAACTTTTACTAAGGGACCAATGATGCAATCCCGAAAAAAAAAACATCTGTTCCCTACATTTATGTTCGCATAACTCGTCAAAATGTAGGGAACAGCTGTTTTTTTTATGCGATTGCATCTTTGGTCCCTCAGTAAAAGTTGTTCATAATGATGAGTACAATCTCCCATTTCGGTTTGTCGCATGTTTTCAATTTCACCCTGTATTATTATCTGTTGTAAGAGGTGTTGAACACCTGTTCTGGTCAGCCTTGATTGCCGCACAGCTGGGTGGCAAAATCGAATGATCGATTTAACTATGCTCGGAAGAAAGCAGCTCAGCTTAGCTCGAATAGTGCCGAGCCGACCCGCACATTATTACAACAAGAGTTTGTAAATTATAAACGGAGTTTGCCGACCGGCACAACCAAAACGAATTTTGTGTAGTAATTGCTTCAGGTCGGCTTTGCTGTTAACAATAAAAATACTGAGAACAACGAAATATGGAAAATACCTTACGTACTGAAATAGATTTTTATAGTCACAATTTTAATCATTTGGAAAATTCTTCCCTTTATTTTAGTCAAATAAGAAAAACTGCATTCAAAAACACCTTAGGTACCTACTTAAACAGATTTAGATAGTCACGATTTTAATAATTTGGAAAATTCTGCCCTGTAGTCAAAATAAGCAAATCTGCATACAAACATTTTTGAACTTGCGAGATTGACAATTAAACTGGTGGGGTCCGCAAAGGCCGATGCCTGCCACGGGTGCGGGTTGTTCGAAAGAGATACCGTGGCCCCTGGCACACAGGCAACTTAGGGAACACGGGTGGGTTTTAGTCAGTAAAAGCCCTCCTGCTCCACCCAGAGCAGGAGAAGTTATTTTATGATTGTCCACCCAAAAAAAGAAACCTAACACTGTGACATGTAATTTTATAACCAACGGGGTTAATAAATGTCGTTCAGAAATATTATTTATTTACATAATACTTTAAGCAAACAAATGTACGCTGGCGAGCATAATGCCATAGGTTTTATCACAATAACGAAAATTTTGGAATATATCATATACATTACATTACATCTTATCATTAATATTTCAGGTCATCATCATCATCATCATTTCAGCCGAAAGACGTCCACTTCTGGACCTAAGCCTCGCATACAGCAGATTCCTGCGGCCTTGACAAGATCATCGGTACCCCGCGGTATTTTCGTCGATCTTTACAGTCGTAACTTGCTTGTAAATATTCACTTGACTGTAATGATAGATGAGGTCGTAGACAAATAGTAAATACGTCCCAAAAAGGCTGAAGACGTACCTAGGCCAATAAAAAATATGGTGTTTTATTTAAACAAAGGAGGCTTGAAAAGAGGTTATTATATAAAAAGGTTGGTGACCTCTGGCTTTCGCATTGAATGTAACATCTGTTCGAAATTGAATTTCGTGAAATGCAAATCAAAATCGATGTGGGTACCTTCTTCATCGATGTCAAAATCAAAATCAAAAGTAATTTATTCAAGCTAGGGTGAGAATCAGTACTTTTCGAACGTCTAAATACATAAGACAGTCCCCCCAAAACAAAACCCACCCGTCACCACTTCCTAGTGCTTTAGCTGGGAAGAAGAAGTAGCGGAACAAACTCCCCAGCAGCACAGCTGTCTGTTTAGTCGGATAGACTTGATTTTATGTATACATACATAGACAAAGTAGGGGCTGGCATCGAAATCAATGGCGAGTACATCACTCACTTTCGGTTTGCCGATGATATAGTTGTTATGGCTGAGTCCATGGAGGACCTCAGTACAATGCTCGATGACCTCAGTAGAGCTTCCGAAAGAGTGGGTTTTAAAATAAACATGGACAAGACAAAGGTCATGTTTAGTGCCCGTGTAACACCCACTCTCATGACGGTCGGAGGCGCTGCACTCGAATTTGTGGACGATTACGTTTACCTAGGACAAACTGTCCAGTTAGGTAGGTCCAACTTCGAGAAAGAGGTCCATCATCGAATCCGACTCGGTTGGGCAGCGTTCGGTAAGCTTCGCAATATCTTATCGTCCCACATACCGCAGTGTCTCAAGACGAAAGTCTTCGACCAGTGTGTGTTGCCAGTGATGACACATGGAACCGAAACGTGGTCGCTCACAATGGGCCTCATAAGAAGGCTTAAAGTCACCCAAAGAGCAATGGAGAGGGCTATGCTTGGAGTTTACCTGCGTGATCGAATCAGGAATGAAGAGATCCGCAGGAGAACCAAGGTAACCGACATAGCTCGAAGAATTGCCAAACTTAAGTGGCAGTGGGCAGGGCACATTGCACGCAGAACAGATGGCCGATGGAGTTGACTTTTCAACTCCACCGCCACTCCAGATCTTTATCTGGAGTGGCGACCGCGCACCGGAAAACGTAAAGTTGGAAGGCCTCCCACAAGGCGGACCGATGACCTTGTTAGGGCCGCAGAAGTCCGCTGGATGGGGGAAGCACAGAACCGGTCGAAGTGGCGGAGCTTGGGGGCGGCCTATGTCCAGCAATGGACGTCTTTCGGCTGAAATGATGATGATAGACAAAGTAATACAAAAACATTACGAGACAGAACATTGATTAAATAATTAGTCATACATTATGTCAGCCAGCCATGCTAATATACCAACTAATAAAATGTAAACTTAACTCGAGCCCAAAGAACAAAAATATAAATAAAGCATAATACCAAAATAAGAGCCTCCTAGTATTAAGGGCGTGATAGCTTACATATGCAATGTGTTCACATAGCTGTTACTACCCGAGTTCATCGACGTAAAATAAATAAATGGGTTACCTACCCATTTATTTATTTTGTAGATATTTGTTTGATGGCAATTGGTTAGCCCCCTATCGCATAGGACTCAATTATAACTGGCTAAATGTGGGTGTGCTATACATACACCTCAGCTTACCCCTTCGGGGATTACAGGCTTGATGTTATACGGAAGAGACATCGACGCCCAAGTTTTTATCATGGAACCAGTACCTACATGACTCTGGACCCGTTGAATTTTTTTGTTGGTTATAAAAAAAATACTGTTCCATACTTTTCAATCGCGTAGGAATTCCAGTTTTCTATGATACAGATTTTTTTTTTACAGTCGTTGAAACATTTCTCCTCTAGAATCATGTGCTCTGCGCATAGTAAAAACCTTCGTCCCACCAGAAATCGACTTCTACAATGTCCTTCTCACCGCTCTGGTTTCATTCAATCTTCTTTCTTTGCCCAGGTGGTCTTTCTTTGAAACGCGCTCCCTCTGAATATCAGTCGGAAGAAGTTGGCAGAATCATCCCAGCGCTGATTTGCTGGATTCGTTTTCTCCTCTACCTATCGTTATTTCTCAAGATAAAGGTTATTTTCGTAATATTATGTGTATTAGTATGTTTTATTTTTCGAATAACCTATCCCTTATGTTGCACCTGCCATGTTTTATCTCTGCATCACCCTAAGGCTGAATGGTAGAAAATGCCTCAGGCATTAAGTCCGCCTTTGTATTTTTTTTACTTGTGCAGTAAGTTTTAATAAATAATAAATGTGCTGAATTCATGTTTCAGTTTGTGAGTGTATGTCCCTGCCACGCTGGATTATGCTACAACAGTTAGTAAAGAATAAAACCCATCAACTAAAAACTTAAGCCCCCAACTGCAGTACAGTCACTAACAGAACTCCTGCTAAACGTCAATTAAGTGGAACACGAGCAAAGTTTACATTCTAAATGCTGACCATTAAATTTCATTTAGTGTGCTAACGACCTCTATTATAAAGCATACGGGGACTGGTTTATGAGCAAGTGCCGACACAAAACCGGGGGACGTATTTATGTTTATAATTAACATGTGGAACAGTGGCGGAAGATGCTAGATGCGTTACGTACTTACGTAGTCTAGGTGTGGACCACATAAAATTGGGGTTGTATTTCCAGAAGGATAAGTGTGCACACCTACGTTTTGCCAATTACATTCAAGTTGGTAGGCCGTGTGGTGCTGGACGTAAAGAATAGCACCATCCCATCTCTTCCCGTGGGTGTCGTAGGAGGCGACTAAGGGACTTACTACAGAATGGGCAGCAGCGTTCTCTATGCATTTTACCACCATACTGTGATCGCCAACCCGACTGCCAAGCGTGGCGACAATGGCAAGCCCCCCCCCCAAATTGGGGGAGGCCTATGTCCAGCAGTGGACGTCTTTCGGCTGAAATGATGATGATGATGATGATGGTAGGCCGGTGGACCCGGCTGTCATTCATGGATATTTGACAGTCGTTACGGGTCGTCCAAAGACCAAAAATCTGACAATCAGTCTTACAAAGGGGTATCCTTTTACCGCTGGGTAGTATACTTTGGTAAGACTGATTGTTAGATTCTTAGCAACTACTTATTAGACTCCCTGTAAGATAAGCAGTCACTCCAAGTAAAATATTGGTATTCAGCTGGATCCAGTTTGACAAGAAGCCGGCCCCAGCCTAGTTGGAAAAGGGCTGGGTAGATGATGAAGTCTTATGTAATATTACCAACAAGCGAGACCAAATCATAACTCTGTCTTTCTCTGATAAAAAAGCTGATGAAAAAACTCAAAAACACTTTGCCATACCTTGAAATCGCACATAGAATCTCACGTCCAACAGTAAAAAAAAATAAAAGAGTTTATTTGGAACCACATAAGTTTACAATAATTTACAAAGGAAAACGAAGATAGCCACAAAAGTAAAATACTGTGGCACAGCTATCAACGCCCAGTCTAAAAAGAAAATGTATACAAAGACAGTGTTCCAGACAAGACAAAAAAAAAAAAATCATCATAGCCGAATATTCGTCAAAATCCCCGTCAACAGTTCCGCGCACCAAATTTTGTCGCAATATCTCTTCCAGATCCGTAACTTCTTGATACGAACATAATTAAGCTAGTGCATTGTGCATACGACCACCTACGGGTGTAAATAGCCTTTTGACTAACAGACTGTGTAACTGGGGACCCCCGGCCCCTAGGATCATCGTCTAATAAATTTATAACGCTACTTATCGCAAACAAACAGGCTATTATCAACCTTGGCGGAAAAAGATAGAGTTCCTTTTACAGTGTTTGTTGTTGTAATATTTTATAAGTTGCAGGTACGAAGATGTAGTTGTATTAGTGTGTGTATGACCATGTTTATTATTTAGAGACAGATTTTTCGTAACCCTGGGAAAATGGCGGAGATAATACGCCGTGCAGGAAATTAGGAGTTCATTGCACGATGGGTTAGAATTACGACTCTGTTTTGTATTAAAGTGGGTAATTTTATGACTTGAGAGCGGTCCTCCAAGCAATATGAGCAGTATATTAAACTTTAAACTGCTTGATATGAAACTGTGAAGGGTAGAAATTACGTCTTCTGTAATAAACCATGTTATAGATGTACTGATTTTGACGAAAGATAAACTAAGTTATACGAGAGACGATGGCACATTGTGTATCTTTTATGATTTTCTTTTCGACCGCTCTTTCCTTTTAGTTTTATCTAGTTGGAAAACCATTTATTGACTAAATATATTAAAAATATTCATTCATGAAACTGGCTGGGAGAGCAATGTTGACCCAGAGGTAACGGCCCGACTTACGAGTTATAGATTTAGACATAGACAAGCACGCTCTAAACTTTATGTAAATTATATCATCACAACTTTTCTCAAAACGATGAAAGAATACATCATGTGGAAACCGCCATGTCTTAGAACCAAAAATTCGAACATGTAACATCTACCAACCTGCACTGGTCCATTCCGAAGAGGCCAGCAATGGGAAATGTAAATCTGGATTTGTATTCTCCACCTTAGGGCCTATATAATTAGTGACTCGCTTTTAAAGCGTTTCATTTTTCTACAACAACCCTTAAGTGATCAGCAGAGATCGGATATACGGATGCATATTCACCTAAAGTTGAGATGTTGGCTAATATGGAATGCGCTTTTGTATCGAAAAAGTCTTAATTTAGGTAACAATTTCTCTTATAAGTCAGTTACAAACCAAATACAATCAGATAAAATTTGTTTCATGACTTCGAATTAACTAAAATATGAACTAATATTTGTATCGGGTTAAACATTAATTTTAAATTAATACACATCTGAATAGTTATGCAATCAAGAATTCCGGGGTTTTGAATAAATATTGTAAATAATTTATAAAGCCGCTTCCACACTTGCATAGCTAAAAATTATGTTTAGGTAAATATGCATCCGAATATCCGATCTCTGGTAATTAGTATTAGTATGAGTATTCAGTAGGCTACGTCAATCCAACAAATTTAGTTTTTTTCATCGTCGTTATTGCTAATAAAATGTCAGTTTACTCAGGACCCCTGATTTTAAACATCGAGGAATATCCTCAAGGTAACATACATATTGCAGGAACTTACAGTTTAATTATTTCACAATCGCAACCATTCCCAACAACATAGATACAAACAACTACAGCCGTTAAATTAACTCTAGAATTGATGAGAGCTCGTGCGTGTTTGCTAAGTGGCTAAGTGGCTACATGGCTACATGTCTAGCCACATTCTAGACAAAGAGCTTTAACCGTCTGAGTATCTGTTGCGCAAACCGTTGTTACGCGCACAATAAACAAAAGAAAGTTGCCTGCGTAGAGAACTAACTAACTAGTTTTAGGGTTCAGTAGCCAAAGGATGACAATGGAACCCTGTTAGTTAGGCTGGCATACGCCGTCTGTCTGTCCTTGAGCTGTAAATAAATTTACCCGTAATAGAAAACCATTTGAAATTTTACAGAATTACTTCTAATTAAATAAAACCGATTATGGTAGTTCCTATATTTAAAAATAAAAATATTTAAAAACACAAAACAAAACATCACTCCTGTATTCTCCTAGGGGGTAGGCGGTGGTTTTGCATGTCTGAATTGGTGCAACACAGTGGACTACGCATTCACTTGACATCTAGAAATGTATGATTAACATTGATTAACTGTGTTGAGCAATAAACATTTGAATTTGAATTTATGTTTAAGTCCCATGTACCTCATAGGGGGCGAGCCTATTGTCATCAAGCTTGCACAAATCCAGACTCCGGGCTGTTACTGAGAAATTCCACGTGGAAAAACCCAATAGCAATTTTTTCGATCCGGAAATCGAACCCAGGACCACACCACTCAACAAGCTTCTATAGTGATCCATACTACACTGTTGATCGTGCCTACAGCCTATGTATGGCGAATATATCGTAACTTTATAAGACAGGAAAAACTTGTGTGTATAAAGGGCTTTAGGGCGTGTGTCCACCTTACACTTGACCAGTTTTTATAGCAGCCAATGTATGTCTGTGCAAATATTCCTTAGCCACCTAAACGCATTCATACCGTCACGAGCGTAACCGTTCCACAGTATGATTTCAAAAACGAGCGAAACCCGAAACCTTCCGGAATGTGCCGAAAATTTCGTCGTTTTTAAAACTTCGCTTCAATTTAACACTGCAGTGCTAACTGCTTTGCGGCTTAAAACTGAGTGGAGTTTCTTTTTGGCGTGTAATGCGAAGTACTCATGCGATATTCGTTTGTTTTTCTGCAAAATATTTTACTGCGTTGAGACTAAATCCTCTGCTTTTACCGGTGAGAATGACAAATGTTTTATTGGCACACTGTTGACACGGAGAGAATAGATTTAAACATGATGCAAGTTTACAAATAAATATTATACTTTTTTCTGTGCTGCGAGTTAATACCTCTAGTTTATCAGCCTATTATGTTCTGGGACAAAGGCGTCCTCTCGTTGAGAGGGAGTGGGCCACGCAGGAGCAGTGCAGTTTGGTGGATAACGGGATAGCGGCAGGGTGCCTATAGTTTCTATACCCTTATCTGCATCTACCAAATCTTCCAGGTTACAGGTGTTAGAATACAATTAAGGGTTCTTCAGTCAAGCGCGACGTGACAACACGACTCGACATGATGCGGAATAATTTCAATGAAAGTGATGAAAACTGAAAACTTCACGGAAATTGTTCTACAAGTGTCACGTCGGGCCTCTTTGTAGAAGCCTTTAAAAATACCAATTCGTCATTCCCTCCTGACTTTAATTTATACATTCTAGTTGCCCGATAGCTTCAGTATAAGTGCGTATTTATTGCAAAATTCCTGAACATACAAGTGAAGATAAATAAAAGCTTATAATAACAACAAAAAAACAATAACATCGCAATTTTCTAAACTACCTACCAGAATAATGTTTATACGCATTGAGCTACGCCCCAGTTTAAACTATGCTTGCTATAAAATACTGTTTTTAGTAACTCGTTCGTAGTACAAACTTCGTTGAACACGGAACGTATCAGGCCGGCAAAAAAGTTCGTCTGCATGAAATGTGGGTTCTGCAGTTTTCGTTTTATTATGCTAGTTAGGCTTGTGAAATCTCAGCTGACGTAATTTCTATGCAGTTATGGAGATAGGTGAACAATGTGTCATGTGAGCCGCATTTGTAAAAAACATTATGATATGCAATTCATCATCATCTGCATGGGCTTTTCCTAACTTAGTTGGGGTCAGCTTCCAGTCTAACCGAATGCTTCTAGTCTAGTTAGATGTCGGTATTTTGCATGTAGCGACTGCCTATCTGACCTTCACAACCCATTGAAGTTACTGGGTAACGCAAAATCCCTTGGTAAGTCCTGTTGTCAGACTTTGAGGAACTACCGGTAACGTAACATTGACAAAAGGCAGCCGGGATCAACGGCTTAACGTGCTTGGTTTTGGAATGTAATAGATGGTCCCATCCACGGACCAAACTCGGTAAGCGTTGCTTAACTTTGAAGATCTACCCGCGTGGCTGTTGTTATTTGGCCATGACCAACGCCCTATTATTAGTCATGATATGAGACAGTTAATGCATTTACAATGTCAATAAAACATCTTTGAATTATAAAATACAGTCTCTTATATTTTGGCAACTGGACCCGGCAAAATAAAGCGATACTTTTATTGAAAGAATTGGCAGCAACTGCCTTAGTAGTTACTTAAGGTACCGGGATAACCAATTCGTTTGCCAAAAATCATTATAATAAACTTACAAACGTTCTCTATTTTACATTTGATAAATCAGAGATAATATTTTTCTATGATCTAACTGAAATATTTTTTTCAGTAATTGTTCTACTTACTTACTTTGGAATAACGACAAAACTTTAACAATTCTATCACTGAAGATATCCAAAGAAAACTTCAAAACAAACCAATTGTACTTTACCTTACTTTTTCAGCGTAATTTACTGAAAAGAAAGCCTACATTCTTTGCTTATTTCGGAAGATTTATTTCCGACACAAAATTACAGCTTCACCTTGAACGTACTTTCGACTAATTAAGGCTAAATATATTCTCATCTTACATCAATTTATTATGTAAATAAATAGTAGATCACATTGATTGTGGGGCAAAGGTCGTCCCTAATTAAGGGAGGCTACACACGCAAAACCGTGGAGTCGGAACTGACCGCAAATCGCAAAATCCGGACGTCAATTCATGAGTGGCGAGTTTTAGTTAAATGTTTGATTTCAACATTTTAAGTTTGGAATTCTAGTTCGGTTAAAACGTGAATCCTTATGTGAAACGAGAAGTTATTATTTTCATCCCTTTTGGGATCATTTTGTTTTAGTAAAGGCAATTATTACGGTATTTATAGATAGGTACGGGTTGAATTCTGTTACAAGGTGACTGTCATTATTTCAAGGGTAGTAGTCCGTTAGCTCAGGTATACGAGTAAGTGATTAGGAGAAATTGGCTTGGAATCTCATTAGATGCATTTTGACGCAAACTTTAAATAATTAAGAGTAGTGAGCAGGGATGAGACGTCAAAGCATTGCCCATTCAACCTTTGTGTTTAGTAAAACACCATAACAATTAAGTATATTTTGAGACTTCTGCTTGGCTCTAATGTGTGTTGTTAATTAGTTCCTATTAAGGAGCCTAAGTCAGTTTCTCAAGACGAAAGTCTTTGACCAGTGTGTGTTGCCAGTGATACCTATGGTACAGAAACGTGGTCGCTCACAATGAGCCTTATCAGTCACCCAAAGAGCAATGGAGAGGGCTATGCTCGGAGTTTCCCTACGCGATCGAATCAAAAATGAAGAGATCCGCAGGAGAACCGAGGTAATCGACATAGCCCGAAGAATTGCCAAACTTAAATGGCAGTGGGTAGGGCACATTGCTTGCAGAACAGATGGCCGATGAGGCCGAAAGGTTCTGGAGTGGCGACTGCGTACCCAAAGACGTAGAGTGGGAAGGCCTCCCACAAGGTGGACCGATGACCTTGTGAAGGCCGCGGGAATCCGCTGGATGTGGGAAACACAAGGCTGGTCGAAATTGAGGAGCTTGGGGGAGGCCTATGTCTAGCAGTGGACGTCTTTCGGCTGAAATGATGATGATGATGAAGGAGCCTAAATTAGGAGTTTATTTCAACCTTAATAAGTCCTATCCTATCCTAGTAATATTATAAATGTGAAGATTTGTGAGGATGGATGAATGTTTGTTGCTCTTTCACGCATAAACTGCTGAACGGATGGAGATGAAGTTTGGTACACAGGTAGCTCATAACCTGGATTAACACATTGGATACTTTTTATAGCGGTAGCACGTTCCCGGGGCATAATTTCCAAAATACATGCGGGCGAAGCCACTGGTAGATGCTAGTATATCATATTTAAAAGTAATTCGCGACAAAATATTTCCCAAAGATCCAAAAAACCATATCCATTCACCCGTTTCCATTAAAACTCAAACCAGACATTTTTCACTCCGAAACAAAAGGCTACCGAAACAAAAAACTATTCGCTGGCTCTCGAACTAACAATTTTCCGTACAAATACGATTCGTGGCCCAAAATCATAGGTAACCCTCTACGTTCAAGTGTCAGCGTTCAACCCTGATTAAGCCGACCGCACCGCCCCGGATTGTCGAGTTAATTGCACGGTAAAAACCGGTACGGTAGAACTACAATGGCTTCATTAGTGGACGCCGAACCGGATTTCAATTTGTACGGCACGCTAAAATCGGGTAGTCATAATTGACAAATATGGGGTTATCAATGGAGGATTAATTTTTTTGATGATTTTTTTGTAAACCATACTTGAATTGCATCCCTGCAGTAGTTGGACATTTGGTTGGGATAAGTGACCAAATTGAAGTTGAACTGTTACTGGTGTTGGATAAACTAGAGGCAATCCAACAGACAATTTAAGGAAATATAATTTCTAGTAATATAGCAAAACTTAAACACATAGGTACTAATTGAAATCCTTCCTTTAGTTCCTATCAGCCGACCGTCATTTGTTTTAAGTATTTGATAGTCATTGATCACTAGATAATATTGGGTTTCGAGATCAGATAAGTAGACGCTCCGTGATATTCAGCTGCATTTGGTTAGTCTGGAAGCCAACCCCAACAGACTAGGCTAGAAAAGGCTACGCAGATTGAGTGATTGATCATGAGATAATTATGTGCTACGAATGCGTAGCAGCGTAGTATTTTGCTACGAAAATTCGTAGCAACAACTCGTAGCATTGCAAGCTCACATTTATAGACTGCCAGCAATTCGGCACTAAGTAATTAACTAGCTCGAATTTCAAATACTTGATGAACCAAGTACAGCAGTGGAACGTAGTCCTTTTGTTCTCCGGATTACAGTTTCGAATGTTGCATTTGAGAGTAAATAATTGTTTGGTTTCTAGCCTCTACTGCATGCATGAAATGTGTGCCGAAATTCAGATTTATACATTTGATTGAATGCTCACTGAAACTGAAACTACGTAGCTGATATTAATATTAATATTTAGGCTTTGACGAAGAATAAATATGTTTCGTAATAACTTGAGTGTTGTTTCTGTAAATAAAATTGTTATAATTGCGCATAATATTAACTTATTAACTTTTGTCTAACAATAGACTGTTAACATTATGTTACTCAATCATTGTTTTTTTTTATTCTAACTCTATACATTGTTATGCATAGAACTATGAATTTTCTATCGTATGCGCAGCATCGCTCGTGATTTGCAACTACTCTAAAAACATGAAGTAAAGACAAAAAGAAGCTAATGAAAACATAAACAGATGGATCAGAAAACCTGCAAAAGTTAATTTATAGTGCCACATACAAACTTAGTGCTTTAATTTTAAAACTTATAATAATATTAGAATTATTATGAACAAGTATATAAAGTAAAAAGGGAAAAGCTCACTGGGCATCAAAGAATTCGTCCGCATCGCTGTCAGTGGGAAAAGTGCCCAAAAGGCTGGCAGCGTTGCCACGTTGGGTGGCAACGCTGATTCTTTGAGCTAAGAATTGGCTAGCCCTTTGGTCACGTGAAGATTCGACCAACCGCTTGGCGATGTCTCGAAATACTCGATGAGCACTCGGACCCCACGGCCCTAGTGTTTCAACCCCAAACGGCTCAAACATATAGCTCCCAATTAATTCCCAGTGTGCTTTAATTTGATTATATGAATACTTAAGTCTGATATTATAATTTTATCACCTTAAAGATGGTTTTGATTTAGCAATTGCAGTTAATCTTATAACCTCAATTTTCATCGATGATTTATCAACTTTATTACAATATGAAAAGTGGTGAGATATAAAGCAGAAACCTTCTAAATACTGATGTATGTTTTACTGATTCCCTAAATTGAGTGATTGCGTAATAATTTAACCTAAATAAGGGTTGTTTTCACTTTAATCAGATTCTTTTTGAACTGATCATACGTGCCTG
This sequence comes from Antitype chi, assembly GCA_947359405.1. NCBI lineage: Eukaryota > Metazoa > Arthropoda > Insecta > Lepidoptera > Noctuidae > Antitype > Antitype chi. The sequence goes on along the minus strand of OX375819.1, from coordinate 4,997,973 downwards.
TACGTTACATAAAAGTATGTAAGTGGCTTGTATTTTATTGTGACATTCACTAATCTAAACTTTTATGACTCAATTAAATGAAGATTCTAGTACAAAAAGCGTATTACAGTGATGCCGATTTTTTAAAGATTTAATTCTTTGACTGTTAACCTACCTACTCGGTTAATTGTACTATTTATTAACTGAATTAATTATATTAATTGTACTATTTATTAACTGAATTAATTATATTAATTATGACATTAATTTTAGATGTTTTTAACATTTGCCTATTTTTTAAAATAATACTTTTAATGTTTGTATGTCACTTATTGTGTCAGGACACAGAGATAACTTTATAATATATGTAACACTGTGTACCCAAATTTTTATTTGTAATGATTTTACAATGGCAAGCAATCTCACTTACGTAACTTTGTGCAAGTTAAAGGCATTTATGTATTTGTGGTTTAATACCATCTTCAAACAATCATCGTAACACAATAAAACAAGTTGACTTAATACTTATACTATATTACAAGCCCTGGCTTAGTTTGGGTATCAGTTTTAGTACCGTATGTAATCATTATAATTGACCTTTGTAGCTATGTACCAAATTCTTGTGAATGTTTCTTGTGAAATAAACTTTTTATGTTTTTTTTTGTTTGATTTTTTTCAAAGATAAAACAATAGACGCGTTAATTCATTTTCAATTGACTAAATTGCGAGCATGTCGAGCAGTTAAATACTTTTTCTCTCTTCTACCTCAATTGGTGGCGAAACAATGGTTCTTTCATTCAATTACACTGGTACAGAGCGTACGCCGAAACTAAGCATTCAGGGCTCGGTAAACATTTGAAAAATACACAATCTATCTTTACTTTTGTCAAAGAGACAATCTGGTGAACGTGGAATTGATTGTAGATTTTTTTTTTGTTTCTGTTCTTTTAGCGTTGTGAGTACCTATTATTACAAACCCTTGTTAGACGAATAATTGGTCTATATAAAATGGTCGTAACATACTAACTGCTGATAAAACTACAAAGAAATGTCCATTATCAGCCTTTACGTATCGTAAGAATAATCATCTAAAGGCCAATTCTCGTAACAAAAACGTTCAAAGTCTAGTCGCAATATCACCTCGCCGACAATCAAATGTCATAAACTTATCAAAAATCAAGAAGTTATAGATAAAAGTGGAGGCCACAATCCAAATGAAAAGGTGAAGACGGCCTGTGGGCTAGTGCTCTCTTTCTGAATACATACATAAGAGAGAGAAAACACATATCACTGTCTCGTTCTTGTGTATAATATGTATGTATTTAGAAAGAGAGCGTTAGCCCATAGTTGTCTTCACTTGGGTATTTAGAGTGTTGCCTCCACTTTAATCTATAAGCTTCTTGATTTTTGTAGTCAAAAATGTATAGAAACTGGAGGTATTTTTAACAGATTGAGACTGAGATCAGACTGTGAACATTCTTAAAATCACGAGAATCTCTGGAGAAATCTGGTCTCCTCGCAAACTTTAGTTGCTGAACCAGTTCATTCATACAACTGTTGCTGGACCAACCGTACAATTCCAGATCTGTCGGGCATTTCCACGCAAATGTCTGATGGATTGACGATCCGTGTGAAATAAATACTCCCTTAAAAACGAAAATTTTTAACCATGCTTTAAAACCGACACTGGGAACCAGTAACAATAGTTAACTTAGTGAACCTTAAAATTATATGTGATCCTGTCGGGCACAGCAAGATAAAAGAGAGGAAGCTTTAAAAAACTGACTTTATCAGTCTTCTGAACTAAACCAATCGTTTTTTTTTTATATATCTAAATATGTATAAACACAGTTAAATGCACTAATACTTATAAAGCTACATTGTGATTATATTTAGTTGTTTAAGAATTCATTTATACAGTAATGGCATTTTCTTATTAAAAATTGTTTTAGCTTTTTATAAATAAACTAATTTTGTCTTAATTTTTTTTATAAATTTGGGTATTTATTGTTACATATAATGAGAACTGTACTTAAATTTCTCTTGATAACTAAAAATCTGTTGCCGCCATTTAATATCCAACCGTTACAGAAGAAGAATAATCTACTATTTGTAACAAATTTTTAGTAATCGAGAGATATTATTTAATGTTCTCATTGGTAAAGTTGCTCATGGAAAGTAAAAACGCCACAGTTGACGGTACTACTTCTTTCGCACCACGAACAGTGATAAAACAATAGTTCATTCACTCAATTACACGTGCAAAAACAAAATACACCATATAAAATTTTCTCCACATTCAGGTCAATGGTCAACATTTCATCGAGAAAGTATTTCTCAAGGGGCTAACAGACAAACTTTCGTATGCTATTATCAACTGTTATACATTGTATTTACTTTCCATTTTACCTTTATAATCCCAAAGGACGAAGTAACGCCTTTTTGTTCGTTCTCTGAATATTCTGTTTGAAAATCTTTTTTGACAGGTATTTTAATTAAGAGAAAAGTTCCATTAATAAAATACCAACAGATTATTAGAAGGAAAAGGCCTCTTCTTATACAGAGAAGGTATGAGCATTAATCACCAAGCTTACACAAAACGGGTTGCGATTTCGGACTTATATCCTATACTATACTCAGAAGTGTAGTGATATTTATTTTAGAACTATGTATGTATATTAGTATGTATGTATATTCTCATAATTTATGTATGTATATTTTTAAATTAGAGTTTAATTTGTAATTTTATGATTTTCCTTCTACTGCTATTACACGCGTTGTCTACATCTCTGTTATCTTCTCTCCTATCGCAGGTGTGCTGGAAGAGATTTCTGTAGAAATTAGCATTGCCTATGTACGTATTTTTCTGTTCCTTTCTTCTTGTCTGTTTATATGTGTGTGCATAAATGGTTAAATAAATAAATAAATAAGTGTAACTAGGGTGGGGAGGCAGGGCACGAGCCCTGATTGCCTATCTGAGGGGGTGGGCGGCGCAAAAAGTCGCCAAGTATTAATTAAAAAAACATCAATAACCATATTATACTGTTACCTATTTCTAAGAAATCTGAAGAGCTACATAAATATATTGTGCATTATGGAGATGAAAGCGTATTTCTAAATCTGCCTATTTCTATTCAAATTCTCTTAAAATTGCAGCATTGCAAGCGATTTTTTTAGCAATTTGAAATTAATACCATCGTTTTCATTGGTCAAGAAGGTTATGCGACCTAGCTTTGCTCTGTGTAGACCGAAAAGATAATTTACGAAGGAGCGCAAATGTGATGCGTGCCTTATTTGTTTGTTTATAAGTTTGTATAGGGTAACCCATACAAACTTATAAACAAACAAATTTGACCTCTTTATAATATTAGTATACGAGTAGTATATATTTGCCATACCGACAGCAAATTTCCCATTTCTTTCCGTGGGTGTCGTAGAAGGCGATTAAGGGACTTACTAGAGAATGGGCAGCAGCGTTCTCTATGCATTTTACCACCATACTGCGATCGCCAACCCGCCTGCCAAGCGTGGCGATTAAGGCAAAACCCCCCTTTTGGGGGAGGCCTATGTTCAGCAGTGGACGTCTTTCGGCTGAAATGATGATGATGATGATGACCGACAGCAAATAAAAAGGTATGCAAAAAAAAGTTAAACGAGGCAGTTCTGTTATAGGTACTTAAGTTACAAAACTTAGAAATCTACTTTTCCCAGAATAGGTATCATTCTGGGAAAAGTAGATATCTAGTTTTCCCAGAATGATCCCATGTTACGAGTTTCTAAGGAAAAGCAACTAGATTACAAAATTATGTTACAAAGATTAAATATAATTCTCAGTACTGGCTCGTCTGGATTTGTCTTCGCTAAATGACAATAGGCTCGCCCCCTATTTCGTGAATATTAACATTACTGACGAAATGTAGGTGGACTTAAACACCTCTGCCCACCGGTTTTGGGAAATATAGTCGTAATTCCTTTATAACATCATCATTTTCCTTTATAACATTACTGGTTATGATGACTCGGAACAATTAATATAACGACCCTGACCTGACACTGAATCAAACGAAGTATATTGTATGGGGAACAAAATACACACTTACACACGACACATTTTACGCCACATACACACACCACACATACACACCCCACACACACGCCAGACACTACACAAACGTTACACATACATACAAATAACTAAATTTTATTTTGGAAAAAAATAGGGTTCCGTAAGATATTTGGGGTTTTCGGACACAAGGTGTAAAAAATCAACCAGAAAAGTTACTTATTTTGCGTACGCTGCCTAAACTATAAAAGATAGAACCATAAAATGTTCTAATTAATTGTAGATCTTATAAATATCTACAAAAAAGTCCGCGACACACTATACCTATCTATGTCGAGTGAGGCACAACAACCATTTTTTTATTTATTTATCTTGAATTTTTTTTGGACTACATTTAAACGCATTTATTTTACTCATGCTATAATCCTTATCAAAATAAATGATTTCATCACTAAGTACAGTTTATGTAGATAATATTTGGTCTTTGAATGATTAAAATTGGACGTTTGGTTTTAAAGTTATGGCGAAATTAAAATAATACGATTTCTGCTGCACGGCCCGTTGCGAAGTGGGCGTCACCAAGACGGGGTGCGCGTGCGGGAGGGGAGTCTATGCAGCCTGCGGATAATGACTGCGTCGTCGATGTCTGTGAATTGACCTGGGAATCATTTTACTGACCGTGTCTTTCCTGGGTAGGTTTTTTGCAGCGGTAACCGACATCCACGCGGGCGGAGCCGCGGGCGACCGCCCGCGGCTCCGCCAAAATGGTTGTTGTGCCTCACTCGACATAGATAGGTATAGTGTGTCGCGGACTTTTTTGTAGATATTTATAAGATCTACAATTAATTAGAACATTTTATGGTTCTATCTTTTATAGTTTAGGCAGCGTACGCAAAATAAGTAACTTTTCTGGTTGATTTTTTACACCTTGTGTCCGAAAACCCCAAATATCTTACGGAACCCTATTTTTTTCCAAAATAAAATTTAGCCTATGTTACTCGTGGATAATGTAGCTTTCGAATGGTGAAAGAATTTTTAAAATCGGTCCAGCAGTTTTTGAGCCTATTCATTACAATCAAACAAACAAACAAAGTTTTCCTCTTTATAATATTAGTGTAGATCAGAAAGCTTACAAATTCCGCTACAAAATGACGTAGCTAACTCATAACATAAAATTTTTGACAAAGGTGGTTTTTGAAATAAAGTCTTCATTTTCTATGAATACTTACTTCATGGAAATTGTTCTACAAGTGCCGCGTCGCGCTGTCGCATCGCGCTTGTCTGAAGAAGCCTTTAACGGGCTTTCTGAGGCACAGTGGGATCTTCGATGTAAAGATGCCCCCGCATCCACAAACAGACCGTGACAAGCGTAGCTTAACCTGATCAATAGACCCGTGCAGCTGTACCTAATCACAAGCCACTTAAATGCTATGATAATTTTATCAAATAAAATAGACCGTATGAAAAATCTAGGTTAAAAGAACGCGTCTCAACGACGTCGTCACAATAATGATATTTATTATGAGTGAGATACGCGTGACTAAAGACCAACAAAAAAAAATGTCTGCAGACTACACCTAGATTTTGTATCTTAATAACGATATGAAGTTCTTTTCATAAAATATATGAGTGTTTTCTGAGAATGTATGGCCATTGACATAATATAACTCGAGTAAAATCTGTGAGGTGAAATGTGATAAAGGTTATGGGTTTTTTTGGGTGGGAAATCATCAAATAACTTCTCCCGCTCTGGGTGGAGCGGGAGGGCGTGTCAGAATTTTACTGACTTAAACCCACCCATGGTCCTTTAGTTGCCTGTATGCCAGGGGCTACGGTATCTCTTTCGAACAACCCAAACCCCTGGCAGGCATCGGCCCTAGCGGACCCCACCAGTTGATGCTGACATCAATTTGAGGCGCGCGTGGAACACAAAGTGCTGTCGACCGGGGTTTGGTCCTTACTGGACAGCGAGCTACCCATTACTCGCCGTCCGCAAGCCCGCGCCTACGGTAGCCGGGAATCAGATTGGGATTCCCGACGCCCAGGGCGTCTCCTGCGTGCGTCACGTGCGCCGCCTCCCTCTTCACGAGCAGTACTGCTTCGCAGAAGGATGTTACGGCTACCCATGTACTCTTGCTCCGTACCATGGCCTGGACCAGGGCCGGACATGACAGATCGCCGCCGCCAATTGCCTCCACAAGGACACGGAGGTGCTCCACTCAAGCTGGGCAGACCTCCACCATATGCTCCACTGTGTCCTCAAGGTGATCTACGCAGTGGAAACACCCGGGCGTTTCCTCCCGCCTTATCCGAAACAAGGTTATGGGTCCAATTTGATCAAGGACGTGGTCATGTTACATGCATACACACTTATATAAACTTACGGTTTCTTCCCATGGGTGTAGGCAGAAACTATAGGACGCCACCAGCTACGATCCTTACATACTTTTTTTGTTTTATTTACGTTCATAAATCTGGTAAATTTTATACCAGATAGGTAAACATTTTCCTGTCCTACACACCACTAAACACCCCAAGTAGAATATTATGTCATAATCATTTATTTACTATAAGGTATCTTCATTGCTGACAATAAGTCTAAAAAAAAATATTATTCTAAACATTACGCCAATTACGAAGTACACAGAAAATAAGAAAGTACAGAGAGTGACATAATTTTTATTATTTAAAGAGTGTGTGTGCGTGTATCTGTGCGATATAGGTGCTGTAAATGTGTGTGATGAAGTGTGTGTCTGTATGACTAAACTGGCACTACTGAGTTAGCTGAGTTACCGGCGTTTGATGGAGGATTTGGATAATCTCATTTACAAAATTTTGTTATATGATAGTGGGAGAAGAAAGTGGTCACATTAAAAATCTACGCACGCACACAGTCGCACCCGTATAAGGGTCTAGCGTAATGGGTACTTTTTGTACTGTAATTAACGTAGTTTTAATAGTTTTAGATAAAAAATTAGGTACCTACGTTAAAATGACAGATATCGATTCAGTAAACGATTCTGAAGAAACTAATTTCTTAATATACATTAATTCTGTAACACTTTGGTTTTCAAAAAAATTAAAAATAATTATTTTGTGCATTCTGTTAGAAAAATCTAAGAGCCACTCTGCACGTCCCGAGGAGCCATTGTTGAAGATTTAACTGGTATACGGGTCGGGCACAACCCTTTGCCTTCCCCATATGCTTAATGTCTAAGCAGCAAGTGTAATACAACACCAGAAAATCTATCACGTACTAAAAACAGACATCAAGTAATCTTTCATGGACCACTGAATCTTTTAATTACTTTATAAATCTTTTAAGAATTTAATTTGCGTCGTCAATGGATCAAAGAGGTCGTTAAAGTGAAATATGAATTCGTGTAATCAAAAATACAAAAGACAGTAAATTAACTATTAAGTTTTAATAAATAATCTAATACTTATTAATTTAATTATTATAATTACAACAACTTAACATAACATCACGCCTGTATTCCCCGAAGGGTAAAGCAGTGACGTACCAATGGTACACCGCATACGATAACCATAATCAGCCTATAATGTTCCCACTGCTGGGACACAGGCCTCCTCTCTGTGAGAGGGAGTGAGCCGTAATCCATCACGCGGGCCCAGTGCGGGTTGGTAGATGTAACATGTCTTTGAATTTTTTGTTCTAAGACATGCCGATTTCCTCACGATGTTTTTCTTCACCGTTTTGGGAGCAGTGGTGATGACACAATTTACACAAAATAAAGAACCAGTCTGGGTTTGAACCTACGAACCGTCACCACTGAGCCACTACTGCTCTCACACCTCATGCCGCCAACTAATTCCGAAGCCACAAATATTACATACGCAGAAACGCACATGTTGGATTTACTTTCTGCCTAAACACTTATCTCTTTTATCGACTGTACCAAACTACCTACCCAATCTTAAAACAGTACTTTAACGTTTATTCTCCCTTTTCAAACCTCACCCTTCGCTGAAAACTCATAAATTCATACAAACCAAATTCGTAATCAGCGCAAAAGTTCCAGATTCTGATAAATAAGGTACTCGCATAAAAGTTAGTGTTTAATTTCGTATCCCTAGACTAGCGCGAGCTAAAACTCTGCCTAATTTACTACGAAGTTTCTCCTCGTAAAATTTGTTAAATCGCTCGCTACTTACCTATGGAGATTCTAATCGAATAAGCTGCTAGATTGCCACAGATTTGGGAGTCGTAATGAGAATTTCCTTTTGAATGAGATTATTGGCCGTTTATTAAAGGTAATGATGAGATAATGTTTTGGAATATAGATGGCTGGTATTATGGTGTGGGTGGTTTGAAAGAGAGGCAGATTTGATATTTTGCTGACCCCTACTATCCTTACTAATATTATAAATGCGAAAGCAACTCGGTATCTCTGTCTGTTACGCTTTCAAGCCTAAACCGCTGAACCGATCCTCATGAAATTTGGCAGAGCTATAGCCTGAGATATAGAAAAGGACAAGGGCTACTTTTATTATGCGATAAGTGACATCCACGTGGGCAGAGCCCCGGGCAAAAGCTAGTTTATTATACAGGATCAAATTAAATTAGCTAGCGAACCTCATCAGACGTGATGTGTATTGACTTCTTATCGAAATAAAACTAAGAAACTAAAAATTATATGATGAGTTTTTTTGGGGTCATCAACCGCAGTTAGTGCAATCACTTGAAATATCAGTACTTTTTGTAGAATTTTCAGACGTGATATGTATATACACGCAGCTACTACATATTTCAAACAATACAACTAGCGGTACCGCAAAACAAAAATCATCAAATCATTTTTTCTATTTTGTCGAATTTATAATTTAATTTTAACTAGTATAATTTCATTAACTAGTAACACACACTCCATTTTGCTTGTTATTATTATGATTAGAATAGATTGCGAGTCCTCTTTCTGTAAACCAATCGCCCGCGAGTTCCACGACGCTACACATAAGTAACATGTTACAAACACAAATCAACAATAGGTAGCCAGATTGCAACGTATTCAATCCCAAACTAGTTAATAAATTATTATTAAATTGAAAAAAAAAAGTTTGCACAAACAAAACGGGTATTTTATAAAATAGACATAAAAAAACACAAATACAAAGTAGCCAAAAGCCTCGTATTTAGCTAACTAAAAGTTCGTCAATTTTGTCCATAGCTTGATGTCAGGCCCAGGGACTAAGGACACATTGCGAAAATGTTTCGACACTGGCAAACGACGGCGCAATGCAAAGATGTTTATCCCTTGGATACCAAACTCTTTTGTTGACTGTACTTACGGTTTTAGTCTCATCTTATTTAAAAATCTATAGCTATAGATCTTTATTTTTAACGGACTTCAAAAGAAGGATTTACTTATAACTGTAGAAGAAATTCGTAGATCACAAAATACGGTAGTCAAACAAACGGATGTTTTCTCTTTGATGTCAAAGTTATAATGCAAAAGAAACCTATTGAAATTCAAATAAATACTTTTAATAGTATCGAATTGGAGTTATTTTTAAGCTGAAGAAAAATATAAATATGTGATTTACTTTGCAAGCATGTTCGTAATTTTCCAGAATTACGTACACACATTATGTCCATAAAACTTTTAACTTGAATTCAACTTAATTAAAGTAGTAGAACTGTTTGTTTTCCGTTCTCAGAATGTTACAGCATACAGTTTTAATGTGAACTAGTGGATTTCCATTTTAGTAAAGCAGTCAACTCATAAGCATAAAATATTATAAAACATGAATTAAATTTGACGTTTTCATTTGTTTTGCTATTCAATTGTTTTGTTTCTGGAATATGTAATGATAAATGATTTTATTTCTGTAAATAGGATTGTATAAACACTTTTACATGTCAATCATATTTAAAAAACCGGAAAAAAGGTCGAAACAAACTCAGAGGTCACAGTCTCTTTTAAAGTTCAGTTATAATCTTGGTGAGATCACGTAAAGACCATGTGGATTGGTGTCTGAAATGGTCTTTTGAGAAAATAACACACACAGAATGAGTGAACCTGTTCAGTCAGTGCACGCGTCATGCAGATCAACTCAGAATTTAAGGAGCTCAACGATTCGAGGAACAATACCTAAGACATTTGGTTAGGCCGCATAAAATACCTACTCAAGCTGCCGCTTGCCCTTGTCAGTTAACCCTGATTACACCAAATCACAAAAAGTTACCAAATAAAAATAAAAATAAAATGACCCACATACATACATCAAAAAAAGTTTGCAATCACTTTGAAAAATCTAAACCTTTTTTGTTACGGTAGATTATATTATGATTTCTTCTTCTTTTTAGATTCTTTATTTAAAATATAAATTTAGAATATAAAACAATAAAACAGTTCAATTGTTTTTCCATATAAAAATGCTTTCAGTCCTAGCTTACGCTCATTCAGAAATTTGATTTAGTAAATTTTAACGGATTTAAAATACTTTTTCGCGGAAAGTTGTGATTGAAAAAAGCCAAGAGGATTATCAGAAGTTTTACGAGCAAGAATAGTAACATTGAGGGAAGAAAGATACACCACAAGAGAAATAGCACGCAGAGTTGCCATATCCTAATCCTGTGTCGTGACCGCGTTGCAGAGGTACCACGGGATGGGTAAATTTGCTGACCGACCCCGCAGTGGTCGCCCAACTGTTTTGCCTGCTGCCCAAAAGCGCTATATTAGATTGCTGGCCGGCCGTGACCCAACAATCAACGCTACTAAAATAAAAACAAAAGTTCGGGCCGCCTCTGGGCTTGATGTTTGCACTCAGACCATTCGGAATTGCTTGCACCAGGCTGGATTACGAGCTCGGAGGTCTTGGCAAGCTCCTCTGAATTCCCGGCAACGACAACGACGGAGATTGCAGTGGGCTAGGCTTCGGCAAAATGAAGAAGAAAACATTTGGCAAAACTTTGTTGACTAATCACGAATCAGTACTCATCCATATAACCGATGTGTCCGTGTCTGAAGAAGACCAGAAGACCGTGAAAGGCAAATAACTGCCACTAGAACAGTTCAGCAAGGCGGGAAATCGGTGTCCTTTTGGGGTGGTATTATGATTGGAGCTAGAACGCCTTTGATCCCGTATCGAGGCTTCATGATAGCAGACATGTATAGAGCAGTTGCTATTGATGTAATTGTCAGACCATTCCGAGTTAACCATGGGCACCAATTTGTACTGGTCGATGATAATAAATAAACAGTGTGCAAAATGTAACCATGAATTCAGCAAATTATTTCAGACACCTACAGTTGAGATTTTTTGTAGGTTAACAACAAAAAGAGTCACCTAATTCATAGAAAACGGCAACACTTACACGGTCAAAATGTCTAGAACATTTTTTTTAAGCGACGAGAAATGTCTATGCTGAGGGTCTAATTGTAAGCTGAATTCATGGTTACAGTTTGCGCACTGGTTTTTTTTTCCTGTGTGGAGAGATGGACCCCCTCAATACTTCATTCTAAATAAGACTACCACTTAATTCTAATTAATCTCCAATATCGGCCCATTTTAATACCAATTAATTATCCCAACCGCATCCATTCGAATATCATTAATTAAAAAATAATGAATAGTCAGCACGATTATTACTTATTACCCAATTTTAATAACGCATGCGGCGGCTACCCTCAACTATCAGTTTTAATTAACTCGATAGCCGAATGCTTAATTAATATAAATTAACGTTTTTGTAACGCGAAGTTGTTTGAAACGGGTTGGGGCTATTGTGAGAAATATTTTAATGAAGTGAGTTTTACTCTGGTTCGAGATTTCTGAATATAACTATAGAGAATGAGTTGAAGTGGGTGTTTTGTTTGAATTTATGAATATTAGACTTTGAACTAAAAAGAGGGTGTCAAAATGGTTACTTCGGGCACACTCGGCAAAAGTCTTTTATCATCATCATCATCATCATTTCAGCCGAAAGACGTCCACTGCTGGACATAGGCCTCCCCCAAACGGGGGGTTTTGCCATAATCACCACGCTTGGCAGGCGGGTTGGCGATCGCAGTATGGTTTAAAATGCACAGAGAATGCTGCTACCCATTCTCTAGTAAGTCCCTTAGTCGCCTTCTACGACACCCACGGGAAGAAATGGGATGGTGCTATTCTTTTACGTCCAGCACCACACGGAAAAGTATTTAGTATATATGAAATATAAATTAGGTAACTATATGTACAGTCACCAAAAGATAATAGTAACTAGGGTCGTCGAATATAGTTGAAGTTTAGAATGAAACCGATGGATGTTTTCTAATGATTTGGTGACTTTAGGACACTATAAAAAGTTTTTTTTTAATGGTCAAAAAGAGGTGTCGGAAAAAAAATATGTCAAAATGTTAACAGTTATTTGGTTACATAATCAACCCTTATTCCCCACTATGCGTAAAGAAAACTATTGTAGGTGCTGAAAAAATGTAGGGTTCGGCGTAGCTAATCAAAGTTAGTTCCACCGAATTTCATATACAGGGTGTCCCGAAACTCAACGTCAAGCGGGTACAGGGCAATAAGCTAGGTTGTACAAGTTCCAGCAGAAAAAAAAAATATAGTAATTTTTTTTTAAGACAAGGCGTCAAAGTTTCTTGATAAAACGTTTTTAACCATGACTTAATTAAACTTTATTTTTTTGTACTAGACTCACAATATTCATTATTGGTTTTGTGACTGCAATCAATAGCATAGTTATTTAGGATTACATTTAAAAAAAAAACACTGAGCAATTTAGAAATTTGTGATCACACCTAAATATCTGATCTAGGGGGTTGATTTTCAACATTTTCAAAAGAATACCTATTATCACTTAACCAAGTAACATGGATTTATTTATTTTTTTTGCTAGAACTGGTACAACCTAACTTATTGCCCCGTACCCGCTTGACGTTGAGTTTCAGGACACCCTGTATTGCAGCGATCACCAAGGTCGTGTAAAATGGAACGTTCAGTAGTAAAGAACTTTTAAAACACATATTTTTTTGAAGTGAAACTTCTTATGCGACTTCCAACAAGGTTGCGTTAAACGTTTAACGCTAAAGGTTGCGTTAAACGTTTAACGCTACCAAGGGAGAGAGAAAGAAAGATACACAAAAGTAGAAAGTAGGAGAGAGAAAGAGAGTGAGTCGGTTTCACTTCTTCCGCGCGGAGGGACTCCTTTGTAACTAAGGTAAAAATATATTATGACTTACATCGAAAGTTCCGTAGTAGGGCCATGACAATTGCATCAAACAGTTAATTATTTGAAAAGCCTTTTATCTCCTTTGTATGTGAAAAGAGT